>CM031240.1:400548206-401230867 GCA_018340775.1 Taxus wallichiana var. yunnanensis | reverse complement strand
CCTTTAAGTCGAGTCTTGGAGCCCATTTTAGTATAGCATATCGGCACCACTGTTTCTATTATTAATAAAATGCTATCGGCTTTAGCTTACATATACATCTTCATTCGAGTGAAATATAAAAGTACCACCACCTACCTCTATTATTAATAGGAGAATTGGAACTAACTATTAATTATGCAAAAACACTATTGGGGATTATTTTTGCGAGTGGGTTGACATGAAATTTTAGTTGCATTTACGAGTATCCGCCTTGGAGATACACTTATAACTTGAGCATTGTTCATCATATTCAACTTTTGTTGAATGTGATGAAGTATCTCAGATATTGGGGAATAATTTGGAATCATCCAAATTTTTTCTTGAACTCAAGATGAGTGTTTTCAGGACCTAATTCGTAAGCACTTTTGTTATTTTGGTCAATTCTCTCAACTTGCTACCTTAGCTAGAAACTCCTTCTAAGGGTCTCGTTTGACTACCAGCCATGCGTGAGACCTTTTTTAATACCTTCAAAATGTTATGTATAGTATTGTTTTATATTTTATCTTATATGAATGAATTTTGAAATATATGGTATTTTTCTCTCTCCTCCATCTTCTCTCTCCAGAAATGACTATGATACTTTGGTTAATTTTAAAAATGTAAATGAATTGGAAAATTTAAATTAGTTTGGAATGAAATAAAAATGGACATGATATTCATATGGTTATGACATTGTGGATGGAAAATAAAATGCCTCTTAACCTTCTCTCTCATCCTTACTCTCTTTCTTTAGAACTAAAAACATAAAGTGCAAATGAATGTGAAAGTGTGAAAAACAAACTCTCTCTTCTTCTCTCTCCCTATATCTACCTCTCCCTACTCTTTGTTTGAAATGATGAATGTGTGGATTTATGCTTGAGTGTAGGGGATTTCCATACGAGTTCCAGGACTGACCTTGTGGTTGTTGCAGATTACCGTACATAGGAGAAGTACAATGACACTTATGTTTTCTTATCAACATGTCATCTGAAAGAAATTTAATTTTATAGAATATATCAGTGATATTTTTATGAATGGAATGTGTTATTTCATTATCTTCGTGATGTAAACCATATTGATGAAATGTATTATTCATTACATAGTTTTATTTTTTCATGTTTGACAAATTCCACACTTAGTCGTATTCCACTATATTTGGTTAGGTAAATGAAGTTCATTTTATCATGTTGCATTATAAAATTATGTAATAGGGTCCCTTTAATTATATCCAAATCATCATCAATAAAATCAAATTAGAATCATGTTATTTAAAATTGTTTGTACCATCATAACCTTAGATGTGATTATACATGTAAAAGTGATGGTCGTAATTTGGTAATGGTGTAATACACTGTTTCTTTGGTGATATATTGACCTAGAAAATATCTTAGCCTTCAAATAAAAATATAACAACTTTGATGTGTGTGTGTTCCCTTTTGGGTGGAAAGTGCCAACCAAACTTATAGCTTGAAATATCAACCCTGGTGGTATGGGATGGTCTCCTTTGAGCTTAATCTTGTGCCTTGTTTTTATAGTGGAAGGGAACACCACTTGGGACATCATTATGCCTTATAAGTGGAAGTATTTTTCATTATCATTTGTTTATAGGAAAATCTTTGAGTTTTGGATGTCTTGGGGCACTAAGTGGTTGAACGCTAGCTATGGCATGTAGTAGGGCATAGATCTCTTGTGGTGATTGGGAATAAAATTTAAAACTAATCCTAAGACATTTTTGAGGTTAATGTATGGACATAATTTTTATGTAAACCTTATCATATGGGATTTTTAATGATAGTATGTTGACCCATTATAAAGGTGAAAATTGTGATTTGTTCCTTACTCCTTGTTAAGTCTTCATTTTCGACATTAAAGATAATATGAGATATCTCCTTCGAGAACATGATATTCTAGAACATTAACTATTGACTTGAACACAAACCACATGTGACTCTTTTGTATCTTATAAATGCTCCCAATCATCTCTATCCTCGATATTTACCGCAAGTGTAAGGCCAGCTTAAGATTCTCCTCTTATATCATCTTGAGATCTTTTTCCTCGCAATGAAAACTAAGTAAAATGATGAGTAACCATGCTCTTTAAGAAACAAACCCATAGTCTAAGAATGAGTGTTGGGTGATGTATGTGTTCAAAATGTTTATAACTAACTTTGGGTTTTGCAAATTAATGGCAATTGAAATGTGAACCAATTAGTGTACACTTATTATAATATATTTGCAAAAAGACTCTTTTGTAAAGGTAGTTGTAGCTTGTTGGCTTATTTGAGAATGTTGTGAAGGTAGATGTGAGTGTACCCTTTTGAAATAAAATCTTAGAGAAAGCATAGTTTCTAATCTTGGGAATCAAAACTTAATGTATAAATGTTAAGAAACTTTTAGTAATCAATCAGGTTATATGATGTATTCACAATAAGACAAGCAAACTAAATTGGATGAAACCAATATAAGCTAAGTGATAAGCAAACAAAAGGAATGTGGTCTCCAAAAAGGGAAATGCGTGCTTTCATGTTAAGTACTCCCTAAATCATTGAGGTTAAATAAAAAATTATGAATATAATAAATATGTAACCTACAAAATGTGGTAATGTGGAAGGTTCCCTTGGGTGATGTGTAATTCTTGGTTGGGTCATGGTTTTGTACCCGTTCGTTATAAACATGTGTCATTGAACTACATCTTGTATTGTCTTGTTATTTACATGACCTGCATGTTGTATGGGTGGGTTCATGTTTTTTTGGCATCACATGTTGTGTGGATTTTGGTGAGTAATCCATGTATTGTCTTGTAACAAGTAATGAGAGTCAAAAATAAAAAGTATCCTAGTATATTTGGTCTTATGTTTGGGTCCCACATGGGTGGGAACTACATTATCAATACTTCTCAAAATACCCTTGGATTTATGCTCACATCTATATCTATAATATTCATATTTAGATCTTTAATATCCATCTTCGGAGCTCTAACGTTCAACCCAGAGCTAGTGAAGGAATTTCTAGAGCTATTAAGGGAACCTTCAAAGTTAGTGAAGGAACCTCCAGAGCTAGTGAGGGAACCTCTCGGAGATTGTGAGGGAACCTTCGAAGCTGGTGTAGGAACTTATAGAGTTGGTGAGGGAACCTCTAGAGCTAGTGCAATGCTTAAATAATGATATCTGGAGCTGATATGAGAGATGTTGAAGATCCTCCAAGGCTGGTTGTAGCTAGTGCTTAGTGCTCAAAATCCCTTATTCGAAAATTATAGCAATTGATGGACTTCATATGCATAAATCAACATATTTTTCCCAATAATCATTAGAAATAGCTAAAAAATATAACAATGAATTCTAAATAAATAACCATGATATATACTCTCTATTCTATTCTAAATAAGCCATAAGTTTAGATATTACACTTAGATCCACTTTATGTAATTTATGCGAGGAAGAAGGAATGTAATATTTTGTATATAATGGGCCATTTTTTGGGCTCATAATATACTACAACATATTTAATCATAAATTTCAAATTTTTAAGGATAATATACTTATTTAACTCTTATCGGTCCACTTTTCAACTAGCTAAATGATGTTTCCATAACATTTCTTGTTATTCATAAACTCTAAATAACTTGAGTCTTAGGGATTATGCCACTTGGAAAAATCCTAGGTTCTCATGTACAAGGACCATAATGAATTGATTCCCATTCTTCCTAAAAATGAGTGCATATAAAAACTGGAATTTGTCACTATTCCATTTTCTCTAGTAGCATAACCTAAGTTATTGAAAATGGGCAATTCTACATTTTAGGTAATCCCTCACAAACCATTGTAGGATATGTGTATCCTAAGCACATGACATTCGGCCACATGGTTTCATATTATACTTCATATCCAGGTGATCTGATAGCATAGGATTATGAAAAGTGTTTAAATATTATATAATTTCAGCCACATTCAAAACCTTAAAACTAGTTCTTATCGAGTGACTTGAAATTGTACCATGTGCCTCTTTTCAACTTAGAAATTTATATTTAAAATTGTATACATATATATAAATACCAATTCCTATGACCTTATCTCTCCACCTACTTATAAAAAAAATTGGTTTATCTGATAAAGGTATATGTTTGCTTGTCCTAGTCAATGTGGGACTAAACTTGAGACTATATAGTCATTCATCGTTACCAAATCCTTACTTATTTTCATTCTAGGTTGTGAAATCATGGGAAAAGTGACATTACAATTCGGCATCAACTCTTATTTCCTAAATATATGAGTGGAAAAATTAGGTTCAACAAAATGAGCATCACTACTATATATAGAGTAAAAAATGTTGCAAATTGTGTCAATTTTTCATTGTTTCATGATTTATTTTCATTTTTATGTCAATTTTTATGTGATTATGAAAATTTTTGTGAAAAAACAACACAAAATGTGGCAATACATAATATCATTTTTACACCATATTTACGCCATATTCATGCCTATATTTGAAAAATAAAAGAGGATGGGCCCATCTACTTCCTTTTTTATTTTTAAGGACATGTACTCTCTACTGAATTTTCACAAAATGATATTGTGATAGAAATATGTTAGGGATCAAATATAGAGGATGAAAAATAGACAAAAGGAGGGAAAGATAAAGGAAAAAAATTGTGTGTGAAAGAATAAGGGTATGGAGAAAACAACTATACACAATCTTTGAAGAGGAGGAGGAACATGACAAAGATGGAGGGAAAGAAAAACTATGTACAACTAATAAGAAAGATGTGGAAAAGGAAGAATGTTTCAAAGGCCAAAGAAAGAGGTATGTACTTTTTTATTGCATAAAACAAAAATATTTATTTTATAGCAAATACCCAAGCCCTAGAAAAAAATTAAAAAGCATACAAATAAAAATACGAAATCCTAGAAAACATAAAACCCTATCCCAATAAACAACAAACCTAGCAGAAAAATTAGAAACATAGATAAAAATCCTAGAAAAAAACAACAAACCATAGAAGTAATATTAGTAAACCCAAGGAAGAAAAAAATCCCAGAAATTAAATAAAAAACCATATCAAAAAACTAACATCTTTAAGAAAAAATAGCAAAAGAAAAAAATATGTGAAAAAAAAACAAAGCCTAGTTCAAAATAGCAAACCCTAGCGAAAATAAACTAGGAAAACAAAGAAAGAGTAGCAAAAACTACAAACCCTCACGAAAAAACCCTATGAAAATAAACAAGAGAGCTTCGCAAAAAAAACAAACCCTAGCCAAAACACAAAAAAACCTAACAAATATTTTTAAATACAAGAAACCCCATGATTTTTTAAATTTAATAAAAAAATTATTTAATTAATTTTTAATATTATGCACTTGAAAACATGAAACCCTATTATCATTATTCATTTTTTTGAAAAATGTGTTACATTAATGTGTAGTGTAAAGGAATTAGTGTTCATTAAGCCTCCACATGAGATATAAAGGAGTACTCTACCACTCTATATGAAACTATTCGCATGCCTCAATGATCATATCATGTATATTAAGATTCAAATGTGTATTATATTCCCGATGTGCAACAATGGTATACAAGTGATGAGATTATTGATAATTGCTATCGTATTTCACATGTTACAAGGAGCCAAAAGGAAACATTTTTTATTTTATTTTATACTATTTGTATTCATGTTCAAGAAAATTATATTATAACTTATTGGGGTTCTAATTTTGTAGAAATTGTAAATTATCATATAGTTACAAATCCTCCTCTTTAGTGCCAACGTATTCACAACCTCGTATCTTGCGGTCAATGATCTAGAAGTTGTGAGATTTCTAAGATGGCATTTCATGTTTCACCTACTTCAAGGAGATAAGGAGGTAAAATGTTGTTTTATTATATAATATTTTTCTTCATGTTCATAAATTATTTTTAATAATTTATTTGATCTTTTTTATTGGAATTTTTAATTTATTGTATAATCACATGATATCCTCATCTTTCGTGCCAAAAATTTTGATACAACCTAATACATATTTTTCTCGTCAATTTAAACGATAAGATACCACTATCACAAGTGTTGATGAGGTGTTTCCTATAACAATGACAGGATACAAATTAGTACACATTCTGAGTTGGCCTAATGGTGAAGAACATGTGCTCTTGAAATAGAAGTCACAAGTTCAAATCCTGCAGGGGGTAGGGTATGTACGCCTTGTTTGTAGCAAAGTTAGTTGCCTCCCGCATATGAGTACAAGGTAGTCCCATATGCTATAAGCCGCTAGAGACCCAAAAACAAGCCGCCCGGCATCAGAATCTGTAAAACCATTATTATTATTATTATTATCTAACACTAAGCAAGTTTAAGAATTGAGTGTGAGGAGTTTGCATGTGAAATTGTATGTGAACCATGACATGAAAATATTACAAAATGTTCATGATAATTAAGTATTAATTTACATCTTTTAATTTAATCATTTTTGCATGTTATCAAATTTTTTAAAATGTTTAATTTCATAATTTTATTTTAGGTACTTTAAAAAAGAATCATTATGAGAGAAAAAATATCATTTTCTAAAATTGCCAAATGGAATACAAATTGCAACCAGTTAAGCATAGAAAATAGTTGGTTTCTTCTAGTAAAAAGAGTTTGGTATCACCTAATATGATGTGAACATTACCGAACAATTCATAACAAAGGCACTTAGGAGGATGAGGTGACATATATGGGTATGACAATGAATAAATTCAAAAAAAAAAATTTATTTATATGTTTATATTAATTTTTGACAAAGTTAATGTGTAAGAGAACTATAGGAGTAATAAACATGGGGAGAGAGTACACAGTGAACTTGTAGGCATGAATACATCTTTGTGGAAAATACAATGTGAAAAGTGGCTCAAACGGCACATCGAACAAACTTTTTGTAATTTTAAAAAAAAAAAAATTGTGTTTTCATCATATTCATTAATTATAAGTTTTTTATGTATTCATATTAATATAGGGGTCCAAAGTATCTATGAAAAATCCCACCAAGACAGAATGAGTTAGGAGAAGTTAGTGACTCGTCGTGTGAGAAAATGAGCATAGATGAAGGGTGCTTTGCAAAAAGTTGTAAGTTTATTTAAATAATGTAGTATACAATGTTTATTAATTCATACCTCAATTATATTTGTAACTTTAAATTATTTTTGTAGGATATGTATGAATTTAAAGAAAATGAACAAGCGTGGGAAAAACTCAAATCCATTAGATAGAACACTTATGCATTCAATGAATGGGTACATTCTCATGGGTTTGTGCCAGTAAGATGTCATTAATTTCTTAAATAATTATTAAAATCAAGTAGTTAACATAAATTGAATTTGAAATATTTTAATAATTATTAAATAATGTCATTATAGGTGAATAAATCGTCAGTTTTAGTTGATGGCCCTAACTTTAGAGATGGTACTGATGATGATGATGATGATGACGATGATGATGATGACTATGGTTATGTCAAATCATCAGTGTATGGAATGAAGCATAGTTCAAACAATACGAACAATACACACATAGATTATCATGATGATAATGAGCTCATAGATGATGATGGTGATAACAATTTGATGATTTAGCTAGTTCATAGTAGTAACTTTTACATAAATTGTAATTCAAATTCATGTTATTGTATTATACATGAGAAATTAATTTTCTCATATTCGAGAGTATATTGTTATTTTTTTATTAACTTACTTAATAAATTATTTTATGTTTGAAAACTAGTATATGTTATTTTAGTAATCTCATGTTCATTTAGAAAGTATGTAAAAAAAATACAATTTATGACATATTACTTTAGAATTTTAATTTGTATTTTTAAAATAACTTTTTTAAAATTTTAATCTTTATTTTTATCAAGGTTACTATAATCTTATTAAAAAAATTTGTAGAAATGGTATTCAATATCATATTCTAATATATGTATTACTAATTTAAAATATGACCTTTTTTTACATTAAAAATCATTATATCTATATATTTAAAAAAATGTAATATAATTATTTAATATTTCAAACAATTATATTAGATTTTTTTAAATTTATCAAACATTTTTATCACGATTGTGCCACTTTCTAGTGTGAACATGGCACAGCTTAACATCATGTATGAGAGGTGAAAATATTTGGTAAATGTAGCACAAATGTGACATAATTAAAAATGTCTAGTTATGTTAGGGATGTGTTACCATTAAACCACCTTTCGTGATGCAATTTTTCATAGAAACAAAACCAACCGCCCTTAAAAGGTCAATTTCAAAGACAAAATTAAATCAAAAATGGTTCCATTCGTAAATCGTGTAGTAGTGTATATTATGGAAAAAAATAAAAAGAGTATAATACATATTATTGTGTGGGTAAAATAAAAAGATAATCTCCCTTATTTTTATCTTTTGGTGTAAACATACAAACCTACTACAAGGAATTGCGGTGTTATAGACTCTCCAAACGAAATGGAATATACTGAATTTTTAAGGAGGAATTAAAACATGAAAGGGGAATTACTAAACATTTCTCATGAATTGGAAAAACTTAAAAGAAATTAACTAAATTTTGAATTAGTAATATTAGCATCATGAGCTAAAAAATTCACCATTTTGATTATGTAACTTTTTGACCACTTAACATTCTTTCTATGGCTCTTATTGCATGTAAGCATAGAAAAAGGTTCAATATGAATTTGTAAAACCATGAGACCTTAAAAATATATGTTTCGGTGAAAAGGCTTAAATACTATGAATATGTCATAAAAATCAAAACTTGATTGAAAATTTGTGTTCCTCTCAAAAAAATATGCAAGTTAAAAAATGACACTTGATTTTGAGTTTGTATGCAAACGTTATGTCCTCCGAAAGGTAATAGCCTTTGTATGGTGATAGAACTACCCCTAAAGAAAAAGTGGCGGTTTCAAAAATACCCCGACAGCTTTCACAACCATCTATGACAGCTTTCACGACCAATGTAGAATCTATGCAACTGCCTCCTATGGAAAGTGGCGGTTTTGTCCTATGGGGAAAGTCTGGGAAGAGTAAACAGACTGAGATGGTTCCCCTTTGAATTTTAAGTCTTTTGGGATTTTGATTTGATCTCTCATTGGTTTCAAACTTTTGTGTGTGTGTGTGGAAGGTATTTGTAAGGGAAGAAAGAGATTCCAAAAAAATTCTTCTTGATCATATGTGGTTTTCTTAATTGGAGTGTGAAACAGAGGTGTGAGTGAGTGAGTTACAAAGATTGTATGAGTGTTTGAACATCATAGTGTTAATGGAGGCCGTGAGAAGGTAGTAATCTTATATTTAACTACATGATAGTGAGATGAGGAATCATTACTTCACTATTACATGATAGTGAGATGAGGAATCATTACTTCACTCTTTTTGGAGTTTTCTCAATTTGAGTTTCTCCAAGGTAATCTTATGTCTCTTTTATTTCATTTTTCTCTCTTTCATTTCTTGGTATTTCTTTGATTATGTAGTAGTACTCTGAGTTCATTTCTAAATCACATTTAATGACTTTTTATGAAAATTGAAGCAAATCGTATATTGATGAATGATGGGAATTGTGAGGAATGTATAGGATCTGTGTTGGTGAAACTTAGAGTATAATATCTACCTATTTTACAGATCATATTGGTATTAGATTTGGTTCATGTTCCATAGTGTACGGTTTTTAATGATCATTGTATAGATATATGCCCATTACAAGAGAAAAAATTACTAGTGGAAAAGGTGATTTGGTATCTTTGCATTGAGACATCTCTACAAGGAAGTGGAAGAGATAAGTGCAAAGTATGGCCCACGAAGATGAGAGGAGATCTAATGATGGTGAAGAAAGATTATAAAAATTGGAGGAGGATGTTGCCCACATATCTCACTCTATGGATGAGATTGGGAATATTTTGAAGGTTGTCATGGAAAAGATAGAAGTTTATATGGATATTTATGAAGCACGTGAGGAGTGTGAGTCTTCATGCTATAAGAAAGACTAGCCCCATTCCAACCAAGCTCCACCTCCATTCAAATAAAAGGAAAAAAATGATATTTATTTGTATGAAGGTGAGGTGAATGTGGATAAGATTGATCATTGGTTAGCTCAATTAGAGGTATACTTTCATTTGCATAAATTTAGTGAAGATTAAACAAATTTCTTTTACAATTTTGAAGCTAGCAAGTTATTCTCTAACTTGGTTTGAGATTTATCTTAATTCCTTAGTTTTTAAAAGGTTACCCCCAATTGCTAAATGGGGTGAATTTAAAACCTTGATTAATAGGAAATTTTATCCTATTTGTTATGAAGAGGAATGGTCTATTGATTTGCAATATTTGAAGCAAAAATAAGGTCAAAGTGTGTAGTCTTTTACAAGTAAGTTTTAAAAAAATAGTCCAAATGCGAAAAGATACATTTGAGTGTGAGATGCTCATGAAGTATTTTAAAGGGTTGTGTAGTCACTTAAGGAGTCATGTTCTACTTAAAAATCTAAATGACATAAATGAGGCTTATTTTCAAGCCCATTATCTTGAGATGGATGAGAAAAAGGGTCCATCTCCCTTTAAAAATTCTTCCAATGTTCTGAAGAAGAAAGGTGGGGTCAATGCCATTCTATAATTTCCAAGAAATATTTAACCAAGAATTTTGGGTATTGTAATGTAGATATTCATACTGATGAGACTTGTTGGAATTTGTATCCATAATTACATTCATTTAAGAATAAGAAAAAAATCCATGTCATCACGTGAAGGAGAACTAAATCATATCCAAAGTCAATGATGAAGAGGTGGATGAGAATTTTTTTGTACCATCCTTCAAAAAAAGGTATGTTTGGGTAATGATGATGCTCAAAATAAAGGTGAACCTTCTAATATTTTTCATATCAAGGTACAAATTAAGATGGTAAAATTTTATGTTCGTTTTATTCTTTCTCCCAAGTAAATTTCATTGGCAAAGATATTGTTGATAGACTTGGGTCGGAAATGTAGGATCATCCTATTCCTTATGTTCTAAGATGGATGAAAAAAGGAGTAGAGATAAGGCTTTATAAACCATGCAAATTCAAGTTTGAAATAAATGAACATTTCATTTATGAATTTATTGTAGATGTTGCACCTATTGAGAATTTTGGTCTAGTTTTTAGAATCCCTATATGTATGTCAAAGATGCTAATTATTATGAGGAGATTGAACCAATATCGGTTGGTTAAGGATGAGAAATAAAATACACCATAAAATCCTATGAAGGAATGTCTAATCTCTACTTAGTAAGTTCCACTCAAGATAACCATTTGTTTGATGCAATTGGTAAGGTTTCTTTTCTCATTGTGAAAGATAAGTAAAAATTTAAGGATCTCCATAGTTGTTCTATGTACTAGGAGCATGAGATCCAGCTACTACCATATTATCTCCAAACATGGAAGAAAGGGAAGGACCCGCCTAAATGGAATGAAAAGTTGGACCAATAAGTTCACATGATAGATAATGTATTTCAATGTATGCACCTCCGTGTACAAGATAGGTTCAAGAAGAGGGGGAAGAAAATTCCTCATCATATGAGTTCCTAATCATTTGTGGACCGGAATCCTCTAATTGGGGAGACAGACCCAAATTTTTTATCATTAATTTTATCATCATGGGCTTAAAAATCACCATCATGATTATGTAACTGTTTGATCACTTCAAATTCTTTTTATGGCTCTTGTTGGATGTAACCACGAAATAGGGTTCAACATGAAGTTGTGAAACCATGAGACCCTAAAGAAGATAGGTTTTGATGAAAAGGATTAAACACTATGAATATTTCATCAAAATAAAAACTTAATTACATAGTTATGTTCCTCCCAAAAATTATGCAAGTTTAAATAATGGCACCTAATTTCGAGTTTTTATGCAAAATTTATGGCCTTTAAAAGGTATCGAGACTTTATATGGTGATGAACCCACCCCTTAATATAGAGTGGCGATTACGTAACCACCCCATAATTTTTACAACCATCAATGGTATTTTTTAATCACCCAGTTGTTTTGCAACCACCACAAAGGTGGTTACACACCGCCTCTCCCGCAGAAAGCAACGGCTTTGTCATGTGGGAAATTCTAGGAAGAGTAAATGACTCGCAAATGATTCCTCTTAGACTTATGAGTCTTTTGGGATTCTCATTCGAGCTCTCATTGGTGTAAAACTTGTTTTTATATGTACATATATATGTGGGGAAGGTCTTTGTAATACAAGAAATATATTCCAAGTAATTTCTCGTATTAACCATATGTGGTTTTCTAAATTGGAGTGTGAAAGCAAGGTGTGAGTGAGTGAGATGTAGAACTTGTATGAGTGTTTAAACATCATAGTGTTCATGGAGGCCTTGTTAAGGTGGTAAGATTGTACTTAAAGACATGATAGTGATATGAGGAAGCATTTCTTCACACTTTCTAGAGTTTTCTCAAGTTGAGTTTCTCCAGGTAATATTGTGTCTCTTTCATTTTGTTTTGATCTCTTTCATTGCTCAAGATTTCTTTGATTATGTAGTACCACTAGTTCATCTCTATATTAAATTTTATGACTATTTATTAAAATTCAAATTAAATATTATATTGATGAATGATGGGAATTGTGAGTAAAGTATAGGTCCGTTTTGGTGAAACTTAGAGTGGGACATCCACCTAGTTTACGATCATATTGGTATCGAGTTGGTTCATGCTCCATACCGTGTGGTTTTTTAGTGATCATTGTGTATATATATTCCCATTACAAGAGCAACAAGTGCTTATGGAAAAGAAGATTTGGTATCTTTGTGACAATACATCTCCACAAGGAAGTGGAAGAGATAATTGAGAAGTATGGACCATGAAGATGAGAGGAGATATAATGATGGTGGAGAAATATTCCACATATTAGAGGATGATGTTTCCCAAATATCTCATTCCATGGATGAGCTTGGGAATATTGTGAAGGTTGTCATGGAAAATCTGAGAGTTTCTATGGATACTTCTAAATCAAGTGAGCAAGTGTTAGTCCCTACCATGAGAAAGAGCAACCCCATTCCAACTAAGGTCCACCTCCATTCAAAGCAAAGGAAAAAAATTATATTCATCCATATGAAGTTTACGTAAATGTAGATAATCTCGAACATTGGTTAGTTCAATTAGAGGTATACTTTCATTTGCATAAAGTTAATGAAGAGAAAAAAAATCTTTTACAAGGATGAAGTTAAAAAATCATGCTCTAACTTGGTTTGAGAGTTGTCTTAATTCCTTATATATTAAAATATTACCCCAATTGCTAAATGGGATGAATTTAAAATTTTTATTAAGAGGAAATTTCATTCTATTTTTAATAAAGAGGAAATTTCTATTGATTAGTAATATTTACAAAGAAAAGGTGGTGAAATTGTGTAGGTCTATATAAGTGAGTTTCAAAAAAGTGTTCCAAATGGGAAGAGATACATCTTACCATGATATGCTCATGAATTATATGGGATGGTTGCATTTTCACTTAAGAAGGCCTCTTCTACTTACAAATCCACAGGATGCGGATGAGGCTTGTTATCAATCCCAATATCTTGAGATCGATGAGAAAAGGGTCCATCTCCTTTTCAAATTCTTCCAATTTTCTAAATAATAAAGGTTGGGTCAATTTCACTTCTATGATTATTAAGAAAGATTCAAACAATCATTGTGGGCATTGTGATGTTGATGGTCATACTGATGAGACTTTTTGGAAGTTGTATCCAAAATTGCATCCATTTAATAACAAGAAAAAAAAGGAAGTACATGTCATCACTTGAAGGAGAAACAATTCATATTGAGTGCAATGAAGATGTGCATGAGAATTTTTGTTCTACTAATTGTAGACACCACATTTTCACCCTTAGGTAACCCATCACACATTAATCATAATTATAAAATTCATCACTATCCTAAGTACACTTCAAAATTACCATAGCGAATCCTAAACTACCCCACTTAAAACATATTTAACCTCTCCTAACCACTTAAAACCAACCTAGTCTAATTTACCCTACCCATCCTAACCCCCTAACCTCTCACAACCCGAATCCCTAACCTCCCACCATTCACCTAACAACCTAAAACCTTAGATGGAAAGTGGTTTCAACCATTTTCCATCTTTTCCTTTGTTGGTTTTTAACCTCTGCGCAAACAAATCGATGGCAATCTTTGATCATTGGTGATCATTATGGTCATTGTTGATTATATTTAGCCAGCCTCTTCCTCCATTACACAGGTAGTTAGAATCTAGATTTTGGGGAAAAATATTGTACCTACAAATGACATCATTACATTTTGTACTATCAACACATTTCTACCAAAGCCTTCAAGAGTCTCTTCATATCACTAGTCAACCTTTTGGGAGCTATATCACCTTCACAAAAATCAACAAGGTTAGTTACGTATTTTATATCCACACCAAGCTTGTTTTTGTTTCCATTACATTCTACAATATGTCTTCTACTCCATCCCAAAAATCATTTCCAAGATCTATCTCTCATTTATCCATTTAGTCAATCTTTATAATATTGTATTTCAAATAGAGATCATCGTCGATTCCCGATCTTTTTCGATTGGGCCCCTAACCTTTATTTCCTTCATTATCCTCCAAAATATGTCCAAATTTTTTTCGACATAAACTCACAGGATTCTAGGTTCCTTCTAGCTCACATTAGCATTGTTAATTCCTATCTATAATTTTATTATTTCATGTTTTTCTATCCTTTATCAAAAAATGAATTTTGTCTCTCGATCATTGTCGATCCCCAATTATCGTCGATCCTTGTGTCTTCTAATCATTTCTATCATATATCATACTTTCAGCAATCTATTTTGGATCTAATCAGTTGTTTGCAAGATGGATGTTTTGTAGATGATTGTTCCAGGTCCTTCACACCCAATCACCATCATATACAATCTCATTATCATATAGCATCCATTCATTTGGAAATAATTTGATATTGTTAATGAACTCACTTTGTGCCCCATCACACTCTCTCCCAATATCAAGGATATTGAGGATCAGATAGAAGTCATTCAAGAAGAGTGAGAAGTTACTAAAGATTTCTAGTATAACTACTTCGAGCTTGCTACCACCCTATCCCGGGACACTTACAATGCTAAATAGGATCTTTCCATCCCCTTGAGTTCTAATTTAATCAAATTTATCATCTATATTTTTATTTATCAAACCACTTTATTGTATCAATTGAGTTACCGACTTCAAGGAAGTCCATTGGGTTCCTAGGATTGGCATTCACTTAGCAACTCATTATCATCCATATCTAATATCTCTTTGTTTAGTTGTCTTTGACGTAAGTATTCTCACTCGGTGAAAGGAGGAGCCTCACACGATCATCCTAAGATTTTGGTTTTCATGGTAGGTATCAATAAACCATTCCTATTTGAATCTTTGGTATTTTTAAAATTCATAGACTTTGACCAAAAACACAATAAACATCTTGGTGTGACCAAAGTGGTACCTATACTGAGATGAAAATTGACATGCAACCTTCAACCGCACTCGACCCCTCAAGGTCATGTCGAGTAACTGATTTTGAATGTGTGTATCTAACTATAGGAGGATCAGTGACTAAGATCTTGTAGTGTGATCTCCTAGTAGTTGAGTTGGCAAAGGGGAGATTTAGAGGTTATGAATGGGTAGCATAAATTCCCTATGGTTTGTCTAACTTGGATCTAAGTGTTGATCTAGTTTGAAGTTTCCAAATTAACTAATATGAAACTAGCAATCTCTATTACTATTGAAAAGGAAACTAATCTAAAAAATCACAAAACTAAAATATTACAATCATAAACAACAATTTTCTTCTATTCTATATAATTAAAATATCTCTACACTAAAACTAAACAAGAAAAATAACCAGGTGTGGTTATTCACCTGTGCTAAGTGTATGCTAACATAAAAAAAAAATTCCAATTAATCTATGATATGTAGACAACCTCCTATAGATATTCTCTCCTTCAGATCCACAGGGATGGGAAGAAGAGGATCCATCACCGGAGCTACTATTAATGATTTAAACCCTCTTGGAAATCAACTAATTACTTGTAAATGAAAGGAAATTTATTTCTACTCTATTTTATATGATGTAACAATGATAAATTACAGGAATGAAGGAAATCAAACAACAAATCCAACCTAGAATTCACAGAATAGAGGTAAATCTAGTTGTGTAGTAATTTGTCCCCTTAGTTTATCCTTTCTTTCTCTGTGTGTCCATATGAGTCCAAGGAATTGGGAATGCAAAGTCAGTAGAAGAGAATGTGCTTGAGAAATGACAGCTTAAAGACAGTATGTTTACAATGCAGGTGGAAGAGAGATAGAAAAAGTGAACAGAGCTTGGCTATGTAATTTCCAGCAAGATTGTGGCAACAATACTATGCAAGATACAAAAAATTCTCATGTGCTTTGCTTGAATACAAGCATGGAATATATAGGAATTGTCTGGGATGTGCCTCCATGCACAAGGAAGCCTTGGAGTGACAAATAATTAGGTGAAGAGGTAGTTTAAACTAATTAAATCTATTTAAAAATAGAACAGGGAAGGAATACCAAGAAATCAAGACTATTTTTAGGCAATTTGGTTCACAAACACACCCTAGAAGTCAAGTTAAGTGAAATCAAGTGTGTTAAAATCATGCATGAAGCACTCGGAAAAATCATGTAGGACCGCCGCCTGCGTAGGGTAGTGGTCCTAGCACAAAAGGTTAAAAAATTCACATAATGAAGCAGGAAGCTAGAAGAAAGCATGGAAAACCAAAGTAAGGATATCTAGGCTTACAAACATACACTGTGAATGGATTTAGGAACTCAAACACCTTCTGAAAGGACATGAATCGTCATTGGGGACTTTTATAACCATTTTATGACAATGTAGCACATGTAATTTTGGGTACATACATATTGCCCCCTCAAAGAAGTGTCTTAGCCATGAAAATGCATAAAACATAGAGTCTAAGTATGGTGTTCCCAAACAGGAGCTATAAGTTATACCGACACACCACACCGTGTGTCGAAATGTCACCGTCCAAACTCACGCTACCTATAAAACAAAAAAAAGAAGACTCAAGTGCAGATAGATGAAATATCAAAAAATAAATACTAAATTAAAATGACAAGAGGACTTCTATGTTTGTGCGGGCATATAGAAATATACATATGCTAAGCACTCCAACCATGTGAACATATTCACTCAAAATGAATTTATAACAACATATATATATATATATATATATATATATATCAAAACAAACTCATTTTCAAATTTATTTACACATATTGACTTGGTGATTTTTATTCTTTGGGCCCACAAAGGGCCATTTCATTTGTGAGTATGGTTGAATTGAAATGGATTTAGGAATGGTATTTTGTGTTTGGCTTGGCCCTTTTCTGTTTGAATGATTTTGAGAACTCCTAAGAAATTTGTAGCTAGAGTGGTCATAAGGGGGCTCAAAGAGGCAGATAGGCAGAGTACCTTTATTGCTTAGTTGCCATTTTGTTAGGTATATATGATGTTTTGATATTTCGTTCTCATTACGAGTGTTTTGACCGCACCTAGTATGTGATGGCATTGACAAAACTATGACACACCATGATATGTACAGAGATATCTCTTTTTAGAGTTGAATTCCATTTATGATTTGATTCACGTGTGTACTCTTAGATGTTTAGAATTTCTAATTTTCTATGCTTTTCGAATGTATTCAATGGATGTGAATGCTAATAGAATGATTTATTCTTTGTGTTTTTGTAATGCTTTGATACATGATAATGCAAATACAATTTGTAATGCTAAATTTTAGTTTCTCTAAGAAATTTTTGATACTTCATATTATTTTGGCAAGGCATGATGAAAAAGTGATATGATGAGTGAATGAGCTTGCCCCACTCCTAACTCCATGTAACCGGTAAGAATGGAGGGCTCAACATCAAGAGCCATAAGGGGCACAAGTTATAGAAATTTGTTGAATGGTAATGATGAGAGAAAGACAAGGATTTCAAAAAACCAAATTGAGACCCTACAACCTCATTCTACTCAATTTTGATTCATAGTTTAAAATGTGAAATGCTTTCCAGTTTATCTAGACTTAGATTTGTATATGGCCACTTGGTTGATAAAATCTAGTTTTGAGGTTTTAAACTCTTTTGGAATTCAAACATCTAACTCACTTTGTTCTGATTTATGATTTCATGGCATTTGAATGAACTACTTTAACTTTCAAATTTGTCAAAGAGACACCCTACACCTTGCCCCATATTACTAGTAGGAAGTATGGGCTCATCACCATGAACAAGGCATAGGCAAGTAAGGGCACTTCTCTCCTTTATCAACCCTACACCACTAGTAAGAAATGCGGGCTCAACCCCGAAGGTTGGTAGGGAAAAGAAATGTGTAAAATAAAAAAATTATATGGATTTTTTTTTGGCCTCAAAATATTTGCTAAGTACCGGAGGGTGCATGAGTGTGCGGGGCTAGTAAGAAGAAGGGCGTGCAGGAGAAGTGCGTAGAGAAAGGATTAAGAAGGGTTTAGGAGACACCAGGGGCACATGCGTGCAAGACATTATGTAGGATCTAAGGTATTATCCATATTCAGCATCCTAGAGGCACTTGAGGAAAAATGTGACCCAACTAGGCATACCGAGTGGATAAGGTGCCAACTTGGAGACTTGGTGGTCAAGAAAAGGATATTCCACATAGGAATATTCCTATGAATAAATCATTACAGAAATTGGAAGATCTCAGAGCTAGATAAGTATTCACCAATGAAGGACCACATGGACACTTGGCATGTGATCTACTCTTGAAGGAAGGCATAGGCGGTGGATGTTGAACCTATATATAGAGATGCTCTATAGAAAGAAAGACACAACCTGAGGAAGAAATATAGCATGGGGAAGGTGAAGCTCTGTAGAAAGTATTAAGAGGCCTTAGGGTTGGGGTTTCTCCATTAGGGAGTTGCAAGAAGGTCATCATGTCTAAGGGATGGGTATGTAAAGCTCATGTAATAAGGGAGGGAATAGCTAGGACTCCTGATATATGAGTTATATCTCTGTTTTAACATACACTATATGGGTTTAGATCCTTATCATTCAATGTGTTCAACCTAGCATGGTATTTTGAATGTAATGTGGTTACTTAGCACTTTTAATCAATATATATAACTATTATGAATATCTTGTTCATGGGTGTAAACCCTAGTGTCATTTCTTCATAATCCATGTTGTGTTGTTTCTCTCATTTTCATGCATGGGTATAAGGATATGGTAACTCATATTGTGATTTTACATGAATATCCACTTTTCTACATTTAATCCTCTAATAATGGCAAGATCTTCTCACAATTCTCACATAAAGGAGGGGCTCGGTGCCCACACATGCCTCGGTTGAGAACTCAATGCCCGTTGGGTGATAGGCCGGTGTGCATGGGGTTAGATAATTGTACTAAGGGTATAAGAAAAATGACTACATCTTGGTTCCATTGTCAAGACCTCTTTTTGAAGTTGTTATGAGAATGGTACGTGATAACAGAGCGCTTTACCTTGGACAGTATTAAAGCATGGTTTAAGAGCATAGAGGATGATTTTTCTCATATATTTAGTACTGGACCTGAGTTTGATGCACATAAATGGGTAAAAGAACACATGTATCATGAGTTATATGAGACATTCTTTTGTTTTTTTCTAATAGAGTTGTATGAATGGATTTTGGTGTATGCATATAAATCAAGCTAGTATTATAGATCTCACATGTGTACCCAAGATGAATATCATAGGCTACATGATGTTGATCCGACTTGGACATGTTTTTTTATCATTGGTGGAGAAGAGTGCTGACCAGTTATACCCCGAATATGTTATTTCTACGCATTCTTGTCCAAAGGTTATTAAGTTTGAGTTCTTAATGGAGCCTAAAGGGTCATTTTTGTGTGTTATTCCTTTAGCCATAAATATCTTGGTCATTACACTAAGTATGGAAGCATTTCCTATGGCTGGCTAAATCTTCTTTGAGCATTGGGTGAGTAATATAGGGTGGAGGAAGATGGCAGAAATTTTGGATGAAAACAAAAGAGAGGAGAGATGACTCAAGTATAGTGAAGCTAGTGAAAGGAAGTTGGCTAGACAATGCAAGGTTGCAGAATGATTGATCTATAAAGGCGATGTTACAAGAAGGAATTGAGGTCTACATAGAGGGCATGGATCCCGAGCACTATGTGTTACCCCATCTTGGAAAGCGTGGGAGAGAGACCCCTTTAGCTTCTGATGAGATTTCATTGCTTGGTAAAAGGAGAGCCAGTTGCACGTACATCCTAATCCTCCGGGTGACCAACCCCTATGCTTATTTTTCCAAATCCAAAGATAAGTATTGTTAAACTTGTTGGTATTGGTAGGAGTGACTGATCTACACCTAGGAGATATAATTTCTCATTTGGTACATTTATGGTGTATAATCATTCCCTGTATTTGGAGGAATATTGTCTAGAACAACATTTGGGAAAATCATGGGTACACAAAGTTTAGGTATCGTGTCTCGGAAGTGGTGTGGGACACACATTTAGTAGCGGTGTAATATCACAAACTATTTGCACATTGTTTGGTGGGACACTATGCATAACCACTTTAGGCCCATTACCGGCTATAAGAGGTGGATCTGGTGGTATAGGAGCTAGAGGACTCAAGGATCAAGAGGATCTGTGGGTCGAAGGAATAGGACCTAGTGGATCTAATGGATCTAGTGGTGGAGGTAACACTAGAGGGAATCAAAGTTCGGATCATACGAGAAAAACCTCAACCACCTCAACAAGTTTTTTTCAAAATGTCTTTGCATCTACCAAACTACAAAGGTGTTGAGGATGTTGCAGAGCATGTACACAAGTGTGAGCTGCTATGGTGCATAAAGGGGATCACTACCTCGGAGCGAAAGGTGAGTCAATTTGCAACAATGTTGCAAGGATGTATGCATAGTTGGTACTGAAATTATGACCCCCATCAAATAGTGGTGGATTACACCATGCTGCAAAATGCCTTCTTGGCTGAATTTCATATCCCTAATTTTAAACAGAAGAGCATTAGTGCATTGAAGGAGATTCAATAAGGTATGGTAGAGAGTGTGTAAGAGTATGATGCATGTTTCAAGACTCTCTTATAAAATTTATCTTATGATATTCATCCATCCCAACATGTTTATTGGTTTATTGGAGGGTTGATAACACATTTTAGAAGAGCACTTTCACACAAGAATTACATAGACCTGCATGAGGCCTTGAAGCTACCCTACGCACTAAGGTTTTGGAAGCATGGATACCATTATTAGCCATTTTCTTGAGGTTCAAGTTGTTATAATGGCCAAACAATTAGAAAATTTGTTTGTGAACTCAAAGGCATGAGACTTGCAGTGGTCTATGGTGCATGGATTGTGAGGTAGAGGGGAATACAAAGGATAGTTTCCCTAGGAGATCGGTACACGCCATGACATTAGACTGTAAAAATTTCCATGGAAATCATGATGTAATTAGGTGTCCACTAATGTAACGTGTGATCCATAAAAATGTGTCTTACTATTGTGATATTTTCACCTCTAGTGCTCATGACACCAAGGATTGTAGATTGATTAACCAAATACATGATGTCATTAATATTGGTGTGCAACAGACCAGCCTTGCGAATTATTCCAAGGATGGTGGTTGTCACTATGAAGGTTGCATGGATGGAGGGGCACATGGAAGAGGTTTCTGAGGAGGGTTTCATGGTTGTGGTAACCATGGAGGGAGAAGTGAGTTCGCACATATAACCTATTATAATTGTGGGTCTACAGAGCACTATAAGTGTGAATGCCTTGATCTGTTGCAATGCTCTTGGTGTGGAAAAAAACCATAAGTATGAGGACTATCCATAACTATTTGAACATATGAGCCAGCAACATCAAAAAGACAAAGATGTCGAATGGTAAGCATAAGGAAGGTCGATTCACAATGGATGTCAAGGGTGGCACGTGAGTTGGAACTAAAGCCTATACTAGCTACGATGTGAGCTAAGGTTGCACGTGCAAGAGATATAACAATGAATATATCGTTGGTTATTAGAGAGGAGGTGGTACATGGGAAGTATCCAGATCCTACTCATCAAAAAGAAGTGTATCAAGATACCATGGATGTGATTCAAATCCTACAAGGGGAGATCCAATTCCTAAAGGAATAGTTAAGGAGTAAAAACAAAGTAATAATGAAGAGGCTCCACAGAAGGATCTGGATGAGGTAAGGAAATTATGCAAGATGTTAAGGTAGGAGAAAATCATCCCTTTGCTAGGGTAATGGTTATGGGAGAAGGTACAACACACCATCAAGAAAATTACGAAAGGAAGGTTCTCGCATGCTAACGTTCATCCCCACACCTTGCTTATTATGACAAGAATATTACCTTGAATTTTGTTTTGGATGGATGGCTTCGAGAAATATTCCGATTGACATGGACACGGAGATCAATGTCCTCACTTTTACCACATGGCATTAAATAGGAAGCCCCCATTACATCCATCTTCGAATGTGTTGTATATGGCTAACAAGACAAAGGAAATTCCCATTGGTGTCTTGAAGGATGTTATTATCACTATCCAAGGGGAAAATTTCACTGGATATTTCAAATTCTTAGCGCTAGCCAAGGCAGAAAACTTTTTGGCATTACTTGGGCTCTCATGGTGTTACAAGAACAATACCGACCTAAGGTTCAATAAGGGATACATAAGCTTTGAGAACAAGGAGTAGAGGGTTATCACCCCCTTAACTGATGGAAATTCACCCCCTATATTGATCCCTTGGGAGAAGAAGGTACACTCTACTCTATCAGTGACCATGAGGTGATTCACCCTACAAAAGGAGTTATTCAGTTTGAATATGCCCAATCCATAAGTGATATAACTAGTGTGGCATGTGACAATTGGGTGCATGGGACTTATGAGTTAATTGGGTGACAATTAAGAGACTTGGCTACAAGCGTGAAAAAGGCATGCTCACCAAGTGCCTAGGAGGAAGTTACCTAGTTATTATGGGGATCCAACCTTGATGAATTCTTATGAGAAATAAAGGATCAAAGGAAAAATGAGATCAAAAGAAGAGGGAGGCTCAACTATAACTTACTCAGACCATAGCATGTTTGTAGGTGACACATCACGATATCCTTCTAGAGTGGTGTGAGGTAAGAATTGTGTTCTCTGTTAGGTTTTTCCTAGACCAATGCACTCATTGTCATATAAGAATACCATGGGAAGGAACTGGCTCATTCCACATCCAAGCATGTGAGAAGGCATGGATGGAAGGCGCGGAGGCCTTGCCACCTTATTTATAGGTGTGTAAGTTGTATTCCACCTTAAGGCAATGCACATGCATGGTATATTCACTCATAAATGTGTCATCAAATAGGAAATTGGCAAAGCAGTTAATGGTTGACCTTATTCAATCTTTCGAGTATCGGAGTACTAAACCATTAGTTAATAGGGTGTTGCAGCAGTTGTCAAGCACCTTATAGTGGGAGATAGTGCTATGGCGGAAGATAGAATATTAGGTTTATTGGGTGAACTCGACTTAGAACCGCACTTTGATTAAGAAGATTCATAAGAGATGTAACTTGAGTGCGCGCATGCATGGAGAAAGACAAGGGAAAGATGGTCAATGTGATAGATGTCAAAGAGATGGAGAGTTTGTATGCTAACCATAATGAAGGTACATGTAAAGTTATTGATAGTGCTGATGTGAAAGCACATGCCTACTATGAACCCCTCAAAGCAAATAAGGTTAACATTGTTTTAAAATGGAACCTAAGGAGGACATTATTAGATACTATTGGTCGAGAAGGAATTTTGAAGATCATTAATCTAATGTGCGTGTTTCAGGACTTATTTCCACATGGGCACCATGAGCTTAAATTTTTTCACCACTCCTTAGGAGAAATGAAAATCAAGTTAAAGGAATGTGCATTCCCGATTCGAAATAGGCCTTATCAAATGAATTTGAATCTTTGCATCAAGGTCAAGGAGGAGATAGAAAAAATGATCGCTTCAGAATCATTGAAGCTATGGAGGAATCAAAATGGGTAAGCCCCATGGTCATCAGTATTAAAAAGGATGGAAGGATAAGAATGTGTTGACTACAGGGACCTGAATGTAGTATGTGTCATTGACCCTTTTCCAACCCCCTTCACTAAAGAAATCCTGGAAGGAGTAGCTTGGCACGAAATCTATTCCTTCACAAATGGATTCTTAAGATATCATCAAGTTAGAATTTCTAAAGAAGACCAAGAAAAGATAAATTTCACCACTAAATGGGAAAGTTTTTTCCTATACGGTCATGCTTTTGGACCGAAGAATGTACTGTTGTGTTTTCATGCATTGTTGTGTAGTCATTTCAATACTTCATCCATAATTTTCTTCGTGTATACCTTGATTCTGGACTGGTATGGACTAGTGAAAGACCATTGTGATAATTTGTGGTCGATGTTTGAGAGATGTCGGTAGTTTTGCATATCCCTCAACATTAATAAGTGTCTCTTTGCTACTATGTTTGGAACCCTGTTGGGGCACATCATATGTAAGGAAGGCTTGTTGGTGGATCCTGCCAAATTTTTCATTATTATGGGATCTGGGGACCCTACTAGCCGAGATAGTAGTGTGTGGATTCCTTGGGAATATGGGATACTACCAGAATTTTATCAAGGGGTATGCCAAAATCATTGCACCATTGGAGAAGTTACTAAAGCACAAAATTTCCTTTCACTGTGGAGAGGCGCAGCAGATGACGTTTGATACATTGAAGGATAAGCTCATCACTGCACCCATATTACACTTTCCTTCTTGGGATAAACCTTTCCATGTGCATGTTGATGCCTTAGGGACAGCCATTGGATCAATGCTAGCATAACCTAGTGAGGGGATTGTTGATCACCCCCTTATTTTACAAGTAGGAAGTTAACACCAGCAGAGAAAAACTATACTACTATTGAGCACGAAGCACTATCAATGATCTATACACCGCATAAGTTGAGGATGTATCATTTAGTAACACCTTTCATATTCTACACAGACCACGTGACATTGAAGTACTTAGTGAACAAGCTCATTTTGCAAGGGTGCATATGCCGGTGGGTCTTTTTGTTTCAAGAGTTTGAGTTTGAAGTTGTTGTGAAACAAGGAAAGAGTAACTCAAGGCCTGACCATTTATCAAGGATTGACTTAGGGAGGATGTGTAGAGCATTGAGGATGTCATACCGGACGCACAACTATTTAGCTTACAGTGCGCACCCTCTGACTTAGAAGATTATTTTTTGTTTCTCAAAATGGGTTTGGTGCTATAAGGAATGAAGACTTTGGAAATAAAATAGTTAGCCATACACATCGCACCCTACATGTTAATCACTGGAGACTTGTACAAAGTAGGCTATGATGAGGTTTTATGCTAGTGTGTGTTGGAACATGAGCACATTGCAATCATGGAAGAAGCACATGGTGGGATTGCAGGAGGGAACTATGCAAGGAATGTCACCACGTGGAAGATTCTACTTGCACAAATTTGGTGGGAAAGCATCTACTAGTATTGCATTGAGTTTTGCAAGGCATGTGACCATTTTCAGCGCCTTGGCAAGCCAGAAAAAGAGAATGTCCTTAAGACCTATAGCTAGCACAGAACCATTTGAATAGTGGGTCATTGACTTTGTAGACCAATTTCACCTACCATGTAAGGACTGGTTTGTGTTATATCATTACTTTCACCGATTACTTAACAAGGCGGGGAGGTAGTGCCTACAAGGGATTACATGGTAGTGAAAGTTACTAGATTCTTATGGGAGAACATAATCAACATGTATGGATTTCATTTAAGCTTGACTAGTGACAAAGAGTACACATTTCTTGAATGAAACATTCAGATTTTGTTTGCATATTTCATGGCAGCCATCATAAGACCACCCCTTATCACCCATAAGCTAATGGAACTGCTGAGGCATTTAAAAAATTTCTAAGTCACACGTTAACTAAAATTTTTGATGTGGGAGGACAAGATTGGGATGACAAAGTTTTAGTTGTACTATGGGCATATAGGACTACCTACAAGAAATTTAACAAGGCCACACCATTTCAATTGGTGTTTGGCGTGAGGCTATTTTACTAGTTGAATTTATACTACCATCGTTGCATATTACATGGGGGAGGGTTAGCTGATGAAAAGTACTACAGGAGCGCATGGAGAAATTAATGTAGTTAGATGAAAGGTAATCACTTGTTAGGTGGAGTCAGAAGACTGAAAAGGCATTGCAAAAAGCATGGCATGATCATCATATTAAAAATAAACAGTTCGAGGTTGGGCAGATGGTCCTACTTTATGACTCCAAATTTTTGTACCGTCCTGGGAAACTATAATTCCATTGGTTAGGGCCATATAGCATCTCATATATCCTTGATTCAAGTGCTTTCCAGCTTACAAACCCTGGATGGAACACATTTACCAAACCATTTCAATGGGAGTAGGTTGAAGCCCTACTATAAATAAGTCTTCCTTGTATTTATAAATAAGGCAATATTTCCATTTAGCTTAGGATTCCCCTTAATGCATTTTTTTCTTGTGTTTCCCTTTCTCAATGATTGTTCCCTTATTTTGTGTTGTTTTTCCCGCCTTGTGCACCAAAGAAGCAACTTACTATTTTAAAAGGGTTGTGTATGCGAAGAGGAAAATGCATCTTTTTTTATGTAGGGTGGAGTAATGCGAAGTAAAATGGAAGTTAGTAGTGGAAGTTGTGTTTTGATGGCCCGGATTAAAGGTGTGTAGTGTGGAAGAGCACGTGTAGAAATTTTGGATAGGAGTTTGGTTTCGGGATAAATTTACAAAGACCAAGTAAAAAGGATGAGAAGCACATGAATAATATGAGGTAGGCGAGGACAAAATTTAGGTTAAGAATGTAAGAAGTGCCTTCGACACTGTAAGTGTGCATGTGAGGTTCTTTTATCAGTAAGGATTTTTGCATGTGAAAAGGTTGTAGGGATGTTTTGTGCAGGATAGAACACATGGGGTAAGAGTGCTTAAGGTTAGCTTTAGTGGAAAACATTTCCTTAGGTGGAATAGCATGTTAGTAGGTGGAATAGCATTTATCGCGGGAGATGAGAGAAAGCTATAAGTAGAAGGTCGGCACATTATTGTTTACCTTACAAATACAATATCAAAGAGCTCTTATGAACTAGGGCATCCACAAAGAAGATTTGTGCAAAGGAAAAATTGTGAAAATATGAGTGCATGACTAGTGTGATTTGTGAACCAGAGTGGAAGGAGTACACAGGCGTAGGGAAGAATATTTTAGGAGAGTACGTTGTCTTGTGGAAGGATTTTCTAGGTTAGGGTTCTGTAACTAGGGCATGGGAGTAAAGGGATTTTTCACGAAGGTAAGCCACATATTTGAGCAGAGTGAGGAAGAAGAGAAAGGAAGAGTTTTTTTTTAGTAACTGATAAGAAGATGGCACCAAATAAGGCAACCATTTCACCAAAGAAGGGCAAGGGAAAAGGGAAATAGGTTGTTTCCACTAGTTTCAATGAGGAGTGGTATGCGGAGATGCAATACCCAGATGGTGTGTTGCTAGGAAAAGAGTGGGTGTATCACATGAGGAAAATGGTTGTAAGTGACTACAACCATTGAATGAGCACCATAAAGAAAGAAATGGCATTGGAGATGGTGAGACCTATAAACAAGTAGACACCAGATGGAATGCCCATCTATGATGATGAAGTCAAGGTGAAAATGGAGAAGGCTAGATTATTACAACTATATGAGTTGCCCTATTTTGGTAAACCTAAGTGGTTGTACCAATGGTTGGTGTCACGCGTGCATGAAGACCATTTCTACTTCGTGGGGTAAAGGATGAGGATAAATCCCCAACCGATCTCCAAATTTACCGGTCTTACTCCGCGAAGGATATTCATTTGATAATGACTTGGAGGACAAGGAATCCATAAAGAAAACTTTGGAGGCCTACAATTATAAGAAGGGGTCACGATACTTCAACATATCAGCAATTTCGACCTCAGATGAGGATGACCATGCACTTAGTAACTAGGTTGAATGGACAGAGAGGTGGACATTGATTAACAAGGCCTGGTTGAATGTGTGCCAAAAATTTTCAGAGGGAACTATCTATAACCTATCTTCCTTCATAGCATATGAGATCATCAAGTGTTGCACGCGAGAGGAGAAGATCATTTTTGGTAATTACCATCATGTTTTCAAATTGAAGTGCCTAATGGGCCAGACAAATTTTTATGGGAGTACCCAGATGAGAACCCCTCCCCAGCCAAGAAATTTGAGAAGTATACTTGTGACACCATGACGTCCACTCACAAGGTGCACCTAGACAAATGGTACAAGTGAATGCATAATGCATTTAGGGGTGAGTGGAGAATACCATAAACAATTGTCAATGTTGGTGCAAGGAAAAGCTACATTTGTTATATACTAGTATTTCCGCATTGTGTTCTCCTTGACATATGGGACCAAGATCCCATGGAGTAAACTTTCTTTCTCTTTCACTACTCAATATTTCCAAGTCGAGGTCAATCACTTTAAGGAGGCCAAAATACTAAGGTTTGACCTCAACAAGGTGGACCAAAAGCACTATGAGCTGCACGAAAGTTGGTATACTCGAAGAAGTGTGCTTATATGGAGAATTATGTCTCCCATGAGGGGCATATGGTAAATCATGTGGCATTTTCAATTGCTGGAAGGACCGCATCAAGGTTATACCTGTGCATTAGGCCCAAGTATGAGAAAGGTTCCTACATGGAGAATGATGTCTCCATCCCAAAAGACCCCACCGTGAGGAAGAAGGCCACACCAAGGAAGAGGGAGAGAGAGGAGGCACCAAGTGCATAACCAGCACACTTTGTTGGTGTGCGGGAATCAAGTGTGAAGCCGAGCACATATGCTCAAAGGAAGAAGTCCCCTGTTAAGGAAAAAGAAAATACACCTAAGGAAGAGGTGCTAGAGCAAGAAGAGCCCCCTTCAAAAGAAGAATCACCAAGGAAGGAGTCACCTATTGAAGAAGATGAGAAGGAATAATCCCTATACTAGAGTCACTAGTTAGGAAGAAGTGGAAGGTAGCAGAGGAGATGGACTCAGAAGAAATGGAGAGCCTGGAATCCTATAGAGGTGAGAAGGATGATGATGAGCATGAAGAGGCTCAGGACCATCTTGTGTATGATGTACATGACTTGGAGGAGGAAGGGAATGAGGAAAAGGATGAGGAGGAAGGAGATGCTCATGGCAAGGGGGAAGTGAGGAGGTAAATACTAAGGATCAAAGGACCCCAAGCCTCACCAAGGATCAAATAGAAGATGCCACGAAAAGGGAAGTAGCAGGCATAATAAAGGACTTGGTGGAGCAAGAGGTGGAGTGCAACGCTGACAAAATACTCAAAGAGATAGAGGAGGAGAGTGTAGGAAAGGAGTATGGGAGCATGGGTGGAGATCCCAACCTAGCGGTAAGATTTCCAAAGGTAGCGTGCATAGGAGGGAAGAGTGTGGTAGTGGCACAAGAGCAAGGAATGGGTTACATCAATGATCCAAGTAAGGTACTACGTGCATACTTTAAAATTACCGTGCCTACTGGACAAACTCCTTACATGGTATTCATTTGAAGAAGAAGGTGTGTACCCATGAATGAGGAATATGCTATCTTGGGCTTTTGAATCCCATGTTGATGAGCCCGAGTTCGAGGTTAACAAAGGGGCACTGATGAAGATACCAAAGACCAAAATAGTGAACCCCCTAATAAATGGTCAGCATTTATCCGATGAGAAAGTTTGTAAGGCACTCAAAAAGGTATCAATGGAGGTTGAGGTGACACTTTTTGGAAGGAATGACAAGGTAAGGTTCCTGGAGGGATATCTGGAGAAGAATAATGAAGATATCATTAAGAAGAGCAAGGATCTAAAGCAGGAGGATCTAATCAGATCACATCTAAGCCATGAGATAAGGTAGGAAAATTCAAAGGTGTGCAAGGTCTAAAAGAAGATATAGATGATTAAAAATTCCATTATCTTGAAGCATCTATACCTGGCCCACCTGAGAAGAAATATGATTCAACGTTTCAATGCTTTGAAGACATAACTCGCATCCTTACCATGGAAAGGTGATCGCTCACATTGGAATCAATAGAAAAGGCATTGGCGCACCATAAGGAGGAAGAGAAGCGGGACGATTAGGGAGACAAACACTCGTATTCCAAGCTCCTTACCACTATGAAGAATGCCACGTGAATGGCTAAGGTCATATAGGATAACCGCCTTGAGGACAAGGTAGAAAGTATACTAGTTACTTATCAATTTAATGTGGTTACTTATCACTTTTAATCAATTTATGTAATCATTATGAATATCTTGTTCATGGGTGTAAACCCTAGTGTCATTTCTTCATAATATAAATCAGATATGTTCTTCATAATCCATGTTGTGTTGTTTCTCTCATTTTCATGCATGGGTATAAGGATATGGTAGCTCATATTGTGCTTTTACATGAATATCCACTTCTCTGCATTTACTCCTCTAACAATTTCAAGATATTCTCACAATGCACACATAAAGGAGGGCTCGGTGCCCATGCGTGACTTGAGTGAGTGCCCAAACCCGTTGGGTGATAGGCCGTGCGAATGGGGTTAGAAATTTGTACTAAGGGTACATGAAAAATAACTACAATTGTATTTGACTTATTTATCTAGGAAAAATGTCTACAATGTTTTTATTTCCAAAGAGATGTATATGGGATAGATGTGACACCATGAATCTTCTAGAATAGACTATAGGAAAAGAAACCTAATCTGGAAGAAACTATAAGTAGAACCAAGTATGCAAGCCTCGGTATGGTTATTTTCAAAGCTTTGTCTTATCTTGCTTGGATTGATGAAATGATTCGGAAACTATTGATGATATCGTGAAGATCTAAAGAGATATTATTTGAATGTTTTGCCAATGTTTTCTAACTTTTTTAGGAATTTCTATAAGAATAAGTGCCTTGATCACAAATTTTATGAAATGAACTGGCAGATGAAAATGCAATATGGATACAGTAATGTACATATGGAAATGCAGGTGAAACTACATGTCATGATGTCTAAGGTGAAGAAAGTTGATGAATATTGAATTCTTCACCCCTAAAAGTACACATAGAACCATGATCCTTAAAAAAATTGTTCTCTTGACAAGGGCCTACCATTTTGGGTTTAAACTTACAACCCTTACCTAGAAGTGTATATGTCCAATCATTAAAATCATTTTTTTGAAAGAGGCATTCATGCACCTCTTTGTCACGTTCTTGAGACATGGTGTGTGGGTGAGCATGACTATGTTACTCGACCTTATTTCCTATGTAAAGCATTGTGTTTTCTTGTGACCTTTACTAAATGATGAGGCCTTGCCCCATGGATATGGAAAACTTAGTTTCAGATGCACATGGGTTGAAACTGGGGTTTAGGATAGAACAACCCTCAAAGGTGGTTTTGATGAGCATCATTTTGATCTCAAATTTCCCTTCCTCATTTTTTAATTCTATCATGTTTACACCTAGACCTAGGTCATCAAAGAGAAGAGATGCTAAACCAAGAAGAATACCCATCCCATGTGGTTCAAACGGGAGGAAGATCAGATTGTTGTTCTCTAAAAAGAGTTTCATAATTTCTATTGTGGTTTTAGTGGACACTATTTCAACAAATATTTATTTACCCTTATTTTTATTTGCCACCTCAAATGTTTTTGGTCAATAGATTCAATCTTCAAACGCGCTCGGGATGATTGGGACTAACTCTTTTGATGAAGTTAGTTTGTTCAATTGATTCGTAGGTATTTCATACATCATAGAAACTCCTTTCTACTTCTTGAGGTTTTCTAAGTGTATATTGAAGGACTTAGGATCCGCTTAATCAATGAATACCTTCCCCAAATGGAGGAATCTAATCTCTTGGAATAGGGTAGAAGGGATATCCTTCATTCAATGAATCCAGGGTCTCCTAATGATCATTTTATAACTTGTTTCCTTTTTAATAATATAAAACTCTGTCAAGATGGTTTTTGGACCAAGCATGACTGGAAGAACTATGGTTCCAATCAAGGTCACTTAAAGACTATCGTACCCCCGTAAGATGTTTCTTGTAGAGGAAAAATTTATCTCTCCATATCCAAATTCTATAAGAAAGAGAAGGGAACCACATTTACAGAAGCCTCGTTGTCAATCATGGCTCTCTTAATGTAATTTTTATAAACCCAGACTTGTAAAAATAAGGCAGGATCACCTCTTCGGGCAATTTCAACGTCAGATAGCATATTGTCTATATAAAAAACAAACCCAGTATCCCTATCATTCTATCTCAGAGGATGTATGTCAAATTCAATATGATTTATTTAAGCACTAGGAGGTGCCTTACATGGATTAGATGACTAAGACCTAGTGCATTAAGAAATGCGAGAATGTTATGCGGAGTGAATTCCTCAAAGAAACCTAGAAATGAAATGTGAGAAAAGGTCTTGTTCAAATATGATATTAAATCATAGGCTCTATTGGTTTTACAATTGTAGGAATGTCATCCTGTAGAAAGGAAAGAGTGGGTAAGGGTTGTGAAATGTACTCATTCATCTAAGTTGTTGCATTAATTTCATGCTCAACCTCTAGCTCAACTAATCCTAGAATTTGTGTATTATCAAGCTTTGAACCAAGGTTAGGAGCAACCGAGAGTTGTCGGAAGTTGCGGCTTCATGTTCATTTTTTCCTATAATAATTCCTTTGTTTATATTTTTATGATTCACTTAGGAATCCCAGGATGTTTAGGGTTTTCATTTTGAGGTGTGACAGTCCAGTATGAACATGTCTATAAAGAGTTACATTTGGTTTTTGCGAAGTCTTTGCATAAACTTGTATCAATCCCGTAGAGTCATATCATCATGACCTCAAACCTTATGTAAACCATATTATAGGTTAGGTTTGTAATCTCTTGGCCTTTGATAAGAATCTTGTTGTTTTTTATTATAACCTCGGTTATAATTTTGAAATTTATTGTTATAACCATAATTTGCTACCCTTGGCGAGTTTTGATATTGGTTTGGGCCTTGGGTTTGATTTTTCTTTTGAGAGGGACCGTTTTACGTCAATTTGTTGATAGATGACATAGTGTTAGAGCCTCTTTGATTGCCCAATTTTTTTATTGTTATTATTGTTGGTGTTATTGTTGTTTGTAGCACCATTCGTGGTAACATCTTGATTGTGATTCACACCATTATGTCCTTGGTTGTTGGCACCATTGTTGTGATAATTTGCATTGTTCGATTTTCAAATACCAATTTCCCATTAAAACCGTAGGTCTTACACTCACTATCAAAGTGGCTTGGTCAATCTGAAGCGTACCTTCAAATACTTCCTTGTAACTACGGAAGTGAAACTTTTGGACCTATTCCTTAGTCTCTCGATTGAGCGAGTGCGAGAAAAGATCAAAAGCTCCATCTAGTCCATGTTGAGCACACTTGCAAAGGAATAGATAAATTATCACCATATCTAGATGAAATGGGCAGCATATTCATTTTGATCTTGTCTAATATGAAGGAATTCCCTAATCCTTGTGTGCAACAATTTGTTCATGTCAAATGCTTTTTTGAACTCGAAAAAATATAGAAGCTTCAAAATATGGTAATACCAATCCAATGTGATTCTTTCAAGATTCTTTGGAAATATATTAGCCACTCGTAGCATCCCAAGGAAGCAATTCCCTTATAGCAGTAGCGTAGGCCTTGATATTAGCATTCAAGTCTCCTTATCCCTTAAATTTTGGAAGATCCAATAATGGGTGTGGAAGCATGACACCATATATAGTGAAGTCAAGAGGCTTATTTAAGTACTCGGTGTATGTACCCATTGCGTAAGATTCCACCATTGAAGATCCTTGATGAGGAGGTAGAGGAGAAGGATTTGGATAAGTTGCATTATAACTATTGGTGGGAATGTATCGGGTCCCTTGATATGGCATGTAGGGAGCAGGGAATGGCATATGGGTTCATATGGAAATTTTTGAATACATGTGCATGTAAGGTGTGATAGTACCAAGATATGGACTAGTGGGTGTAAAACCAGGGAGTGTCACATTTCTTATTGTGACGGCATTCAAGAACGCACTTCTAGCCAACCCTTGTGTAGGATAAGATTGAGAAGAATTAGGACCCATCCCTAGTGTGTCTAACCCTATGAGAAGATCACCTGAATTTGAATGAACCAAATAACATTGTTGTATAGGATATTGTGTTGGTTTCTCATTGGAAGGGATGTATCCTTTGTTTTCAATAGGATAACTCATGTTCTTCCCTACTACATGTGTTGGTTGTGAAGTCTGGCACTTTCTAGTTCTCTAATCCTCCCTACTAAAGTATAAACAAGGTCATTGGGAGAGGATTGAGTCCCTTGTTGGGGTGCCTGTGGTGTAGGGTTTGATTGAGTAGGCTCATGATACCCTATCATGAATTGTTCAGTGTTATAATTCTTTTCTTCCTCAGAAGTAAGATTATTAGGATAGGCATTTAAAATCCCGTGAGGTTGTATCCTTCATTCTATATAAAGACTCATCTATCTTACGAAGATGATTATCTATTCGTGTAAATGTATCATCTTTCATTGATTACATGGCAAAGTAAGGTCTTGACAATACTCTATGGTAATAACATGTTACATTTGTGATGACAACGTGGTTTTCATTGGGTTGACTATATTTCATGTTTAATACTTGATTAACCTCCTCCATCCTTACATAACTAATGAGGTTTGAAGTGTAACTAGGGGAGGTTTGGATGTTTCCTGTGTTATTTTCACCCCACCTCGAAAGAGAAGGGGACTATTGTGGTTGAATGTTGGTGTAATATCTATCAAAGCCAAACGGCTCATGAAACTCTCTTCTAAACATATTTTAGAAAGTATAAAATACCTACCAAAATAGGGGAAGAAATAGATAGGTGATGTAATAGCAATGAAAGAAAAGGAAACAATAAGGAATTAATACTTCATGTCGGGTTCACCAATTTATAAGGATGAAAATTGACATGTAACCTTCAGCCTTTCTCAAGCCCCCGAGGTCATGTTGGAGCAGCCGATGTTGAATGTGTGTAGCTAACTATAGGAGGATCGATTCTAAGATCCGTAGTGTGATCTTCTAGCTTAGTTGGCAAAGTGGGGGTTTAGAGGCTATGAACGGGTAGTGTAAATTCCTATGGTTTTTCTAACTTAGATCTAAGTGTTGATCTAGTTTGAAGTGTCTAAATTAACTAAGATAAAACTAGAAATCTATACTACTTTGCTTTGAAAGGAAAAATAATCTAAACAAATCACAAAACTGAAATATTACAATCATAAACAACAATTTGTTTCTATTCTAAATAATTAAAATATTTCTACACTAAAACTAAACAAGAAAAATAACCCGGTGTGGTTATTCACCTATTCTGAGTGTATGCTAACATAAAACAAGAAATTTTCCAATTAATCTATGATATGTAGACAACCTCCTATAGATATTCTCTCCTTCAGACCCACAAGGATGGGAAGAAGAGGATTCGTCACCAGAGAGCTTCTATTAATGATTTAAACCCTCTTGAAAATCAACTAATTACTTGCAAATGAAAGGAAATTTATTTATACTCTATTTGATATGATGTAACAATGATAAATTGTAGGAATGAAGGAAATCAAACAACAAATCCAACTTGGAATTCACATAACAAAGGTAAATCCAACTGTGTAGTAATTTTTCCCCTTAGTTTATCATTTCTTTCTTTGTGTGTCCATATGAGTCCAAGGAATTGGGAATGCAAAGGCAACAATAGGAGAAGGTGCTTAAGAAATGGTAGCTTGAAGGCAGTCTGGTTATAATACAAGTGGAAGAGAGATAACACAAGTGAACAGAGCTTGGCTATGCAATTTCTAGTAGGATTATGGCAGCAATACTATGCAAGATACACAAAATTCTCAAGCCCTTTACTTGAATACAAGCATGGAATATATAGGAATATGTTGGGATGTGCTTTCATGTATAAGGAAGCCTTGGAGTGCCAAATCATTGGGTGTATAAGTATTTCAAACTAATTAAATCTATTTAAAAATAGAATAGGGAAGGAATACCAAGCAATCAAGACTATTTTTAGGAAATTTGGTTCACAAACACACCCTAGAAGTCAAGTTAAGTGAAATCACATGTGTTAAAATCATGCATGAAGAATTCTAGAAAAAGCACACGGAGATGTACTGCCCCTACAGTGGTGGTTTGAACCGCCGCCAGTGCAGGGCGACGGTCCCCGCACTAAAGGCCAAAAGATGTACAGAATGAAGCAGAAGCTAGAAGAAAGCATGGAAAAGATAAGTAAGGATGTCTAGGCTTACAAATATACATTGTGAATGGATTTAATAAATCGAATACCTTCGGAAAGGACTTGAATCATCATTAGGGACTTTTGTAACCATTTTCCGAAAATGTAGCACATGTAATTTTGGGTGCGTACGATACCTTCTAAGTTCATTTTTGTTTTAGATTTCATATATTTCATTTTTTTGTTTTCAATTTCATCTAACATTACAACTTAGAGAACTTTTTTTTTTGTTGTTTAAAACATTAAAAATCAAAAATTACAAAGGAAAAGTGATTACAATTATACTATTCTTTTATTTCATTATTTTTTTAGCATTGCATTTTTTGTTTGTCCTCATCGAATTAAACATTTTGTTTGGATCTTGAAATGAACATTCATACTTACTTTCTCACATAGCTTAATTCAGATTTAATGGGTTTCATTCAAAAGCTCCCTCCACACATAAAACAATTACATCAAACTTAAATCTACATCTAAACACTCCTTCCTAGGTGGACCTACTTAGATTTCATCACCAAGAGGATAAGCTAACTCGGTTTTATTCTCGAGTAGAAAGACTTGGGTGGGTGGTATATTGGCTAAGCACCCGACACCTTTATCATTACGGGACCATGAAGTGAGGGGGTAGGCCCCAATACCACACCTCATACCGACACCAACACATATTTAGGTCTCATATACCTTCAGTTATATTGGGGACTCCATCCTTTATCTTACCTCAAACCAACCTTAAACAACCTTCTCTTAGTACTTGTTTATCCATTTTTCACATTTCACGCCTTTCCTATTTTAATCAAGATAATTAAAAATTTCTTGTCTGACTTGCTTGCAGTTGTTTTAATCAACCACTTTTTCATTCTTTTTTATTGATTTTGTGTTAGTTCATGTTTCTAACTGCATAATAATCTCATCTACAAAACTTTGACAATATGACCAATCACCTTTAATAATCCTTAGATAATTTCCAATCTCACCTTTAAGATATTCCAAGCATAATGGACTAACTTCAATCACCTTTAACGGCCAATCAAGATCCCCTACATTCTCCAAGTATCCATTCAGCCACATCAGAAATCCCAGATCCATACAGCCCATGCTTCTTCAATAGTGGTGATCTAGTATTCACAGAGACTATGGATTAGAACCATGTGGCCCTTAACGTCTAGCTCACTTCTCAAGGTGTTTTCCTCCAAAGTAACCTACGTCCGAAGAAAAACATCCCATCATTACTATGAACTTCAATTATTCCAAGCTCTTTGGCCCTAATCAATAGCTAGTCATCCAACAAATTCATCCCTATTCCATTGTTGGTGGGTTGGGAGTGTCATCCCCCACTTCATCAGTCTCAGTCATTAGTTTCTACTTTAATGTTGTTTCATCGCAAGACACATCCAATCAAAACCATCCTCATCATCATATCCTTCATCAAGGTCATCATCTTCACATAACAACACCAACACATCTCCTTCCACATATAGTCATGTAGCTTCCATTGTCACTCATATACCTCCTAAGAGCTCAATAGTCATTCATCTTAGTGTGTCTCAACTCATTCCTTCACAACAACCCACATCCTCTATTCAGAATGTGGTCATGTCCATCCTAGCATCAATACCCCTTATCAATACAATTTCTATCACTAGTACTCATCCCTCTTCACAACAGGCATTCACTTACCCTATTACATAATTCCATTATCATTATATACTTTAACCATATAAACCTTTTATCCACACCTCTATCCCATCCCAAGATATATCATATCCATCGCAACCTCTTATCAACACTTAATTCCTATCCAATATCAATACATTCAACCATCGCAACCTTTAGTTTCACATCCTACCTATAATATCCCAATGAATATTCTCTTTAGCACAATGTCTCGTTACCCTATCATCTATACCAACAACCAAATCCACATGTCCATAATCAACCTAGCTCATCATCATTCAACCCCCAACAATCCTCACAAAATGATCCTTTATAAGCATTGATGAATAGGATTTCTAGTCTTGAAGCCACCACCATGGGTCCTAAAAGTCAACTATGATATAAATAAATATGTAACAAACCTAATCATTCATCTTTACCTTTCAAATCATATCCCATGTAATGGGAACTCCCAAATTTTATTAAATTCTACATTAAGGAGGACCCTCAATAGCACATTTGAGCCTTCCACCATGCATGTTATCTTACTGCACATGATTAAGACCTTATGTTGAGGACATTTCTTGTGTCCTTAGCATAGCCCACATTAGATTAGTATAACAATATCCCATAGTATTCCCTCTTCTATTTCACATATCCTGCACAATTGTTCCTAGAACACTTTTCCATCAACATCGCTCATAATATTTATATTACATATGTCTACGCTATCATATAGTTTGAGGAAGAATCTATTGTAGAATTTTGTTGCATGTTAGCATGGTATCATGAATCAATTCTCTTTCTCCCTCCCACAAATCAAATTTATCAACTTGTTTTCTCAATCATGCATTAAACACATATCATCAACACTTCAAATACAAATCCTTCCAAACATTTGACCAATCCTTTACCATGGTCTCAGAAATTAGAACGTTGTGCCTTCAAAAATAGTAAATTCAAACTCTAATCAAATAAACCAAAGCTTGATTCCTCATTAAAATTATCTTTTAGTAATGATAAGTTCAAAGGCTCAGCAAACACTCGTCATAAAAGTCACATCTAAAGTTCATTCATATTTTGAATATATCCACCCCAACATAATTGTAAACCCATCAAAGAATATTATAGCATGGTCTTTGATAAGCTCCTAGCCACATGTATGATCATGCTTCCACCCATCCATCCCATTGACACATCCATTTCAAAACCCTCTTGGTATCGAGAAAATGATTATTGTAAATACCATCAAGTCTGGGGCCACAACATTGAAAATTTTCATTCGTCTAGAAACGTTTTCCAGATCTTATCGACCGAGGTGACCTATAACTTGACAATCCAAATGCACCTCCGAATCAAAACTTGGATGTCTTTAAACAACCCTTTCCTAATCATGCCCCATCCACCAGTAAACCCTAATCTAATGTCATCAACTCTCATCACACCATCAACACTATTAAAGACCTCCCACCTACACCCCCAACACCTAGTGTTTTTTCCCTGAAACACCAATTAAATCATTTGAATCCTCTATTATTATTATTGACAAGACCATGAGTCATTTCAAATCTACCACATCTACTTAAAATCCACCCATGAACTCTTCGAAAGAATCATAAAATAAACCCATCGTGGATATCACTAAAATGTCTTTCATTGATCACATCACCCGGCATCACACACATAATCTCAGCAAATCCTCTATCTAACCCACAAACCACCTACCAAATAAAATATAAGCTATATCACAAATTCTTCAAAAACTCACTACACAATAGGAATCCCTTGCCCTCCATCTTAGGTCCTCACCCTTTATCTAGATTCAAAATCACTTTCAATGAATCCAAGGTTGTTCCCAAACAAAACCCAAACATGTCACACAAAAGGTGACTTCATTTGCCCCAACTTCAAGGTCATCAAAGTAAATGTAAATTCCCTCAAATTCAACCTCGATGGGTATTATAATAGAACACTTGAAAGACACATCCAACTATCCATTGTAACAATACCTCCTCTCAAGCCATCTGGCTCCCGAGGGTGGAAACCCTCTTGGTACAACTTTAAAGCATTTTGTAAGTAGTATCCCCCTTTAGGACATTCCACAGAGGATTGTAAATCCCACCACACACTATTTCGAAGCCTTGTTAGAAAAGGGATTCTCCCTGTAGATCTAAAATGTCTAAATGAATTCAAAGTAACTCATCCGACCCCTAAAGCCACACTTTTTAAACTATCGTTTGACACCCCATCTATGTCCACCAAAAGTGAGGCCTCTTCCAAGAAGATATCACTCCATCAAATTGACGTTATCTACATAACTACTAGATCCCACACATAAGACCCTAAGGCTTCAGATCAAAATAGGCCCAAGGTCTCTATTTCACTTGCTCTGAATCACCTAATCCTCCACCATTTTCTAAAGCAAAGGTATCTATCGTTTTCACTCCACACACACAATCCACTCCTCTTTATAGAATACCATAATAAAAAAACTACATCAAGATCCTATAAATATGTCCCTCTATAATCTTGAACAAACCTCTCTAAGACATTGAAAAGTAATGATTGAAGCACTTTATCCATATCAATACCATCGATGATCCTCCACCATTCACAAATTTGGTCTGCGCCCTCAAAATGTTTTCCGCTATCACTTTTGATGATTTTGAGATCCCATCCTTACAACCCAAAGATCATGATCTCCTACTCTATGCCACTACCCAAATTGATGATAATCTCATCAAGAGACTCATGGTCAAAAATATGCTAGCATCAATATCATATCATTTCGCGCTTTCAACCGATTCAACTACCTAACACTATCGTTACCCAATCACTTGCAGATTGTGTGCCTTCAATGACACCATTTCCCCTACTTTGGGAATGGTTACCTTCCCTATAAAAGTAGGTGTTAATTATCTTCATGAACTATTATATGTCGTAGAAGAATATTTTTAATACAATATGTTATTAGGTATTCCTTGCTACGCACTATGTGTTTTATCCTATCCACCTTACATAGTTATCTCGAAATGTAAACATGAAGGAAATACCTTTATTATTCTTCTTAGCCCAAACCCCTATAAAGCATGTCACATGACTTATCGACCTAATAACAAGCTCATTCCAAATATGAACTTGGGCTCCTATGATAAATCATTTACCAGTTCTTTTGTTACCACATCTAAGTTACCAAAAACATCTCCTTTGAGGATGTTATGTAATGAATTTAACTCGGGAAAGTATCGCCTCCTAGCACTTCACTCACTCCCTACACCAAAAATATATGGGAGGCCTGATAAACAACCAATCTACAAACCCAACATTGGAGATATCATATCTTTCATCCCTCCTCATCTTAAAACTAACCTCATCTATGGAAGGATCGATCATCCTTCCCCACATCATGAAAATTAACACCATGCTAAACCATTCATATTTGATTTCTCCTTTCTATATAACCAATCCTTCACACAAATGTATCTTCATCATTTTCTTTGGAAAGGATCTATTCTAGGACACTATGAACAAGGTATACATGACTTGGTCTTTGACCAATCCCATAAACCTCATAATAAATATGGACTATGTTTCAAAAACCTTCCTTGAAAAATTTTACAACCACCACATCTAAATCCATAGCGGAACCAGATCCATCATCTCCACCCTCACATGACCACTCTATCGACACAAATGATGTCATTTCTATCCTATCTAACTTTTTTTTAATCAACACAATTACCTTAGGACCACTCACTTATCAAACTAATGATGACACTAAAACCCTCCCGCTTGTATTACCTAAAATGGTAGATGAAGACTCCCCTACCATCGATATTCTTCAATTTCATGATGACCAATCCATCTTATCCTATATGGGGGCAAAGGATCATTACCTTAAAAATACCCTACCACCGACACATCTACACTTCTAAATGAATCCGCTTATTGACGTCAACATAGGAACATATTAGCAAAAAAAAAGTAGCACCCTAGGATTTTCTCATTACAAATCCTTACTTTTTGATAATATGGGATGATATCCCAATTGTAGGACTTGAAAAGTGAGATCATCCTCCAAATAATTTTTTTCCTGTACCTAATAATAATGCTAAACTAATCCTACAGAGGGAAATGCAATTAACTAATACTAATCTAACAATCCAAGGGACCAGAGTTAGAAGGAGAAAGGGTTAAAAGGATGCATGAAAATGAAATCCTAAGCTAACAAGTGGTGATAGCACCAGAAAAAGGGTGAAGAAAATATAATGGGGGAAAATGGACAAGGAAAATAGAGAAGGGAGAGGTCAGACATGAGTGACACAAACCCAAAACAACATTTTTTCTTGTATTCTCACATGAGACACAATAAATGAACCTTCAAAGGAGAAATACATGCACAAAATACAAAAAAATAATGGAGAGGAAAGGAAATGTAATAAAACATAATCCAGGGTTGAGAAACACCACAAAACCATATTTTATTGCTTTTAAAGTATGTACAAACCATTACATGTGAAGAAGAAGGCATAAAAACACATTGCCAAGATCAAATGGAGGTCTGCAACTCACACCGTGCTCAGAACAACTTTGACATGGTTTCTTTACATTTTAGAATATATTTTTTTCTCAAATGAGATATTTTACATTTTATAGAATAAAATGGGAGAGAGAGAGAAGGGGAGGGGAGAGAGAGATCTAATTTCATCTAGCCATTAATGAAAATCCATGTTTTCCCTCTGCAACATGCCAACAAAATATATGGGCACCATTTTCCATTAATCTGAGTGCTTGAAACTATCAAAGCAACTCCCTATCGATCCATGACCATGCCAAACATCCCCATAAACCTGACACATTAAAGTGAGACTATCGAAACTTTGACCCTTATTTGCACCATGAAAACTTTAAACACTATCGGAAGTTATGCCTATCAAGAACCTTGTAAAGTTTGACACAAGGGAGGAGCACCTTTCGGGAATCAAGAATTAGTTGACATGAGACATATTGACCTGATTCAATGTCGTTGAGCCCTAAAAACTTGACAAAAAGGAATAAATTAGGTTTCGGAAGTGGGATGCACATAATATGGAACATGCATTTAGGTTACGATGTTACGATGAAAGAAAGTCCCAAAAACCCAAAACACTGAGGAGTGTTGGGTTTTGGAAGAATAAAACATGTGACATAGGACATGCATTTGGGTTGTGATGTTCTTATGCAAGCAAGTCTCAAAACCCAAAACAAAGGGCAGAATTGGCTCATGTTTTGCATGTTTACAAACCTAAAACAAGGAAAGTTGGGGTTCAAGGCATGGAAAACATGTGATATCAAACATGTAATTAGGTTGACATCTCTCGATGTATGAAATACCCAAAACCTAACATAAAGAAATATTATCAAGTTTTAAAAGCGAGAAACATGTGACATATAACATGTAATTTCCCTGACATGTCCCGATGTAAATGAAACCCAAAACCCAAAAAATTTGAGAGAAGTCCATAAAATTTTGAAAAATTTGAATCAATGGTGAATTTTCTTAAGTCCAAAAATAAAGTTGTGGTTTGTCGAGAATAGCCTGGGGGTATTTTAGATAATAGTTTGACAACTCAACATGGCAATCTTCCTATTAGATGAAGGGATAAGTGCAATTGAAATATCCATTAGGCATGGAGTCATCCTAAAAAATATGAAAAATGATTTAAATATTTGAAGTTCTTACCCTTGAGCCTTCATGAAGGAACTGCTTGGACTTAGAGTTGATTTGGGACTATCTTGGTTGCTCTTTAAGTTGATTCCTTGGGTGTTTTTGAATGAATTTTATAATTGTCCCAAAACTGAAATTTTTGTCCGAGGAAAAGGCATGAGAAAATTTTGTCTACAACTGATCTATTTAGGGCCAAAAAATACACTTTGAAAGTTGCCCCAAAATCTGATTTTTCCAAGGAGAAACTAAAGAATCGATCCTTAATGAGAGTGGAAAACTATTTAATGATGAACCAAAACACTGACTTCTTTGCAAGGATGAATCATTACGGAGTTATAAATTACATATTGATTTGAAAACGGAGTGCATGCATTTTAGAGATTCCCAAAAATACTTGTTTCCACTATGAACATTGTTTTCTGAAATAGACTATGCAATAGCAATAAAGAGCACAAAAACTACATGCAAATATGGAAAATCATACATGTTCCAAATGGAAACATGCAAAGTGTGTACAAGCACTTGTTTTACTAAAATTAAACCTATACTACCGTACTCTAACCAACGGAGTGAGAAGATAAATAAATCCTGATATAGGATGCGAGAAGTAGCTTCCTTTCCTTAAAAAATTAGACCATGTAATTGATTTGGTGTTGAACATGGTCTTTAATGAGAGTGGAAAATGGTATTACATTTTTTCCCACCGCATGGCTCAAAGTATCAACACAAAATAAAATGAATACTTCTTCATCTTGGCTTGTATTTGGTATTTGGAGGTATTGTGGCTGACCTTTGGCACATTGAATCTCATCCTCATGCTCTCAACTAATCATGACTGGTTGCAGCTCTAAATTTGGCTCCAAACTAGCCAAATATCTTATTGGGCAAGTATCCTTAGGAACCAATGGGCTGATCCTTGTGATTTTCCCATTTCTTTTAAGCTCATCCCCACTTATGGGGTTTTCATGTAGACTTTCCTAGAGGTGTTGGATGTATATAAGTTAATCTAAACTATGCTCTACTTGCTCTACAAACAAATCTACCTCCTTCCGATATGCCTTATCTTCATCAAACAAGAAGTTTGATAAATAAAACCTCTCCTCCTCCTCAACATGAAGCTCCATTTTATTAATTGCAAACTCAAGCTATTCTTAGTGGATCAATACAATCTTCCAAAAGTGAAACAAGATCTAAACATGCAAGAAAATGGGGGTCACTGCATTTAGTCGAAAATTCTTGATCACTTTGGAACTTATCTTCCTCTACTTGAAGATCAAATTGATCTTCACTTTTATTTCCTCTATTTTATCATTGGGGATGTCTCCCTTAGCAGATTGTTCCATGAAAATAGTAAGAATTTCATAAACTACACTATCAGAAGCAATCCATTCCCCAACATCTATTTCATTTTTTCTGCAATAGAAGGCACTTCAACTAATTTTGTAAAGTGAGGGAGAGGTTTAGTTAACAAGGGTTCAAAAATGGAGGAGGTGTAATATTTTCTTGTGGAGGAGATGGGGATTTGGAAGAAAAGAGGGTGGAAAATTGAAGATGAGAGGGAAGGGAAGGAGATGGAAAAGTGGAATCCTTTGGAGGAGCGGCTAGGAAGCTAGGAACATTGAAAGTAGGATGAGATGGTGTAGGTTTTGGAGAAGAAATGGAAGGGCTCTAAGATACTAGTGTAGGAATTCCTCATTGACAAGGCTTCTTGCAACTATATTTGTGAGCCTACATTTACTCATCCTACTTTATAATTTAGGGCATCATATCAACCATAAAATATAATATTAGTTATAATGTCTCAATCATGAATAACACATGGAGTTGACATCATCAAATGGAGTGAAATTTTGATGAAAGTGATCATTCCTTCTTTACATTAGCACTTAGCTTCATGCTCGGTTTAAGAATCTTAGGGTGTGGATATCCTTTATATTTAGTTGTGTTCAAAATTTTTAGCATAGTTCAATATTTATTCATCTTATACTCAGTTTTGTGGCATATGGGTAGAGTTTGGGGTAACCTATTCTCTTTTTTATTGTATGTCCTTATTTACAAAATCAGGTCTAGATCCATCTACAGTTCTCTAATTTTTGGGGCTATGAAAGGTAGAGAATTAAATAAAATCTTTGTGGGAATACTTTCCTCTCCTATTACATTTAAAGGGGAAGATATCATATTTTGTGAATAAATTTAGTAAACGGACTTCATCCTTCACAAGGGTGCATTCATACCTCTTTCTTCGTATCTCTATTCTACATTTTTGTGTTGGGTTGCATGCACTTAACACTCTAGTTTATCCTTGCATAAATTTAGGATTGATCACCCTTAATATTTCAGCGAATTTCAAGAAATATAAATCTCCAAGAAATATTAGAGCGCAAGCAAACGTGTATATTATTTCCTTGTTTACATCTCATTCACTTTGTACATATATACAAATGCAAATATTTTTATTACATGTTTTATTTGAGTTATGATCAATTATCTATCATGGACATTGACTACACTCTATATTGTAGGTTTCACCATGGAGCATTCTAACACTAATAACAATAATGCAACAAGAAGATCAAAATTCAAGAAAAGACAAAGTGTGTTTACATACTCAAGTATATTTTTCTTTGAGCATGCAATTTTCAATTCATACTTAAAGGGGGATGTAAACACTCAAATTTAGTAATTTAAACTTTGGAAACTCTTGATTTGACTATGCCCTATTGCGATGATCAATATAACTTCTTTTTTCCTACTTATCACTTTACAAGTCCAAGATTTAGCTTGTTTATCCTTGCACACTGACATGTTGACACATTATAATAATACAACATATAAAATCAATAGAAAAACATTAGTTTTTCAGTTCCAAACTTCATTTGACATATTTCATGCTCTTAGTCGGGGCCATATGGTTTGGTCAAGAATTTATCCACTCTAACTAATTTATACGAGTCTTGGATCTACATGTCTTCTAAATACACTTTCAAATTAATATATTTCATTGGGTCGTATACTCCATCTAGGTCGGCCTTTCTTAGATAAATCATCTACATAACCCTATATAAGAAAGTAAATGCCACCTCATTTTCTAACATGGTCCTAAGGCAATATGGTTAATGTTGGAAGGTAATTATTTAGAATAACCCCATGTATATATTATTTCATTCCTTGTTTGATTATAGTGTACAAACCCTAATCAAAATTAAAAGGGTGAAAATAGAATCCCTAATTCATCATTGGATAAGGAAAAATCCATGTAGTTATTGAGATTGTAACTTTAGTAGGTTTAAAAAAATAAAAATGAGTAATGCTCAATTTAGTATTTATGTCATTTTATTGAAGGGATTTTATCAATCTTATAAAGTCTACTTGTGTGAAAAAAATCTCAATTTCTATAAGAAGAAAAATATGGAAGTACACTAAGTATTCAATTAAATAGGAATGTAGAAAAAGAATATGGAAATGTTTTTTAAGTTTTAGATAGTGACCATGCTTTAATGTATTTAAGTTACTTTGAATATACATTAAATTATATAACCACAATAAGGAAATACAATTTTATCAATATAAAGAGAATATCGTCTTAAATCAATTGAAAAAGAGTATTAGTAGAAGAAAATATATGGAAAAAATGCAACCCAAAGTTTTACGAGAAATTGTACAACATATGTTAGTGTTGGTATAATGCGAATTCGAAAATAATTTCATAGATATAAAATAAAAGTACCTCATGCGGTGTGTTTCAATGAATTCTAGAAGAAAGTCGGAAATGATGTTAAAATGAGGTTCAAGAATAAGGATATCTACCTTAAATATATTAGTGTAGGTTTTTAATTTCATTGCATGGTCTTTATTCCATTTTATAGTTTTTCCTATGCATGTATTTAGCTTACTTAGGTGTCATCAAGATATATGGGAGTTACACTTCTCCACCTTTTTGGGCGGTGGTTACACTTCCCCACTTCCTATTTATACGCCTCTTGTAAATTTATTTTCTCATACATTAAATATACAAGCTATCACTAGGCTCATGGTTGGTTCCTCTATTGCAACAATAATGTCTTTATGCATTCGTATTTTATAAGTGCTCAATTTGTGGGAATGTAATCTTAAGTGGGTTATTAACCCCTTATGAGTTATTAATGATTATATTTGATATTTATATTAAATATAACTATAAAATATAGATTATAATTAATAAGTGAAAATATGAATATTTTTTAATTATTAAATGTAACCTAAGGTTTTTATTAATTGGTTTTTAACAAATTAGATTGAAATATTTTTTTGGGGGAGTCACACCCAATCACCGAAAAATAAATAGGGCATTCATAGCTTGTAAAAGATATGTGGGTGAGAGATGAAAAATGAGGTGAAAAAGTAAAGTTACTAGATTATGTTCGTTTGTTTTTATTATTGGCAAATAGTTTTTTGAAAGGGACTATACCCTTGTGTACAAAAGAGGGCCTAGGAGCCATAATAGGAATTAAAACCAGAATAAAAAGGATCAGAATCCAAGTGTGACAATGAAGCCCAAAGTAGCCAAAAACAGCTACCCCAACAAGACAAAAACAAGTAAAAACTCTACAAAAAAGTAGCAAAGAGACCGCAAAAAAATAGCAAAAAAACATACAAGAGCAGCTAAAGCACCTACAACTACTTCTTGGCAGCTTTTTCGATGTTGGATTTGATGTTCTTCCAGGATTTGAACATTCCCAAAGTTGTCATGTGAGTAGCGTCAGTCTTATCCAGCTGATCAATGGTCCTTTTGCTTTCCTTATCAGTGCCCCAAAGTGTTGCCGGAACTCCACTGAGATTGGAGACACTTCGGACATGCTGCTCAATGAACTCTTCAATCACACTAAAAATGGCCATATTATAATCATGATGAGTTTTGGCCTTCCCTAAACGGGAGTCTAAGGAGTTCAACTTCTTGTAGATATCTCCAATCTGGCTATTATCAATAGCCACCTCCTCCTCCTTCTTCCTCTTACCTTTTTGTTTTTCCAAGTTCTTAACGTCATCCTTCAACAGCTTCATATCAGCTTCTAAGGCTTCCAGCCTTTTTTTAGAGCTCTTCATATGCACATCCTGGGGACTAGCACTGCTAATATTCAGGAGGTCATGTGTAATTTCAATTTCATGAGGACCCTTCCCCACAGCATGGGTATCAAGGTTAAGCCTTCTAGAGGACCTCGGTGACCGTCCGGATGAGGTGGAAGCAAAGGGGGCGGGAGCGCAGAGGGGGAATGGAAGATGAAGCCTGGATGGCTAGCAGGGGGTGATAGCAACGGTGGTGGGGCGAGAGTGGAGAGATGGGGCTAGCAGCAGCTAAACCCGGCAGAGGGGGAACTGAGCTAGGGGAGGAAGGGAGACCAGGATACCAAAGAAGACATAATTTATGCAGCAATAAAATAAGCCCCTGGTGTAAAAGAACCACCCGGGTATACTTTTGAAACTCCAAAATGGAGCGCTCAAGAGAGTTCGGCAAATAATGGGGAAACAAACCATGCGATTCTGTGGAAGTGGTTGAGAAGATAAGGTGCTTAGCAGTGCACGTGACAAACCTCCCTTCAAAATAAATGAATCATATCATCATGCGAGTAACCTCATCATAAGGCGGAGGGATCGAGCTAGCAAGTAGGCCTGCGGTAACATGGATCAGCTTCTCAGATCCCTCCACAAATCTCCTCTCTTCAGCATCTCTGTCGACCCTTTTGTTAAAAAAATAGTAGCCCTCCATGCCAAGGCCAGTCGACTTCAGCAATAAGCTCCTCGTTGACCAAGATCTTCTGCCCCCCATATTCCATAGTTCGCTCCTTCCAATCCTTCACAAAACACACTGAGATGCTTTGATCATGGCCCTGAACCTTCTCCATGAAGTTGGTGATGCCACCCTTGCTGAGTATATTCCATAGCTCTACATTATCCTTCCAATCCGGGTCCGCACTAGGCTCAATTTGGCAAGGGGGACCCCCCATCTTCACCGTGCTTAACTGCTTGCAACAAATTCCAAAATCCTTGAGAGCGCTGAAGCCGGTCTACTTTTTACTTGTTGTAATCCGCACAATGCTGAAAATGAGAGCCGTTGCTCTTCCCACGAACATCCGCGTGCCTGCTGATCTGAGCCTGTGGAAGTTCACATGTGGGAATAACGGCCTTTTTGCTAGCCCACTCCCTATCATCAATTACATTATTACTGTCTTTGGTATCCGTGGAGCCTTGTATCCATATTTTAGCAAGCACAGTGCTGCCCGCATGCGCGATTTTCATATCAATGTAACTCCACTTGAACTTCCCCATATACTTCACACTATCTTGATTATTCAACAAGATTTGCATAATCATAGTTTTTAAGTCAACACGTGTGGGAGTTTTATTGATACTGATCCATGCCCAATAATCATAACTCAACTCAATAAATTTTATGCGTATAGAAATCCACTTGAATGTTGTTTTGAAGCGCTTAGGGATGCTATTGTTATCCCAAACAATGTGATTAACATTAATGCCATAATTAGCCATGCATCACCAATTTATTACCCTCTCGGTAAGTATGCATGATCCGAATGTTATTAATACTAGATTATGTTAAAATCCTAAGGGTTTCTCTAAATTAATGGAAAATTAGTTTTGTGGGTTTTTACCTCATAGAGGGTTTCTCACATAAAATAATGGTGTTGTTTATTTACTTTATTTATTTAATGTATATTATTAAGTTTAATGTTTAAATTAAAGGTAGTTAATTTAGACCTAATCCTCTCACATGGTACTAGATAGGGTTAAATTTATTAAATTAATGTGGTAAAGTTAAGTTAAATAGCTTAATTCATTAAAATGGTAAAGTTTTTTTGGGGTAGTCAAAACCTACTCGGGTTATAAAAGTGGACCCCCTCATTTATTTGTTTAAAAACAACTCTATCGACTTATCTCTCATTCAAACTTTGGAGTGGGCCCATAGAAAATTATAAATTCCTGGTAAGAAATTTTTATATAGTAATTTATTTTTATTTTTTGACACAACCTACATATTTGATTTATTGTATAATGTTTGAGGTAAAACATAAAATATCCCAATACTTATTACCTCCATAAATTGATTTGAGGAGAGAGGTAAGGAAATAAACACAAATTCCTTGTAAATCATGAGAAAAATCCTCTATCTAAAATATCTCTCTTCCTTTCCTCGAGAAATGTTGAGTAATTGTTTCCTAGAGCCCAAAAAGGACCGATGAAACTCAAACAAAATGGGGTAGTAATACACGGATAAATAGCTTGCCTTGTGAATCAACACAAACCTCCTTGTGAAAGTGGTGTATTGGTGTAGGAAACCTCTAAACCCTTCTTATATCTACATATTTTCATTCCTCAACTCCATTTTAGACCTTTGATGTTATGTTGACCTCAATTTTCACTAGCATAGAATGACATAATGGTTACAAAAAGGCTTAAATTCATCTTTCATTTTCTTACATGTTTATAGGTTTTAGTGGCTTTGGATTTCATTCCACTACCTTATGACATTATAAATGTAAAGGTTGGTGGGTTAAATATCCACCTAAGTCCAATCATTATACTAACAAAGACTTACCACAATATGTATCTAAAAATTCCTTATCTTCCTTCATAATACCTAAGAGAAGGGGATATTATAAGTAGCTCTTTTTCACTCTTTTTAGAGGTCCTTTTCTTTCTCATGAACCCTACTCTTACATTCTCTTAATGATGTTTTGACTAATTACTATTCATCCTAATATATGACACCTGGATTGAAGAAGATCATTTAGTAAGTTTACAATATCTAAGATAAGTGCATGTTCCAATTGGAGCATGTCTTTTGTTTATTAATTTAATTACTAGTTGGGAGCATCCTTCTATATTGTAATATCCACTGAAAAATAATTTAAAATACTTACTCAACATTTCATAACTCCATATCCAATTTGAAATCTTGCAAATCTTTTGATGGACCTTGGGAAAAATTTAGATACCATGAATCATCTAGGAAATTCAAGCCCTAATGAAGTAAAAATCATGTGGTTTTCCTCAAGGCAATGGATGTAACTTTAATGAATAGTAAAAGTATTGAAAACTGTTGGAAGCACAATGAACTGAGAGGGGGTTGAATCAGTTATTTAAACCCTTAAACAATTTTAGATTAACTTGTATACACCAAGTAACATTCAGCCATCCATTAATGTGAATTTAACAACACGAAACAATCAACCACATAAGCACAACCAAGAGAGACTACACATGAACACGAGATATAAGTGGGAAACCCTAAAGGGAAAAAAACCCACCGAAACTGATATGTAAACTATCTACTTTAGAATTCATTCACAAAATCACAATTATATTGTTGTTCTACTTTCAAATAGAAAATGACAGTTGAGCTAGTGATTGAATTGTTTATGCCTTAGAACTGAAATTTGCAAAGAGAAATGAACTAATTCACACACATACGCCAAGGATTTTTATCCTAGAAACCTCTAGAGGAGGAAAACTAATCGGGAAGGGAAAATAACTCTTTCTTCCCTTTTTTCTTTATTGGCCAATTCAAAATATAAGAGATACAAACTTTACAATAAGTGTGAAAGGAAATTGACAATGTCTCACAATTCCTCCTAACTACTTGACTACTTTGTTCTCAAATTCTTTCTTCTAAAAACTCAATTCCAACACTTTATAACTCTTACACTTACTCCCATGAAGTATCTTGCTTTTGATGATCAAAACACTCCTTCCTACATGTATTTATAGCCTTCTCATGTCCTCCTGTGCATTAGAGGATGGGAAAGGTCATGGAGGATAAGAGACACAGACAACCTTTCCAATTCTGGAACTATTCATTTTTTAATTTTACTTTATGTATGAAAGGGATAGGACTACCACCCAATACATAACAGTAGTCACAAGACCACCACCCTAGCTAGGTGACAGATTCATGAGACCTCTGCCCTAGTTGGGTGGTACTACTTTTGTAACCGTCACTTTTATCAAAACAACAGTTTTGTTAACATATAGACAGAACCTCTATTTCTTCATTTTCCTTCTTTGTTTCTGATTGATCTAATGAAGTAGAGTCATTTTAGATCCCTATGGATGAAACCTCCCCTGCTTAGGAAACTTTTGGTCCCACAAAATCTTAGTGGGGGAGTAGATGAGGAAATAATTCCCTCACTTTCTCCTTTAAGTACCACCGGGCTTGCCTTGGTGTCTTTCCTTTCAATCTAACCTACCAAGACTCCTACAGACCTCTCCTAGTCTCTCTAACCTTCTTCTATAGCACTACATCCTCCTCTAATTCACCTCATGAGTCTAAGATGCAATCCTCAATGGAAGGTAACAATTGTAATCCTTCATCTTCATCTAGCATGGATGGCTCATATAGGTGTAAGTTCTCATAGTTTACTACTGAGTACATCCTCATAAATGGTGAAAAATCAAGTCGAAAGGAATTTTCTCCAACCTGCTCCAATATGGTGAAGGGTCCATATCATAGTGGCTTGAGCTTCTGTGCTTGACCTTGTAGTCTCTCCTTTCTCAAGTAAATCCAAACTATGTCTCCAACATGAAGCTTATGCTCTCTCCTGTGTTAATTGTGTTTAGCCTTGTACTTGGCTTGAGATTTCTCTAATTGTTCTTTGACTTTAAGATGGATTTGTCAAATCCTCTCAATGAATTTGTTTTCTCTAGTCACCTTTATGTCTCGTGTCTCCTCCTCATCCTACTTGTCCAACTACTATGTCCAATGATTTATAGGTAGATATCCCAAGCATGCTTCAAATGGTGACCTCATAGTGGATGTTTGTACTACCTAGTTATAGGAATGTTAAATGTAGGCTAAGGACTCATCCCAAGTCCTTGGTTATTAGCTATTAAACCCTCTCGATCAACTGTACCAAAAGCCTATTCACCACCTTTGTATGTCCATCTCTCTGTGGATGGAAATTCATGCTCCTCTCTAACCCGGTATCCATCTTGTCCCACAAATTAGTCCCAAACTTACCCAAGAACTTGGAATCCCTATCGAAACAATAGACTTTGGAAGCCAAAATGTACCCATACATTAGCAAAGAAAATATATGTTGCCTCATGTGCTTTTACTTGTCTTTTTTACATGTCATAAGAATACAATTCTTCTTGAATCTATCAAAAAAACATAAATATAGTCATGGCCATGTTTAGACATAGGTAATCCTCCTACAAAGTCAATAGAAATGTCCTCCCATGGATGAGTAGGTACTAGAAAATTCATATAAAAACCCTCCTTCTTAGTCTTAGGCTTACTGGTACAACAAAGTTTACATCCATGTATAAATTTTGATACTTCTTCTTGCATATTGGGCCAATACATGTACCTTTGCAAGTGGGCTAGGGTCTTACCAAAGTGTTAGGAAATAAGAGATAAAATATGCAAAATAATCCCTCACAGAATCGCAATAAGTAGAAACTAATATGCGAAATTATTATAGATCTCAAATAAAATTACATAATAAAATAACACAACACAAAGAGACAAGTATTTAATGTGGTTCACCCAATTTGGGCTACGTCCACCAAGAATCACTTGCTCATATTTTATTACAAGCCACCGCTCTCTCAATACAATACCCAGATCCGTTTGGAGCTATGCTCAACAAACTCTACAGAATTCACAGCCAAATTCAAAACACATCTCGTAATACATTTGCATGTATTTTTATCATATGCATAAGACCATATAAATAGACAATCAAGCTTAAGCAGTTTTACAAAACCGTGGGTATCAAAACCATGGGGAAAAACAAAACTGTCCCATAAACCTATGGGTAACCAAAGAGGTGGTTTTACAAAACAATGGGTACCGAAAAAACATGGGCCCAAAAACAGCCCATAACGGTTACCCATTACCCATGGGTTAATAAACCACCCATGAAAATTTGCTTCGGGCTTCACCCCTGAACCCCCCTGACCCGCTCATCGGCGAGCGGGATGCTGTAAAAATACTCGAGTGTAACACATAGAAGGTGTACCACACTCTAACATGAAAATAGGCTCCACAAACATAACAATCTCCCACTTGGAGACTAATTTCCACTGAGAAAGCTTCTCAACCCTTCACTGTCATCCACGAAGGCCAACCAAAGCTAAACATAGCTTTAGTTTATCCCTTGTGACCACCTTGGTCATCATGTCTGCAGGATTCTGACTGGTATGAATCTTCTCCAACTTCAACTTATCTTCCTCCAAAGCTGTCCTGATGAAGTGATATCTCAACTATATATGCTTCATCCTGGAGTGGAAAGCAGAGTTCTTAGCTAGGTGTATAGCACTCTAACTATCACTATGCAGCTTACATTCTTCCTACTTATGCCCCAATTCCTCAAGCAATTGTTGTAACCAAATCATCTCTTTACTTGCCTCTGTGGCAGCAACATACTCAGCCTCTGTGGTTGACAAAGCCACCAACTTTTGTAGTCATGAAATCCACTCACTTGCTGTCCCACCTACAGTATAAATATAACCTCACATGCTCCTCTCCGCCATGCTCATCTCCAGCCATATCTGAATCTACATAACCACGTAAAGTGGTGTATAATCCACTGTAGCACAAAACTGTCCCCATGTTCCTCTCAAATACCGAAGGATCCACTTTCTTGCTTGCCAATGCTCTTTACTGGATCACTCATAAATCTACTCACACTCCCCACCGCATGGGCAATATCAAGCCTAGTGCACACCATAGCATACATCAAACTGCCAATTGTTGATGAGTAAGGTACCTTGGACATCTGGTTTCTTTCCTGCTCTATCATGGGACACTACTCCTTTGATAACTTGAAATGGCCCGCCAAAGGAGTCCCAACCGGTTTAGCATCCTGCATGTTAAACCTATCCAATACCTTCTTAATGTACTCATCCCGAGATAAATTCAACTTCCATTCCTTTCTATATCTCGAGTTATCCTCATACCAAGGATTTGTCTCTGCTGCCCCCAAATCCTTCATATCAAAGGATTCACTTAGTTGTTTTTTGAGTACTTTTATTTCTGCATGTTTTTACTCGCAACCAACATGTCATCAACATACAAACACAGAATAATATAATTTCCATCCTCAAATTTCTTTGTATACACACAATGGTCAAAATGACATCTGATATAACCTTGGTCCATCATGAAGCTATCAAACTTCTTATACCATTGACGTGGATCTTGTTTCGTGCCATACAAGCTCTTCTTCAATTTGCACACCATCTCCTCTTTACGTTTAACTTCATATCCTTCTTGCTGCATATATAGCTCCTCCTCCAAATCACCATGGAGAAATGCGCCTTTACATCCATCTATTCTAAGTGCAAGTCTTTTGTTGCCACTATTCCAAGAGCAGTTCTAATAGAAGTCATTTTTACTACGGAGAAAAAATCTCATCAAAATCTATACCTTGTTTCTGCAAACCCTTGACCACCAACCGGGCCTTATATCTTTTCTTTCCTCCTTCTTCATCTTTAACTCTGTACACCCACTTGTTCTGTAATGCTCTTTTGCCTTCCGGTAGCTTCACCAAATCCCAAGTCTGGTTCTCCATGAGAGACTTATGCTCCTCATCCATGGCTTGCTCCCACTTCTTCTTGGTATCTACCCGCATTGCTTCATCAAAGCTCTCGGCTCTCCACTATCAAGAGTAATAAATAATAAAGAGAAGGAGAAAACGTTCGTGTTCTTTTCTTACCCTAGAAGACCTCCTCACTTTGTAGGAGTTTGGGGTTCTGTTGAGTAGGTTCTGAACTGATTCATGGGTCACTTTCCCATCCGGAAGATCCTCTACCACTACATATTCTTTCTTGGATTCTTCCCTATTTTCCTGCAACTATTGCTTATACATGACTTTCTCATTAAAGACCACATCCCTAGACCGAATGATTTTCTTGTCTTTAATACTCCAACATTTAAATCCAAAGTCATCACCACCATAACCAATAAAAGTGCATTTTTCTGATTTAGCCTCTAGCTTGGTCCTATCATCCTTGTCAATATGAACAAACACCTCACATCCAAAGACTCTAAGAAATGAGTAATCAACTTTCTTACCGTACCAAGCCTCCTCAGGTATGCCTCCATTTAAGGCACTTGAGGGTCCTCTGTTTATCAAGTACACAACTGTGCTCACCGCTTCTGCCCAAAAAGAAAGAGGCAGTCCTGCATGTAACCTCATGCTCCTAAGACGCTCCATTATTGTTCTGTTCATCCTTTCGATACCCCATTCTCGCTACTGAGTTCCTAGAACCGTCTTTTGCCTACGATTCCATTCTTAGAACAGTAATCATGAAATTCATTGCTGCAATACTCTCCTCCATTATCCGACTTTGAGACATTTTAGCTTAAGACCTATTTCATTCTCTACCAAGGCTTTCCATTTAACAAAAGTGTCAAATACATCGATTTGTGTCTAATAATACAATAAACCCAAACTTTCCTTGTTGCATCATCAATAAAAGTAACATAATAACTTGAACCCCAAGAGATGATACCCGAGCCGGCCCCACACATCGAATGTACCAGCTCTAACTTACTCTCTTTCTTCGTAGGTCCAACCTTGAGAAACCTTACTCTCTTTGGTTTCCCATATATGCGCTTTCACGAGAAATCCAAACTGTTTCGTATATCTAGGCAAATTCTTCTTTATGATGTTCATGCCCTTATGGCTCATATGACCGAGCCTATAGTACCATAATGTTGTATCTCGCATCCAAGCCACAAGATTACAATCATTAGTATTATCAAGTGGTTAAATACAAGGTTCCAACCTTCTTACCTCTTGCCACCACAAGAGCACCCTTGGTAACCTTCCAAGAGTCTGGTGTAAATATCACAGTATAACCATCACTTCCCAACTACCCTGCCGATATCAAATTTCTCCTTAATGTAGGCACATGTCTGACATCCTTCAATAGCCATGTATTCCCATTCTTCCTCTTAACACGAATGTAACCTTTTCCAACTATGCTGCAGGCTCATCATCACCAACAAAAACATGGCCAAAATCCCTTGAACATAATCAACAAAATAATGCCTATGTGGAGTAGCATGAAAACTTGAAAAGAAGCCCCCGAATCTAAAACCCAAGATTCAGTAATATTATGCAAAGAAAGAATCAAAGCATCCTGACATACATTACCCGATGCCACATTTGCCTCCTTGTTTTCTTCTTGTTGTTTCTTCTTATCCCAAAGCTCCCAAAAATCCTTCTTTGCATGCCTCAGGCTTTCCACAATTCCAACATACAATCTTGTTCTTGGATTTTGACCTTGCCCGATCTTTTGATTTTCCATGGTTTCCTCTATTCTTCTGTCTCCCTCTAGTTTCCACTGTCAAAGCATTCCACAAGTAGAAGGTTCCCAGAGATTTTTCTTCACATTTCCTCACTTAGAATCACCCCTACAACATCTTCAAACTTCAACTTCGAGTTAGCTGGAACCGAGTTACTTACCGCCATTACCAGACTATTCCAACTCTTAGGTAAAGAGCACAAATTAATAAAGCCCTAACTTCTTCATCAAATTCTATTGAATCAAGCTAGCATATTCACTACCATATTGAAATCATTTAAATGATCTCACTATGAACTATTCTCGACATCTTCATATTAAACTTTTTCATTAAAAATATGTTATTATTAGAGGCGAGGGTTTTTCATACAACTTCCTAATGCATCCATTAGATCTTTTGTAGTCTTTTCCTTTGAAACATTAAATAATACCAAGGATGCAAGACACATCCGAATCATTCTAAGTGCCTTCCGATCCAACAAATCCCATTCCGCATCTCTGTCATACTCGAGGATTTTTTCACCTTCTCGGGCAATGAATATAAAGATCCTTTTGATAAAGGTAATCTTCCATCTGCATCTTCCAAAGACTAAAATTATGCCCATTGAATTTATCAACCCTAGATCTTCCATCATCTGCCATAGCTCCCACTCAAGATAAAACTTTCCCTGCAATTCAACACTTCAGCAAACCAAACCAGGCTCTGATACCAATTGTTAGGAAATAAGAGATAAAATATGCGGAATAATCCCTCACAGAATCGCAACAGTAGAAACTAATATGCAGAAATTATTATAGATCTCAAATAAAATTACAGAATAAAATAACACAACACAAAGAGACAATATTTAACGTGGTTCACCCAATTTGGGCTACGTCCACCAAGAATCACTTGCTCAGATTTTATTACAAGCCACCGCTCTCTCAATACAATACCCAAATCCGTTTGGAGCTATGCTCAACAAACTCTTCAAATTCACACCAAATTCAAAACACATCTGCAATACATTTGCATGTATTTTTATCATATGCATAAGACCATATAAATAGACAACTGCTTAAGCAGTTTTACAAAACCGTGGGTATCAAAACCATGGGGAAAAACAAAACTGTCCCATAAACCTATGGGTAACCGAAGAGGCGGTTTTACAAAACAATGGGTACCAAAAACATGGGCCCAAAAACAGCCCATAACGGTTACCCATTACCCATGGGTTAATAAACCACCCATGAAAATTTACTTCGGGGGCTTCGCCCCCGAACCTTCCTGACCCGCTCACCGGCGAGCGGGACCACCATAAAAATACCCGAGTGTAACACATAGGTGGTGTACCACACTCTAACATGAAAATAGGCTCCACAAACATAACAACCAGCACCATAATGTCCCACTACTTTCGAGGTATCTGCTTCCCTCATCAATAGAAGTCTTTCTTATTTAGGAACACAAATCTTCCCCCACCCGAGTAGAGTAGCCCGTTTGAGATAACAATCTTCAATCCCCATCCTCTCAGCCCCTTACGATCAGTAACTACTGAAATGTCACTCCAAAGTCTCTATCCTTGGCATATGCCTCCTGTAAGATTCCTTCGTGAAGGTCTCGATCCGAGAGTGGCCAAGTAGGGTAACTTATCCTATGTATGTTTCCTAGACAACATGTCTTCCACCAAATTTGTACTAACCTTCTTATATTTGATCACCAAATGGAACTGTTGAAGGAACCCCATCCATTTGTAGTTCCTTTCCTGCTGCAAGTTAGACTATGCTTGCAAATACTAGAGAGGTTTGTGGTCAATGTACACAATAGTTTCTTTACCCAACAAATAATGCTTCCATTTTTAATTTCCTAAACTATTACATACATTTCCTTATCATATATTGAATATCCTTTAACTGTTGAATTAAAAGTTTCATAATGATAGCATATGGGTTTACCTCCCTGAAGAAACATTGTGCCCAAAGCATAATCATTGGCATTTGTCTCTACTTCAAAGGTCTGCTGCAAATTAGGAAGAGCAAGTAATGGATCATGACTAATTTTTTATTTTAATAACTCAAAGTGTTTGCCTTGTTCCTTACCCCATTCAAAACCCTTACTCTTTGTGGCTACTGTGTGTAGAAGTGTTGCAATCACGGAGAAGCCTTGAATGAACTTCTGCATGTAATGTACTGCTCCCAAAAAAATCCTAGTATATGTGGCTCAATTTGGTGTTAACCAATTGGTGATGGCTTCTACCTTCTTTAGATCCACTTGTAGCTCTCCTCCTCCAACCACATGCCTGAGATAGACAAGTGACTATTTAGAAAATTCACATTTCTTCATATTACAAAGCGATTGTTTCTCCCGAGAACTTGTAAGACTTGTTGCAAATGAGTTAGATGTTCCTCCCATGTGGCACTAAAATTGAAGATATCATCAAGATAAATAATGACACATGAATCTATGAAATCCTAAAATACATCATTCATCAATTTCATAAATGTAGCGGGTGCATTGCATAAACCAAATGGAAGTACTAACCACTCATACAAACCTTGTTTTGTCTTAAAGGAAGTCTTCCATATATCCTCCTCCTTCATCCTAACTTGGTGATAACCTGACTTGAGATTTAACTTCGTGAAGAACTTGGCATGCTGAAGCTAGTCCAAGAGATCATCTGTGCGGGGAAGTGGATATTTTTTCTTTATGTTGATCTTGTTCAAAGTGCATAAGTCGATGCACATTCTCCAAGAACCATCCTTCTTCAGCACCATCACAATAGGTGAACCACATGGTGAGGTGCTCAAATGTATCACACCTTGGTCTAGTAGTTCCTAGAGTTATTTCTTTACTTCATTACTCTCCAACAAGGATTTCCTATACAACCCAATGTTTGGTAGAGGGGACTCTGGAAATAGTTGAATCTCATGCTCTACTTCCCGTTTTGGTGGTAACCCCACTGGACCTTGAAAACTTCCTAAAAAGACTGAATAATATTATCCAAATCATGTTTTCCCTAGTTATAAATCTCTAAAACTTCTACCCCATCTTGTTTATCCTTTAACAAAAGTAAACAAAATTGATTATGATTTTCTTGAATAAGTCATTTTTCTTGGTTATCACTCACCATAGTAACTCATGTATTATGTTGGTGTGCCTGGATGTTGTAGTTGATCTCATCCTTAACCCATCTGTATTGTTTTTCCCTTCTTATTAATATAACATCCATGGTATATAAGTAAGGACTCCTAAAAACAACATCAAAAGCATCAAGTGGAATAACATCAACTTCCAATACATCAATATATTGGGAATTTATCCCAAACTTGACCTTACATATTTTTTTACCTGAATTTCAACACCCTTCTTCACCCAACCCAAAGGATAAGGGTGTGGATGCTCATAAGTCTCAAGATCAAGCTTCTTTACAACTACTTTTAAAATAAAGTTAGACTGAGAACTGGTATCAACCAAAGAATTTACCTTAGTTCTCTTGATCTAGATTTTGATCTAGAATAGTCTACTCATCTCCTCTTCTTGGTTGTCCATGTTGGTGGTCATGCATCCAAGCCTCTCATCTACATCAGAGTCATATTTGATTTCCACCTCCCCTTCTATCTTTACAACTATCATGGAATTCTTTGAGTCCTTGGTTTGGTTCTTTGGATGTAACTCTAGATGTAACTTCCAACATGTAGTGTCAATATGACCATTGATATCACAATTTTTGCAAAAAATCCTGGGATCTTTACAAGTATACAAAGTAGTGGCAGCTTGTTTACCTTTCCCTTTCCACTTACCTTTGTTACCTATTTTCCCATGTTCTTCCTTCTCGCTGATTTGTCATTGCTTTTCCCTTGGCTTTGCTTATCCTTTCTTCTTTTCATCATCTATATACTATACCTACACACATGTCTCATTTAGATATTTGGGCTTCTTGGAGATGAAATTTCTTCAAAGGTGAGTGTGAGGTCCTCCTAAGTACTTAGTTAGAATAACCTCATCCTCTAAGTCCATGTTTAGCAACATGGCCACCTCTAAAAATTCATAGTATAGTCCTACACACTTTTACCATTGCCTTGTCTAAAATACTACCATTTAATCATTTGGTTAGTCTTGTGGCCAATAAGATAGAAGTTATCTAAGTAATTATTTAAATTTTTGCCAAGATTTCACATTAGGACGTTTCTTCTTTTCACAATTGGCTAGATGGGTTTCCCACCAAACCGTGTGTGTCCCTACATTTTGAGATGTGCAAAGGTGATCTGTGTGCCTCGGTGACATTATGGATGCTAAAGTAAACTTCTAATTGTTTTAACCATTTATCACAAAATTTTCAATCTATTTTTCCTTCAAAGCTTTTAATTTCAACTTTCATCTCAACTTTAAAAGGAGCATGATCAGATTTTACCTTCTCTCTTGCATTTAAAGTATCTTCTTCATGTTCTTCCCCATATTCTTCCTCATGGTGGCTCCTCCCTATGCCAAAATTTTTGGCTAAGCCTCGAACCATTGAGTCCATAGATTCTTGCTTAATAGAATCCTTCTTCTACAAATCTACAATTTATTCTTGTCTTCTAAACATCCTATCCATCATGGTATCCAGCATCTCGATTCTACGGACCAAGTTCTCTTCCTCTATTTGTCCCTGAATTCTCTGTTTCCACTTCCTTGTAGATATCTATATCGCAAGGTAAAGCCTTTGAACCTTTGAACCTTTTCACTTTGTCATAAAATCCAAGAATGAATACCACAATCCGGATACTTGTTAGCTCGATACCAAAATGATCTCAGTAAACTATCTACTTTGGAATTTTTTCACAAAATCACAATTATATTGTTGTTCTAATTTCAATAGAAAATGACAGTCGAGCTAGTGATTGAATGATTTATGCCTTAGAACTAAAATTTGCAAAGAGAAATGAATTAATTCACACGATACGTCAAGTATTTTTATCTTGAAACCTCCAAAGGAGGAAAACTAGTCGGAAGGGAAAAAGCTCTTTCTTCCCTTTTTTTCTTTATTGGCCAATTCAAAATATAAGAGATACAAACTTTACAATAAGTGTGAAAGGAAATTGACAATGTCTCACACTTCCTCCCAACTACTTGAGAACAAAAATCAATTCTAGCACTTTATAACTCTTAAACTTACTCACATGAAGTCTCTTTCTTCTGATGATCAAATTATTCCTTCCTACATGTATTTATAGCCTTTCTCATGTCCTCCCATGAACTGGAGGATGGGAAAGGTCATGGAGTAGAAGAGACATGGACAGTCTTTCCAATTTTGGGACTATTTGTTTTCAAATTTTATTTTCTTTCTGAAAGTGACAATACCACCGCCCAATATAAACCGGGGTCATAAGACCGCCACCCTAGTTAGGTGGCACTTCTATAACCATCATTCTACTCAAAGCGGTGGTTCTATTAACATATAGACATAACCTTTGTTTCTTCATTTTCCTTATTTTTGTTGGTTGATCTAATGAAGTGGATTCATTTTGGATCCCTATGGATTAGAAACTCTACTTATATTACATAAATAAAATATATTTAGTGAAGCACCAACTTCATAAGGATATTTAACCCCTAGTTTAGTATATCACTAGCCCTACAAGGAGCAATAACCGCTAATTTAGTGAAGCACCAACTCCACAAAGATGCTACAACCCCTAAAATAATCAAGAACCAACTCAGCCACCTATATATGAAGATATCTCGATGTATTTTTTCTTTCACAACTGATGGAGATCACAATTTCAGCTCACACACCTTCAAACCCTCTCTCTTCTAACTTGCTCTATCTCACACTTTCATGACCTAATTTTTCTTCAAACCTTTATTCACATTCTCTCTAACCCTCTTCATATTTTTCATACATCCTCAACTTTGGTTTCATGCCTTTATACCTCTCACACACTCTCAAGAAGCTTACACTTTTCCTCTATTTCATTAGTTAAAATTTGAACTAGACCTCTCACTTTATACCCTTCTCAACTCAAAAACATAAGAAAATTTAGTCCTATACAATGAGATTGACCAATAAAACATAAAAAAATATAACAATACATTCATAACAACACTTAATATGGACCCATGTAGGTTGGTCATGCTCCAAGACATCAAACAAGCCCAAAAATAACTCAAAACCCCATCACCTAGTTCATCAAAGACCTCCAAACTCATCACCATGATTATTAAATCCTCCAAAGTCCTCACACATGTCAAATATAATATAAAAACATCATCCATGGTCACACATTATCTTGAAACAATAAAATTCTTCATATTTGTATCAAGAAGGCTCATATCCTTCTCAAAACATTCAACTTCAGGAACCATTCTTCACCTATGGCCCTCAAGATCACACCATATCACCTAAAATATGCCATATAACCACTCATTATAAATCCAATTACATGTATACCTCATGAAACATCCATCAATGCAGACCACACTCACTTTCCTTTCCTTTGGAAACTCAAGTAGTTTGCACCCTTATTATCACTTTCAAGACTTTTAAATGCCTAAACTAGGTAAAATATTCATCTATATTTATTCTCCAATGGATATCAAGCATCACCTAATCAAAAACATTATAATTATACTTTAATCTACTAACAAAATCAGTTAATGTCCCCAAATACTCAAACTAGGTATTCCACAAACCGATCTTTTTCACCTATCAAAACTCATCATCAAAAGAAAAACCATAAATAATTGGAAAATTTTCTAAATATAATTTTCATAACATCTTAAATTTCCTTCCAAATCTAAGTGGAAGGCCTTCAACCAATTCCATCTCTACAACTTCTCATTTAGGCTTTTAGGGCTCAAGAATCAGTCTTGAGACCAACTTGCTCCATCACCTCCAACATCACTTACAAGCTTAACCAAAGCATGAAACACTCTTATACATGTTTTCTAAGCACTCAACAACCTTCAACAAGCATGAATAAACTCAGAACAATCATCAACCTCATAAATTTACTCAAGACCATGCTTAACCAAACATCTTCTAGAATTGTCTATCAAATAATAGATCATAACTTGCTCATCCCTTATCAAAAATAAATTTTTATATGTCATTGGAAATATCTTGGAACTCGGATCATGACAAAAATGAACTAAGAAAAACTTCACTTGTAGCTCCTATAAATCCACTTTTACCACAGACTGCCCCAAAAACCAGTCTTCATAAATAGGGCACACTTTTCCCTCTAACACCTCAACTATGATCTAAAACTATTATTAACATCTAGTACAACTCCTAAGCTAAAAGTAATATCATTTTATTCAATACCTTCTTTGGACAACTTTGCCACAAACTGAACATATTAAGAAACAAGTTTATTTGAGTGGGGCCCATAAGTTATCACATGCTCTAAAATACATTTTTAGAAATATGGAGGATTCATATACAACCTACAATCATCAAATTTTTAAAACCAATCAAAACTTTACCTGTCTAATCAATTTTCTCCAAGTCATTTTGAGCTAGGGTTTAACTAGGGTTTCAAAGCAACTTATCTTCTTAATGATCATTCATAAAAATGTGATGATAAAACCACCTCATTAATTTTTCAAAATCTTCTCGGATCAATGGAAAAACATCCCCCAAAATATTTGGGTCCCATAAAAATCACACAATTCACAACGAGCATTAGAAGGTCAACTTTTAACACCGAAACACAATGTATAAAACCCAATTTTACCAAAAACTTCATATAATGCAAAATATTCTTCAATATGACCTGAAAATTGTCATGAAGTATCATAAAAACATCATAAAAACATCCTCTAACTTTATATATCTCAATTATGTATGTAACTCTCTATCCATATCAACTTACCTATGTCACTTAGCTTGTCTTCACTGTTTTGCTTCCCAAGGCCTTATACATGTATTATACCTATGAAAACTAACCCGATAAGCCTTGTACACTTCATATACGTGTCACCATACTTATCCCATGCTTAACCATGACTAAACATCTCCAAAACTCATACATACATACCATTCTCGCATGTTTAATGACTAGGAATAGGCCTAGAATGACCTGACTCAAGCCATATAACTCATGAACTGACCATGATGACTCATTAAAACTTGTAACATACCTTTGGGACCATTTATAACCTCGTGAAAACCTTCAAGCAACTCTAGAGATCTCATACAAAGGTGACTATACATGCTAGACCATGCTCCAAGACCTCATAGAGCATCGCCAACATGACACTACCAATCAACCTTCATGTTTGACCTTTAAACGACACCTCATGGAGAATGATATGAAACCATGACACCCTTTACCATAAATTTACTTGACATCAATGACAACACTAAGACACAATGGCTAATAATATCCCCTTTGTCATTGATGGCAACCACATTCGAAACATTGATGTCAACTATAAGATAAAACACGCTTACAAGACCTCATTTCCATGTTTCTGATGCAACTCTCCCCATTTGAAATATATGAAAAAGGGTACTATGATTACACAACATGATGTATGGGACCATGCATATTCATTGTATCTTCAAGGATTCTTCTCAATGACGACATCTTATCCTTCAATTTTCCCCGATTCTAGAACTTGCCTTAATGGTCTAGTTTCTCTAATCATATAAAACTTGTTTTATCCTTCCTTAAATGCCTTTTCCTTTACTTCACTCTGTTACGATGATGCATATAATGAAAAATCCATTAATAAAGTGAATGCAATTCAAGAAACTCATACCTTTTTGTCATTTTTCTTGTTTATCCCTTCACTATTTTTCTTGGCCTAATCATGCAATCTCTATATTTTTGGCTTCTTAGTCACCATTGAGATCTTGTAACATATATATCACTTCACTCCACTATTGTAACCATCATTAAAATTATACAAGAGCTTTAAAACATCAAAGTCTAGTAAAAATTTCAAATTGTCACCTAGAGCTCTCGAGAACAAACATTATGGTAATTTATTGACCGAGATTATATGTGTTGACCCATAACAATCTGATGGTATTTCCTAATCCTCTTTATTCTTGTAAAGGTGTGGTGTAAATTTAAGGGTCTAATTCTTTACCCTCTTTTTGCAATTTCACTTTCCCTCTTTCTTGCATACTAAACCCTTCTAGGCCTGCAACTTTGGTTTATTCATTTTATCTTTTCACCTGGGAGGTTTTAAATCACTTTCATCACATATTTAGGGACCCATTTCCATGGTTTAGTTATGGCCAAGGTTTCAAAATTGGATTCATCTTCTAATGCCTACTTACTTCACAAATCAACTCACTAATTAGCCTCCTTAGACTGTGACAGGTACTATAGCAAACTCTCATGGATTTCTAGAATATCCACCAAAACAACTCTAAAATTCTTGTAAAATCCTCTTGAGAGGTCTGATAACATGTAATATATGAATTTTCAACTCATATTTTGGATTTTAAAGGTCTAAAAACCTTGTTTCCTTATAAACCCTAACGTGTTTCTACACATACGTCTATTAGGTCTCTCTTCAAATTCTTGAGCTAATAGTGTGGATCGTAATAGTGTTAATGGTCGAATATGGGGGTATCATGAATAATTTCTAATTGTACATACATAGTGATAGGGTTTACAAACCCTCAACTTTAATCAAATGGAATTATATAACTATTTGAAGAATTATTTGTTAGAATTTCAAGCCCCTATCATCACATAGTTGTAAAAATGCCAACATGTATTCTATTCACCTCTCATAACAACAATCCACACAAATTGAGCAACTATGAAAACACGATCTCAATATTCTTACCCAACAGATTTCTTATGCATGTCTTGAGTGATATCAAGTCAATTGACCTCATAAAATTTGGCATTAACATAATATTCCTCCCTCTCTACAAAGATATTATCACCAAAAACCTTATTAGCATGGTTATGATCAATACTTGCCATTTTAAGCATACTTTCACCATCAAACACAAGTCAAAACATTGGCCTTATGCTATAACAGAGTATTTTTTGATACGGAATCACAAAGCACCTCCCAATTTCCCAGGTTTGAGATGGGGCATTCGACATGATTACACAACATTTAACTATCCCGAGTGTGGGACATTAAGAAATAGGATAGCTCTCTAGAGAAGGTCGGTTCTCGCTCCTAACCTACCTGCCACTAACTACTCCTAGTGTCAAAAAAACTATTCATTTGTCCTAAATTATAGCTTATAAGAGGAAAAGCATAGAAGGAATGCATGAAATTAAAGTCTACAAAGAAAGTGGTGATACACCAAGAAATGAGTATTAATCACTCTTCCAAAACCCTGCAAAATGGAGAAAGAGTTAATTTTGGGAGATCGGACAAGATGCAACACAAGCCAAAATCACACCAATGCACTAAGGGGAGGTTGAACAACTGCAACACAATCCCAAAATACAAACAATCTTCATTCCTATAAGAAAAATACACTAAACCCTGCAAATGAACATGAAAAATGCACAAAACACCCTGTTGCAATGAGAGGTAAGAGAGACACAAAAATCATGCAAAGGTTAAAATAACTAACACAGAACATAATTTTTATTGCTCATGAAGTATACATAGTACATTGCATGTGGGAGAGAGGCATGAAGCCATTATAGAGATTTTGGAAAGGCTTGAAGCCCCAAGAGGAAATGGGGTGCATGGGAGAAGAAAGGTGATCAACCCTTTACATATGCAACCCCTTACATATTTATAGAAGAATTTTGATGAGAGGAGAGAGAGACAGGGAAATCCCGAAATTGTTCAAAACTCATAAAAATCCCTTGTTTAATCTGCCATGAGTGCTTGGAGATTTGTAAAATCTTTTCTCCACTAATGGGGTTGCCTTGTGCTTAAAAATTTTGGATGTGATTGTACATGGGTCTAGTCTAGCTCCTATAGACTCATGATGACTCTACTTTCCACGAACCTCCATTAATGGCCTTCACCTACCTAGGGGCACTATTCACTCTTTCTAAATTTTGGAGGTCCATGACCTCTAAAATTTAAAATTTCACATTTTTTAGTCATAGATCGTGCTCCCGCAATCCCAACAACTCTTCATTTGCAAGAAATGGACATTGGGAGCTCAAGATATTCAATTTCAGAGTTGAGAGACCCTGTAATTTTGGGGTCTAAAAAAACTCTAAAAATCCATCCTTTGCAGATCCATTATGCTTTTACTACAAAGATATCTTTCACACCTTTCCAACAACTATAACTTTGTGTCATTCTAACATCCCTAGCTCAAGATACGACAGTTTGGGTGAAGGAGGGTTTTGAGTGCTTCGGGGTCTTCATGGTACATTACTTTGGTGAGTTGGCTCACTAAGCTACTCGGTGAGCTGGGTGGTTTCTACCCTCCATCAATCTCTTTTCTTTATTTCTAGACTCCCTAATCTCCCACCTTAGACATGGTAAGATCTCCTATTTTGCTTTCATACCTGCCCGCATGTCGGGTTTCTAGAGATTATTCCTTCTACATCTTTATGGCTTTGGCCTCCTTTTACCTGTTTCTTGTCAATCTTCTCGTCTCCTTGGCTTTGCTTCTATTCATGAGCTATCAAGCTCTCCCATCAATGCTCACCATTATCCCCGAATGGCTTGGTGATATGTATAGCTCAAAGCATGATTTTGATTTCTTTTTATTTTGGGCTCATGGCAAGCCCTTCCACTTTTACATCTTATTGCCTCACCTTGCTCACAAAAATTCTTCTATGTCATATGCATTGGCTCGCTTCTCAAAACATAGAAATTTTGATTGCCTTGACTAATGGAAGAATTACCTTATCTCCATGCATTTATTTGTTGAGATCCTTTTTGTATTCACTTCGAGAGATCACCGCATCCCCGATCTAAGCCATGTGGCATGTTGAATAGCTTGAGACTGATGCATAGACTTCGGGCTTAACATTTTTAGGATTTCGAGTTTTAATTCTTCATACATCACACTAATATTCATTCACTTGAGCCATTTAAAATCCAAATTCCTGAAACCCCAAAGTCCAAAATTCAGACTTCAGGTTTCGAGTTTCCCACTTGCTTCAAAGGTTTGGGAATTTCAACTTTGGGAACTGGGGAACTATTCACCTAACTTGTCCCATGGGAGTTCCTAAACATTGAACCTCCAAAGCCTGAAATTTAGACTTCGGAGTTCAAAAATTTGACTCACCATGTAGACCATTGTTCACTTAAGCTTGAGGATTGTCCAAAACTCTAATTCCTCGAGTTTAGGCCTTTCGATCCTCTCTTTCTATTTTCATATGGCACTATTCATCGTGCCAAACCATTTTCCTCCAAAATTCCAAAATGATGTGTCATTTCTTGAGTTGGCCTCCAATAGTGGATAGAGCTACTATGTGAGTCCTATCAAACTAGTTACTATATTGTTCACCCCGGGTGATTCATTTCAATCCTTTCCTTGCTCATTCACTCTCGTAGCTCGTTCAATCTCGTAGCTTTCCGCATCAAGCCATCCTCCAAATGGCTAATTGTGCTTCCTTCCATTCATGGCCGATCGCCTCAAACTTGATCGGGCTCCCGTATTCACTCCATGGTGACTCATCCTTTTATATATTACAGGATTCATGGGCTTTGAGTTTTCCATTCACTCCATCTTGGCATACATCTCGAGCTGATCTCTATATATTTCCTTCTTCGAATAAGTTAGCCCTGGATCCCACATCCCCGTGATTTGAGTCTCATGGATTTTGGGGCGAGCTCATCATTTCACCTTGCATTATACATCCAATCAAATTAGGGTTCGAGCCCACATCACCTTGCCACACTTTTAGTTTCCTCACCATTGTTAACATGACCTTGTGGGTTGCGCCAAAGAGTTATTCATGCTAGCCTCACCATATTGTGGCATACACAATTCTTACTTTTCTAGTGTACTCCTGCCATCGTAATCAACTTTGTAGTGTGAGCTCATTCCACATCAAACCAGCTTAGCATGCATGCCTATGTCATTGATCCTCATTTTACATTTGGAAATTCTAACTTTGAGCCTCGTGAGTCACTAGTAAGCTTGTATTCTCATGTGGCCGAGCTTCCTACAATCACTTCACCAAGTAAACCTTAGTCGTGCATCCCCACTGGCACTAATGTGCCTTCTAAAAGGTCTCCACCTTGTAATGTGAATTAAGGCTCATCCAAGCTGAGTTTTCCTCAATCACTGTAAGTCACTCCCGCATCAATCTTACCAAAATAAGCTACCTTCCTCTATCAAGTTCTTAAGGGCTCGAGTCCTTCAATCTTCTCCAACATTTATCTGCGAGCTTGGCTCACCATTTAACAATGCAAGCTCTTCCACCGATGTTTTATCCCGATAAAACACGTCTGACCATTTCTCATGACCATCATGCTCTAAGCTTGTTGAGATCTACAATGAGCTCAGCCAAAACTCAACCAATTGGCCCTCAACTCGCCGATTATTTGGTCAACTCACCGAGTAGCTTGCCAAGATACTCAACGAGCTCTTCTTTACACCGCATTGATGAGCTCAATGATCTCGACCCCTTTATACCCACATAGCTTGATTATGATCTCAATCTCATTAATGCTCTAGGTATTTTGTTTGGCATTGCCCACTAATTCCTTCTTTGTGTAGCCGAGCTCGGGGGGCTCAAACTCGATGTGACTCAACTAGCTCGTTGAGTAACTCACCGAGCTACTCGGTGAGTTCCTTTGAGCTTGGTGGCCTATCAAGGCCCAAATAGAGATTTCTTGACCTTGGAGGAATTTTTACATGTTGGAAGCCTATAAGGGGTGAGTATGAAAAAAATTAGACTCGTCATACTTTTACCCATTTTGCTTGTCTTGATTCGATGTGTGCCCGAGTTGGCTAATTTTTTATGGGGAAAAAAATAGTCAACAAGTATACCATATTAAATCTTCATAAACTATTCAAATATCCTTCAAACTCTCTAGAAGTTCTTGAAAATGAATCAATAAGTGTGTTGAACCACAATCATACTACACACATATTTCATAATGAAATAGCACAACATAAGAATCCTATAAAAATAGAGATGTTCTTCATATTAGTTAAATATATTATACAAAACTATAAGATTCTTCTCAGATTTCCTCTCTCCCATTATCCACATGATAAATGACCTCCATAACTACTTCCCATTTGAATTTATCTTTTGTTTCCTCACATACATAACCCTAACTAACTCATCATATCTCCTTCACATGTCGGCATTCACATATTTAGGAATTTTACAACTTTTCAATTATTTAGTGACTTCCCTACAACTTAAGACCTTGACCTCCATAACTACTTCCCATTTGAATTTATCTTTTGTTTCCTCACATACATAACCCTAACTAACTCATCATATCTCCTTCACATGCCACATTCACATATTTAGGCATTTTACAACTTTTCAAACATTTAGTGACTTCCCTACAACTTAAGACCTATAACCATGTACTTGGACAACTATATGCTCCCTCACATTCATTACAATTACCTTATTACTCTATGAAAGTCACATTTCTTCATTCTCAAGTCTTTACAATTTCAAATCTCACTTGGAGGGAAATACACAAATGAAGACAATTAAAATTTTAACTCTTTTCACCCTCTTGAAATGACCTATTTAGACTTCCTATGGACTTAGAAACACTCCAAAATATCAAAATCATGACTAGAAAGAGAATTAACAACATGATGCTACTTATGCCATGATGTTCATGCATCACAACATGAGATTTGATAACACAAGACATGACATAATGGAAAAAATGAATGAACTCATACTTACTTTCTTACAAGACTCCCCTTGGACTTTACTTGCTCTTCTATCCTTCAAACTACTGCAATAAGGATCCATGGACCTGATATGAGATTTCACATAGCTCCCCCTGAATGAATATCCTCCATATTTGGGCTTTAAACTTACTTTGCAACTTCCTTTGGGTCTAGATCATGCTAAGACCCTAAATTACACCTCTAAAAATTCCATATCATCACTTAGTACTATGATCCCTAAACCTTATATTCAGTCCAATTTATACCAACTTTATCCAATGATGGAAGCCTATATATAGCATGACACGCTTCCTTCTATCTCCCCTAGGTTTGTTTTATCCATCTCTTACTCAAAGCAAAAATTAGAGCTCTTACCTTGTATACAAGTCATATGGAGTGATCACTCCCAATTCCCCTATCCTAAGACACATTTTCAATATTATTTACCTTATTTTCATGTTATTTAATCATGCGACTTAGTCTTCCTACAATTTTTATTTACAAAGCATCAACAACCTTGTCATTTATCCTTTTCAGCACCTAGTACACCCAAATAGGTGTCAAGATAGGCTCCTCCTACCTTGGTAGTATTTCACATACCTCTACATCATCTTAGTATTCAACAACCACCTTTAATATACTTAGGATGCAAGTGGCTAACAACACAAGTCCTCTTATTCGTCCAAGATTTTGTAGATCCATTAAGATTCAAAAAACCTCAATATATACTAGTATAGCCTTGCAATTCATTCTATTTTCCACAACTTTGTTCAACACTCCTCTACATATATGTAGTAAATTGTTTCAAGATACCTTGATATGATGCATTATTTACCCAAGAGATAAGATAGTTGTCATACAAACCCTAATACATATCTCACCTCATGTATCAAGAGTACAAGTTACTTCAAGGTTATCAAACATGATGAAGGTATCATGAACTTATTGTTCAGATTGTAATATTTACACTTTCAATCTTAATACTCTGCTACACCTTCAAAGAGAGAACTTAGACAACATACCTCACTCATTTATCTAATGGAATTTCATTTTCCTTCTTCATGTGTCTAACACCTCATACTACTATTTTTTCCATGAGAAAACATACCACTTTAAAGTAATTTCTCAACCTTTTATGTAACCTTCAGGGCTTCCCGATTTCTTTCTTACGAGTTACTCTTGAGTCAACCTTGAGAACGCACTTTGGATCATATAATTATTCATATGGAGTCAACATATTTTGAGAACAAAAATTTGATCCATTCAACACTTTGATCACCTTGAGCATAGAAAGACACAACCATGAAATCATCACATACTTCTTAGACTTGTCACATTCATTTAATAAGTGTCACAAGACTTTGAGATCAAACATGGCACATTTACCAAAACATATTGTTTATAGCTTCATCTTATTTAAATAGTGATAAATTAGGATCCCCTTCAACATGTGTCATCATAGATCATCATAAACCCTTCATATATATTCATTATCATTATAGAAAAATAAGAGGATACAATTCCATGCTTACCTTTTTATTTTGGTGCATTGGCTCAATTTTACATAAATTTATTTCAAGCTTCAATTCTTATTTTAGACTAAATATCCTTCTAAATCATCTAAATCTCCATGAACTTTCTCAAAATTTCTTCTACATACCTATAGCAGTACATTTACTTATGTATAGACTACTTTGAGATATTGTTTTGATGCATATATCCACTCAAGGACACAAGAGATCACTTGCACAAATCATACAAAAATTTATCAAGCTTCAACCTTACCTTTTAGCTCGAGTAGCCTTGTCACTTCATAATCTTATATACTAAGCATTAATAGACCTCAAGTTCTTGTTTTCAAAATCACATACATTGTTTCAACTTTAAGACATTAACTTAAAAGCTTTAGAAAAACTTGCTCATGTTCCTCATACTCTATTGTAGTTATTTGTGATCATACTTAGTGTTTTACTCATTACATACTTTATTCAATAACTAAAAGCCTTATTTATTGACATTCTTAGCCTTTAAAATAATTAACCACCTTCATGTCACATACATGACGTATGATATGTCATAAGTACAAATGATTTGGCATAAAACAACTTACATACTTTGAAATTTCCACCATGCTCCCCTTGTTCATGTATCAACCTTACATTACCTCTAAAGACATGTAGGTTACCATTTCACAATCCACAATGCTCTGAATCTCTGTCATAATACCTATTAGAAGTATTCAAAGATTATTCTTGAAGCTACTTGATGCTTGACACAACCTTCTTGTCATACTCTCAATATCCCCTTGATGCATTGATTAATGCTTCCAATCTCTATAGGTCTTGAAGAAATTACAAGACATCTAACATTACCCCGATTAGTCCTCTTTTTGACACTATATAGATCTCTTGAGACCTTGTATCAACTTGGATCAATACTTCATGGCTTATACATATTAGACTCCATGATTAGAAACTAAACTATACACTTCAACAAACTTATGATGTATGAATATATACTTTTATGACCAAGACATGGACTTTGACGGACCCAACACACCTTCATACTTCATATGACAATCATAGACTTCTTTAAACAAGTGAAAAAATTATTTCATGAAAGCATTACTTCTGATAGGATTTCTACAATACAATGATAATAATTTTCATGATATCAAGGGCATATACTAGTTTAATATAACCTTAACTTCACTGTCAAGACCTAGGACCTAATGAAAATACCTTAAAGACTCTTTCCTAATGAGAACATACCTTCATACCTAATGGGATCACCCAATGAAACCATTTCAACTTGATGATAAAATCAACCTTGAATACTCTCACAATCTCTAAGAAACTTCTCTCCAACTAGAATTATAGACCCTAAAAACTCATCCTTGACACTACACGTAGATGATGACATAGAATTTATCGATGAAAACAATGACCTGGACCTTATCAACCCCATAATTAGACTTGAATTTGAACTAGACATCTTACTTGGCTACAAAAACTCTAGATGCACAGATTTAGACCATATTTATGAATCATACCTTATGACTCTTGAAGTGTTCCACACTCCTAGCTTCTTCAATTATCATATACATAAGACTGGATTGTAGATAGGCACATTTGACTTTCCTCATCCTTTCACCTTTCAACCAAAGAAAACATACCTCCTTGATCTGATATGGGATTGATAAAATTGTCTTCCACCTTGTTTGAAATAAACCCTCCTTTGAAAAACTTCATATGATCAGTCTTCATACTAAGCACCTCTAATTTTGAAGCATCCTTCTTGTCATGCTTTGAATCTTCAACTTTCATACTTTGCATATAGGACTGAGAATCAGTTCTCTTGGCCTCATTTTCTTGAACAACCTTCTTCTTAGCCTTAGGATCTGACATGGGACTGATTTTCCTCTTGAATACTCTTCCATATTGGGCTTGAAACTTACTATTGGCTCTTGTAGATTCATCTTGGTGACAAAATCTAGCAATGTGTCCTTGTTTGTGACACTTGTGACACACAACACCCTTCCAACTTCTAGGATCATATACACTAAGGTTCCAACCACAATCCTTATCCTTGTGACCATATCCACAACAATAGTAGCATTCACCTTTGAAGGGGCTTGCACCATTCCTAGGATTCCTTATTTTGTAATATTTATCCCTATGACCAAAATAATTACAAGAATAGTAATATCCATTAAAAGAAACACCATACCTCATATCATTAGGTTGTCTAATAGAGTTATACCTTCTTAACTCATATTTCTTGGTCACCTTTCTATCAAATGTAGAACTTGGTCTAACTCCTTCATCATTCTCCTTTTGCTTTCCCTTAAAACCTAGGTTTTCCTTATCATTGCATCTCTCTCGCATTCAAAGATCACATCAAGAGCTTTACATATATCTTATCTCGACATCTTATACATCGTCAACTGTTAGATGAACCTTCTAAATTAGATTATAGAGATTTCAACTTTTCTTCATACCTAGAACAAGCTTCTTCTTTATCCTTTAGGGATTTAGTTACTCTTTCAACTTGTGATTCCAAACCCTTGATGGCTTGACCATGCTCTATCTCCATGTAACTGATCTGATCTTGTAAACTATGAATAAATGACTCTGCAACTTCATACTTCATCCTTAAAGTAGCCTCGACATCTGAAGACTTACCCATTGTGTGTTCTCTAAGAGAATCTCCTTCAAGTTGTCGGATTTTCTTCATATGGACCTACTCTAATACCAATTATTAGAATCACAATGAACTAAGATGGGGATAGATAAATTCTTTAAACCCTTAAATAATTTTATATTAACTTGTATACATCATTAACATTCAACAATCCGTTAATGTGAATTTAACAGCATGAAATAATCAACCACATAATTACAACCAAGAGAGAGTGCATATGAACACAAGATATAAGTGGGAAACCCTCAAGGGGAAGAAAACCCATTGAAACTATATTTATATTACACAAATAAAATAGATTTAGTGAATCACTAGCTTCACAAGGAACACCAACACCTAGTTTAGTAGAGCACCAACCCTAAAAGGAGTACCAATCCCTAATTTAGCTAACCACCAACTCCATAAGGATACTACAATACCATAATATGATAAATCACCAACTCAACCACTTGTAGATGAATATATCTGATGTATTTTTTCTTCCATAACTAATGGAGATCACAATTTTAGTTCACACACCTTCAAACCTTCATCAAATCCTCTCTCTTCTAATTCAATCTATCTCACACTTTCATGCAATGGTTTTTCTTCAAACCTTTACACACATTATCAATAACCCTATTCACATTACACATCCTTAGCTCTAATTTCATGGATTTTAACCTTTCACACACTCTCAAGCATCTCACATTTTTCCTTCTATTTCATTAGTTCAAAGTTGAACTAATACTCTCACTTTATACCCTTATCAACTCAAAACCATAAGAAAATTCAGTCCTATACATGGATATCAACCAATAAAACATAAAAAAAAAAATATAATAATAAATTCAAAAAAACTTTATAGGGACCCTTGTTTGTCGTCCATGCCCTAAGACATCAAATAATCCCGAAATAGCTCAAAACTCAATCACTTGGTTCATCAAAGACCTCAAAACTCAACACCATGATTATAAAAGCCTCCAAATGCCTCACACATTTCAATTATAATACAAAAACATCATCCATTTCCATAAATTATCTTTCACCAATCAAATTCTTCATAACTCTATCAAGAAGGCTTGTATCCTTCTCAAAACAGTTGTTTCCAAGAACCAGTCTTCACCTATGGACCTCAAGATCACACCATAACACCTCAACTATACCATGTAACCACTCATTGGAAATAAACTAACCTTTATATCACATCCATGATTTATATACCTCATGAAAAATTTATTAATGCAAACAACACTCACTTTCCTTTTCACCAAACCGAACTTCCCAAAAGTAGTTTTAAAACTCAACCAATTTACACCCTTTCTGTCACTTTCAATAATTTTAAATGCCATAAATAGGCATAAAATTCACCCCTATTAACTCTCCAATGTATAGAAATCATTATCTAATCCAAAAATTATACTTCTATAAAAAGCGCTTTTGTCTTGAAATACTCAAACTAGGTCTTCACAAACTGATTTGGTTCACCTATCAAAAATCATCATCAAGAGACAAAACATACATAATTGGAAATATCTCTAAATATAATTTCTATAACATTTTACATTTCCTTCCAAATATAATTTGAAGGCCTTCAACCAGTCCATCTCTACAACTTCTCAATTAGGATTCTAGGGCTCAAGAATCAGTATTGAGACCAACTTGCTCCATCACCTCCAAAATCACTTACAAGATTAAAAAAATCATGGAACACAATTAGAAATGTTTTCTAAGAACTTATAAACCTTTAACAAGCATGAAGAAACTCATAACAATCACCAACCTCATGAAGTTACTCAAGACCATGCTTAACCAAGCATCTTCCAAAATTAACCTTCAAAGAATAGATCATAACTTGCTCATCCCTTAGCAAAAACTCAAGTTTTATATGTCATTGGAAATATCTTGGAACCAGGATCATGAAAAAACTTTAACCAAGTCTAAACTCCACCTATATTTCATGCAAATCTACTTGTACTACGACTACTCCAAACCGCACCAAAACTAGTCTTCATAACTAGGGAACACTTTTCCCTCTAACACCTCAACCATGATCTAAAACTATCATGGACATATATTAAAACTCCTAATCTAAAAACAATATCAATTTATTTAATAACTTCTTTGATAAACTTTGCAACAAACTAAACATCTTTAAAAATAAACTTATTTGTGTGGGGCCCACAAAATTTCACATGCTCTAATATACCTTTATAAAAATATAGAGGAGTAATCTATAGCTTCAAATCATAAAATTTTCAAAACCAATCAAAACTTGATCTATAGGATCAATTTCTTCCAAGTCGCATTAAGCTAGGGTTTCAAAGCAACTTATCTTCTTAACAATCATTCATAAAAAAATGTGAAAATAAAACCACCTCATTATATTTGTAAAATATTATTATCTTAGTTTAAAAACATCCCCTAAAACCTTTGGGTCCCATAAAAAGGACACAATTCACAATGAGCATCAGAAGGTCAACTTTTAGCACCAAAACACACTCTAGAAAACCCGATTTACCAAAAACTTCATATCTTACAAAATATTATTCACTCTAACCTGAAACTTGTCATGAAGCATCATGAAAACATCCTCTAACTTTCCATACTCACCATATATCTCAAATATGTATGTAACTCTCTATCCATAGTGACTTACATGTGTCAACTTAGTTTGTCTTCACTATTTTACTTCCCAAGGACCTCATACATGCATTATACCTCTGAAAATTGACCTAATAATCCTTATACACTCCATGTATAGTGTCACCATACTAATACCATTCTTAACCATGATTGGTTAGATCTAAAATGCATACCTCCATACCATTTTGCATGTTCTAACTAGGAATGGACCTAGAATGACCTAACTCAAGCCATACAACTCATGAACTGACCATGATGACTCATTACAAACTCATTAACAAATTTAACATACCTACATGACAATGTCTAACCTTTTGAAAACCTTCAACCAACTCCGGAGATCTCATACAATGACTATGCGAGGCTAGACCATACTTCAAGACCTCGTAAAGCATCACCAAACATGACATTACTAATCAACATTCATGTTTGACCTTTGACTGATACCTCAAGGAGATTGATATGACACCATGACACCCTTTTTCATCAATTTACTTGACATCAATGATAACAATAAGACACAGTGTCTAACACAAAGGATACTCTTTAGAAGAGAAATTGTGACCACATTAGTACTCAATTTCAAAAACCATGGAATTAATGGTAATAACCTCATTTATGTAAATCTTGATAGAGAACTCATATCCACTAATTGGATCCTTAGTCAAGACTTTCATCTCTCATCTCTTCCCAGAATCACCTCTGACCACAATCCCATTGTCTTGAATTTGGTAAATAATGAGAGACCTGCTCAGTCCTCATTCAAATTCCAAAAAAATTGGTTCGACCATCCGGATATTCTAGAAAAAATCAAAGAGTGGTGGGGGATTCAAGTGGAAGGAATAACTCAATACAAATTTCTAAAAACTCAAAAATGTCAAAAGAAAAGTAAGGGTCTGGAACAAAGAAGTTTTCGGCAATATCTTCAATTAGAAAAAAAATATCAAAGAAGACATTGAAGAATTGGAAAATAAAGTGGCTTCCTATGGCATGAGTCAAGAGGATTACACTCATGAAAAAACTCTCTTAGCAGAGTTCCACACCATTTGCGCAAGGGAAGAATCCTACTGGAGGCTTAAATCCAGAGCTATCTAGCTCAAAGATGGAGATAAGAACATGAAGTTCTTTCATATGACAGCCTTAAAACATAGGGCACACAATAAAATATCTGAAGTTACAAATCAAGATGGAGTTACGACATCAAATCCCAACTCCATCAAAGAAGAAGCTATTAATTTTTACAAAAACCTATTGAATGACAATCCTCCATTGTCTCAAGAAGCTGCTAACAAGTTGTTGGACTCTATTCCTAGCAACTTGGTTAGACCCGAAGAGTTTGGTGCTCTTGCTAAACCTACTACTTTAGAGGAACTTCAGAAATTAGTCTTCTCCATGGAAGGAGACAAATCCCCAATCCTAAATGGGTTCTCTGCTTTCTTCTATCAAAAATACTAGGAGACTTGTGTGGATGACCTACTCAAAGTTGTAAATGAATTCTTTAGGACAGGCAAGAATTCTCAAGGAAATAAACAACACTTTTATTATCCTAATCCCTAAAAATTTAGGGTGAAGGAATTCAAGCACTTCAGACCCATAAGCCTCTCCAATGTGCTCTATAAAATATTCACCAAAATCCTCACCTCAAGGATACAACCACTTCTTTTGAATATAATCTCAAGCCAATAGGAGGATTTGTAAAAGGAAGACTTATCCAAGATGGAGTAATTATGGTTCATGAAACCATACACTCGATGGAGAAAAGAAAAAAGGTAGGTATGGTGCTAAAACTTGACATGAAAAAATATTTTGACAGAGTTTCCTGGTCTTTTCTTGATCAAGTGCTGAAAAATTTTGGCTTTGACAGGGTGGTTTAGAAAAATCATATGGACCTATATTTCATCGCCAAGATTCTCAATGATTTTTAATGTCGCTCGGTGGGATTCTTCCCGAGTAGTCATGGTATCCAACAAGGTGACCCTATCTCTCCCATACTTTTCATCATCATGGTAGATAGTCTCAGTCATACAATCAATAGAGTTGTTTCTTTGGGCTACCTCAAAGGATTCAGACCCTCTTCCTTTTGACATCATGGTCTCACATCAGCAGTTTGTTGATGACACTATCCTGCTCCTTCTTGCCTCTATCCTCGAAGCCAGAACTATGAAACATATTCTGCAGCTATATGAAGAAGCTTCGGGACAACAAATCAATTTTGATAAAAGCTCTTTATACTTCTTCAATACTCCTCCTGCAAGACAGAAGGAAAATTGCACAAATCATGGGTTGTGAAATTAACTCTTTACCTACTACCTACCTAGGTCTTCCTCTTGCACAAACAAGATCCAAATGAGTGTGTGGAATACCTTGTTGGATAGGTTTCAGAGAAATCTTGCTGGTTGGAAGGGCTCTATCCTTTCAAGTGCTAGGAAATGCCTTCTTATTAAGAGCACGCTTCAAAACTTGTCGATTTACATCATGTCCTTATTCTTTATTCTAGTGGCTGTTGTTGAAAAAATTGAAAGAATCCAAAAAAATTCTTTGGATAAGTACTAAAGATAAGAATAGGATGCACTTGGTGGCTTGGGATAAAGCATGTAACAACAAAAAAGCGGGAGGCATAGGCATCAAAAAAAATTCACACCATGAATGTTGCTCTTGTCTCTAAAATGGGATGGTAACTTGTGAAGGAGGAACAACCTTGGACCAACCTCATCAAATCCAAATATCTTAATCAAGGAAGTACTATGGACTACTTTAATAATGTCAGTCACCCATTGGGATCTATTTTTGGAACAACATCATGTCAAAATCAGGAAAGAGCTAGTCATTGGATGCAAATGGACACTAGGCATGGGTGAGCATACATTTATGGAAAGACAACTAGGCTGAATTTAGCACTCTTTCAAATAATGAACATTGGGAGCAGCTAAAAGACAACCTTTCTGTAGTGTTGGGACAATAGGTCTGTGACTACATTCAAAACACTGATGGCAAATTACATTGGAAAAACCTTGAGGCCTTTACATCAGTTCACAAGGAGCTTCTTGGGAGAACTTCAAACCACATTGAACCTCATCCCCATTAGTCAAACCCAAAATTTAGGATGATTTTAATTAGGTTTCTTCATTCGATGGAAATTATTTGGTGAGATCAGGATATCAGTTGTTTTCCAATGAACCTATCAACAACTTCCCTTGGAACAAGATTTGGTTCAAAGAGCTTACCCCAAAAATCAATCAATTCCTTTGGTTCATTCTCAACAAAGGCATACTTACCATAGACAACCTCATCAAAAGAGGGTCTACCATGTTGAATAGATGTTATCATTGTAAGATGGATAATGAAACAATCCAACATCTTTTTCTTCATTGCCCAATTGCTAGTTCTCTTTGGAAGCTCATCTTTAATAGGTTTGAAGTCAAATGGTATTTTCCAAAGGATATCACACAAGCCTGGCTGCAATGGAAACCTCCTTTTAAACATGCTTTTCTTCATAGGTTGTGGAAAATCATATTCCCTCACACCATCTGGAGAATCTAGAAATCCCGAAATTTGATCATTTTCAGAGATATCAACAGGAGCATTAAAAGTATTCTCAACGAAATCATAGTGGTGCAAAAGAAAATATCTTGAAATTCAAACCTTCTAAAAAAGCCACATATCCACAGGAGGAGGTTCAGATATCTTAAGGCATGGAATATTGATTTACAGTAGTGTATCACCCCCATTCAAAGCATTGATAGGTCTACTGTACAATGGATTCCCCCTTCTGAAGGTTGGTATAAGTTGAACTTTGATGGTGCCTCCAAAGGCAACCCTGGTCCAGCTAGGAGGAGGTGGTCTAATCAAAAATCACAAGGGTCATCTTATTGCAGCATATGTTGGTCCCATGGGTAAGCAAACTAACCACTACTCTGAGGCCCTAGCAACTCTCTGGGGGATCAAAATTGCTAAGAAACTCAACATGGGAAACATCATTATCGAAGGTGACTCAATGAATATTGTCAATACTCTTACTAAATCCCTAACTCCTAGTTGGACCATTAGGGATTTCATTAATGAAGCTCACAATTTATGCAATGGTCTTAACATCATTTTCAAGCATGTGTATAGAGAAGGGAACAAATCTGCGTATTTGTTTAAACATTGGAGTTTGTATTAATGATTACAAAGAATGGAATGACTTTAATGACACTCCTACTAAAGTTAGAGATATCATTTCAAATGAAATGAACACACTCATTAGTACTTCTCAGTCGGTGGTGCCAACACATGTGTGATCCCAAAGCTAGATCTCCATGGCAATTCGGGCATGCCTGAATTTATTCTTCCATGCTTGCAAAAATTGAGTGTTTTTTCATACTAAACATTAAGGGAGAAAGAAGTGTATTTTATTCCTGCAATGCATAAGCATACAGGTTGTCAAAGGGCTATTAGGAAGTATATTATCCATAGCTTTTAGTTCAGCTCAAGCGAATTCTCAGAGGGTTTTTAGAATGGGTGGTGCCCCTGTCGCGTGTGGAACCTATCTTCATCCCCAATGGCAAGAACATATTGAGCTTTGGGAGACCATAAATATGGAGGGCTTCACCAAATTCATCCAACACATAAAAGGGCATGACCAATATATCTCTTTACAATTCGTGGTAAATTGGAAAGACCGTAATGTCTCTTTTGGTGAAAGGGACTTCTAAATCACTAAGGAATTCATCTCTTTTATCACTGGTCTCAGCATGGAGGGGAATAAATTCTTCAGGAACAAGATTGATAAGGAAGCAAAAGAAAATATTTTTCTAGATGATGGAGAAAATCTCGACATCAAAAAGGAAGGCATTTTGGTTTCTTCTATCCTGATGCCTTACGATGAGGTGGCTCATATGATGGTGTGTTATGTCACACTTGAAGGAATATTCTCCACAGTCCCACAGTATCACCTGGTCCTACTTAATCACTTCAGACACGAGGTGAAGGTGAGTCTCTCCTACTACATTCTGCAGTCAATGGAAAAGTCTATTCTTGAAGTTCAGGGTCATAAGAGGACTATCCCTCTACACTAGGGTGTCATTTATCTCATTAATCAAGTACTTGACTAGTGTTGTTTCCAATGACCCTACCCATGTTGTGGCTTCTCCCCTTCCCAAACAAACTCGCATTCGATCCAAAAACCCCATGTACTTGGGACTCTGTCTGAGCCACCCCCAAAAAGGGTTCTCTCACAGTAGTAGGAAGGGAAAGGAAGTTGTGGGCTCTGACCAAGAGAAAATAAATTATGGTGGAAGATAGCCCTCCCTCCTCCTCCTATATAGGATGGTTCCAATTTAATAAATAAATTCAACATGCAAGCTAATGTGGTTAAAACCCTTGAGGAAAATGTAGACTTCCTTCTTAATTCTATTGTTAAAGATCAAGCCTCAAACCCTAACACCGACCTCAAAGAAGAAATTTGTTGCTCTGGAAACTAAGATTAAAGCTCTGGAGGAAAAACATAACAATTACTTGGTTATGCACAATGTCATTAGATCTTATGCAAGTTCATATCTGCCAAATTTGTGACTCTAGCGGCATTCCTAACATGGCTTGGAAGAATGGAAAGATTACAAGAAAGTTTAAATCCTCAAACTAGGACCCCACTATCGCCATTACCCTAAAACTCTATCAAGATTTCAGGGTGGCTATTAAAGTTTTTAGTAAATCTGTTGGGTAGTGTTGTTGGCTCCTTGTTCTTGGTGTAGTTGTTTTTGTGTTGTTTTCTAGTTGTAGTTTTGTTGTCGATGTTTCATGTTGGGCTCATTGTAGGTAGATGGCCCCTGCCTTTTTTCCTGTTCTTTCCTCTTTTGGTTGGGGTGTGGACCCCACGGATCAAAAAACCACACTATTTTACATTGCTTATCTTGGTTGTTGATCCTTTTGTTGTAATCCTGGGTAAGGTCCCACCAAAACCTTTTACCATTCAACCTTTTAGCTTCCACTCAAATGACATTTCTCTATCAATCACGTTGTTATCACATTTGTGGTAGCTAGACAAGATAATGATAAAGTGACTATTTTTATTGGGTATGTTCTTGCCTCCTTGAAATCCGTATTCGAGTGATTGCTTATCATATGGGAAGTTGACTGTATTAAGTGTGCTTACTATGACAGACTTGAGCATCCACAGTAATCTGAGTTCATCAACACATGACGTCTTCATTTGTCCATTGTTGTCTAATCTTCTCCTATTATGCATAAACGACATTAAAACCAACATATTTATTTCAGTTTTGGACCACAGTCTCCAAGTGCACTCCAATTCGTAGTTGGATTGGATTAGATAACGGCATTGAGTGGTTATTATTTGCATGTATGTCCAACTGAAGTATGAGCTCAACCTATTCTCTGTGGAAATCAATTTATGGTTTTAGTATCTAGGCAAGTCAAAGTAGTTCATTTTATTGATACGTGGCAAAGATTATAGTCATGGTCATTTAAATACATATTTTCATGATTTTATGTTTGGTTAAAAGGTCTTATATAAAGTCATTCCTTTTCTAAAGTGTAGATCACTTAGTCTAGGAAGTAATTAAATATCACTTTCTATGTGATATGTTTTTTTGGGTCTAAGTAATGTATGTATAGTTGAAGTTGGTTATTGTCAATGGTATGTGTTTAGGATTTAGTTATAATTGTCCAATAATAAATTGTCATCTTACGTCGTATGGTTAGTCAATCTTGAAATTCATTTTGTATTTGTAAAAATTCCATTATCAAATTGTTGTCATGTAAATCAAATAGGTGATTTTAAGATATTTGTTTATTGTCTGGTCAAAAGAGTCAAGTTGTCAAAATAAAAAAATTCCTTACGGATGCATTTTTAGTGTTACCCGATGTCCAAGTTTAATTTGAACTCTAAGATCAAATTCGGTGAGCTAGTAACATGATCTGGAGGATGGAGGCAAACGTAGGTTGGAGGTCAATCAATGACCTCTTGTCAATCACCAATGACGGGGCTGCATATTAGTTGTGGTGGCATTTTTGTGGTGTGTTACGTTGTGTAGTGTTCATGTTTTTCAATAAGTGGAAATTTCACATTGAGGGGGGAACATGATCTAATGTTTCATTTCCAGTTTTCTATTTGTGTGTATGAGCAATAGATTTTCGTATGTTATTCCCTACAGTGAGATAGTGATGAGAATTGATGATACTACTACAACATCATGATATTGTGGTTGTTAGTTATCCACTAGAAAAAATATCCAGAGGTTGTTGGTACTATCCTAAAAACCCATTTGTTGTGTGGTTGTTGGTTAACCACTTGGAAAACCATCCATAGGTTGTTGGTATTGTCCTTGAAACCATCCAGATCATGAGCAAGCTACATAGCAGCACGTTGTAGTATAAGGCAAGTTTTCCCCATGTTTTCACTAAGGGGGAATATTAGGAATAATATTATTAGTGCTTCATTTGGTTATTGTTAAATTGGCTAGATTTTTATTTGGGTTTGTTTATTTTAGTGTATAATGTTATACCCGTGAATAGTATTCCGATTTATTTGTTGTAACACCTCCCTATTTATTAGGAGGTGTTTTAGTATTGGTTTGGCTATATAATAGCCATTGTAATAACTAAAAGATATAGAGTGAAATAATATATTGTGTGTTCGACTCCATTGTTTTAGTTAAAGTCTATGTTAAAGCTCCTACAATTCTTATCAACTGGTTATGATATTTTTGGCTTTCTCTCCATATATTCCATATTCCATCTACTCCTCACAACTTTTATGAAATTTGAACTTGTGTTCCCACTTCAAATAGTTTTCTAAAGGCATGAAGTTATCAATTTTCAAATTTTAGACTGGATTATTTTCTAAAACTCACATTTCCCATAGCGTCGCATTTTTGAAATGATATTGTGTGGGCCTAATGTTTTAAATTTGACAACCGTTTACATGTTTATGTTTTTAAACCATACAATACTTGCAAAAATCACCTTTTCTCATTTAAAAAGATGACTTGTGTGTGTGTGTGTGTAACATATATTGATATATTATTATAAAATAAAATTTAAAGGTCGCATTCTTAATATGCAAAGCCATATAAGATGAAATTGAAAGAATTGCCACCGCCTTCTCTTATTTATATGATAGTATCAATTATTTATGTGTTGTTAATATTGATAAATGAAGAGATAACATGTAAATATAGTTTAAATGGCCCATGTAGTTTTTTTAGGTACTTGTTGGGAAAACAAAACTAGAAATTTGCTAGTGAAAAGGATATGGTATGATTATCCCTTCTTATTGATTTTGCACTAAATAATGAAAGAAGAGACTCTTATTCCTTTATTACATCTTGAATGTTTTTTATATGCAATGCAAAAAGAGTCGCTCTTGATTGAGATTTCTAATACTAAACTTTTTCAACTTGTATTTAAGCATTACTTGGATTTACTTAACATAAAAAAGTCTTTTCAATTCTTCCATAAAATTTTTGAAGGATAGATCAAAAACACTTAGAAGGAGGAAGACCTCAAATTTTTCACTCAATCCTAGATTAAAATTTAGAATGATAGGAATATTTGTTTTAATTGCATTTAATAATTCCTTTTCTTTAATTAATTTTTTAATGAAAAGTGTCATAAATTAATGTTCAACGTAACATTGTTTTTGTTGAAAGTGCGAAACAGTGGTCTGAGTATTCATTCAAAATAGTGAAATTCTAGAGTTAGTCTTGAATTTGGTTGTAAAAGTTTTAAAAACATTTAAATTACAACTAAAAATGAGTTCTAATCACTTTAGCATGGATAAGTCACAGATGTTAAATGGATCTAACTACAACATCTGGAAGATTAGTTTAAAATTAGAACTTATGGTGTGGAAACTATGGGTAGTGGTGAATGGCACGGAAAAGGCACCTAAATGTAGACAAGCAACATCGAGAAAAAGTTTTTGCATTTCAAAAAAAAAGGAAAGAATCAATGTTAATCGTTTTATAGAGCATGTAGGATGACTTTTTGTTACACATCAAAAACTATGAAAGCCTTAGTGAATCCTGGAAACTACTAGAATTGATGCATGAAGGTATGAGAATTTATAAAATCATAAAACTTATTCTTGAATTAATGACAACTCCCATGAAGGGGGATAAAAATGGTCCAATTTTCTTGCTAAAATTAAAAATATTAAATCTCAATTAGATGGATGTAATTGTGATTTAATTCAAGATAAATTATTATATTTTATCATTCAAATGAACATTCATGAAAAGTTTAGGAACTTTATTTCAATCCTAAACTCTAAGTATCAAACTGAGCAAGACATTCTTGACTTATCTACCCTTAGAGTTGTTTTAATTCAAGAAGAAAAGTTATGATGAACTTTGATTCAAAGAGAATTTCACTTAGGACTTCTCGCTCAAAAACCTAATAATAATTTTTCTAAGTTTAATAAGAATTAAAAGTTCAAATCAAATTTTAAACCCCTTAATAAAGATAAGAAACCAATGAATAATCACCTAAAAGTCAGTTTTGATGGAAAATGTCATAATTGTGGAAAATTTGGTCATAAAAAGGAAGATTGTAGGAAAAAGAAAAATAAACCAAATTTCAACAATCAAAAAGGAAACAAATCTAATCAAAATCAATGCAAGAATCAAAAGAATAATAAAAAACCTAATGTCATTGCTTTATATGTTGCTTTGGTTACTGCAAAAGAAAATGAATGGATCCTAGATAGTGGTGCTTCTAGGCACATGACCTATATGTTATATATTCTCTCTGATATCGAGAATGTAACAATCAAATTTATCTAGGTGATCATTCTATTCTAGATGTACAAAGTCAAGGTAAAGCTAAATTTTTCAATGGTTATATTAATGATGTTTTATATGTTCCTAAACTAAAGATGAATTTATTATCATGTTCTCAATTAACTCAAAATAACTATAACATCATCTTACTTAAAGATAAATGGTACATTAAAAATGAATTAGATACTACTATTGTAAAAGGTATTCAAAAGAATGGCTTATATATCTTTAATGGTTTTGCATCTGCTTCCTATTTTACTTCTCAAAGTAGGAATGATTCACAGTTATGGCATGAAAAGATTAGGGCATGTTAACTTTAGGAGCATGTATGATATGTCTCATCTTAACCTCGTTATTGGATTGTCTCCTATCTCCCATGCTCATGAAACTTGTGAAGGGTGCTTACATGGTAAGAAGTCTATAAACCCTTTCATAACCACCATGATGCAAATTCCTCTGAACCTCTTGAACTTGTTCATAGTGATGTTAGAGGACCTTTAGAAGTACCTTCATTTAAATGGTTCTTTGTATGCAGTTACATTCATTGATTATTATTCTCGTATGATTTGGTCATTTTTTTAATGAAAAATAAATATGATGTTTTATCCAAATTTAAAGAATTTAAAGCTTTAGTTGAAAATAGTTCTAGTCATAAATTAAAAGACTTAGAATAAAAAATGGAGGTGAATATGTTAATAAAGCATTTGATTCATTTTGTGTTGAATGTGGAATTCAAAGGAACTTACCACTCCTATTCTCCTCAACAAAATGGTATAGTAGAAAGGAAAAACTACACCATTCTTGAAATGGCCAAAACCATGATTCACTCATCCCAAGTCCCTAAATTTCTATGGGCTAAAGATATGAATACTACAATTCACATTCTAAATAGAGTCCCTACTAAATCCCTATTTCAAAAACATCTTTGTAAAAATGGACCAATAAGAAACTCAATGTGTCTCATTTGAGAATCTTTGGTAGCCCAACCTCCATCTTTATTCCTAAAGCTAAAAGGAAAAAGTTAGATCAGACCTCCTATCCTTGAATTTTTATAGGATATGGAGGTAAAAAAAAAGGTTTAAGGATTTATGATCTCGCTAAATGATAATTTATAAAAAATATAAATGTTAAAATTCTTGAAAAAATGTTTTGTAATTCATCTTTTGTTACTCCTGAGTTTATAATGATCTAGATTGAAAATGATGATCATGAATGAATAATAATAAATGATTGATTGTAATAATGATACTAAAATTTAAAATGATTCTATTCGTGTTTTTCTCTATAACTAAATGACCTAAATGGGCTCAATCTATTCTCAAAAACTCTAATCTAATAATCTTCATAAGATGACTAGAAGTCATCATACTTACCATTATTTAATGAATATGTATGATTTTGACCCCCAATATTTTGAAGAGGAATTCCTTGAAAAAATATGGATATAAGACATGAAATTCAAGTACAAATCCTTAATTAAAAATAAAACTTGGGATCTTGTCCTCCTCCAAAAAATGTAGTATTGTTAGATCTTAGTGGATTTACAAAATCATGCATAATGTCAATGGAAATGTTGATAAGTTTAAATCCATGTTAGTAGCTTATGGGTTTACTTAAAAATTGGTATTGACTATGTATAAACCTTTTCTCCTGTTGCAAAAATGAGCATTGTTAGGATTCTCATTGTCTTATCTACTCAATATGGTTGGGAAATTCACCAGATGGATGTTAAGAATGCCTTCCTAAATGGTGATCTGAAAGAGGAAATATACATGACCCAACCTAAAGGTTTTGATGAACTTAAAAAAACTCTTTGTTTGTAAATTGAAAAAAATATATATGGCTTAAAACAAGCTCCTAGAGCTTGGTATGCAAAAATAAACAATTTTTTCAAAGATATTGGTTTTAATAATTGCTCTTCTAATAATGATCTCTTTATTAAAGTTTAAAATAATCATATTATACTTATTGTATTGTATGTAGATGATTCTTATTACTAGCAATTCAAATAGTTTAATTCTTAAAATTAAAATTAAATTGAAACAATACTTTGAAATGACTGATCTAGGATTATTGCATCATTTTTTAGGCATGGCTATTTTCAAGATAAATATTCTATTGTTGTATCTCAATCACAATATGTTACTAATTTAATTTAAAATATTTTATATGATTGATTGTAAACATGTTTTTATTCCTATTAAAATTGGTTGTAAACTAGATCCTAAACATGCATGTGAGAAAGCAAACCCTACTATTTATAGGCAACTTGTAGGTAGTTTAATCTATCTTACTATCACTAGGCTCTTGATATTGATTATGTGGTAGGTATTACCTCTAGATTCATGCATGAACCATATCATGATCATTAGAAGTTAGAAAAATAATATTAAGATATATTAAAGGAACAATTAATTTTGGTTTATATTACACTTCTTCTAATAATTCTTATTTATATGGATATTGTGATTCGACCATGTTGATGATATGTAATATATAGAAAATATATGACTGGATATGTTTTCAAGTTTGGTATAGATGTCATTACTTGGAGTAAAAGAAAGTAACCAACGAATCTCCATCTCTTCTACTAAGGCAGAATATAGAAGTGCAATGGAAGCAGTGAAAGAAGCCATGTGGCTAAAGTGGTTGTTAGAAGAAATTCACATGAAAGTTAAAAAGTACTCCTCTCCCATGTCATAACTAGAGTTACATTTCTCTTAAAAAAATCTAGTTCAGCATTACTAAATAAATAACATAGAGATTCATATGCATTTCATCTAAGATAAGGTTCTCTACGGTGATATAGATCTCTAGTTTTTCCTACCAATGATCAAGTTGCAAATATCTTCACAAAGCCATTATGTGTTGTGAATTTCTGCAAGTTTCAAGAAATTCTTAGCCTTTCAAAGTTTCCATTGAGGGGGAGTGTACATGAAAATTCCACCTCCTAATGATCTGTCATGTGTGTTTTCTTTTCACCTCTATACTTCTTCCATAAAAGCATTGTAAATATCATTATGATCTAAGTAAACTTCTCTATCTAAAGTTTAATATGTATTCCAAGTAATAAAGCATCATTTTGTAAAGGAATTCCTTACTTTATAAAATACTCATAAGGTGCTTATAGATTATCCATGAGAAACCATGAGATGTAGTCTCACAAATCATGCTTAGCCTAAATCACTCACTTCTGATTTATGGATTCAAATCCTTTTGTACAAAAGGTAAGTTTAGCATGATGAAGGTGTATAAATCCTTCAAAAGTGATATGTTATCCTAAAACCCGCATCATCATGGTTTAAGGATTGTAAATCTTGTTGTATAAATAGGTAATGTTGGCATATAACCCCACTTAACATTAAGGGGGGGTGTTGGAACATAATCTTAAGTGGGTTATTAACCCCTTATGAGTTCCTAAAGATTATATTTAATGTTGATATTAAATATAACTATAAACTATAGATTATAGTTAGTAAATAAAATATGAAGATATTTTTATTTATTAAATATAGCCTAATGTTTATATTGATTGGTTTTAACCAATGGGTGTATGCACGAGATCGGGGGCCCAAAAGCGCATTACAAATCCATTTTTTGGCCATTTTGGCCATAATGCGTTCGTGTTATGGCTCGGTCAGACTATAACGTGAAAAGGGAAAATCTAGGTCACGTTTCGACTCAGTTTACCAAGCCAAAACATGCTAGCGCTATAACACGCTAGCGTTATAACATGTTAGCTAGCGTTATAACGCGCTAGAGTTATAACGTGCTAGCGTTATAGCTCGCTTGTGTTATGGTTTTCTATGTGTTTTTCGACGTTATCCCTACCAAATGGACATATTCCGCATTAGAAATAGGAACGCGAGTGCGCGATAACATGAGTGTGTTATAACACTAACGTGTTATAACGCACTAGTATTTCATCTTGTTGGGGTTTGGAATACCCAATATAAAGGCTTGGATTTCCAAACCAAAGGTTTGGACTGTGTATGCATGATTAAAATCGTGTTTGATAAAAAAACATCAAAATTTCATGTGTGCACCCCAATATCTCATGGATTAAAACATAATATTCAAAAATAAATTATACTACGATGTCAAGCTTGTTTTTACCTTGATAACAATATAATTCTTTCTAAAATATGATTTTTTAAGGCTTTCATCCATAATTTCTTTTACTAGTGCCTTGTTTTCTTGCAAAAACCTATGTATATGTTTTGGTGCACAATTTACGATTTTTTCATCCAAATTAAAAAAAAAAATCTAAATTCCATTCTACACACACTCAAAAAAAAAAATTAAAAAAATTCTCAAAGTTATGGGGGTGCACACACAAATATTTCATTTTTGGGATATGTGCACTTTGAAAATTAATTTAAAAATTATATATTCATCCAAAAATTATGAAAATTTAGTGGGACCTCATACATGGTCTTAGCTAACTTTCTACTAAAGGGATTTGAAAAAAATTATACAACTCAAAAAATGGGGGGGCGCACACACAATAGGTTCTTATCTTTTTTATGCAAACATAGACATACTTTGTGTGCACATCACATTTAAGCCTCTTAATCTCAACCATTTTAAAAAAAAAATTAGTAGTTTAGAAACTAGATTTTGAGCTCTATGGTACTTATTCTTATCACTTTGTCAAATTTTGAGCATAGGCATGCCGAATTATTCAATGAAGTTCAAGTTTTGCTAATTTCAGGAAAAAGGTATCCCTTTTTGACCCCCATCTTTGTGTACTTACCCCAATTAGGTTGAAAGGGCATTTTTGGGAGTCACACCTGATCACCCAAAATAAATAGGGCACTCGAGGCCTATAAAACATATGTGGGTGAGAGAGGAGAAGTGAGGTGAAAAAGTAAAGTTATTGGACTATGTTAAAATCCTAAGGGTTGCTCTAAATTAATGGAAATCTAATTTTGTGGGTTTTTTACCTCATAAAGGTTTTCCCACATAAATTAATGGTGTTGTTTATTTATTTACTATATTTTATTTATTTAATATATATTATTATGGTTAATGTTTAAATTAACTTTATTTAGTTTAGACCCGATCCTCTCCTATGATGTTAGGCCACATTCTCACATGGTATCAAAGCTCATTCGTAATCAAAGGTCATTGTTTTGTTGTATTTTATTGGAATATTGAGTTTTTAAAGATTTTGATCATAGATACTTTGACCTCTGAGTATACTCTTCTATTTCATTATTGGATGATCTAAAGAATCGAAAAAGAGTGAAGGAAATACGTGGTTTTATAGAACATAATTCATTCTATAGAGAAGAAGACTATGTCATTAAGTCCAAATCATGCTAAACCCCTAAGATCAATAGTAAACATGGGTATTCTTTAAATCAAGCTAGTTTTGGTATTTTTTGAGTTTTTGGTGGTCATCTCTAGGATATTTGGTGGTATTTCCTACCGTGCCAAAGTTTTACTTTCTTAGGGTTTTATGTGTTTTTCCAAAAATTAGTGGGTTTTTTCAGTTTGAAATATTTATTGGACAAATTTTAAGGCAGTGTCGTTGAATCTTCCGTGAGTGTGGTTGTAAGATATTATACCTATTTTTATCGTTGTACCTAAGCATTGGTTTACGCCCACTGATAGTTATGATTTTGGTTCAATCTATGTGTGGTTGTCTTGTTTAGAAGAGCTTATTCTTTGACATCCATTTATGGTTTCTCCTCTCTCACACATATGTGTTTTATGGGCCCCAAGTGCCCTATTTATTTTGGGTGATTGGGTGTGACTCTCGAAAACACCCTTTCAACCTAATTTGTTAAAAACCAATTAATATAAACCTTAGTTTATATTTAATAAATAAAAATATATTTATATTTTTATTTATTAACTATAATCTATAGTTTATAGTTATATTTAATATAAATATTAAATATAATATTTAGGAACTCATAAGGGGTTAATAACCCACTTAATATTATGTTCCAACACTCCCCCTTAATGTTAAGTGGGGTTATATGCCAACATTACATGTTTATACAATAAGATTTACAATCCTTAAACCATTATGAGGGTTTTAGGCTAGCATATCACTTTTGAAGGATTTATACACCATCATGGTAAACTTACCTTTTTGTACAAAAGGATTTGGAATCCATAAATCATAAGTGATGATTTAGGCTAAGCATGATTTGTGAGACTACATCTCACAGTTTCTCATGGAAAATATATAAGCACCTAATGAGTCTTTGATAAAGTAGGGACCTCTTTTACAAAATGATGCTTTGTTACTAAATTACATGGCAAACTTTAGATAGAAAAGTTTATTTAGATCATAATGATATTTTACAATGCTTTTATAAAGACGAAGTATAGAGATGAAAAAGAAAAAACACATGGCTAACTATTAGGATGTGGCATTGTCATGCACATTCTCCCTCAATTCCAACTCAAACGCCAAGACATTGCTCAAAACTTACAAAACTTCACAACATGGTTATTCGATGGTACATTTTAGTATGTGTCAAAAATAATAGTTCCAGACTTATTCAAACATATGGATGGTACATATTTATCTTTGCATATATGATTTTCTAGATCTATACACATTCTTTTATTTGATGAAGGAGTGATATATTATGTTCCTAACTATAATATTTAATTTACAATAAAATAAAATGGATATTGGAAGTTCTAGATTCATTTCTAGAAATAATTGTTCAAAGTTTGCAAGTGGAGGAAGAACTTCCACTCTGAAATAAGAGATCAATTTCTAAAAACATTTGTTTGTCAAATCATAGTCTACAATATTACCTTTAATAGCATAAAGATAATAACTACATTCCCATGAATAGGAAAGAACGAGAGTCAACATTTCCAAAGAACCAAAATCTATTACCACATAAGATTTTAATCATATCATACATCTCATACTTCATGAACCATTTATTCATAGTGTAGTCCTATTAAACTCATAATCATAATCAACCAAACTTGCATAAGAATAATAAATATAATGATTAATTATACCTTTGATATATTAAAATAAACTATTTTTACAAATTTCCGCTAATCAAAGTACAAATCTTACATAGATCTAGAAGTAACACTTATAGTTAAAAATATTTAACTTAGAAATAATTAGATAAATTAAATGATTAACAATATTATTATATAATGTAGGATAACCCATTTCATAAGAAAATTTAGAATTCAGTCTACTTTTAACTTCAATAGGGATAAAATTATCGTATAGACCTTTGTAATACCTAAACAATTATTTGGTAATATCCTACATATCATAAATATTATGAAACCTTAACAATTATAACAAAACTCCAACATCTATCATCATTATTTAAGATGATGACATTGACAATTTATGCTATTATCCCCAACATCATAAAAATGTCAGATGATTTTTCTTATGTCAATCTACAAGGACTAAGGTGATACCAACACTTATAATTACAATAATATTATTTCTTAAAGGTTTGGGAGGGGTTAAAACCCCTAACCTTTTTGTCCCTTCACACCTTTACATAGTTTCTCTCATTGATTGAGTTATTTAGGTCATCATTCATACAAAGGGAGAAATTATATTTTATAATTTAATGATGAAGATGATTGTATGTTAAACCATCCATCATCTATGGAAATATTTAGAAACAGGGGATGCCTATACCACTAGTAGGGAAGGTTGTATGTCTATCATCTAGGGAAATGCATGTTCAATAAAAATTCATAATAATGAGTGTTTCCTTGAAAAATATTTCACAAGTACCTTTTAAATTAATGAGAGTCTTCACTTTTCAAAAAAAAAAAAAAAAGAGTTTGTAATAGTAACTCAATTCCTTAAATGATTTTGAGTTATATTACAAAGAAATTGTAATATTTAACATTTTTAAAAATAAGATATATCATCTTTACACATAAGCAAGTTGTAAGTATTCGCTACTAGGGGTAGAACACCCCCTAACAAAATTATTTTCTTATATACTAATAAAAATATCTTAAATGCATCTATTTGGAAAAATAACACCGATAGATATCAATCTCAAAGGCTCTTAGACATATTAAAATGATTAACTTTATGGTATGGTTGATATATTACTATTTTCAATTAATTTATCAAAATTAAAAGACCAACACTTTAAAGAGAGTCAAACTAATGGTAAAATTTACCTTATAATAGTTAAATAGACACCAAATTTTATAAAATATAACTTTACATGATCACACGACTAGATCACATATATTGTTATCATTATAGAATGTCTATCAACGTAAAAAAAAAAATCTACGATCTTATTAGAAGTCGTATTTCAAATTCTATACTTTAAAAAATTGATATAATTTTTATATTCTATATTTTTATATTTAAGTTTTTTATTTTTAGCCATATACTTATCATACTTAATTACCTTCATTTTCTATTTTTTATTTTTATTAAAAATAATGTGCCCACAACAAGACACTAACAAAAGGATATATATATATAAATATAAATCCTTCCTAAAAAATAAAAGACCATTTAAAAAATATATACATTTTAGAAATATAACTAAGAAAAGATTTATATTTATAAACAAATGTGGAAGACTTATTCAAATAAAGACTCAATAAATTGTTTTTTTAGTTTGATAAACTATAGATTTTATCATTTTTTATAGGTAAAAATTATTTATATATGCATGTATAAGTAAATCTAAAATTCTCTTTTCTTAAGAGTCTTAACCGCATTTTGTTAACAAAGGTGTGAGCTAGTGAAACACACAACATTAGTTTATAACAAATATACATATAATTTAAACTATTAAAAAAAAATTCAAGGTACCGACCCTATAATGCCATGTTGAATGGGCACTTTAGGGTTTCGGAGCTCAAATTTATATTAAATATATCTTATACCCAAAAGCCAAATTTAGAGGAGACTTTTAGGAGAAATTTTATTAAAGTTCATTTTATTTTAAATATTCTTTTCTCGCAGCCTTAGACAAGGATCACTCTGTTGTGAGCAATGTTAGAAATGAGATGATCTCACCACAATGCAAAGGTTTCTTGTGGTTTGGACTATTGGTTAATGGTTGTAATATTGTTGTATTCACATAACTACTTGAGTTCTAGGAAAACTAAAGATAAAGGGAGTCCCTAGAGGGTTTCAATCTTCTCAAAGGATTTTTCCCTCTTTTCTCGAGCCAGCCAAGTTTTGGAAAAAAAGTAGATCTATTATATATAGGCCAAATAAAATAATAATTAAAGTGGCCAAGAACCATTGATGATGTGCCACGATTTAGGGAAACCATTTTTATTATAATTTATATTTATTTTAAGTTTTTAGGTTTTATTTGTCCCGACTACATATTTCTAATGCCACCGACCTTGGAATGGTTGAGGTTCTATGAGAGATTTTATGAAGGAGCCACCTTTAGTACTCCATCAAGTTCAATCTTGAAATATGTATCAACACCGCGAGTTTTTAGAACAAGATTACATTATAGACCATTTAGTTAATGTAATTATTTATGATATTAGAAGAATGCTTATGGGAGAGAAAATGAATGAATGTATGGTTTAAATTGTGTATGGTACAGGCATAGGAGGGTTTGTGGCATTATTGATTGACATGAGTTCTATGTTTGTGCACCATATCAAATCTTTGTCAATCTATGTGTTAAGAGATTCGACCCATGTTTAAACACTTACGTTTTGTGATTAGCTTTAAAAATTGACTTTGTGTGTAGACACATGTTTTTCAGCACCTTACATGACCTATCCACACCCATCACATTTACATTTGAAATACTAAACCCATCTTATCATTCTATAAACCATGTTCTCATATCTATAGAATCATACTTTACCCCCATAAATACCTATTTACCTCACCCTAAACAACATAAACCACCTAAAACTTATTTAAACCCATATTTTCCTAACCTTTCACCTCCCTAACACATTTCTACTCGCTTCTAAACCCAAAATTACTCATTTAGAAGTGGTTAAAACCACTTCTAAGCGGTTTTCCCCATTTTCTGATCATCACCAATGATTCTAACTAATCATCGGTGATTCTAAATAATCCCATCAACTTTCCTGAATCTAGACCCCTGAACATTGTAGAAGAAATCCCTTACACTTTAGACATTGAGACAACATCATCTACGACATCCTAGCACTTTGTCAAGCCCCTTTCAAACCCTGGAGATCTCGTACCATCACAAGGTTCTTCTCGCATTGTTTTCATCTCTATTTTAACTCATTAACAAGGTACAACTTTCTTTTTATTATCTTTTTATCCACGCATCTTTTATCAAAACAATTCAATCATTCAATCTCATTTTTGAAGTCTAAACTTTGAATTTCAATCAAATTTTCCTTCATAGTAATTTACTTTCCTTTAAATCATCTAATGATTCCTTTAATCACCAACAATTTATCTAAATCATCATCGATCCCTATCCCAAACCCCTTTTATCACATTTTTGCATATTTCTAATCTTTATCAAAATTTGTTTGCTTCTAATATGTCTATTTTCAAGTGGTATTTGCTTGTAGATGATTTTTCCAAGTGAAACACACCCCATCAACAATATTTACAACCTTCCAATCATCTCCCAACCCTTTTTAGGACTAGTATGACATCATAAAAGAGTTGAGTCTTTGTGTCATCATCCCGAAACTTAATCCAGACATCGAGGATCAGCTAGGAATCATCCAAGAAATACAATATGTAGTCGAGTAAGAGTGGATCAAGTATTTTAAAGAACTCTATCTTACCACAAACTTATCCTTGGCAATCTACTACACATAAACAAGTCTTTTATCCCCATGGAAGATTATTTTATCTCATCATTGTATTGTCTAAATATCGAAATATTTATCATATCATATATTTTATCATTTATCACTTGATTATCAAAATGAGTTAACACCCTTCAAAGGAATCCCTTTGGTTCTTAGGATTGGCCTTTACTAGAGCAACTCATCATTATATTATATAACATCTATCTTTTCCAGTTATCTCTTTGTGTGCAAACTTCTCTCATTCATTGGAACTAGAAATCTCACGCCCTTTTTATACACATACATCTTGACAAAAAAAAATTACATGGGTATCGTTAAACCTTGTTGTCCTCTGATTTTTGGTGATTTATTATATAATAAAGTAAATTAAAATCAACCATAAACATTCTATTACACTCGGTGGGAGATGCTTAGTCCCTTTTTATCATATTTTATGTTTTCATGTTTTCTTTTTTTATTAAATCATCTAACTTTTCATCTTGGAGTAATTTGGCGTTGCTTTCTCAAAAATAATTTAAATAAGAAAAAAAAAAAAAGTGTTTAGAAAACATAGGTCTTCCTTTCCATTTCTTTTCATTCTCCTTTCAACATTTCATTTTGTGATTTTCTTCATAGAAATCAATCTTTCTTTTGGTCTTAAAAATAACTTTCACCTTGCTTGCTCATCTAGTTTAAATAGGGGTTAAAATATTGCATTCACAATTTCCCCACACACAACCAAACCACATAATAAATCAAACTTGCATCTAAACATCTCCTTCTAGGTCTACCTACTTGGATTTCATCACCAAGGGGGAATCTAACTAGGTATTTCATTTAATTATAAATAATTGGTGGGTAGTATCTTGACTAACCACCCAACACCCTTATCATTGATGTGTGATCATGAAGTGAGGGGTAGGCCCCAATATCACACCTCATACTGACACCAATATAGACTTGAACCTCTCATACCTTTGGGTATATCAAGGAATTTGGCCTTAACACACCTGAAAACAACCTTAGCGATCCCTTACCTAGTTCCTTTTTAGTCATCTTTTCATTTCACACTTTTCTAAAAATCTTTTTTATTTGTGACTTTCATTTTTTATTAACATCTATCTATCTTTTTTTTTTTGTTTATTTTCTTAGTTCATGGTTTTGACTAGAAACAATATCACCTTCATCTTCAAAACATGTCTCCCTTTTAATAATCCATAGGAATAAACTCAAGAACCTTCATGTTCTCCTAGTTTCCAATCGATGTGTCGAAAGTCCAAAACCACCATACTTTACTCCATAGTAATTCAATAGTGGTGACCCAATATTTGAAGAACTCTTAGACACCAACCCAATCACCTTTAGTATCTAACTTGTTTCACAAGTCATCATCTCCATCATCAATCTAGAATATCACCAACCTATAACTACTATTATTTGAACTATTCTTGACTTATTGACCCCTTAACTACCAACTAGTTATCGATTATATTGCTCCCTACCCTACCTTTAGTGATTAACAACATCAACACTTTACCTCCTCTACTCCCATTACTAGCTTCAAACTCAATACCATATCATCACAAAATACAACTACTCAACAAGGCCCCACACTATCCACACCTTCATCTAGTCCTCAAGGTGATCAAAACCCACTATTACTATACACCACCCTTGGTTAGTCAACAAGTTCTTGTAATGTCTACATCCTTAGTTAATCCACATAGAGTGTCCAAAATTTTGGTACTTATTTAGCCACCATAGTTATTAATTCATATTCTACTCCTCTTCCTTCCTGAAAAATTTTTCTGTATACCCATTTCCATAAACCCCTTGGCCATGACACAACCTATCATCTCACAATAATCCACATCCACAATTCAAAACTTAGTGGTGTTTATCCCTACATCCTTACCACCCATCAACATGAGTGTCATCACCATCGTTTCATCCTCTTTCACAACCTATTTCCTCGATGTGTGTCGCAATAGTATGGATACATCCTAGTTCATCAAAATCCACCACAGTTATAACCCCATATCTACACTTCTATTCCTCACCCATACCAGTATATTCAATCCTCCTCACAACCATTAGTCTCTCAATACACTTACAACATTCCAAGAAACATTCCCCTCTCTCAAAATACTTCATTACCATATCACTTATATCAACAATCAAACCCCCACTTCTAACCAAACCAACCCTTCCTCTTCAAACTTCCAACAGCCTCAAAATGATCCCATACAAGAAATGTTAAGTAGAATAACTAGCATCAAGAAGCTACCACCATGGGACCAAAAAATAAAATGTCCTATGAACAAATTTGAAAAAAACCTATCAATCCATCTGTACCTTTCAAGGCCTATCCTCCACACTGGGAACTCCTAAAAATCATCAAGTTCTACAATAAGGAGGACCCACAACAACAAATCAGGTCCTTTCTTCATGCATGTTATCTCATCACTCATGGTCACGACCTCACATTTCAGGAATTTTTCATGTCCTTGGCTAGCCCCACCCTTGATTGGTATAAATAGTATTCTACAACACTCCCTCTATTCATTCACACAACTATCACATTTGTTCTTAGAACATTTTCTATCAACATCACCCGTAAAATATATATCACCGACTTGTATGCCATCAAACAATTTGAGGATGAGTTCTTTTTTATTTTGTCACTAAATGGATAGGAATTATTAATCAAATGTCCTTCTCCCTACCACAAACTGAATTGATCATTTTTTTCTCAATCCTATGTCAAACACATATCATCGACCCTTCAAATTCAATCATTCTAAACATTTGACAAGGCCTTTATCATGGCCTAGAAACTAGAACTCCAAGATCTTGAAAATGGTAAAGTCAAATTATGATCTAAGAAACCTAAGTCTCGACTTGTCCTTTAAGACTTCTTCTAGTAATGAAAAATCTAAAGGTTTAGAATGTGGTTGTTTTGAAAATTATGTCCAAAGATCATTCATAATTTGAATGTTCTCAACCTCAACATAAATATACACCTTTAGGGGAGTCCTATAGTGTTGTTTTGAAAAACTTCTAGCTTCTTATATGATTAATATCCTATCCATCTCCGCTTATCAATGAATCTCGCATCTAAACCATCATGGTATAAAGACAATGATTATTGTAAATATCATCAATTATGAGGATGCGACATTGAAAGATTTTGTTCATTTAGAAATGTCTTCCAAGACCTTATCAATCAAGGTGAATTACAACTTGATAATTTGAATGCACCTCCTAATCAAAGCTTGGACATGTTTAAACAACCCTTTCCAAATCATCCCCTAGCTAGTAATCAACCTCAATCCAATGTCATAGGGTCTCATTATACCATCAACACTATCAACAATCTCTCACCCACATTTGTAGTACCATCTATTTCCATAGTTAAATGTAAACCAAACATCATTACTCTTTGATCTCCTCACTACTAAGATATTGAGTCCATCCATGTCACAACATCCAAAATCTACCACATCTACTCACATAGAAACTCCCCATATCATCTCTCCAAAATCACAAGAAAGAAACTTGTCATTGAAATTTTAAATATCTCTTTCCAAGACCATGTCACTCAACACCGAGTTAAAAATATTAGTAATTCCCAAAAAGGATATAAATCCCAAAAAGATAAAACAAGACTTCTCCAAAAAACACACCACAGGATATGATGCCCTTACCTTCCATTCTAGGACCACATCCCTCATCCAAACTTATAATCACTATCACATAATCTAAACTTTTCCCTCGACCAACACCTAAATATCCACACAAAAACATGAATCAAGTATCTCATACCTCTAAACCATCAAACAATGATATCCAATATCTATCATCCTTTCATCATCATCTCAATTATCCATGTCATGATATTATACTAAAATCCTTGAAAAACTCCTAAATCATCAATCATAACATTTCACCCTATCAAGCCCTCTAATCCTTGAGGGTGGAAACCTTCCTAATATAACTATGTGGTGTTTTGTGCTTATCATCAAATACCATGACACTATATAGAGGAATGCAAATCCCTCCATGCCATAATTTGAAGTCTCACTAGCAAAGGACTTCTCCCAACAAATATAAATCATCCTAATCCACCTATTAATCTCGACATAACCAAATCCAAACATCAAATCAAACCTACTTTTCAAAACTCTAAACATAGTAATTATGAACCATCATTTGACGTCATATCTACTAAAACCAAGGCTTCTTCTAAGTAAATCCTCTCCTTCTAAATAGATGTCATCCATGATAACCATAAGAGTGCACTCAAGATTTGATAATCCCCAATCAAAATGGGTCTAAAGTATCTATCTCCATCTCCCTCTTCGAATCATCCAATTGGTCATCTTCCAAATCTAATATTTCCATCATTGCAACCTCAAACTCAATCCAAAACATCCATACAAAACATTGTCCTCAAATAGTTACATCAAGATCCTGTTAAAATGTCTCTTTATGAGCTCATTCAAAACTCTCTACAACATCGACAAGCCATGATTGAATCCCTCTAGGCAATTTTAGTACCATCAGATGAACCCCAACCATTTTCAACCTTGTTGGCACCCTCAAAATGTCTATCGCCATCACATTTGAGGAATCTGATATTTTTCCTTTATCACCTAAAGATCATGAGCTTCATCTCTTTATCACTACCAAATCAATGAAACTCTATAAAGAGAGTAATGATCGATAATGGCACTAACATCAACATAATATCATCATCTCACCCTTTAAACAACTCCAATTACTTACTTGATACCATAGTTGCTCACTCACCTTCTATGCTCCATTCCTTTAATGACATTGTTTCCCCTGTTGGGCATAATCATCTTACCTATTAAAATAGGTGTTAAAATCCTTCATGATCTCTTCTATCTTATAAAAGTAGAGTTATAATATAACATACAACTAGATCATCCTGGACATGTGTTATGCGTTATATCCCATCCACATTGCATCGATGTCTAAAGTATGAACATGAAGTTAAAACCTTTATGGTCCCCAGCGATCCAAATCCATTTAAATCCTATCACATAACCTACCGACCCAATAACATGTTGCTTCCATTACAAAATTCCATGTCTTCAAATCAAGTTTCTACAAGCTCTTCCATCCCTACATCCAAACTACCAAATGATCAATCCTTTAAAGACATCATGCAACATTTCTCACTATGGGAGTATTACCTCCTAACTCTTAATGCACTCCCTACACCTAAAACATATGGGAGGCCTAAAAATAACCACTCTATGAGCCTAACCTAGGAAATATCATTTCCTTTAAACCCCTTTTCTTTGAATATAACTTATATACAAATGCATTGACCACCCTTCATCTCATCTTGACAAACAACCTCATGCTCAACCATTCTCATCAGAATTTTCATTCTTGTGTAAACCAAAATTTTCCTAAACCTACCTCTGCCACTACACATGGAATGGTTTTGTTTTGGTTCGATATGAATAGGGTCCGTATGACTTATCCTTTGAAGAATCAAGGAAACCTCGTGAGAAACATGGCCTCATATTCAAAATGTCTTCCTCCAATCTATCACTATCAATAACAGATCCTCAAACACCCTTCTCACCATTATCGACTCACCCTCGACAATGATGATATCATATCCATTCCCTTTAAATTTTTGTAGTCAATGTTATTTCATTAGGACCTCTAACTTACAAACCAATGGTAACACTAAAACCTTCCCTAATATTACCACACATGTAGAGGAAGATTTCCTATTGTTAAAATCCTTTAATGTCATGATGGTGATGTTATCCTAACTTATATAGGGGTTGATGATCACTACCTTCAAAAATCCTTACCTTCTAATACATCTACACTTCTCAATGAATCGACCACCAATGTTAATATCGGCACATCACAAGAGCCTCACATTGTCAAGATCGGCCAATCCTTAAACTTGCATGAACTCCGAAAGTTCACCACCTTCTTATCCAATCACAAGTAAATCATTTGTATTGTCTTATAGTTATATACCTAGCATAAACCCCAACATCATGTAATCCATAATATCGTCACTAGCCTTAATGCTAAGCCCATGAAGTAAAAGCTTCATAGGATGCATCCTCACATCGCATTATTAGTCAAATAATAACTTCAACATCTTATTTCATCCAACTTCATACTACTTATTGATTACCCATAATGGCTTTCTAACATCATCCTTGTCACTAAAACCACTTTAAAAATTGTGCATTTGTACATACTTTCGAGAGCTTAACCTCTTTTCTAAAAGACAATTTTCCCCTGCCTAACATCAATCTAACAACATACCATGATATGTTCTCTTATGGATGGTTTATCTTGTTACAATCAAATCCTCATAACACACTAAAACATGATCATAAGACATCCTTTATCTCCCCACAGGGGAACCTTCTTCTATAGAGTAATTCCTTTTGACCTAAAAAATGTAGCAGCTACTTATCGACACATTATGACCTATATCTTTCATGAACCCATCCACAAAATCATATAAGACTACGTCGATGATATCGTAGGTAAATCCAAACACCGAAGAGACCATTAGTTTTCCTTGACATGATCTTTTCACGTCTATTACAATTCTCTCTTCATCTTAATCCCGTTAAATGTGTATTTGGAGTTCTCACAAGAAAACTCTTAGGATTCATAATATCTATCGGGGAATTAAAATTGACCCCACAAAATTCAAATCCATTACCGAAATGCCTCCACCATCCAATCTCAAACAAATTTATATACTTCAAGTAAAGCTTCAATCAATTTTTCATTTTGTATCTCAATTATCATACCATTGTTAACATTTCCATCATCTTCTAAGAAAAGATATCCACTTTAAGCTTGACAATAATTATCAATAGGCATTTTATACCCTTAAACAATATCTTTTATCTCCACCATTACTTACACCTCCACACAAGGGGGATCCCTTCTATCTTTACATGTTCGTAACCAACCATGCCTTGGGAGCCATGCAAGAACATCGAGATGAACAAGGTAAGGAGTGATGAATCCATAAATTGGCCATAAATTACCATTATTTTTCCTTCTAAGTTACATTTGAAAGTGGATTTAAATGTAGTCTAAGAACTTATAGTTTTCTTAAGATAGAATATAGGATACATATCTTGTTCATTCTTTAGAAATATTTTGTTATATATTTTGTTGACTAATCCTATTGATCATTTGGGGAAAGATGCAATGTATTATGTATGTAGACCATAAAGGAAAGATAATGCTAGTATTGAGAAAAGTGGAATTGAACATTAACAAGACATTTTTTTATTAGAGGTAAAAAAGGGTTGAGGGGACCCTACCCCATACAAAATGTTACCAGTTCCTTACAAAGAGGCCAAGGGAATACCATTGAAGCCCAACCAAAAACCCAAAGCAACACAAGACAAACAACAAAGAGATACAACCATAAAGGAAAGTATCCAAATAGCAGATAAACAATGAAATAACTAACAATAGTAATATCGAGAAACTAACAACAAAACAACATAGAACTAACAGCAGCAAACCAATATCCCATTTTCTTCATCACTCTTTTATTAGGTCCCCCAAAGAATTCATATAGCCATTCCATTCTTTGACAAGGGAGTCAATGGTAGATTTCCAATACTTATAGTTAGGCTCAAGAATCTCCACTTTGGGGCCTTTTCCTTCTTTTTCTTTCCTTAGCAAGTTCCATGGAATGACTAATCTCAACTAATAGCTTGAGATGGTGGATGGTGCTTTTAACATTGAGGAGATGGACATCATGAATCTGAAAAATGATTTCTTTCATCTTTAGCATTTCCTTTTCCATCTCTAGGATTCTTTCATTAGCATTTTTGAGTTGTTCACTAAGAACCAAAGAAGATAACTTTTCCACTTTATCACCGGTCGGATCCTTGGTCCATGGAAACTATACTAATCCAATGTCTGTTAATATCTATAATAGTACATTTAAACTTGAATATGATTTCATACTTAGATTCCTCTCAAAAAATTATGCAAGTTCAAAAAAAGAATCATCTCAATCCAAGATCATATGCAAAAGTTATAGGTATTTTAAGTTAGCTCTGAACTCACAGATTTAGTTTTAGAACTCATAGAGTTAGTTCCGGAACTCGTAGGTTTAGTTCTGAAACTCGTAGAGTTAGTTCCAGAACTCACAGTTTGGTTTTAGATCCCACGATTTAGTTCGAATTTGTAGATTTAGTTTTGGAACTTTCATATTTAGTTCCATAACTTGCATCAATTGAATAACTGGATAGTTCTATAACTTTAAATTCATGAACAACATAGATTTAGTTCCAGAACTTGCAGATTTAGTTCTAGAACTTGTATAAAAGGAATGACAAATTTATAGTTATAGAACTTGTATCAAATGGGGACTGTGAATAATCAAAGAGTCAAATGGAAAATTTGAGAGAGATTTTTGTTCATAACAATGTGTTTAACATAAACCTCATTCAGATTTTCTACAAGTTTTACCAATGAAGAGAAATCTAACTTTTAGTGAGTTACAGTCTAAGAAAAAGTGTATCACACAAGCACTAAAATTTCCATAAACGTAAATGCAGAAAAATCAAATAAAAAATCTGAGATTTTTTTGTTCATAGAAATGTGTTTAACAAAAATCTCATTCATATTTGCTACAGGTTTTACCAATGAAGAGAAATCTAACTTTTAGTGAGCTACAATCCGAGGAAAAGTGTATCAGATGAGCACTAAAAGTTCCATAAACAGAAATAGAAAAGTCAAATGGAAAATATGAGAGAGGTTTTTGTTCATAGAAATGTTTTTAACAAAAACCTCATTCATATTTGCTACAGGTTTTATCAATGAAGATAAATCTAAATTTTAGTGAATTGCATTCCAAGGAAAAAGCGTATCAGATAAGCGTCAAAAGTTCCACAATCAAAAACAGCAAAGTCAAATGGAAAATCTGAGAAAGGTATTTGGTAAAAATCATCTTTTGAGGAAAAACCTCCTTCTAATAATGTAGGAGAATAAAATCATTATGATTCTTGTTACCGAAAAGTAAGGAGAAGATTTGGGAGAAAATCTTCCTAAAATAAGTGAGATAAGACTTTGACTCCAATAATATATCTCTCTCCATATTTTGTGGAGATGGAGATCTTAGTTGTTAGGATTAGAATAAAGATAAGATCAGATTGTATCCCCCAAAATAAGGATTTGGTTGGATGCATAAATTATAAATGCAACCTTCCACACTCATATATGTAATGTTTTACCACCAAGAAATGAATCTATTCTTTTCTCTCTAATATTTTGTAATTTTGAGTTAAGATCTCGAAGCATGGTTTAAATCCTCTTCCAAGGAATGAGTTGGCCACTCATTCTAAGGAAGATGGATCTGTATATTTTTTTTTTTATTTTGTAATAATTTGTGTTTATTTTCTTTTTGTAATTATCATCTTGTTGTGTTGTTCTTCTCTTTGTATTGTAACATTCAGTCTGTTGTAAACCTGTAGGTGTTTCATTTAATTTTGTTTATTTCTAATTCAGCAATTTCAATTTATGCAAGTGTGTTTTATTCCTACAAGTGTGATTTCCTTTATGCAAGTGTGTTTATATTTCTGCAAGTGTGCATTTAAATTTCCGCATGTGTTCTTTCAATTTATGCAAGTTTAGATTGTTTTTAAGGGAGTTGCTTTCCAAGATCTTCTTCTCTTAATGCATATAGCCTTCGACACCAACCTAGATTGACATTATTAATGGCGAGGATTGATGACCTTCATCAATTAAAGGTTCATCTACTACATAAATCATGCCCTTCATAAACACAAAACTCGCTATTTAGAATTCGAAAATTTACATTGTGCCTTGTACTTCGTAACTTCCAAAATTTGTAATTATCTCCTCAATCATAAAACCTACGTCATCACAAACTTTAATCTATAAAAATGTATGCATTTTAAACCATATCACAACAATCGTATCACTAGATGGCTCATGCTCATGATTGAATTCAACCTTGAATTTATCTCTTAGAAATCCATTAAGGATCAGGTCATTATTGAGCATTTATCTTAAGCTCCCCTTCCTACTAATCAAATACCTTGTGACCACTTCCCCGACAAATCTATCAACACTCTCGATCTTAACGATACCCCTCTCAAAATGGCCTTATTTTTTTACGGGTCTAAATGTAGATAGTGGGTGCCGAATAGTTATAATCCCCTCGGGACATTCCTATTATGTTATCCTTTAAACTTAATTTAGAGTACATTAATAATATCACAAAATATGAGGCTCTCATCATGGGACATCAAACCACCGCCTCTTTTGGTGTACAAATCCTTGACATCTATAGAGACTCATAACTTGTCATCAATCAAATCAAAGGGACTTATCAATGTAAAAATGAGGTCCTACAAAAATACAAAACCATTTTCAAAGACTTATTACAACTCTTTGACCATTACGAAATCCAAACCAGCCCTCACTCATCTAATGATTTTCAAACACTATGGCTTCGTTCACATCTCATCCCTTTATCACCACATGATTTCAAATTTTTTGTTGTTATACACAAACTAGATTGGTTATCCTATAGTAATATTGATCTCCCTACTATCAATCGTATATAAGATATTCAATCTAACACCCGATATACTCAAACATATGTCTATCTTTCCATAAGAAAACTACCCCCGGATATATCTAGAAATGGTTAAAAATATTTTCAACAATGCATGTCTTGCTACATCATACTAGGGGGTATCCTTTACAAAAGAGGATATATGGCCTCCTCCTCTAGTGTCTATTAGCATTATTTTTCCATTGATTTCAAAGTGTGATGATGAAGGTGTTGAGTTGAGTGGTTATTGATGTGTTGTCATGTGTCATAGGCCATTAATGACAAAGGTTTGTAGAAGTATGATGAGTTATGGATGATCTCATGTGTATGTAGAAGTTGGTTGAACATGGTGAGAGCATGAAGAATATGATGATTAGGTGTTAAGACACTCACAAGTGTTTTAGAGTGTGTATAAAGGGTTTAGACCTACTTTTAGGTTTACATAGACATTGTCTTAAGTCCTAAAAGGCCTAATGAGCTAATATGATATTTCTGAGCTAAGTATGAGAAAGTGAGCATTAGGGTAGGTATAGTAGGTTTTCCTAAAGGTGTGGACAAATTTACAGGCTCTGGTTTACAAGAATTAACATGAAAAGTGGTTTTTAGGCTTATCGAGCTCAAGGAAATGCAAACCCCAAGCTTGAGAAGGATTATTTTGTGTTCATTGGTACCTGTAACCTCTGCATGGGTGGATAATCTCTTCATGGTAGTTGGGAAAAGTTATTATCTCAAAATTCATGGCATTATTTTGTGGTTTAAGGGGCAGAGCTTTATGAACAATCATTAAGAAGGTAAGGTGGTCTAAAACCCTTCTTAAACCCTAATAAGGTAGTGATGGAGAAGATATTTCTCAATATGGCCCAGAATTAATTGGGTAACCTGGTTTGATGATTAGAGGCTCTATTAGACTCTCTCATGTACCTCTAAGTTATATTGAGGTGTCATGAAAATGAGTGGACCCCGCAAAGAAAAGGTAAGTTTATGAAGAAGTTATGTTTGCTTTCAAGTTTTTCATTGAACATGTTGAAAAAATGCATAATAGAGGAATTATGGAAGCCATATTACATGTTTAGGGTGCTTTTAGAATGATTTTTAATCCTTAGGGGTATGTGGAAGATAATCTTGCAACAATTATTCAGGGGCGCTTTTAAGTGGTCATGGTGAAGAGATGGTCTTGTGCATCTAGGATCCGAGTTGTAATGTCCAATGGATGTGGTGGTTTTTTTATATCCCATATGATAGGATTCAAGTGTTGAAGAATACTTGAAGGTCAATTTGTTTTTTGAGAAGTAGGTCATAGATTAACCTAGTTGACCTGGTTCAAGACAAAGTTAGTAAGGTTTAGAGATTGGTCTGTAAGACCAATATTTTTATCTCTCTCGAGAGTGGTCATATATTATTATATGATCTTATGCATCCATCATAATTATTTGGATTTGTCAGTACAAGTGTTGGAAGGTCAAACTTCCATGATTGATTTTTAAGGGTTCATGATAGTTTTAGGTGTGCATCTTACAAGGGTTTTCATCGAAACTTGCAGTCCAAATGAAAGTGTTCTCATCATATGGTGATGACCCAGGGGTAATAAGGTTTCTATTCATGTGACATACATGCATGGTTGAGTTGATTTGATGAGTATTTGAGCTCAATATGTGAAGACTAGTTTTATAGGTCATGGACCTAATGAGGATAGTTGATCCTAATGGTGGATTCATAGCATGCCATGATGGTGCAAAGTTGAAGAAGCTTTTAAAAGGCATGGAGCTGACTTAGAAAACATTTCTAAGAGGTTTCTAGTGTTTGATGAAGGCTATATAGGCCAAGAGGACTAAGTCTTAGTGAAGGAGGTGTTCTACGCATGTAGGCCTAATTGGGTCCTAATGAAGGATTTGAGTTTTCATATGCTATTTTTGACCTAGATAGGTGAATGAATGATGTGTTCATGCTTTATTAATATTTTTTAGTGCATTTTATCTATGAAGGCTGACCAAGGTGTTTGTATGATCATGAGTCATGTATATATGCAAGTGAAGAAGACATGTTTGTGCGTGTCGGTTAGTATGGAAAAGAACAAGTAAGAGGGCAGTGTGTAGAGGTGTAGAAGGTCTTAGAGACCATAATAATAAGGTATATAAGTTTTTATATATAGCTAACATGTGGTGATAATATGATGTTCAAGGCCGATTACCTAATCAGCTTGGTGAAGAAGCTTGTTGTGTGAAGAAGCCTATAAGGCAATTTTGAGAAAGAGAGAAGAAGAAAGAGCTAAAGAAGAGTCATCATCAATTATTTTGGATATATTATAAAGGTGAAAAATAATCAGGTAGATTATTTGGTGATGAGTCATCTAGGGAATTTTAGCTTCCTCGTAAGGTTTATGGTTTGTTAAATTTAGGTCTTGGTGTTCATTATGGGGTTGGTGCTTCACTAAAATTAGGGGTTGGTGCTCCATATGAAGTTGGTGCTTCACTAAATTTTATCTTTGATTATAAGATAGTTTTACATTTCTTTGATCAGTGGGTTCTCTTCCCTATAATGGTTTCCTACTTAAATCTAGTGTTCATAGGTTCTTGTGTTCCTTTTGCATGTGTTTGATGGTTAGGTTGTCTTGATGATTCATAATGGATAAATTTAAATTGAACGCGGATGGATGTTAATATATAAGTGAATGAAATTTTTAAATCACATTGATTCACCCCCTCTTAATGGTTGTGCTTCCAATAGTCTTAAAACTTTGGAGGCTCGTCTAGTTATCCAAGAAGTCCATGAAGACATATGTTGTGGACTCTTCAACAATTTAGTTTTTGTTAATTGGATCCTATGCAAGGGCTACTAGTGGCCCACACTTAACCAATAGTGTTGTGATTATGTCAAAAGGGTTTCAAATGTCAACAACATTCCAATCTCACACATATCCTTAGTCACGCTCTTCAACCGACTCAAAATATTTGGAATTTTTTTGCAATGGGGCTTGACATCATTAGCCTTATCAACCCTTGTTCATCACAACGACATAATTCCATCATCACAACAACTGAATATTTTACAAAATGGGTGGAATAAATTCCCTTTATCTCCACTAAAGTAGATAAAATCGTCGACTTCATCCATCATCACATTATTTTTACTTTGGTATACCTCATAAAATCATCACAGATAATGGTAAATCATTCAAAAATTTAAAAATTTGCAACAGATTACAATATCAAACTAATATTTTCCTCTCATTATTATCCACATGAAAATGGCCAATCCGAAGCATCCAATCAAAACCTCAATAAAATCCTCATGAAAATAGTTGACTAAGTTGGTAGAGATTAGCATCTACAAATCCCATTTATGTTATGGGCATATCATACTAGCTTTCGAACCCCTATGGGTGTTATTCCCTTCTCCTTGGTATAAGACACCAAATTTCTTTTTCCTCTCGAAGTCTAGATCCCTTCCTTATGTGTTTCTCTTAAATATTTATCCCAGGATAAGAATATCTTCAAGAATTCCTATCACAACTAGAATTGTTATATGGACATCATCTAACTTCCTCTTGAACATATAAACATCTATCAATAATGAATCAAACAAGCATATAATAAACACCTCAACCAACGTGACTTCAAAATTGGTGATCTAGTTCTCAAAGAAAACCAACATGTCACTAACATGGAAAATAGTGCATGTGGGAAGTTTTCTCCTAACTTTCTTGGACCATCTATTATCACTCATAAATATGGGTCTAATGCTTATCAATTAGCCTCCTTGATGGTAAACCTAAAAATGATCCTCTTAATGCCCTACACTGTAGTTATTTTACTCTTAAAATATCAACTAGTGAGACCTTATTCAAACTACATTCTCCATCCATTAGCCCATACATCCTATCACTCTCATAATGATTTGGAATTATGTGGTTTTTTGTCATCATACCTATTATCACCTTAAATATGGGCACCATGGATCTACTCATAGTATATTCCACATGGATAAGTTCCCTGCTCACAATTAGGGAACCCCACAATTATTACTCTCACCATCCCCTATCTTATCCTATTTAACGACATGAAAATATATACGTGTAGGTAGCACACTTATTTACCCCCTCTAAGTGGTTACCTAGGCTTGCCCTTAGCTCAAAAATAAAAATATCTATGGGATGGATACAATCAAAATATAGACTAATCCCTCGAAGGATGGCTATCAAAAATAAAATTTTATTCAAGAAATTTGTAGACCACTCCCTCAAATGATGGCTACCATGAAATAAAAATCAATAAAATCATAGACCACTCCCTTGAAGGATGGCTACCCAATCAAAATATACAAAAAGGACTTCCCGCATTGATCAGTCCTCATATCAAAAAGGGATTCTCACATCGATCATCCTTGATATCAAAATAAAAAAGGAAACCATCCCAGAAAGCTTCCCACATTGATCATATTTCCCATAAAATGTAAGTTTCTGCATCGCATCGATTAGCTTGTACTATATACAATAAAGTTAGGGTAAAACCTAGGAGCTATCAAGAAGAACCATGTCCTAATTCTTGCTACATATAAACATTTCCCATTTCAAAAAGGATAAATACAACTATCCCACATCTATTTATGATCCTAGTATTACTAACCATTATGAGTCATATGTCAACATTAATTACAAACTTGCACATACAATATCACACATATAACAAGTTTACCATCATACACTACATATGTTAAGAATAGTAAGGAAACAAACATCCCACATTATGTTCTTAACCATTGTATACTGCATTAATCGTACAAAAATATCATCACTTGTCACAAGCATATCCAAAATCATCAAAATTACATTATAACACATATATATCTAATCTAAACCATACATTTCAAATATTTCCATAATGCATTATTGAAATCATTAACCATATTATGAATCACAAATGCACATTTCAAATACATCCATCACATTGAAACCATTAAAAAACTCAAAATATAACACAACATCACACAACTCAACATATCAATACATCATCAAGGGATCCTCATACATCAATATATCTACATCATCAAGGGTTTTGAAAATCCTCATACATCAAAATGTTTATACATCCAAATCTATCAAAATAGGCTTACAAATACTTGGTAAATTGTAAGCTTGTCATTCAAATGCCCCCTCTAGCAATAATCCCCGATCACCAATAGGATATCTAGTTGGTCACTCACCTAGACCTCTCAATGACTGACCTGCGCTCACAGAACTACTTGATGGAACCTCCTATTGTTGAGCTAAAAACTCGACATATTGAGGCTCATCTAGAAGCCTCCATCTCACTACTCATCATAATGAAGCTCATTGCCTAATTCCTAATATTGAGCCATACTCACACTACCAAGTGGCCCCATCTACGCACTAGTCTAAGCTTTAGTTTCATATACCTCACCCCCAATATCAATTGGCTTGTCACATCGAAGGCCTACCATAAAGTCTCTCTATCACATCAATATATGTCTCTATCTGCTTTAGCCTATGTGAGCTCACCCTATATTATCATAAATTTTTGGTTGAGCCCATCCTATCACTAGTCATAGCATTTTGCATATCTATGACATTATCTCTCACAAAGTGATCAAGGTAACTCACTTGATCAACCATGCGGCCTCTCCTCCCTTGGAACCACCCTCTTGTGGAACCTCCACTCGAGCTCACACACATATCTCAAATCCATCTAACTACCCCTACCACCAGATTGTATAGACCTTCATCACCCCCGCATCATCATAACCCACTACAGCCCCCTATACATCTAACCTCACTCCCACCCCCTCCTCATTAGTCATCTCAACTAGCTTCATTACATATCAATGTCCCCGTCATCTCATATATAGGCCACAGTACCTCCAAAGACATCATGCACCAATCCAAATGGCCACCTAATGCGACCAAATCTAATCATCTCCCTTAAGTCATTCCATCAATCTTGCACCCACCTATCCCGTTACATCACTCTCATCCCTCCCACCACCCCTAACCACACCTCGGGAAACTTACATATGGCCTCAAAATCACATATCCACCTTGTAAACCAGCAGGCATTTTCTCAGTAATAATCCTCGCCCCTCATGCCTTACCACCACAAAATAAGATCTCCATCTCATAAATCCCACATGACACTCTATTCCACCCATCCAACCCATGGTGCTCCTCTCATCCAAGCCACTTCAATGTGCTTGTAAGCCTAACACTCTAACAAGAAAGACACATTGACCCCAAACCTTTTCCTCGTCCTCCATGCACATAACTTTTTGTATACTTGTGTTAGTAAGGTAGGGGCCTAAGTAAAATTTGTCCCATAATCCATCATGTCCACCACCACTCAAGTCAACATCCAAGAAAATTTTCCACTTGCTAAATCAAGTAGGGAAATAAAATTTAATCCACATCATCATCGTAGCTGATGCCCAACCCTCTCCTCATCAACTATAGAATGACCCATATACAAAACCTTTGGATGAATAAATAACATCCAGAGCATAATCTCCATATAAGTGTTGCATAACATCACCCCTACTTGCCTCATCAATAACATATACCTACTCACCCTGGAGAAGTCACAAGATCCTATGAATGTCATCCAAAGTGATATTCATTTGACTTGTAGGTAAACTAGAAAGTCCCCATGTAACGAGATCCCATCTCTTGAATAAAGCCAATAATAACCCCATATCCCTATGGATACGTCTATAATGACACATCCCTCCCAACCCAACCTCCTCTAAATGAATCCAATCATCATTTGATAATTGATAATGAATGTTACCCAATATCTTTAGGATCCTATCATGTGTAGTCAGTCAGTCCTATCCTATATCCATAAAAATTGACAACACACTATCAAATGCAATTAATCAAAAATCAACCAAACAAATCTTTAAATAACTCTTTATAATAAAAACAATTGAATCAAAAGTGATTTCATCAATTGTTTTCAACCTCATAGAATCACCCACAATTTCCTAAATCGCTAGCGATTTCATAAGAAATCGCAAGTTATTTCTACGCGATTCCTCACTTTCCATAAAAAAAAAAAAAAAAAAAAAAATCAATGCAAGAATTTAAACATCTACTTAACTCTGCATGGGTGGGTCTCTGTCATCTCTAGCTTCCTTCTGTTACCTCCATCACTCTAAAAACACTAAAAATTTAGAAAATCTAGGTTTGCTTTAGTTGTTTTTCTCTCACAATCACAATAACAACAAATGAACACCTACGCACCTTTTATATCAAAAAAAAATCCCACCACGCCGATCATTGCGATCTCGGCTAATCACCAATAATTTATAAATCTCCTGTGACCTATAGTAATCACCAGCAATTACCCCCTTTATCCAAAACATCACTATTTGGTTTCTAAACCTCATTAAACCCTCATTTTAATCATCATATCCCTCTTTTTGACCCATTCAACAGTCCTACAACTTTACACATCCATCGTCAAAATCACACATTTTCAAAGTATGTGCTTCCTTTTTTGGGCTCCAAGACCCTCTTAAAATCCAAACTCATTCTATCTATATAGAGCATGTCTTTATTAATCCACATCATATTTTGTAGCCTCTTGAAACCCTTTTCCTACTACTTCTTACAAGTCATATGTTTATAAGTTGAGAAACCCTTGGTTCCCTTATCACTTGAATTTTTGGTCACATAAATCCCATCTTTATGGCAACATACTTTATACCAAGCCCATGTTTCCTGATACACTGTGGATACTATAAGCTCTCGGGAACCTTTTCCCACTACTTCCTATAAGTCATACATTTATAGGTTGAGAACCCATTGGTTCCCCTATCACTTGACTTCCCGGTCATGCAAGCCCACCTTTTGGCAATCTATTTCATGTTTAGTCTTGGAGCACCTTAAATTGAAACACAACATCACACAAACCTTTCCATCAAGTAATCTATTCAAACTAATGAACATTACACTTTATTGCAATGACCCTCGGTTTGAGGGGTAATAATCTATCCAACACAAATTTGATCATCTCACTCATTTTTCCCAACGGTTTGTCCATTACAAACCACTTGAAAAAAGGGGTAAATGTAAACACCCACTTTTGGGCACCCGACGTGACCTATACACACCCATCACATTTAAATTTGAAATAATAAACCCATCCTATCATTATATAAACCATGTTCTCATCTCTATAAAATCATAGTTTACCCCCATAAATACCTATTTACCTCACCCTAAATAACTTAAACCACTTAAACCACCTAAAACCTATTTTAACCCATTTTAGCCTAACCTCCCAACCTCCCTAACACATTTCTACTCACTTATAAACCTAAAATAACTCATTTGGAAGTGGTTGAAACCACTTCCAAGCAGGTTTCCCCACTTTTTCTGGATCACCATAGATTCTAACTAATCATCAATGATTATATATAATCCCATAAAATTTCCTGAATCCAGACCCTAGACATTATAGCGAATCTTTGACACTTTGGACATCAAGAAGACATCGTCTATGACATCCCAACACTTTATTATGCCTTTCCAAACCTTGGGAGATCTCATACCATCACAATGTTCTTCTACATCATTATCATCTATGTTTTACATCATAAATAAGGTACATATTTTCTTTTATATTATCTTTTATCCACGCATCTCGTATCAAAACAATTTAATCATTAAATTTTTTTTGAAGTCTACACTTTGAATTCCAATTAAATTTGCCTTCAAATTAATTTCTGTGATTCCTTTGAATCACAAATGATTTATCTAAATCACCCATGATTCCTTTGAATTGCCAGCAATCTTTGTCTCAACCCCTTTTATCACATTTTTGGCATATCTCTAATCTTTATCGAAAGTATTTACTTCTAATATGTCTATTTTTAAGTGGTCTCTTCTTGTAGATGATTGTTCCAGGTAAAACATACCCCATCAACATTATTTGCAACCTTTAAATCATCTCTTAACCCTTTGTTTGAGACCAATAAGACATCATACAAGAGTTGAGTCTCTACATCATCATCCTGACACCGAATCTAGATGACATCGAGGATCAGGTGGGAATCATCTAATAAATATAAGACACCACCGAGTAGGAGTGGCTTGAGTATTGTTAAGAACTCTATATTACAGCAGGACTTATCATATGTCATCCATTACGTAGAACAAGGTCTTCATATCCCCATGGAAGATTAGTTTTAGCTCATCATTGTATTGTCAAAATATCAAAATATTTATTGTATCATATATATTTTATCATTTATGATCTAGAAGATCCTAATTGAGAAACACCTATATAATATTTTCCCCTCATCTATTACAATTATTTTCATTGTGTAAAGAAGATCAAGAGCTTTCAAAGATATCTTATACACTAAAAATAGAGGTCGTATACAAAAGGTATAGCTTTCGCTAAAATTTTTGGCCAACTCAAAAAAATAATGGACTGCACACATGTTCATGATGACATAGATTTGTGCACATCTACCAAGTAGAAAAATGAAATTATGACAAGTGGCACATGTGGTATAGAACAAAACTTGGTTTTGCAACACTTGTCTTTGACACTCATTATCGTACAGTGGTCCCACTATTTCCTAGTTGGGGCCCTCAACCAGTGGTCAACACACTCTTTTTACGGAGGGGTGTCTTTGCCTCTGATCTCCATATCACTATATTAGAGCTTCTATATATAATTTTTTTGTTATTCATATCATGATATATGTGGGATATATATTGTAGTATTGTAAATATTATGCATTTATAAATGAGGTACTTAGGTGACAACCCGACACGGCAAGTCGAGCTACCCCTAGCTCGGTCGACTAAGCTGACCTACTAACCACCATCTCACCTTATCCAGTAACAAATTTACTACTTAGCTCACTACATCAACCTATTATATCAACTCGCTACACCGATCGCCATCTCCAAGTCATCCACCCAAACCTTCCACACCAAACTTATCTCCACCAATAGCTTGGCACCCAACTTATCACACTACCCACCGGCCTAGTCAATGTGACCAACAAAAGAAACTTTCAAGCTAATACAACCATGCCACAACATACCTTTTAAAGAACTACCATCATCCCCAAGTGGGGCATGTGGGATTAAGTTCCCAAGCTTAAGAAAAGGATCACAAAGGGTGTGCTTGGTGAGGCTCAAACTCGCACCTATTGGTAAAAGGATAAGTGTCTCACCAATATGCCATGGTGGTTGAAACAATATAAAAATGGGTATTTGCTATGTGAATGGTAATGACTGCAATATCATGTAAGCTTAGAGGGAGTTGTGGGAGTTAGAAGCATTTTGGAGAAATTTTCCAAAAGAGACTAGGCATTATTCTACAGGGAGATTATTGTGGCAATTGGAGAAGATCAATTATTTCCTTATAAACCATTTATAAGTATATTAAGGCTTATTTTTAATAGTATTTATGGACCCAGAGGTGTACGATTTATGCCAAACTCGTTATCCATTGTGTGGCTCAAGATTCTCTATTTTTAGTTTGGTTTTTATTTTGATTCTATAGTACTTACAAATTTTTAAAATAATTAAAATTATGGAAAAGTAATAATGTTAAAAATTCATCCAAAAAATCATCATTTTTACAAAGAATTTTTGGTTGTGTTTATGATTGCTTATGATTTTGTATCATTTGATATTAGAGTTGGTCTATGATCGATGAAATGTGTCTTTGGTGATTTAAAAAATATGGAATTTGTAAAACTTGATTGCAGAGTCACATGTGATAAATAAAACACTAAAGTACATATTTAACACAAGTAATAAGCTAAAGAAATATAAAACCCTAGGTGCAAGAGAGAGAATAAAAGACTTAGTTGATTTTACAATATATCCTAAAGTGTGCCAAATTGGAAAACGATAAACAACAGGAGAAAATTGTAGCAATTGTGCTTGATAAATTCTCAAGTTATCGGATCTTCTGGACTTGGGCACTTGACTGGTCAGGGCGCGCCTAGGTACTAGAGACTTCTTATAGGTTCCTATGACTACCAAAGACCTCGAAAAAATTTTTTTCTTGTCGTAAGGTGGTCACTAACCTTCATTGTTGGTCACATGTGTGTCGTGAATGATCGTTATATTCACATATAACCTCGTAAAAGAGAGATATAACCTACAAAACCCCAAAACACATAAAATCCTAAAAATAAAAAGATACAAATGGGGAGTCCAACTGACCCTAACGGTCACTGACGTAGTGAATTTATGACCAAAGTGTTGCACTACATCTCGACTCCATGTATTTCTTATGTGAGTGTGTAATAATTGTTCCCTAGGATGCCCTTGTGCAAGTGCACTTAATAGTGGGCTAGCTAGATGTAACAATGTAGATAGATGTGTGGATGACAAAATGAACTTCCCTCCTATGCATGTATGTAGAAAATGCAATCCTTGTCCCTTGAGTGAGTGTTAGATGGATGTTTTGATGCTCTTTAGAATTCCTTTGATGCAACCTTAGGTGATGATAGTAGATGCTTAGAGCTTTGGTCCTTTATTATGGTCACATAGCTTTGTATTTATATGATTCCCTTGTTTGAATTTCATAATTGACAACTAAAATGTTGACCCATAAGAAAACAAGATGCCCAAAAGATAAAAGAGGCCCAAAAGAGGTGAGTAAGATACAAAGAGGTCAAGGGGCATCTAGAGGGGACAAGGGCACTGGGCACCGGTGTCCTACAGGCACTAGTGTCCAAAGTCAATAAAGATAAAGTAATGAAGATCAAACTAGGTTGTGGGTGTGTAAGACCAAAGAGGAAACCAAAAAGACAAAAAAGGCCAAAGATAGATGTCAATTACTAGTTTTCTCACTTAGGAATCATATGAATAGTGGTATGTGATTAGGACCTAGAAATGTACCCAAGTGCATGATTTAGTGTCTACATTTTCCCCCACTTTATGTTGTTGAGTGAATAATTGATAACATAAAGTAGATAAGAGATGCATACCTTGATAACCATGTAGATCGATGGAAAGAAAGCATGTTGAGGAGACAAGAAAAAGCATGGAGTGATAAAAATGAAGCATGGAAGCTAAGGAAGAGGAAGTGACCCTAGGGGTGAAAAGCGTATGTGTTGTGTCATGTTTGTACCTATTTTCATTTTCATTTTGTTGCTTGATGTGGGGTGATTCTTTTTTGTATTAAGGATGGACCTGAAAAAGAAGAGTGAAAAAGTAGTCAAAGTCATGTATATGTGAAAATTTGATCCAAATATGTAAAAATGTATGTAAAAATGTGAAAAATTAGTAAAAGGAACATGTGCACTTGATCCATGATGAGTAAAAAAAGATAGAAAGTGTCCTAAAAATGTTGTAGAAGAATGATTTTTTTTGGGTGATCTCACACCAAGAGTGAGTTTTTTTGGGTGATCTCACACCAAGTGCGAGTTTTTTGGGTGATCTCATGCACCACGAAAAAAAGAGTGTTGGGGAGAAAGGTCTAGTGTTATTCTCCATCCCTAACTACTTCCCAAAATTTATACACCATTACAGATGGTGTGATCCTTTTTTTTCATGTTTGATCTAATTCAATCCAATCCAAGTAAAAAAGAAAATGGAGTTAGAATGCATTCTTGATTTGGAGGATTGTGCATGTACAGTGAAAAATGCTTTGTAAAATTTAAAATTGTGTGATGATCTAAAAAATTATTGTAAATCCCCCTGGTCATAGGCCTAGAAAGGTCAGAGGTGCCCAGTGCACTCATGTTATCTCTAGGCACTAGTGTTTGTGCTGAAATGAGGACCCAAGTCATAATCTGGGTCGTTTTATGTTTGTAATTGTATGTTTTTCTGTATTGTATTGCAGTGCATGTATCTTGAAGCTTTGAGTTGTTGTTGTATGGGGTGACTAATTCACCCAATGTATGCCCCCTCATTTGGGGTGCATGCAAAATCACTAGGAGGATGTGACCTAAAGGAGAGGACCGAACGTTGATCTGAAATTGATACCCTACAGGGGGAGGGAATGTGCATGGTAGAAACCAAGGCACATGCAAACAAAGTGGCTAGAAACATGTGTTAGTGCAAATCAAGACAAATATGCATATAGAAGACAATGTGTAATCTAAGCAAAGAAAGAAGAAAATGTAGACCAAAAAGTGGGTTTCAAACATGGACATCACTCACAATGTCACAAGACAATCAGGGTCAAAGCAAAAAATTATACAAAGCAATGAACAAGAAAGACATAAGGCAAAAGCCCACAAACAATGGCATACAATGGAAAATAATGAAAAAATAATAAAAAAAGTAAAGTAACAAACAACCATGGTGGAAAATAGTTCCTGCAAATAAAATGTTACACATGAAGCACCCATTAGCATGTTAGAAAGATAAAAAGTATGTCAAGACATGTATATATCGATAGAGTAGTGTGCTAGTAAGAATAATGAAGTAGTATAAAATGAAACAATAACACATGTAGTGTGTGAAAAGTAGATGCCCCAGAGCCTCGGTGGGACTGGTAAGAGGTACAATGCCAAGCATCATGTGTTTCATGTAAGGATCTATAGAAAGTATGCATTCACAACTAGAGAACAAGTGAATGTGCATGTGTATATGATAAAGATAATGACATACAAAGTATCTATCTAGCATGAAAACAAAGTGTACATGTAACTAGTATAAGTAAGCAAGAGTATATGTAACCAAGATATGCAATATGTTGTGAGTGTGAATGGAATGAAATGCAAAGTGAGTGTGATAGGAGTAACATGCCCCCAAGCGAATGTGGATGAGTGTGAGATGAGGTTCATTTATAAAATACCCCTCGATAATCAAGAATGAACCATAAAACAAGAGTGCATCATCGGGAAATGGTTTGAATTTTGCACTAGAAGATAGATCGATAAATCATAGAGCATAAAGAGTGTGAGTGTGATGAGGTTCATTTCATATTTAGACCCTCAATAGTCGAGTATGAACCATGGAACTAGAGTGCATCATAGGGTAGTGTGATGTGTGAGAATGTGATGCTAGAAATATGTGTCGTGAAATGCGCAAAGTGTGAAATGTGTTTGTGTATATGATGTGAAGGTTCATGGATGTAGTATGCCCTCAACATTCAAGTGTCAATCTTAGCACAGAGTGCATCATAGGGTAATGATGATACAAGTTGTGTGTATCAATGTATGTATGATGAATGAGAAAGACTAGATGCATGTGAGCATATATGAGCGTAATAGTAGAAAATGTGAGACACCTAATAATGTTAGAAGGGGGAGAGTAAGTATGATGCCCCCAAGTGTATGATGTGAAGAAGAATCAAGTAACATCATCTAAGAGATCATCATTGTCATGGTCAAAGCCAAATGGAGATATGTCAGAGACCTAGTAAGTGATAGTATGTGGTTGATCATATAAGGAGCCATTATGGCATAAATTATACATGCCCATTGCATATTCTTCATCAATGAAAGGTGGTAGTGGACATCCATGTGCATACTAGTGAGTGATATTTTGTGAATATCTAAGAAATGAATCATTGTAAATAAAACATGGCTGAAGGGAATAGGAAATGTGATATTCAATATGATCAGATCCAAAGTGCCACCAATGTAGTCAAGCCAAGACTTCCCAAGAGTAAGTGGAGAAGGGTGAGAAGTGCATGCAAAAGACGGATAGATGGAAAATGTGGAGACCATAAGTAGTAATAATGTGAATGTATCCATGATATAGATGAGAAGAATGATGATGGAGGGAGGAGATCATCAGTGTGAATCCTAGCCGAGCCAAGCCATCATATGTGTAAACAATGTCAAAGCAAGAGGGGATCAAATGGAATGTGTGGCCAATAAGAATTATTCATGAAAATAGTGCATGTGAAAGGAGGAAGTGTGGATGTAGACAAGTTCCTCATGAGAAGATGAGGAAGGTGAATGATGTCATAATGTATGGATAGAAAAGTAGATAGGAGGAGGGGGGTTGACAGAGTGTTCTTGAGAATATGAAGTAGGTGGCATGGTGTCCAATGCACAAATGGATCCCTGGATATAAAATCCATATCATGTGGTAGGGGTAGAGGTTCCATGAGTTGATAATAATCATTTATATATGTAGGAGGATTATGAGGATGACTGACATTATGATGGAGAAATGGAGTATGGAGAGCAGTAGTGAGTAGGTCTAGAGTGCAATATTTGAATGGGTCATATTGGTCAATAAAAAAATATTATATTACAACCCATCATGTAGAAACTTAACGCATGAATGAACTATAGAAGGTAATGCATACATAGTATGAATCCATGGTCTACCAAGTAAGCAATTATATTGGATCTTGGCATCAATAACAAAGAATACCATGGGGATGGTTTTTGGACCAACTATGATAGGTAAGGTGATATGGCCCATGCACGGTCATGTAAAAGAATCATAGCTACATGAATAGAAATGGATGTTGGATTGAGATTAGCTTGAGGAAAGGCCAAGTTGTTGAAGAAATGTAATATTACAAAAATTGAGCTCATATCCATTATCAACTAGTACCCACCTAATGCATATGTTAAAGATGCAAGCATTGATATAAAGAGGAGGATCATTATCGTAAACAGAAAGAGCGGCAGCTACATCATATGGGAAAGTAAGGTGTTGAGTAAACACATCAATGAATAATTGATATACCTATCCGTCTAGAGAGTATTAGCAAGAATGTAAGTATTAGCCAAAAGAGAGTTGATTTTAGCCATGTATTTAGGATGAGCTTGTAAAAAATCATAGATGGAAATAGCCATGATGGAAGAAACCTAGGATATTGAATTAAGAAGAAATAAAGAAAGATCCAGAGTATTCAAAAGATGATTTCACTAAATGATTTAACAAATATGGAATTTGTAAAACCCTAATTATAGAGTCACATGTGATATATAAAACATTAAAGTAGATATTTGACACAAGTAATAGCAAAAGAAATATAAAACCCTAGGTGCAAGAGAGAGAGAAAAAACTTAGTTGATTTCATAATAGATCCCAAAGTTTTCCATACTATAAAACTAATAAACAAGAGGAGAGTGAATGCCACAATCGTGCAAAAAATTCATAAATTCTCGAGTCAATCTACCTAGATTGGGGTGCCTGGACTGGGTCAGGCCCTGGAGACTACTTCTGGGTGCATTTGACTGCAGAAAATGACCTCAGAAATTGATTTTTCTTGTGTCACAAATGTGGTCACTAACCTTCGTTGTTGATCACTTATATGCCATTAGGTGATTGGTGTATTCTCATGTAACCTGTAAAGAGAATTATAACCTACAAAACCCAAAAACACATCAAATCCTAAAAAAAAAAAAGATACAAATAAGGGAGTCGACTGACCTCGTGGTCACCCGACAGAGTGAACTTACAACCGAGAGTTGCACTACATCTCAAACTCCATGTATTTCTTATGTGTGTGTGTGTGTGAATCATGCCCTAGGAAGCTCTTGTGCAAGATGCACTTGATAATGGGCTAGCAATAGCTAGATGTAGCAATGTAGATAGATGTGTGGATGGAAAAATGAACTTCCCCCTATGCGTGTATGCATAAAATGTAGTCCCTTGTCCCTTGAGTGAGTGCTAGATGGATGCTTTTATGCTCTTATAATGCCTTTGGATGCAACCTTAGGTGATGATAGTAGATGTTTAGAGCTTGGTCTTTATTATGGTCATATAGATTTGTATTTATATGATTCCCTTGTTTGAACTTTGTAATTGACAACTAAAAGGTGGACCCATAAGAAAACAAGAAGCCCAAAAGATGTGAGTAAGATACAAAGAGGTCGGGGGCTCCCATAGGAGACGAGGGCACCCGGGCACTAGTGTCCTAGTTGGGCATTGGTGTCTAGAGTCAATAAAGATAAACCAACAAAGATCATATTGGTTTTGGGGTGTGTGAAGACCAAAGAGGAAACCAAAAAGACAGAAAAGAGGCCAAAGATAGGAATAAATTAATGGCATGTGATTTAGTGTCTACACTTGGATTGAAAGTTTGTGTTGAATGTTGATGGGGGTCTTGTTCTAGAAAAGGTGAAGGATAATTTATAGGTTTTGATCCAAAATTGGTTCAAGAAGGTCACTTTATAAAAAGATGGGTGAGGGCAGAGAAGAATAATTTTGGCAATCCTTCATTTGCATGGTCGAGCAATTATATCGAGATCAGAGAAGAAATTTGGAGAAAGAAGCCAAGAAAGGTAAAAAGAAAGAAGATTCTTTTTCTTCACCTAAATCTGAATCTCCATCTTCAAAAGTTGGTAAACAAAAATATGGTTTTCTTCCTTCATTAAAACTAGATATAAAGTTTGAATTGCTAATGTATAATGAAGAGCTTAATGCAGAAAAGTTGGATAACTAGATCAAACATATTGAAGTATATTGTAGGGTTTAGAAAATTGTTGATGATGAATCAAAAATTCATTTGGCAACTCTTCTAATGGGTGGCATAGCACTCATTTGGTTGGAGAGTAAGCTTCAGGAAGTAGATGAGAAAAAAGGTAAAGTAATCTCTTCATGGAATGATTTTATTTCTAATCTAAGACAACAATTTTATCTTTTGGGTTATATGTAACAAGCCATGATGGATTGGAAAAGTTTGAGATAAACTAAGGGACAAAGTGTTTAATATTATACACATGAGTTTAGAAAAAGGGATCTTATTCTTGGTATTTCTCTCCATACACAAGAAACACTACTAAAATATATTGTTGGATTACATAGTTATTTGAGACATGTGGTTCTCGTGCTTAATGTTAATAATCTTGATGCAATATGTGTGTAGGATACGCCTTTGGAAGTAAGAGGTAAAATTACTAAAGAGTCTTCCTCCTCAAAACACTAGAACAATAAATCCAAAGGCAAGGAAAAAGGTTCAAAAGAACAAGGTAAAGGAAAGGGTAAGCAAAAGAATAATTATATTGTTAAGAAAGAAGATGAAAAACCATTTTGTAATCATTATAAAAAGAATCATGATGAATCTAAGTTTTGGAAGTTACATCTGGAATTAAATCCTAAATGGTTTAACAATAAGAAAGGAAAAGAGAATAAAACCAACACTGTGGTGCAGGATCTTGGATCTGATTCCAATGATGAAACCAAGATCATAGCCATGGGTTTACAAGGTTGTAATTCTTCCTCTTCTTCTAGCACTAGTTCATCTAATGTTGCATCTTCTTCTAAACAACAATTTATGCATGATGAAAAGAAAATAAATGAGCTTTTCCACCTTAGAGTTATTTCTAAACATACAAAAATAGACACTCTATTTGATAGTGGATCTCAAGCTAATTTGATTTCAGAGGAGGTTGTGAAGAAAATGGGACTCAAAATCAAGCCACATATTAAGTCGTATCCTTTGGGATAGGTTTGTGATGATGCAAAATTACATGTAATGAAAACTTGTAGATTCATGTGTGTCATTACATATAAGTTCATTGATGAGGTTGATTTGGATGTTGTTCCTTTAGATATTTGTGGTGTGGTTTTGGGAAGTATGTTGAGTTGTGAAGCTTAATTACTTCATTTTAGCATGCACTTGGAACTTGCTAGAAAATACAATAACTTGCATCGATTAAGGGTAGACCGGCATCGATCGTGTATGACCAGACATCGATTAGGCAAGTAAAGAACTGCAGTGATTAGGTAAAACCAATGTCGATTACTGTGTGACGAAGTTGTAATTAACTCTCAGGAATTATATCTATTTTTATCATTAAAATAGATTTATTGATTGCAATTGCATGGCTAAGTGCCCTAAGTCTATAAACGACTATATAAGCATAAAAGATAGGGTTTAGAAGCAAGAAAGGATCATAATTACAAGATAATTATGTGAGAGAGAATTATTTGTGGTAGAGCAAAAACTTGATGGAAATAAATTACTAAACATCCGAGAGGTGTGGAAGATTGTAAATCGTCATTGTATATCTCGTCAAAGCTTTGGATAATAGATTGGCTTGTTTCTTGGTGGACGTAGCCCACACTAGGTGAACCACGTTAAATCTGGTGTTGATTTATGTCTCTTCTTTTGTATATTTCTTTTAGTAGAATATTCATTTTTATTTGCATATATGCTTAGATCTAATATATTATGCATTCGTATAATGGTGTGCTAACCCAAAAACTAGTATCGAGCTTTGTTTGAGGGTTTTGTGTGTTGGCATGATTTACTTACGAGGGTTTTCATATTGAGTGGGAGCTACAGAAATGGAAAAAGATAATAAATACAAGGTAAAGAAATTTGACGGCGAAATTATCAATTATGGAAGATGCAGATAGAGGATTATCTGTATTAAAGAGATTTGTACTTACCGTTGGATGAGAATTCTAGACCTACAAAGATGATTGATGAAGAATGGAAGATTCTTGACAGAAAGGCTTTGGGATCTATAAGATTGAGTCCAGCATCATGGCTTCCAATATTACAGAAGTGGCTTCTACGGTAGACTTAATGAAATCTCTTGCTAATTTATATGAAAAACCTAGTGCTTCAAATAAATTTTATTTGATGAAGAAACTATTTAGTTCTAAGATGCATGAAGGTGAATCTACCTCTAGTCATTTGAATGATTTTTGATCTATTATAAATTAGTTAAAATCGGTTGCTATACCGTTTGATGATGAAGTAAAAGCACTTTTATTCTTATGTTCTTTGCCTGATAGTTGGGACAACTTGGTAATGGCTATTAGTAATACAACATTTGCTAATAATATTTTGAATTTTAATGATGTAGTTAGTATAATCTTGAATGAAGAACTTTGCAGAAGAGTACAGAGGAAACATCATCTAGAAATGTTTTGAATGTACAAAACAAAGGGGCAAAGGTGCGAAGGAGAGATCCAAGAGTAATAGTAATGGGAAATCAAAGTCAAGGGAAAGCAGATCTAAATCCAAAAGTAAGGGAATTACTTGTTGCAAATGTGGAAAGAAAGGACATGCAAAGAAAGATTGTTGGTCAAAGGATAAAGAGAATCAACAACCGAGACAAAGGTAAGGAGGAAAATCTTGTTTCATCGAGAGGTAATGCAAGATGCTCTTATTCTTTCCTTGGATAATAGAATTGAATCATGGGTTTTAGATTTAGGAGCTTCTTTCCACGCAACCCCTAATAAGGGTTATTTCATAAATTATGTCCAGGGCAATTTTGGGCATGTTTATTTGGGTGACGATGAACCTTGTAGTATTACTAGTAAAGGGAAGTTCATCTAAAATTGTAGAATGGAAATACATGGGTATTAAAAGATGTGAGACATGTGCCAAACCTCGGGAGGAATCTTATTTCTGCAGGAAACTAGGAGAATCTAGTTCCATGGTTACTTTTATAGAGACTCTGGAAAGTCACCAAGGGTGCTTTTGTTGTGGTAAGAGGTAAGAAGGTAGGAACGTTATATTTATCTACATGTATTATTGATTCCTTTTCTACATTATCTACTTCAAGTTTAGATACATGCATGTGGCATAATCGGTTGGGTCATAAGAGTAAAAAGGAATGCATATCTTAAAGGCTAAGGGTAAGTTATCATATTTGAAAGATTTAGATCTTGATTTACGTGAGCATTGATCTTTGGAAAGCAAAAGAGAGTGAGATTTCTCAAAGTTTGGGCAACTAAGGAACAAAATTAGAGCTTGTACGCTCGGATGTGTGGGGACAAACTCGAGACAGGCTTCTCATGGATGATCCCAGATATTATGTTACTTTCATTGATGATGCTACAAGAAAGGTATGGGTTTATTGTATTAAACATAAATATAATGTTTTTGAGACTTTTAAAAGATGGAAAGCCCTTGTTGAGAATGAATCAATACTAATTTAAAGTGTCTTAGATCCGATAATGGTGGTGAATATCAGAAGCAAGGCTTTCAATGATTATTGTTTAGTGAATGGAATACATAGAGAAAGAATGGTTCTAAGAACACCACAAGAGAATGGTGTTGCAGAAAGAATGAACAGGACAATCATGGAACATGCTAGAAGTATGAGGATACATTCTAGATTGCCCTTGCAGTTTTGGGCAGAAGTAGTTGATACAGATGATTTATTTGATTAACCGTGGCCCTTCAAGTTCACTAGATGGAGGAATACCAGAGGAATCTTAGACCGAAAAAGAGGTAGATCTTTCTTTTCTTAAATTTTTTGGTTTAAAAGCTTTTGTGCATGTTGATAGGGAAAATAGAAAAAATTTGGATGCAAAATCCAAGAGGTGCACTTTCATTGGTTATGGATCCGGGATTTCAGCTTCCATTTATGAGATTTAGAGAATTCTAAAATTATTAGGAATCTTGATGTTGAATGGAATGAAAAGAGAATGTACAAGGATCAAATTTTGGTACCCAAGGATGAGAAAATTGAGAATTTTATTGATGAAAATGAACTATCGGGTTTTAAAGAAACACCTGCAAAAATACACAGTAACCGTGGTTGGTTAGTCCCTGACCAACATTGGTCAAATTAATCGCTGACGGTTATAAAGGATCAAAACTATCATCAGTTAGCAAAACCAATGTTGGTTAGAGGTGACCGGTGTCGGTCACTATCATAAGTTGATACTAATGTTCAGGAGACCCAGATAGAGCCTCCCAGATACCAAACTTCTTTGAGAAGGTCAAAAGGGTAAGTAAACTTCCAAAAAGTTTTATACCTTCTCTATTTTATTTATTTTTGACTGACAGTGGTGAACTTGAGAGCTTTGAAGAAGCAATACAAGATAAGACTCACGTTCAGTGGAGCATGGCATGGATGAGGAGATGGACTCCTTGGAACATAACCAAACTTGGGATTTGGTTAAGTTTCTAGTAGGTAAGAGGACATTGCATAAAAAGTGGGTTTACAGGATTAAGGAAGAAGAGGGTGGATAGAAAAGTTACAAGGCAAGGCTTGTAGTGAATGGATTTACAAAGAAACAAGGTATTGACTTTGGTGAAATATTTTCTCCTGTTGTTAAGATGACTTCTATTCGTATTGTATTGAGTTTAGTTGTAGTAGAATATTTGCATTTAGAGAAACTAGATGTGAAGATGGCTTTCCTTTATGGTCATTTGGATGAAGATATTTATATGTAGTAGTCATTTGGGTATGAAGTCAAGGGTAAGGAGAAACTAGTGTGCAGAGTTGAAAAAGAGCTTATATGGGCTCAAGCAAGCTTCAAGGCAATGGTACATGAGGTTTGATAGTTTTATGCATGAGCATGGTTACTCAAGATGTGAATCAACATTGTGTTTATTTCAAGAAGTTTGAAAATGGGAGCTATATTATTTTGTTATTGTATGTGGATGATATGCTTATTACAGATCTAGTATGCGAGGACATTGGTGAGCTTAAGAGAAAGCTAGCTCACACATTTGCTATGAAGGATTTAGGAGTTGTAAAACTAATCCTTGGCATGCAAATAGATAGAGACATGAAAAATAAGAAATTGTATTTGTTTCATGAGGATTATATCTACAAGGTGCTAGAAAGGTTCAACATGCAAAATTGAAAACTGTTAGCACACCTATGGTCTGACACTTCAAATTAAGCAAATATCGGTGTCCTTCATCACGTGAGGAGGTCAAATACATGACACGAGTGCCATATACTTCAGCAGTTGGAAGTCTCATGTATGCTATGGTTTGTACAAGAACAGACATTACACAGTAGTGGGAGTTATGAGTAGATATATGGCTAATCTAAGTAAAGAGCATTGGAAAGCAGTCCAATGGATACTAAAGTATTTAAAAGGGACATCTAGCATGCAAGCTATGCTATGGAGGTTCAAATATTTCATTAAGTGGCTATGTTGATTCAGATATGGCTAGAGATCTAGATGGTAAGAGGAGTACTACTAGATATATTTTCACAAAGAGGTGGAATAGCAATTAATTAGTCTGATTTCGAGATTGCAAAGGTTGTGGCTTTGTCTACTACAAAGGCAGAGTATGTTACAGCTACAAAAGCTAACAAGGAGATGATATGGATGAGTAGGTTCATGAAAGAGTTGGGAAAGGAGCAAAGTGATTGTAAAATGTTTAGTGACAGTCAGAGTGCAATTCATTTGGCAAAAAACTTAACATTTCATTTGAGAACGAAACACATTCAGTTGAGGTATCACTTCATACGGCAGGTATTGGAGGATGGACAATTGAATCTGGAAAAGATTCATATGAGAAAGAACCCTGCAAATATGCTAACAAAGCCATTAGCAAAGGAGAAATTGGAGCTACACTCCACTTCTATTGGTCTTCAAGTTTGAGACTTGAAGAGGAAGAAACAAAGCCAAGGAAGGATCTCGAGAATGACGATGTACGGGAATGGTGTAGTAATTAAACTCCAAGTGGGAGATTTTTGAGTTATGAAGCTTAATTACTTTATTTTATCATGTAATTGGAACTTGCTGGAAAATATAGTAACCGGAATCAGTTAAGGGTAGACTAGAATTGGTCGTGCAAGTAAGGAACCAAGAAGTGGTTAGGCAAAACCAACATCGGTTACCTGTGCGATGAAGTTTTAATTAACTCTTGGGAATTATATCTATTTTTAGCATTAAAATAGATTTATTGATTGTAATTGCATGGCTAAGTGCCCTAAGTCTATAAACGACTATATAAGCATAAAAGCTAGGGTTTAGAAGTAAGAAAGGATCATAATTACAAGATAATTATGTGAGAGATAATTCTTGGTGGTAGAGCAAAATCTTGAAGGAAGAAAGTATTGAACATCTAAGAGGTGTGGAAGATTGTAAATCTTCATTGTATATATTATCAAAGCTTTGGATAATAGATTGGTTTGTTTCTTGGTGGACGTAGCCCACACTAGGTGAACCACGTTAAATTTGGTGTTGATTTATGTCTCTTGTTTTGTATATTTCTTCTAGTAGAATATCCACTTTTATTTGCATGTATGCTTAGATATGATATATTGTCTGTACAACCATTGTGTTAACCCCAACAAATTCCTTATTTTTATGATCGTAAAGCAATCTTCTACAAGGAAGAGAATAACTACATGCTTGTTAAAGATGATATTGATTACATTGTTAGAGTTCATTGTGTGAAAACAAGTCTCTATTTGGCTCTAAAAGGCGATGAAAAGGATTATAAATTCAAGAAATAATTTTGTACTCATGGTGATCAAATCCAAAGAGAAAGATCATGAAAAAGATTTTGAGGATTGTGATCTAAAACATAATAATGAATTGGTTAAAATTATTTCTAACTTTGATGATGTTTTTAGGATCCACAGGTCTACCTCCTAAAAGAGGGGTTCAACATGAGATACAATTATTACATGATGCACCTCTTCCCAACATTGGTATGTATAGATTGTCCATGTTTAAGAACAAGGAAATCAATAAGAAGGTGATGGAACTTTTGGCAAAACAAATCATCTTTCCAATTTCATCTCCTTATGGTTCACATATCATTTTAGTTCCTAATAAATAAGGCACATGGTGAATGTGTGTTGATTTTCGTGCCTCAAATAAAATCACGGTAAAAAAGTTGAAATTTTATTGGATCAGTTGAAATTTTTGTTTATTTCACTTACTTAGACTTAAGAAGTGGTTATCACTAGGTTAGAATCGGTGAAGGTGATGTTTGAAACCTTCTTTTAAAAACAAAACAGGTTTGTTTAAATGGCTTGTTATGCCTTTTGGATTGTTCAATGCACTGGCTACATTCATGTGTGTGATGAATGATATTTTTAGGACATTCATTGATGATTTTTGATAGTCTACTTAGATGATATTCTGATTTTTATTAAATCATGGGATGACCGTGTCATACATATTCAGAAAGTCTTAGATGCTTTGAGAAAGGATAAACTATTTCTAAGGATGTCTAAATGTGAATTTGGGAAAACATCTTTGGTTTATTTGGGTTATGTTGTGGGATATGGTGAATTGAAAATTGATCGTGTAAAATTTGAGATCATTATTAACTTGCCTAAACCCAATAATGTAACAAAATCTAGAATCTTTCTTGGTGCAGTTCAATGCTACATAAAATTTATTGTTAACTTCTCGTTTATTGAATTTCCTTTGCATTCTTTGACTAGTATTAAACAGGTCTTTTAATGGGGATTTATAGGCCCCAAAAGCATGCTAGAATTTACATGATTCCTAAGCAAGAAAACTAGTGGTTGATAACTATATTTGGCCTATTTTCTTTATCTCTTGTTTTCTATTTGGTCCTACACACCTATATCCCAGTTGAACTTTACTAATGTATCTTTTATGGCTTTAAACACCAACACCTAGCTAGAACATCAACACCCAGGTACTCTTGTCCCCTCTAGGTGCCCCTGACCCTTTCTTATTTTACTCACTCCTTTTGGGTCTCTTTTACCTTTTGGTAATCTTTTTCACTTATTTGTCAATTATGAAAATTCAAACAAGGGAATCATATAAATACATAGTTATGTGTTTAAAATAAAGGACCAAACACTAAACATTACTATCATCACCTAAGATTGCATTCAAAAGGCACCTAAAGCACTCCAAGGCATCCATCTAGCATCCATTCAAGGGACAAGGGTTGCATCAACTCTACATACACAACATAGGAAGGGGAAGTTCATTCTATTCCATCCACACATTCTACTACATTGTTACATTCTAGCTACAGCCCACTATCAAGTGTAACTTGCACAAGGGCATCCTAGGGCACAATTTCTACACACACACACACAAGAACTACATGGAGTTTGAGATGTAGTGTAACACTCGATCATAAGTTCACTCTCGGGGTGACCATGTCGGGGTCAGTCTGACTCCCCATTCTACACATTTTTTTTTTAGGTTTGATGTGGTTTGTGGGGCTTGTGTAGTGAACTTCTCTTTACAGGTTATAGGTACCTTCAATCAATTCGAGTGATCAATCGAGAAATCAAAATCAATAGGAAGAAATTATGACATTCTCACACACAAAAAAACCAAATCTAGAGCTATTTTACGCAGTCATGGGATCCCAGATCCGGTCATCAACACCTTTGCCCTATACCTTGTTGTGAGCTCCCTTTTTCCTACATTGTTTGTAGTTCATAGGTTTATATTTATGATTTTTGATGATCATGTTCATCACTTCACTCTCCCTACCCCTATCACTTCCATATTGCATTCGGATATCAACTAAGTCTTTTTCTCTCTTCTTTCTTACTTAGGGTTTCATATTACATATTTAGTTTTTTCTTGTCATTATTTTTTATTTTATTTATACATTATTTTTTCAATAGTGACTCTACAATATTAGATTTAATTCAAATTAAATTAAATCATTTGGTGAACCTATCACTCAAACCCTACCTTCTAAGAATGCATCAAAATCTATCTCCTTCTTTTGAATTCATGGATCAATCTTCATATCCTTCTTTTACTCCAACCAAGGTTTCGGCATGTCTATACTATTGCTACTTGATTTTATGCAAGTTCATACTCAACATCCTCCTCGCTTCATTACTCCAATGCCTTGATCCAACCATCAATGTAGTCACCACTCCGCACTCATCCTCCTATACATCTCCACCCATCTCTATCCCACCACCTATCACTTCTACAATTCTACCACCACCTCTAAGGGTTATGACATCATTGAGCAACTTAAGAATACACCAGACAAAATATCTCTTTATGATCTCTTACATAGTGCACCCATTGTTGTCATACATTAGAGGTTTCCCTTCATTCCATCCACATTGAAAGCAATAATTCACCTATTTCCTTTACTCACCTCATTCAATCCCTAAAAATCTACCACATGTTATATATTTTAGTGATGAGGATATCCCCCCTCTATTTGACAATCCCTTTGCACCTTTTCTTATCACCGCTACTATTAGCACCATCTATATTAAGCATGTACTCATTGATAATGGATCTGCTATAAATCTATGTGCTCTATCCCTCCTCAGAAAATTGGCATTACTGATGATTTAATTAATAAATCCTCTCAAGTCATTCATGATATATGATTCCACTACTCACACATGCATGGGCACTATCACCTTACCTCTACAAGTTGGGCCTAAAATTGTTCCTACTATATTCTTTGTTATCGATGCCACATTCCAGTTCAATTGCTTACTTGGTAGACCATGATTCATGCAATGCATGTTGTTCCCTCTATAGTTCATTGGTGTGTTAAATTCTACATGATGGCTATGAACATACCATTTATTGCTACCCTAACCCATTCAAGTTTTTTTCCATATACCCCATCACCACCATGCCCATTCCTCCATCACAACCTATTCCATATCATAATATTAATACATATGATGTTGGTCAATCTAGTGCTTTACTCCTACTCTTCTTCTACCTCTACATGCATTTCATCCATTCCTACTCATACTACTATATCCTATCACCCACCATGTCTACCTCTATGGATACTACTTCCACCTATATCATGGATCCTCTCAATTCTACATTTGGCTCCATCCCTACCAATATCCTTGATAATGTTATCCAACAAGATAATGCCAACACCAATGATTCTCGATGATGAGGTTGATGTCATAGAGCTTAATGATGACACATTGCGCAATCTTAACTTTACTCCTATCAAAATAGATGAATCCTACTTCCAGATACTTTTGTTGCTATTGGCCCTAGTGAATATCAATTCAAGAAGCCTCCTCCTTCCACTAATGCCATGATACCTTTTCAAGGGATTGTCCATACATTGACATCATACCACCTCTTTCATCTCCCCAAAATCACTTTCTGTCACACTCGATCCCTTTACATGCACTCTTTTCATTCATGAATTCTTATTGGCCTCACATTCCATTCGACCCTACTTTCTCTGACACTTTTTGCATGCATGATGGGCTTGGCTTCATAGGATTCACACTTGTTGATCTCCTTCCTCCACCTCACTCTCCTCACCTTTATCATGGATGTATATTTGTTATTATTACTTATGGCCTCCACATCTTCCATTTATCAGTCTTCCTTGCATGCACTCCTCATTCCTCTCCACTCACACTTGGAAATCTTGGCTTGATTACATTGGTGGCACACTAGATCCCAATCATACTGATATCACATTTCCCATGCCTTTTGGCCATGCATCTCTATTTGCAATGACTCATTCTTGGGCTATACTCAAAATATAACTCATTGGTATGCACATGATTTTCCTCAACCTCCTTTTACTGATGAAGAATATGTATGGGCATGTATAATTTACACCGCATAGGCTCTTTATATGATCAACCCCACACTATTTCCTACCAAGTCTCTAATCCAGATCCTATCGATTATGACCCTGACACTTGATGATCTTCTAGATGAGTTTACTTGATCCTTCTCTACATCATACACTTTAGGGGGCATCACACTTTCTTTCCCCCCTCCTCATCATCAATTGTCTTAATTCTACTATCACACTCTATGCTTCACACTTATGTCTTTCTTTCTAATACTCTTACACATCTTTGATACACACATTGTATCATCATTACCCTATGACACTCTAGTTCCACGGTTCATACTCAACTGTTGAGGGTCTAAATCTGAAATGAACCTCACCACATTCACTTTTCACACTCTATGCTTCATGATCTATCTTTCTAGCACATTTTTTCAAACCATTTCCCAATGACACACTCTTGTTTTATGGTTCATTCTTGATTGTTGAGGGGTCTTTTATAAATGAACCTCATCTCATACACATCCACTGGGGGCACGCTGCTCCTATCACATTCACACATTGCATACCATTCCATCACACTCATACATTGCATTTTCATATCTTGGTTGCACTTACTCTTTGCTTTCTTATACTACTTACATGATGCACTTTGCTTACTATGCTAGTCGATACTTAGTATGTCATTATCTTTCTATATACACACATGCACGTTCACTTGGTCTTTTGAGTGAATGCAGATCTCTTACAAATTTTTACACGCTGTAATGATGCTTCGACATTATATCCTTTTCCAGTCCCACCGAGGCTCTTGGGGGCATCTACCTTTCCTACTCTCACACATTACAGGTGTTATTATTTCATCATATACTACTTCTACTTTTCTTACTAGCACATTACTTTCCATTGATACATACATGTCTTGACATACTTTTTATCTTTCTAACATGCTAACGGGTGCTTCATGTGTAGCATTTTCTTTGCAGACTATATGCCACCATGGTTATCTGATACACTTTGCTTTCCATTGTTTTTATTGTATGTTATTGTTTTTGGGGCTATGCCCTATGTCTTGTATGATCATTGTATGATTTTTGCTGCTTCGGCCCCTTGATTGTCTTGTGACATTGTGAGTGATGTCCCATGTTTGAAACCCACTTTTCATGGTCCACTTTTTTTACACTTTTTATTACATTATCTTTTATTGCATGCTTTACTTTTTCTACTAACACATGTTACTAGCCACTTTGTTTATATGTGCCTTGGTTTCTACCATGCACATCCCCTACCCCTACAGGGATACAATTCAGACTCAACATCAAGTCCTCTCTTTGGGGCCCACATCCCTATCCTATCATCATATGCACCCCAAATGAGGGGGCATACATTGGGTGAAAAAATCACCCTACAAAAACTCAGAGATATACAATACAATCTACAAATATATAAAAAAAAAAACACAATTCACAAAATGGCCCTAAATCAAACTTGGGTCCTCAAATCACAAACACAAACACTAGACACCCAAATCATATGACAATAGTGTCTGGGCACTCCTGTGTCCCTCCCTAGGGTGCTAATGTCCTAGGGAACATACATATCTCATCTTCTCATATCAACATAGTTCACAAAAGTCTTCAGAGAATTTACAATTATAGCACAAATCCTCCAGTTACATAATGCATTTATCTCCTTCAATCCATTTATCGTCGAACAATCAATTTCAAAACTAAAAGGAACAATATAGAACAAAATCAATGGGACGCACCATCTATAGTGGTGCTTATCGGGAAAAGTCATGGAAGGAGAGTAACACTAGACCTCTCTCCCCAACACTTGCTCTTTGGCATGAGATCACCCAAAAACTCACACTTGGCATGAGATCACCCAAAAACTCACATCGGCATGAGATCACCCAAAAAATCACTCATTCACCCAAAAAACTCACTATTGGCATGATTCCCAAAAACTCACTCTCTTCACACATTTTCAGACACTTTCTATCCTTTACACTCTTTTACATCAGTGCACACTTTCCTTTACTACTACTTTTTACACACTTTTACACACTTTTACATACTTTTGCTAATTTTTTATATATACAAACTTTGACTACTCTTTTTCTTTTTTGCAGGTCCCTCCTTAATACAAACAAGAAGAAACCTACAAAAAATAAAGCACAAGCAACAAAGTACAAGAAATGCATACGCTTCACCCCTAGGGGTCACTTTCCTTTCCTAGTCTCCACGCTTCACTTTGAATCATTCCACATGCTTCACTTGTCCACTCAGACACTATTTTCCACACTCTCTACATGATCATAAGGTACACATCTCTTATCTACTTTATGTTATCAAGTATTCACTCAACAACATAAAGTGGGGGAAAATGTAGACACAAAAATCACACACTTGGGTACATTTCTAGGTCCTAAAAGCATGCTAGCATTTATATGATTCCTAAGCAAGAAAACTAGTGGTTGACAACTATCTTTGGCCTCTTTTCTTTGTCTCTTATTTTCTATTTGGTCTTACACACCCTACAACCCAGTTAGAAACTTTACTAATTTATCTTTTATGGCTTCAAACACCAATTCCCAGCCAGAAAACAATGCCTAGGAGCTCCTATCCCCTCTAGGGTGCCCCTGAACCTTTTTACCTTACTCACTTCTTTTTTAGGTCTCTTTTATCTTTTGGGCATCTTTTTTACTTATGGGTCAGCCTTCTAGTTGTCAATTACAAAAATTCAAACAAGGGAATCATATAAATACATAGTTATGTTTTCAAAATAAAGGACCAAACACTAAGCATTACTATCATCACCTAAGCTTTCATTCAAAAGGCACCTAAAGCACTCCAAGGCATCATCTAGCATCCATTCAAGGGAAAATGGTTGCATCAACTCTGTATACACATCATAGAAAAGGGGAAGTTACTACATTCTATTCCATCCACACATTCTACATCTTACAAATATAAAGTTATGTGATCATAATACGGGACTAAGCAATGAGCATCTAGTATCTCCACATAAGGTTACATCCATCAAAGGCATTTATAGCTCCATTTGCATCCATCTAGCTCCATCACAAGGGACAAAGGATAGTTCATCTACATCACACTTCATGGGATGGAAATCTATTATTTCCATGCACACATAATTTACATTCTACATCTAGCTACTTTTTCGCTACACACAAAAGTGTGACACGCACAAGAGTAACTGGCATAATTCTACGCATGCACACGCGCGCGCGCACACACACACACACACACACACACACACACAGAACTACATTAAAATATGAGATGTAGTGGAGCACTCGGTAGTAAGTCCATCATTATGGAAGCTGAGGATAGTTTGACCCCTTATTTTGCATCTTTATTTTTTAGGGTTTGATGTCTATTTGAGGGTTTTGCATGTTCTTTCTTCATTGTGGGTTTACCGTGACCTCGGTGATCTTACAACAGCATACACATGAAAAAAGGTGAATAAGTGTGAACCTCTTGTGATACCTCAGAGGAGGTTTTCTGAGCATCTACGTAGACCAGGGTGCCCCGGAATCAAGACCAAGGAGCCCACGGGTGCCCACATCCCTCTCCAAGCACCCTAGTCCAATGAAATCTATCGGATCTACATTTTCCAGGCTTCTATGTGACGGTCGTCCATCTCTGTCCAACTAGTCCCCACCGGACACAATAAAGCGACCTCTTCAAATCAGCTAAGGCTCTACTAACCCTATTTATAATTAGGGTTTCATATCTTTAATGCTTAGTTGTTTGGGTTAAATTATGTACTTCATTGTTTCTTTTATTTATTTTAAACTTACATTAGATTAGGCTATTATTTCATGTTTTAGAATAATCATTTTGCGAACCCCACTCGTGATCGGTCTTTGGTTGCTGCGTCACAGACAGTATTTCTACAATTTAGCTAAATTTAAAGCAAGAAACTATCATCTAGAAATAGCTTCCTAACCTAGCTAGAAATGAGAAATGTGTACCATCATGATGAAGAAATAAGCAAGTCCTACCCTTAACATTATGACTTTGAAATGATCAAAACATAATGTAAATAAATGAACTCTATTCTACTTAATTGCCTAATTTAACATTAAAATGAACCTAAGTAGTTCAATGGCAATCAAATTATATTTGCTTGCTTTGATCCTTCAATGGATGCTTGGGTATGAGGCTTAGCTCTGCGCAAGAATGGAGGATGGAGATCTCAAGAATGACAAAAGGCTATTAGTATGAAACTATGTGCTTTCTTTTGTCTCTTGAGAGATTTAGGTGTAAGTGTAGAAGTAGAGGAGGGTTGTTTATATAGCCCAAAGGATAAAGGATTCAACACATCCTCCCGAATGTGGGGCTAATGGAGATGTAGAGTTAGTTATGGATAAGGGGGTTTTGATGGGGTTGAGTTAACTTTAGGAAGGTTTAGTTTGTCCTTAAGTGGCTCATGTGGATAAAGGGGGTGTATTAATTAATCAAGATGATTAATTAATACATGTGTAAGCTTTTATAAGCTTTTAGATGGATTTTAATGTGATTTGGACCATTAGGAGGAATTAAACCAATTAAATAGTGATTTATTGATTTAATGAGAAGGGAGGCTAATTAATCAATAATAACTAATTAGACTAGATAGAAGGTGTTGATTAACGAAAGGTTGTTAATTAGGGTACATGTTGGATAGGTGACATAATTAATTAGTGTAATGTAATCAAATAACGACAATGGAAGAGAAGATGAGAATTATTGATAATATGTCGTAAATTTGTGGGAAAAGAGATGATTAGCACAATTTAAGTATTTAAATTGCTCAGGTGTAATGATAGGTGTCTACATTTGCCCCTCTTTGGGGTGGCGTAAGTGACGCCACTTCAAAGATAGTAGATAGAAGAAAATTTTGAAGGGATAGAAGAAAAATTAGTAGGAGGGAGAGATGCCCCCTCGAGTGTCGATGGGGTGATGAAAGAAGTCGATCGACGATCAAAAAGGTGAGAGATAGGCAAAAGAATGGGGAAGAGGCAGGATGCCCCAATGAGAGAGAAAATTAGGGGTGAAAGGGAAGTGATGTAGAAGAAATAAGGAAGAGGGGAGAGAAGAGCTTAGCCTCTAGCTGTCACTGTTTATTGGAACAATTTGGATATCATCATATTGCCATAAGAACTACATCATTGGTCCTTATGAAAAATATAAGCATACGACAATGGTAGAATGACATGAAAAGCCATACTACGAACAATTGTCCATTGCTGAAAATACCAACTTTGTGCAACATACAATAATGCAATGCAATACGAGAAGGAAACAAGCTCATTCAATAGGGAAAATAAGTACAAACACACATATCCAACCCAACAACGGTCAAGATAGTTGTACAAATGTTTTATTGTCGGTGATGAAGAGATCCACAAGTTTGTGATTGACGACAAAGGGTTAAAAATGATGTCTCAAGCAAGGATACATGCATGGATAAATGAAAATGGACATGGGGTCCATAAAAGCATTTGTGTGTAATGAAACAACACCAGCAACAAAAGTGCCCCAGTACAGACGAAGCAAGCAACCGGCTTTGTGAATGGTTGTGAATCAGTGATCTACGAGTCGTATTAATTGGGGAAGATGTGAGACAAAACAACAGGATATGGAGAAAATACCATGCGCAAGACACAATTTTTAGCCGTAAGAAGCATGTTACCATTTTTGTAGGGTTTTTTACTTTTTAGGATTTTTTTGAAAAAAATTGCCCTATTTTTGGGTTTTTGACATATATATTGTTTTTATTGTTTTTTTCTTTCAAGCCGTGGGAAATAGTATAAGAAAGTAGAAGAAGAAAGTGAAGGGCCTAGGGGCAACGAGAAAGTGCCCTACGTGGAAGAAAGAAGAAACAAATGACAAATAATGTCCTTGTTAAGTGGAAAAATTAAGAAAAAAAATAATTACTTGAAAAATAATTATTTACGAGAGTGTGGAGAAGAATAAAAATCACCAGGGAGCAATAAAATTGTCCGAGGGAGAAGAAAGTGGTATCGACAAAAAAAATGCCCCAATACGGTGAAAAATAAGAGAAACATAATTATTTAATGAAAATAATTATTCTACAATGAACAAAGGAGAAAAAAGAGCGAGCGAAACGGGCCTCTCGGCCCTTGATGGTGAAAAAAAGGTTGATATACCCCACCGGGGTAAAAACATCGCAACCAATTCATTTTAACTGAGCAGTTTAGAAAATTTACTGTGAGGCTCTAACACTAAAGAGAACTATGGTGATCGCACGAGACCGATTGAGGCGCATAGATGCAATCTGGGGGGGTAAATGCCGCACGCGGACGATGGCCCTTTTGTGAGTATCGAACCTTGCTCATAAATTTTTGTCATTAATGCCCAAAATTAGGCCTTTAGCCCTAGGAAATCATGTTGGTGCGCTGCTGCGCAGCAGGCAGCGAGCATCGGATAGGGGCGCAAAACGCTGTTTGGGGGCGAGCATCTTTTTAGGGGGCATGCGCCAAAATGTATATGTGCACACGTATTGACACAAATAACACGAACCCACGCACACACGCACATACAAGCACATGTGCGTACGCACACACATAGGAAATGGGACGCACATGCGAAAAGTGTGGCGCATGCATGAAGAGGGCAAGCACACACACACAGAGCATACGCACACAAGCGCAAGAACCCAATGTGTGGTTCACATGCCAAAAACGGCGTGCGAGTGCCCAAAAGAAGGCGCAAGCGCCAAAAGACATACGCACGTAGGCGTAGGTGCCAAAAATGTGGCACACATGCCAAAAAGGGCACGCAGCGCCTGATAGGTGAGAAAAAGATAGGAAAGTGTCTAAAAACATGACACTTAGAAGAATTTTTAGGATTTTTGGGTTAGTCCTAAAAGATGAGATAGATTTTAGAAAAATGCTAGGAACTTATCGATAGCGTGTTATTTTGCGGAGATGACTACCGGTTTACGACACGTGGGAGCGACATACCCGGATTGTAGAGCTAGAGGGTAGTATGCGCCGGCATGACCGTGCAAGCCATGGCAATACTTCTCGAGGCGGTAGGGCTAGGCCCCGTGGCTCGGATGCCCTCTATTGTACTAGACCATGGTCTTTTGACTGTGCTAGCCGAGCGATGGCATAGCGAGAGAGAGTCGATTTTTTAGATCTAAGCCGACAGGAGAGATGACTGTCACTATTAAGGACATATGGTGGATTCTTCATGTGCCGATGATGGGCACCTTGATCGAGTACAACTCTGATGCAGGGTCTGATTAGAGTAGCTTGCAGTGCCTTGTTTGGTGTTGATGATATACCGCACAACGGGATGACTATAGCATTACATGAGTGCATCTCTCGACCCCACATTACATCGGGGGCCTCTCTACATCATGGCTCTTATCAATGGGTTCCTACTCACTGATAAGATAGGGACCTCATTTTCGAGAGGACTACTACCTTTGGTTCATGGCATTTACAAGTGGTGAGAGATATTGTTGGGGCAATGCATACTGGCCCACCTATACTGGGATTTGCACTTGATTACATACCATGGTCAGAAGAGCGTGGGGCCAGCCTCATTATTACAGATATGGTCATGAGATCATATTGCGATCGGACCCCATGGGCCCCTTTTGTGTTCAAGATCCCGAGGAGCCATCATATATGGCATGGGTAGTAGCTGGTGGGGATGTATGTGGCCATCTTGGCAGCCTATTCAGATATAGGCAAGATTTTGACAAGCTGGTAGAGATAGATGTCATCTGGCGGCCATATAAGCATTTCCAGTGGCTAGAGGATGCCACAGAGCTCAATGTGTGCCTAGTGGAGCACTTTCTCATTACAGCCGCGCGAGCTACATCATGGAGTTGTACTGAGTAGACATGTGTCAGTGGCAGCTCGGCAGGGTACAGGGGGTCCCCAACCAAATATCTAGCATGCACGCAGGGATTCAGAGAGGTAGACCATGGGGCCTCGTATACTGGTGGCCCGAGCTAGGGTGAGTTTCACACATGTGGTCCCATAGGTATGGGACCCAGTATGACAGGTGAGATATCCCACGACCACAGCTAACTATGTAGCTTGGTATGCTATAGTATTACCCAGCATCTCACCATTCTAGAGGAGGCTTGGGTAGCAGGCATTCGTCCGCCTGTAGAGATATGGCACGGTGTAGAGTGCGGCAAGGGCAATGACATAGGGGCCAGACCCAAAGGATCCTTTTGATGGTATCCCACATGATGGACATGGTGCTTCATAGGCACAGGGACCGAGGCCGCAAGGCTCAAGATAAGAAGTAGTGCACCCACCTGAGGCGGGGTCTTCAAGTAGGGACAGTCTTCTAGAGCACCTCAGGACCCAGTCCCTGAGGCACACACAGCCTTCCAAACCGAGTGGCAAAGATAGCCATAGTACATGGTGCGATTCGATGTAGCTCATAGTTGAGAGAGACGTGGCCATAGTAGAGAGAGATAAGGCTTGAGGCTAGTGTGTGACTACCACAGCAGAGAGAGATGAGGCTCGAGCTCATATTGTGACCTTACTTTCAGAGCGGGATCAGGCTCGGGCCCAGGTTGGCCCAAGAGATGATAGAGTGGCATGGAAGAGCCACATTCAGAAGACAAGTGCACGGGGGGCTCAAATATTGAGCCTTCTTCATCAATCCCAGCCACAGTGCGGATGGTCATTGCCAGAGAGATCATGTATATGCATGATCACAGGGACTACTAGCCTGAAAGGGACCAAGCCCGCGCCGAGCCATTTGAGACCATGACTATATAGAGAGACCGAGAGGTTGTTACCTCTGAGCAGTGCCGAGGCGGCACTGGGTGAGTGATAGGCGGCGAGATACCGCCTTCAGCAACACTTGCCTCCGGAGATGCTTGACTGATAAGGGACGCCACTAGGCTTGGTGGTGAGGCCCTATTTTATAGGACTACTTATTAGAGAGTGGTTCCTCCAAAGCAACGTGTAAGCACCGCCACACGGCATCGTGGTCAAGTGCATTAGGCTTTCGATCACAGAGATCGGGTGATCCTACTAGATCGGTGAGACAGTCCCTACTAGAGCGATTGACCAAACCAAAGTGCCATCCCAGCCTCTAGTGTTCCATCGACCAGAGGACAAATCTGGGAGCCTCGGCGAGGGCGAGAGCTACGGTTGAGAGCCACATTTTTGTTGTACAGATTATTTATATGTATGCCTCTTATGAAGGCCAATTTTGATGTATAGTCATGTATATTTATATGTTGATGATGCCTCATGATGAAGGCTTGATTCTTTCTGACACATGCCCCTTTTTGATGGCATTATGTATCAATGATGTATTATATTGAGTACCGATCTAGACATTGTATGTATGTGTACAGACATTTTTGATGTAGCATCTTTGTACACCTCACCTGAAGGAATTTTGATATAGAGCACTGATTTGTATCCATTTTTGATATAGATGTATATTGACACACATGTATATATATGAGGATTTCTTTTTGGGCTCAGATACACATGTTTATGAGATGATGCATTTTATTGTTTTTGTGTCCTGATGCATGTGACACGAGTGGGATAATTCTATGATGTGAAATACCCTTTTCAAAAATTACTCTATGTTGATTCTCATTGCATGTTGCGTGTTTTGATTCAGCACTTATTGATGTTTTATGATATTATCCGATTTTGTACAATATATGTATCTGATTTCAATGTTTTTATGTATACATGTGCTGTAGATGTTAGATGATAGATCCTTAGATGATATCAAATGCATTTCTCATGTGTTATTTTGATGTATATGGACAGGATGATATGATGATATTGGTGCGGGGGGATAGATTTTTTATCATGCACAACCCCTCTTGCCCCCATTGATGATACGATATGTGATGATTAGCTTAGCATACATGCATGATGTAAAACTTAGCATTTTGTTTATATATGATGTATAGATGATGTTAGATGTGATGATAATGATGGTAATGTGATGTGAATGATAACAAAACAGAGCACATGCAATAAACACAACCAAATGCTAACAAAGAACACCAAGAATTAATGCAATACACCATGATTCACCATGCTTTATTAACATGTAACAAACACAACCAAATGCTTAAGAAAGAACATAATGAATTAACACATTACATCATGATTTCCCAAGATTCACTAGCATGCAAAAACATACCGCAATATGCACAAGCAAGAATAAATCTAATCTAAGCAAGAAAAGATGAATCCTAACAAAGTATGCCCAAGCAACAAACAACCCAAAAGTAAGAATACAAAACAACTATACAAGCAACAAGCAAAGCAAGGAACAAGACAATGCAAGTAACTATTTTTGTGTAAGATTTGTTTTCATGCACCAATTTTCTATTGTTTAGGTTTTTGTGAAACAATTTTCTATTGTTTAGGTTTTTGTGAAACAATTTTCTATTGTTTTTTATTTTGTGAAACAATTTTCTATTGTTTTTTATTTTCTAAAACAATTTTATATTGTTTTTTTTTTTTGAAACAATTTTCTATTGTTTTTGGTGTTTTCTAACCGTTTTCCAGAGCTATGTGCAGGTAACCAAGAAAACGTGAATGCTCCCAGCATTAGATGGGGAATATATAAGGGTAGAAGCCACGCATTTATGAACAAGAAGGTGAAGTCGTTGAGTTGCCCCCAACGTAAGATGGGAAATAGCGAAAGACCATACCCCTCATAGATGAATAGAAGAAGGCAAAGCCGGATCAAGGCTTGACAGGATGGGGCGCACAAGAAATCTCAAAGGTAAAACTAGGTCCAGGCCAAAGAAAACTACCCTCCTAATACAAAATGCCTATGAACAACGAATCCTCCTGAGGCGCCGGAAACCGGTTTTCACCCAAGGACTTGTCCAAAGTGCCATAATTACGTGGTTTTCACTAATGGAAAACCTATTTTCTCTTTTCTTTTTTGATTTTTATTTTATTTTTATGATTTTTTTATTCTTTTTTACTGAGATTTAACTTCCTTGTGCCATGTTTAAGCATAGAACTGCTTAAGATGCATGGCATTCATGGGCTCCTAGAGCTCATCACCATTGGGGTGAGCTAGTTTGTATGCCCTTGTGCCATACTTGGTGACTATAACATAGGGTCCCAACCAATGTGGTTCAAACTTCCCTTTCTTTTCTTGCTCTACTCTGGTGTTGAACTGGTTCTCCTTCATGACTAAATCACCAACCTCAAACTGACGAGGGATGATTCTCTTGTTGTAGTTTATGGAGACTCTGTGTTGATACACTTTTAAGTGATTAAGAGCGTGAATGTGCCTCTCATCCAGAGATCTAACGCTACTCGATAATCTTCATCCTTATCTAGATAGTCTTGAAGAGAAATTCTCAGGGATGGAAGTTCGATCTCTAAAGGGATGATAGATTTTGTCCCGAACACTAGGGAATATGGTGTCGCACCCGTAGGAGTGCGAATGGATGTTTGGTAAGCCCAAAGGGCTAGATGGATTTGTAGGTGTCAGTTTCAACCTGTTTTGTTGACCATCTTTTTCATTATCCTTACAAAAGTCTTGTTTGTCACCTCAGCTTTTCCATTACCCTAAGGGTAATATGGCGTGGACCATTTTAACCTGATTTGGAACTATTGGCAAAGACCTTTCATAGTTTTTTTCTTAAATGACTTCCCATTATCTGTAATAATGGCTACAGAATACCATATCGACAAATAATGTGATTCATGATAAATTTAGAAATCTAGGCTCCTGTGACATAGGTTAAAGGGACACCTCCACCCATTTTGTAAAGTATTTTGTAGCTATGATGATATGTGTATGACCATCAGATGAGGTAGGAGTAAGTTTTCCTATTAAATCAAGTCCCCACTTGGAGAATGGCCATGGGGTAGTGATAGGTTGTAATGGTTGTGACAGAGCATGGATGAAATTTCCATACTTTTGGCAAAGTACACATTTTCTAACATAATTGCAACAATCAGTTTCCATGGTAGGCCAATAGTAACCTACTCTCAACAATTTCTTAGCCAAGACCATTCTGTTGGTATGTGCTCTGCACACCCCTTCATGCACTTCTTTGATTGCCTGGATTGACTCCATCACATCCAGACAATGTAATAGATTCCCATCGTAGCCACGACGATAAAGTGTTTCTCCTAAAAGGGTGTACCGGCTATCTAGCGAATCAAGCTTTACTTTTTAGAATGGGAGATATTGGGTGGGAATGTGATGTCCTTAAGATAGGTAAAAATGGGTTAGTACCATGGGGAATTGGGACCAACAACCTCACAAGCCGTAATATTATGGCATGTCATACACAAGCCGACGTAGATTTTCTACGAAGAATGGCATATCATTATTCCTTGGTGGAATATGAAGCATAGATCCCACCATTGCCATGGCATCCACCGATCTGTTCTGTGCTCTTGGGATTTTCTCAAAGGTAATGCGCACAAAGTACTCCTTTAGAGTTTCCACTAACTTTTTGTAAGGTATGAGCTTGTCATCCTTAACCTTGTATTCATCATTAACCTATTTGATGATTAACTACGAATCACCTACAACCTTAACATGATGAACATTCCACTTGATGGCTAGCTTCATCCCTACAATGAGTGCCTCATATTCTGCAATGTTGTTTGTGCAAGGGAAGCCCAGTGAAAATCTTGCGGTATAGGATCGCCAGAAGGAGTAATAAGGACCACTCCTGCACCTGAACCATGAAATGTAAAGGATCCATCAAAATGTATCTAGCCACACGATAGATTATTTAATGTAGAGCAAGGAGGCATCTAGCAGATCTAGACTCAAAGGTTCTGTGCTTTGCAAAGGTGCTTCCGCTAGCTGGTCTACAAGTACTTGTCCTTTAACCAATTTTTGATGGACAAACTCTATGTCAAACTCACTGAGTAGAATGATCCAATTAGCCATTCTACCTATGAGGGCGGGTTTGGACAATAAATACTTGAGTGGGTCAACCTTGGATATGAGCTTGGTCTTAGTATTTAACAGGTAATGATGAAGTTTTTGAAAAGTAAAAACAACGGCCAAGCAAGCCTTTTCAATTTGAGGATAATTGAGCTCATAGGCGATGAGGGTGTGACTCAGATAGTACACCACTTTCTCCTTATGACCGAGGTCGTATTGGCCGAGCAGCTCACCAATAGAAAATTATGTAGTGGAAATATAGAGCAATAGTGGTTCCCAAGGAGTGGGAGGCATGAGGACAGGTGGATTAGCCAAGTATTGTTTAAGCAAAGCAAAGGCTTGTTGTTGCTCAGTCCCCAAATGAAAGTGACATCCTTTTTAAGCAAGTGGGTGAATGAGTGACATTTATCTGCAAGTTGGGAGATGAAGCGGCGAATGGCTTGAATTTTCCCCTGTAAGTTACGCAATTGCTTGATATTCTCAGGCATAGGCATTTCAATGATAGCAGACACTTTAGCAGGGTCTACCTCAATACCTCGTCTTGACACAATGAAGCCCAATAGTTTCCCTAATAGCACACCGAAGACACACTTCTTTGGATTCAGCCTAACTTTGTATTCACGTAGGCATTCAAAGATACGCCACAAATGATAGGGTGATCCTCTCTTGTTTTGGACTTTCCCAGGATATCATCTACGAAGTACTCCATGATATCATGAATCATATCATGAAAAATCACTGTCATTGCTGTTGATAAGTTGCTCCTACATTTTTGAGGCCAAATGGCATCACCTGATAGCAGAAGGTGCCCCAAGGAGTCATAAAAGTTGTTTTGTGTTGGTCTTCTTCAGCGATCTTAATTTGATTATATCCCGAAAAGCCATCCATGAGTGATAGCATCTCGTACCCTACTTGAGTCAACAATCATGTCAATGTTGGGCAGCGGAAAATCATCTTTAGGGAAAGCCTTATTGATGTCCCTAAAATCCATGTAGATTTGGATACCTATAGGTTTTTTTTGGACAGGAACAATGTTCGATATCCATTCAGAATAATCAATTGGCCTCGATGAATCTTGTTGCAAGCAATCTTTCCAACTCTTCTTTAACCAATAGGGCCATTCTTGGGTGCATCTTCCGAGCTTCTGTTTGCATACGCATAGATCATGAGGCAGGTTGAGATCTTCATCCAAGGATGTCTCCATGAGACTTTCATCCTTGGTGTGGTCACTTTGTTTGTCCTTTGATTTTCTTATTTGTTTGTCAACCAGTGCCTCAAAGAGGTTTTCACTGTGCAACTTGGACTTTGATTTTTGCCGAGGATTTTCTTTAGAACTTTTTCCCTTGATTTTCTTTAAATTTTGCTGACCACGAAGTTCAGCCTCCTCGCCGAAGTAGGCGCATGTATCTAAGTCGATAAAGAAACCTTTCTTGTGATCTCCAATGGGAATTGTAGCCCTTATGCCCATGAACTCGGTGATAGCCTTGACGTTCTCAAATAAATCTAGTGGCATGTGATGTTGTTGGTCCCATTTAACAAGGGAAGGGTATACAAGATCAAGGCTTGGTTACGTGGGGGTTATGGTTAGGGCAAAGTGTTGTTCATGAAAAGGTTTATGGAGGCGATCCTCATATTGGCTACAATGGGAATCCGTATCACTATCCGATAGTCGAGATATCCTCATGCTTAGAACAAGTAGCATCTTGATCATTGGGGTGTGCTCCATAAGGGTGAATCCCAATGTTGTATCTTTCTATTTTGAAATGTGGAAGAGGGACTAGTTCTCTTTGTCCTTGTTCGTTCCTCCCACATCCTAGGCCTTTGTAGCCCATGGAGTACATCATTTTACTAGATTTTTCATATTCTAGGGTTCGATAACAGGATGGCTAAGTATCCTCAGGGACCCAAGTTGTAGGTGGATCAAGCAATTTCTCCTCAGCTAACAAGCCTCCAGGTAGGAATGACCCAATAGTGTGTTCCTCTCTAGGTATTTTGAAGCGGTAGTTGGGTCGACCTCTAGTCTTGGATGACAATGAGAGGTCTAAAACCAAGAGCACTTGTTGTACACTATACTCCCCAGCCATATTCAAGGATTTTCATCTCCCATGAATCAAATGGAGATGTTGAAGTAGATGCCCCATGAGCGCAAGAACTAAGAGAATCTGAATCCACCCAGGATTCCATGGCCTCATACTAGAGAGGGACAACTATATCTCATGGAGGGACATGCATATGTACCCTTTTGTGAAAATCTATTGAGAGCTCTATAATGAGCAAAGGGCTCTGAATCTCCTTGTATTGTAACCATATGTCCCTCATGCTTCAACTTAATGCATTGATGAAACGTTGATGGCACGGCCTACATGGCATGAATCCATGGTCGGCCTAGAAGCATGTTATATGGAAGTTCCAAGTCTAGGACATGAAACTTTTTTGATGGCAAGTGGGACCCACCTCTATGGGCAGCATGATGGTACCTGTGATTCCCTTTTCGTGTTGTTGTATGCAGTGATAGTGATAATATGGGACTCAAGATCTTCCTCCATATGTCCCAACTATTTGACCAATTTGAGCATGCAAATGTTCAACCCAGATCCGTTATCCAAAGGCACTCGTTTGATCTTCCCGGGTGACAACTACCTCAATGTACAAGGGAAGATTATGTGTTGGGTTCTCGGTAGGGATCTCCCTATGGTCAAAGCGAGATGTTTACTTAGTGCGATGTTTGCCACCGCGGCTTAAAGGTGTGCAGATCGACTTCTAAAGGCACTCCTAACCCCGAAGAGTTTGGTACGTAATGTCTTTATGCACATTTGATATCTTGAGAAGACCTAAGATTGAAATCTTAGCAGACGCCTCTTTCAAGTTGTTCTAAAAGGTTATATTTACCAGTTTGCGGGGTCGACGGAGAAGGTTCTAGGATCACGAGGCAAGCACCCTTGTTACCACAGTGTAGTCCTTTCCCTTGATCCGGATGGTATTGACACAGTCAGCAGGAGAGTGAATACATCCAATAAGTGAATCATAATGATTGTTGTCTCTTTTGGTGTATAAGTAATTCACATGACTTTATAAGTTTGGGATGACTCTCCCCGATCCGGATTTGAATTTTCCGACTTATCATGCTTGGGGAATGGTTCTTTATATATCCCCATTTTCTCGTTAGGTGTTTGTGTTTTGCATGGGTTATCCACCTCTATCTCCCCCTTGTCAATGAGGTCCTAAATATAATGGCAAAGCCGCAGACATTTTTTGTCTTATGTCCTTTGACATGATGCATTTCTGCAATGTTCATGCTCTTTGTACCATTAAGGTTTTGAGTGTTGTCGTCAAACGACATTACGTTATAGGATAGGTCATCATGTGGGCCGCATCCAATCGTTTTAGAATAATTGATAAAGATTCATTGACAGAGGTGAACGTTCTTCCCTTTGGTGGTGGTTGAATTGGGCCCTTGGTCAGTTTAAAAGGTTGACCAGTTTGGACCATTTGAACACGTTTGGAATTAGTGATTCCATCTCCCACCACATTTTTGTTTTTGTTAAAGATCTTTGGCTTTTATGTGGGTTTGACATTTTGGTTGTCTCTCGGATTTGGTTTTGAGGGTGCCTTTGGCAATGATATCTTTTCTATCTCGAATCCCTTTCTCGATAACCTCCTCAAAAGTATGAACACAATGCATTTGGAGATGGAAATCTATATCCGGGTTGAGATTGGGAATGAAAATACTAACCAGCTGCTTTTCAGGGAAAGCACAAGGGAAGTGAATAGTTATCCCTCTCCACCATTGGAGGAAGCTGGCGAAGGTCTCATTCGGGCATTGTTTGGCGCCACATAAGTCTACCATGGTAACATCACTCTCTATGTTATACGAGAAGTGATGTACAAATCTTTCTGCCAATTCTAGCCAGGTGAAAATTGATCCTCGTGGTAAGCATGTAAACCACTCCAAGGCTTGACCTCCGAGACTCTTGGGAAAAAGTCCGATGAGGTAATTGCCACTATAATACACCTCTTGACATGCCATGTAAAAATATTTAACATGATCCCATGGATATCTTTTCCCTTTATATTTGTCGAACTTTGGCATATCAAATTTCTTTAGAAAGGGTTGAAGGGTCATTGTCTTGTCAAAAGGATAGGGGCATAATTCTTCGTATTGATATTTCTTGATGTTCCTTATATTTCTCTCTTGTAAGCTCGTGAGCATCACTTTCATAGACTGCACTTCTTATGCAAGCAATTGTTCTTTAGTGGGAGAAGCGGGGATGTATACACGATGATACCCTGTGTCTTCTTCTCCTTGGTTTTCTTGATGGAGTTCATTGATCTTAACCTTAGGCCTCAACTTTTAAACGTTCTTGTTTACGTATTTCTGTACATGGGAAGTAAGAAAAGCTAGTTGTTGGCTTAGGTTACTAATTTGTTGTTGGATTGTGGCTTCTTCTTCTAAAGGTTCCTCCTCTTCGTATTGCGGAGGTTCTTCACCTGTCTCATGTTCTATCTTGTTTCTTCATGGCACTTTGATAAAGGGTATTCTATGCCCTACCACTTTATCATTCCTGTGTAAGAAGTGGAAGCATGTCCGTGTGTTAAAATATCTTCCATATTGATAAGGGGACGTTCTTCCTCAGTAGCGTCATTTGCAGGTAGTATTGTTTCATTCTCGGTGGGCAATTTGGCCCCTAATTCTATGATTCGTGCCAACACTCTATCCTTGTTTCTGAGAAGAAACTCATCTCTAGTAAAGTGGGGTCAAAATCAAGTTTTGCGTGTGGAGATTCTAATTCATTTCCACTATGATCGACCATCTCTTCGATTTCCTTTTCTACGGAAAAACAAAGGGTCCTAGATCATGTCCAATGAAGGGATTAAACCCTTTTCTATTAGAGGTTTCCCAAGCTTACGCTTGTTGTTCCTCGTATGTCTATTTCTTTAATCCTAGATGTGTTTTAGGAACCATGTTTTCGTGATATTTTCACTAGGGTAAGTTGTAAACGTGTTCAAAGCTTAGTGACTACCCCTAAGTGAAATACAAGATGTATTTGCTAAGAGTATGAATAAATCAACAATGTGAGAATACCAAATAGAGTGAGTAATCACCAATGACACAAGTGTTTGGTATCGAAACCTGTTTAAATGAAGTTCCTCCTAGACTACGTTTCAAAAAGTAGTTTCACGTCACAAGATGATTAACAAGATGTCTTCACTTATGCCAAGTTCAAGGGGATGAACAAAACGTAAGTAAATACAAGAAGTCAATGCGACCTCCCAATCAAGATATACGATGAGCGAGCTCAAACTCGATTAAGACCTATATCTCAAAAAGTGCCAATTATAATTTGCGAATGACACAACAATATCACCAAGATATGTTAACCCACTTTACGAGAAAGTGAAGTATTGATATCAAGGTGTTATTGATATAACACACACAAATGGTAACACCTAGCACTCTTTAAAATTGAGGTAATAATGGAATCAAACTAAAAATCTCAAAGTATAGCTAGGAATAGTTAAAAATGTGTGCAACGTAACCTATATATATATATATATATATATATATATATATATATATATATATATATATGTCGAGTTTACAAGAAACAAGACGTAAATATCGAAATTGTAGTGATACGATACAAACAAGCTAACTCTTCTAAGGAAGTCCATGGTGATGAACCATGCCTAACTACAATGATGATCTTGACATGGGTATCAAGATCACAATGGCTACCAATGATGTGAATACACCTTCACACACTTTAGATGTTTAACTTACCCAGCCATTAAAACATGGATGGGCGTAAACAGACATAAAAGTGATAGAAAAATCGATTGGTAACACAAAGGTAGTCACCCTTCTTTTGATCAACAAAGTGTCAAAAGAATGTGAAGGAAGCAAATCAAAAAGGATGAAAAATGTTGGCTTCACTTCAGCAGAGTTTCACCTCACCTTAAGGCAAGTAAAAACTAGGCGAAAGTAATGCATCACACGTTTCACAATGAAAATATGGTTCACAACTCAACACTATTTTAGAATGGTCAAAGTGGGCTCCTGTCCAAATTATAGCTTCCTAGGTGGTTCTCTCGTCCTAGGTGCTACGAAGATTATCCATGAGCGGGATGATTTACCCAAAAAGTCACAATGACTAGTTTGGGAGTATCTTGACTTTGCCCCCTTCAAGCATAGTGGGAAATAAATGCATCCAATTGTGTACTTAAAATGGTCACGTAGGGACAACTTGTAGCTCTAACTCACAAAGGATTTACTATTCAGATAGGTAGTGCGGAGCACTTCTCATTTCATCCACAAGGTTCCCCTCTTGCGTGGACTACTTTGGGGTTCCTGAACCACCCCCATTGTTGTAGCTTAAGGTGTTATGCCAAAGGGGTTATGTTTTAGTTGAGAGGAGAGGGATGTACCATTTTTCAAACTCCGTAATATAGTGTTTTGAATATGTTGTTCATTTTATCTATTTTAATTAGATGTGATTTTCTCAAACATCATTTAGCAACCTGTATAACAACTATATTAGTAGTTTTATGACTTTTGTTTCGATTCCTCCGTTCTTTGACAAGTGATGGCATTTGGTCCTATATGATGATTTTTAGTAGTTTTCCATCAAAAGAGAAGGCATCATTTCTGATTCTCCAAATCATCCAAGGATGCAAGAGAAGAGCATACGTGATTGTCTTCAAAAATCTAAAAATATATCAAATGGAAAAATACTTTAATTCAACTATGCCAATTTAACCAATTCCAACTCAAATACTCCTAACAACCTCAAAGCATCAAAAGGACTTAAGAATCATTTCTAATTCCCAAGATCGCCCCAAGGGACGCAAGGGAAGAGCATACGTGATCCTTATTCCTATAAGTAAACAATGCAAAATATTACCTAATCAAATACAAACATGTAAAAACAACCTGCAAAGACAAATATATGATTAGATAAACCTACAAGAATGTTAGCACATCAACACCTTAATTTCAAAAATGCAAAAGGACACTTGCGCCCCTTTTTTAGCGCCTGCACGTGGGTTAGGGCGTATGCACCACTAAACGTTGTTTTCAGCTCACAATGTACCTATGCCACCCGAGAGATGTGTGCGCCACGAAAAACAACATATGTGCCACTAAAATAGTGCCTACACCACTATGTGGAATTTTTGGATTTATTAAGCACTTGCACCACTAGAGAGGTGTGTGCACCACAAAAATAATGTATGCGCTACTATGAGAAAAACAAATAGAAAAACAGACAAAACAACTACATTACTGGAAAAATGTGTCTGTGCCACTAAAATAGCATGTGCGCTCTAGTTAGGGCATGTGCACCAATCTGACAGGTTTCAAAATGTAGTGAAGGTACAAGTATTTAAATGATGTATGTGCTCAGGTTAGTGCACTGTGTGCTTTGGTTAGTGTGTGTGTGTCAGGGTTAGCACGTATGCGCCGGGGTCAAAAAATAGAGTAACAAGTTTTACCAAAGTGCGCCCGCACCTATTCCCTAAAAACGTGCCTACGCTAGACCTGCAACCAAAATATGGCAACAAACACAAGAAAACTCACAATATCTCAAATTTTGACAAGTTAGCTTAAGAATGGCAATAACCCATTAAAATTATGGCTATGAACATGAGGTTACACATATCAAATGAGAAAAATTCCAAGAAAATGGACATTAATTACTACATGTGCATATCAAAAGTTAGCCAAAACAATGAAACTTAAACTAAAATGCCATGGGACTAAAGGTCCCACCTAAGTATTTCATCAAATGTGTACAAGTATTTCTACAATTTAGCTAAATTTAAAGCAAGAAACTACCACCTAGAAATAGCTTCCTAACCTAGCTAGAAATGAGAAATGTGCACCATCACGATGAAGAAATAAACAAGTCCTACCCTCAACATTATGACTTTGAAATGATCAAAACATAATGTAAATGAATGAACTCTATTCTACTTAATTGCTTAATTTAACATTAAAATGAACCTAAGTAGTTCAATGGCAATCAAATTATATTTTATTGCTTTGATCCTTCAATGGATGCTTGGGTATGAGGCTTATCTCTTCAAGAATGGAGGATGGAGATCTCAAGAATGACAAAAGGCTATTAGTATGAAACTATGTGCTTTCTTTTGTCTCTTGAGAGATTTAGGTGTAAGTGTAGAAGTAGACAGAGGGTTGTTTATATAGCCCAAAGGATAAAGGATTCAACACATCCTCCTGAATGTGGGACTAATGGAGATGTAGAGTTAGTTATGGATAAGGGGGGTTTAGATGGGGTTGAGTTAACTTTAGGAAGGTTTAGTTTGTCCTTAAGTGGCTCATGTGGATAAAGGGGGTGTATTAATTAATCAAGATGATTAATTAATACATGTGCAAGCTTTTATAAGCTTTTAGATGGATTTTAATGTGATTTGGACCATTAGGAGGGAATTAAACCAATTAAATAGTGATTTATTGATTTAATGAGAAGGGAGGCTAATTAATCAATAATAATTAATTAGACTAGATAGAAGGTGTTGATTAACGAACGGTCGTTAATTAGGTTACGTGTTGGATAGGTGACTTAATTAATTAGCGTAATGTAATCAATTAACGACAATGGAAGAGAAGATGAGCACTATTGACAATATGTCGTCAATTTGTGGGAAAGGAGATAATTAGCGCAATTTAAGTATTTAAATTACTTAGGCGTAATTATAGGTGTCTACAGGGTCCTTCTTTGGCATATCATCTTCTTTATCATGGCTCCTAAAATTCCTCAAATTTCTTTGTCCTTCGATTTACTTCAAATGCATCCTAATTGCCAAGTTGTTCTTAAAAAGGCCCTGACACCATGTATCTTCCCGAGATATGCCTCTCATGAAGCGTTATTTTTATCGCTTATTTGATGACCTTAGTATTCTTGATCCTCCATCTAATCAAGCCATGTTGAGTCAATTCAAGCTTTGCATTATTTATTTGAAGACAAATTTAAGGATATGGAATCTAAGATTACATCCTCAAATTTTAAATCCAACATCTTAAGGATGTTTCTCGTGCTCATGTTTGTTTTCTTTCTACATCTCATCTTCATTCTATATCTACTACATGTGCTCATATTAGTGAGCCTCAAGTCATACCATTACTAGAGCCTCTCACCTTTGATCGCAATACTAAGCAACATGAGATTTTATTGAGCTCCTTAGTCATCAATTGATCACTTTAGTGCTTACTCATTACTATCCTCCTTATCGGCTAGCAAAATATCAAGGTTGTCCATATTGCAATTATCATCGAATCAATGGACATAATGACAATGATTGTTATACTTTACAATGAAAATCAAACATCTTGAGCTTCAGCGCTTTATCTCATTTACTTGCACAACATTTTGTTGCATTCCCATCTACAAATACTACATCTTAATGTGTTCCTAAACCTGATTCATCTATGTCTAATGAGCACCACACCATCACTTCTAATGGTAGTTCTATGGAAAGTCAAGCACCGCCTAAGAAACCACCTCTAAAAATCAATATAACACCTCCTCCTCTCAAGACATCTACAAAATTACCAAGTCAAATTATGCAACCGCCTCTCAAAATCAATCAACCTTCTTCTCCTATCAAGTCTTTTACAACATCATCCATACCACCAAAGCTGCCACCATTCAATCTTTCTCCCCATCCCACTCCACTTCCATTTCCAATTCATTTTTTCAAAGCAACTACTCCTCCTATTAATAGCCAAGACACATTTCTACCACCATCACATGGTCCTATTGTCACTTTTTCCACACATGCTTCCACCGCTTCATGCAAACTTAGTCTCCGGTAGGTGACCCTTACTACCTTACCCCTTGATGATGCACTCATGTTCTTACGGTTCTTACATGGTTGAGGGATATCTTGCAATGAGAACCCGCTTTCATCTTCCCATTACATAATTCATGGATATATTTATATATTACATAGTCACTCATACATACATACATATATACATATATGACCATCTATTTCTATTCACGCATATAATAAGATCTCTCCTCATTTCTCACATCACTTAATCAACAATACACTTATCTATTATACTCATGTATCACCCATTTATCATAAAATAACACACTCATCAACATACACTTGAGGGCATTGTACTTATTCCCCCTAACTTCAAAAACATCTCAATATCTCATCACTTCACATCTAGACTTCCACATACAACACAATCATATTAACATATTCACTCATACCGTCATTACCCAATGACACGCTCTTATGCTTCGGTTCACACTTGACTGTTGAGGGCATCATATACACATGAACCTCACACACTACACAATAGACATTATACATTATACATCTTACACTTTTGTAAATACACATCATCTTACCTCATCACTACATATACTACACATAATACACATTCTACTCATCTACTTATACGTGTTACACTCACTACCCGATGACACACTTTAGTCTCACAGTCCATACTAGACTCTTAAGGGTTTACAATTCAAATGGACCTAACCCCACTCACACATTCAACCATTCAACCTTTTTCTCATGTGACATTCCTAGATTAGTGATAAATATCATAGGCTACATCATCACTTCTTCTAGCATCCTCTTGTGATATATGTTTTAGGCTAAATCATCACACATTCTCACACCTCATCTCCATGTCACATATCATCATTACACATTCATTTACGCACAACATATAGTTTGACCATTTCCCAATGACACACTCTCATTTATGGTTCATTCTTGAATATTTTACCTTGTTGCATATAATTCAATTCACTCAAGGGGCATGTTGCTCCTATCATTCACTTTGCATTCCATTTCATCCATCCACAACATACTTTGTATAGCTTGCTTGTGTTTACTCTTCCTTACATTTACTTGTTATAGGTTCATATTATTACACATGCTAGATATATATCTTGTATGTCATTATGTTTATCATACACACATGCATGTTCACTTAATTTCTAGTTGTGATCACATATTGTACATGAGTCCATTACACATAACATAGATTTTTGCACAAGACCTAGTATCACCCCACACCGGCTCCCGAGGGCATCCATTTTCATATACTACATGTGTTATTGTTTCATTTTGTTTCATAACACACTCATTTATTAGATTATACATGCTTTGACATACTTTTTTATCTCTTTAATATGCTAACAGTGTTTTATGTCCAACATTTGTTTTGCAAGACTATTTTCCACTATGGTTATCTGTTATATTGCTTGTACTTGTTTGTCATTATATGCCATTATTTGTGGGCTTTTCCCTTTGTCTTGTGTGCACATTTGTATGTCTTTGGCTTCATCGGCCTTGATTGTCTTGCGACATTGTGAGTAATGTCCCATGTTTGCAACCTATTTTTCATGGTCTACATTATCTTCTTGTGTGTTTCTAGCTCACACATTGCCTACTTAGCTTACATGTCATATTTTGCATGAGTTTTTTCTTTTCTTGTACTAACACTTATCTCCTAGCCACTTGTTTACATGTGCCTTTATTTCTACCAAGCACATCCCCTTCCCCGATAGGGTGAGGTTTCAAATAAGCGGTAGGTCCTCTTTTGAGCCACATACTCCTTCAAAGAATGTCACACTGCACCCCAAATGAGGGGGCATTATTTGGTTGAATTAGTCACCCCATACGAGTATACACATAACAACACAAGACTTCAGACAACATAGTTTTCAGTTTTGATAAGGCTCGGAATCAAACTTGGGTCCTTAAAGACAATGACCTTCCCTAAGTGCCAATAACAGGGTAAATAAATGATCTTTCTTGGTATGCATGCGCAAACTGGGGACAATTACACAGTTCTTCAACATGTCATAGAGGCTTTTGACAGGGTAGAGAGTCCTTTAGCACTGGGAATTTACACAACAGATTTTATATGGAAGACAATCCTTAACACTCATGCACAACATCTCGTAGTGGTGTTTTTACAACGGAAAGCAATTAAAGGTTGGAGGACGACACCCAGAATATTTCTCCCTACACTTCTTCTATAACATTGGTGTGAGATTTCTTGAAAAATTTGCACGCATCGACATCAGCTATAACATCCTTTCTACACTCTTTCCTCTTCACGGATTAGGTGCACATATTCCTTTTTCACATTTTTCAATATTTTCTTTTGCATACTTCCTTACATGCTTTTTATACATATACACGCATATTTGACTACTTGATCATCTTCTCTTTTGTAGGTTCATCTGTATGGGAATCAGGTAGTCAACATCACACACATCAACACCAACAATAGGTACAACATTGACATTTACACACATTCCCTCCCTAGGTTCATTTTCATCACCTTTTTTACACTTTTGCATCTTTAGTCTCCACGCTCCATCTTTTTATCACTCCACACTTTGTCTAGTCCATTGGCATGTTTTCTATATCAATTAACATGGATATCGTGTACACGTCTCTATCTACTTTATGTTACCGAGATTTCTTCTCACCAACATAAGGTGGGGCAAATTTAGACACAAAATCATGCACTTTGGGTAACTATCTAGTCTTACTACATACTACGCTATTCATATGGTTCATAAGTAAGAAAAGTACCAACTAACCCATGTCTCTGACCACCTTTCTTTGCTTTATGCTTCTACTTTTAGTCTTACACTCTTACTTACTTAGTATTTCTTTTCACCTTTCGACATTTGTCATTCTACTAAACACCACCGTGTCGCGCCCTCATCTCCTCTAGGTGTCCTTGTCTTCTTTATACTTAGGTCACACTTTTTGGGTCTTTTTTATCCGTTTGGGCATCTTATCTTTTTGGTAGTCAACCTTTTCGGGGTTAATTATTAAATTCAAGTGAAGGAATCATATAAATATAAAGTTATGTGATCATAATAAGGGACCAAGCACTAAACATCTATTATCTCCACCTAAGGTTGCATCCATCAAAGGAATTTATAGCTTCATTTACACCCATTTAGCTCCATCATAGGGGACAAAGGTTGGTTCATCTACATCACATTTCATAGAAGGGGAGTCTATTGTTTACATGTACACATTATTTACATTCTACATCTAGTTACTTGCTCACTACACATAAAGTGTGACACACACAAAAGCAACCTACGGAACAATTCTACACACACATAGAACTACATTGGGTTTGAGATCTAGTGTAATGCTCAGTAGTAAGTCCATCATTGTGGCAGCTGAGGACAGTCTAACCCCTCATTTTTCATCTTTCTTTTTTAGGTTTTGATGTCTATTTGAGGCTTTTGTAGGTGTTTTCTTCATTGCAGTTTACAAAGAACCTTGGTGATCTTACATCGACATAAACACGACAAAAGGTGAACAAGTGTGAAATTCTTGTGAAAACCTTAAAGGAGGTTTTCTCGAGCATCCACGTAGACTAGGGCACCCACGGTGCCCCCATCCTCTCCAGTGCGCCCTCCCAATCAAATTTTTCGATCTGGATTTTTCCGTGCTTTTGTGCGACAGTATTCCATCTCTTTTCATCCAATCCCTACTTCAACACACTAAAGTGACCTCTTTGAATCAGCTAAGGCTCTTCTAACCCTCTTTGTAATTAGGGTTGCATATCTTTATTGCTTAGTTGTTTGGGTTAATTTATGTACTTCGTTGTTTCATTTATTTATTGCAAACTTGCATTAGATTAGGCTATTATTTCATGTTTTAGCATAATCGAGATGTAGTGTAGCACTCCATAAGTTCACTCTCTCGCGTGACATTCGAAGCCAATACGACTCCCATTCTACATTTTCCTTTTTAGGTTTGATGTGGTTTGTGGGCGTGTGAACTCTCTATTTTGCAAGTTACATGTATCTTCAATGATCCAAGAGTGACTATCAGGTGATCAAATGAGAGCAATTGTGACACTCTTGCGATACATTGAAGCCGATCGAGAGATTTTGTGTAGTCACGAGTGCCCAAATCCAATCATCAACACCCAAGTGCCCTTGTCCTAGTGTGGGCGCCCTATCCAACCTTGTTTGTGAGCTCCAAAATTTATAGAGGTTAGTTAGAATGTTGTTGGCATCATGTTCATCACTTCTTCGTGCCTAAATCAATTCCGTATTGTGGATATTAGCTAAGTTTCTTTTCTCTATTTCTTGCCTAGGATTTCATATCCTACATTTTAGTGTGATTGTGTCATTACTATATTGCAACATTTATACATCATTTATTTCAATAGTGACTTCTACAATTAGATTTAATTCAAATTAAATTAAATCAAGAGTGCAAAAAAATGGAAACATTACTTGATGGGCAAGGAAATAGTAATTCATACGATCATCAACCCTCCAAGACTTCTAAACATGGACCAAGCTACGACAATCTAGACACTTCCATTTGATGGGATTCTTGCAGCAGTTCCATCTCGTGATTAGGTATAAGAAAGGTACACAAAATAAGGTTGTTGATATGTTATCTATACCTCTAATTTGTAGACACAAAATCATGCACTTTGGGAAATTATCTAGTCCTGGTTACATACTACCATTTATATGATTCCTAAGTAAGAAAAGTATTAATTAACCCATGTCTTTGGCCACCTTTCTTTGCTTTATGTTATCACTTCTTACACCCTTACTTGCTCAGTCTACCTACCTTTTTATACTTCATCATTTATCATCCCGACACCAAAGACTCCAACCAAGATGCCAACACCAAGCACCCTCATCCCCTTTGTACTTTAATCACACTTTTTGGGTCCTTTCTAGTTGTTTGAGCATCTTACCTTTTAGTTGTTTGGGGTTAATTATTAAATTTAAGCAAAGTAATCATATAAATATAAATTTAAATGATCATGATAAAGGCTCAAACACTAAGCATTAGTTATCACCACCTAAGGTCGCATCCATCAAGCATCTAAGAGCTCTATCAGATCTATCTAGCACCATCCAAGGGACACAAGAGTTTTTATTTTGTATACACACTTCATAGGAGTGAAGTTCATTCTATTCCATGCACACATCTATTACATTTATTTACATCTAGCTTATTTTCTCGCTACCAAGTGCGACTCGAACAAGAGCCACCTGTGGCACAATTCACACACACACGTAACTACATTGGTTATGAGATGTAGTGCAAGTGCTCAATCATAAGTTCACCATTGTGATAGCTAAGGGCGTTTGACCCCTCATTTTGCATCTTTATTTTTAGGATTTGATATCTATTTGAGGGTTTTGCATGTTCATATTTCATCAGAGGTTTCAAAGGACCTTGGTGATCTTAGTGCAACCTCACAGTTACCAAAGGTGACTAATAGCGAACATCTTGAGACCACTCGATGAGGTTTCTTGAGATATTCCACATACCCATGCACCCATAAATGTGAAAAAGGGCACACGTGGGTGCCCTTGTCCCTCTCTAGGTGCCACAAATTCCAACCTATCTCTCTGATCAACGCTTTTATGGGTCTTTGTGTGATGCTCTTTCTACTCTATTCATCTAGTCAAAGACTTCACTACACTCTAAATTTTATTACAAATAAGATAAGTACCTCTTTCTCCACCTTGCAATTAGAGTTTCATAATTTATTACTTAGTTGCTTGGGTGTATTTTCTGTACTTAATTGCATATTTATTAGATCGCTACAATAAGATCGTATTGGGATCTTATTTCACATTTTAGCTTAATCATAGTTGATGTTGCATTCGTTATTTTACATCATAGTTCTCTTGTTCATGATAGTTATAAAGAACAATATGCTAATGATGTTGATATTTAAGTGTATGAAGATTTGATGAGTGGAAAACAAGTCGAGAATTGATCATCACGTGCATGATGGAATCTTGTATCATTTTGGTAAAATTTGCATTCCACAAGATGAAAAAGTGCATATGATTAGGGAATTTCACACTTCTCTTATATTTGGTCATTTTGGAGTTGGTAAAATAGTTGCACATTTACAAATGTATTTTTATTGGCCTTGAATGTGGGAACTTGAACCATGTATAAAAAATGATGTGTACTTTGTGCCACGAGCAAGCCTAACAACATGAAGTTAGAAATTTAAACTCCTCTTCCTGTCCCTACACATCCATGGGAAAGTATTTCCATGGATTTTGTAGGAGGTTTTCCCATGTCACAAAGGAAACACGACTATTTATATGTGGCGGTGGATAAATTTAGCAAAATGTGTGTTTTGATTTCTTCTACTAAACAAATTACTTTGGTGAAGGGACTCGCACATTTATTTTTTCAGTTGTTAGAAGCACAAAGGATTGAGGGGGTGAATCATACCTTTAAAATTTTATTCCATTTCCATACATCATTTATTATCATTCATACAACCATTATATTAAACATTAACCATATGTGTGTTTACTTAAGCATTAGATCAACCATATACAACAACAAGAGCAAGAGAGTACTAAATAACACCAAATTTAAGTGGAAAATACTCAAGGGGAAGAAAACCCACTGATACTCTTCATATATTGCACAAAGTAAATAGATTTAGTGAAGCACCAACTTCACAAGGAGCACCAACCCCTATTTTAGTAAAGCACCAACCTTACAATGAGCACCAACCCCTAGTTTAGTGAAGCATAAACTCCACAAGGAGGATACAACCCCCTAATATGATATAGCTTAAACTCAACCACATTTGGATGAAGATATCTAAATATTTTTTCTACCACAATTGATGGATATAACTTATTCACTCACACACCTTCAAACCCTCATTCTCCTAACTCAGTCTTTTTTCTTCTTTAATGAACTGGTTTGATTCAACCCTTACATTCAAGCTCTCTAAAATTCTTCAAAGTTTTACACACATCCTTAGCTATGATTTCATACCCTCAACCACTTTCACTTCCTCACCTAGGTCACATTTTTCCCTCTTGTTCAACTAGTTCAAAAATGAACCAAAACAAGCACTTTATATGCTTCATAACTCTAAAGCACACCATGGGCCTGGTCCTCACCCAATATCTTGACAACAAATCAAAAACATAACATCATACTCATATACATTTATAAAATTGACCCATATAGGTTGGTCATGCTCAAACACACTAAGAAAGCCCAAAATTACTCAAAACCCCATCACATGATTCACCTAAGACCAAAAACCTCGTCATCATCATGATTAGTAAAGATTCTAAATTCCTCACACATATCAAACATGACATAAAAAAATCATCCATAGTCTTACATTATCTTACACTAATCAAATTATTCATAATGTTATCAAGAAGGTTCATATCCTTCACAAAACATATGTTTCAAGGAGCTAGTCTTCATTTATGGACCTCTAAATCACACCATAAAGACCTCAAAAATATGTCATGTAACCACTCATTGGAAATATATTACACTTTATATCACATAAATACTTGTTAGAGCTCTTGAAACATCCATACATGTAAACCATGCTCACTTTTCTCTTCACCAAATTGAACTTCCCGAAAGAAAGTTTTGAAACTCATCTAATTTGCACCCTTTCTACCACTTTCAAGACTTCTAAATGACTTGAATAAGGAAAAAAATCACCCCCATTCACTATCCAATGGATAGAAATCCTCAAAATCCAAAATATGTGTTTATCTCCATCTTTTAGCCAAAGCAATCATGTCCGTAAAATAAGAAACCTTTGTTCATCACAAACCGAGTTAGTTTACATATCAAATCTCATCATCAAGATACAAACCATATACCATTGAAAATATATCTTAATCTACTTTCCATAACATCTTACATTTCCTTCCAACTCCAATTGGAAGGCCTTCAACCAAGTTCATCTCAAACTCGCTCCAAACTCCCCTAAAGACCAGGCCTCTTCATAAATAAGGCACACTTTGACCTCTAGGACCTCAACCATGATCTGAAACCATCATGTACATCAAATATAACTCCAACAATTAAAAAAATGTCAATTTATTTCATACCTCATTTGGAAAACTTTTCCAAAATTGAACATCTTCAAAAACTTTCTTGTTTGAGTGGGGTCCACAAATCATCACATGCTCTAACTTACCTTTCTAGAAATCTGGAGGATTCTTCTACAACCTCTAAATTTTACTTTTACAAAAGGAATCAAAATAGGACTCATCACACTCAAGACCTTCTCTAAGTCACTTTTGACCTAGGGTTTCAAACTCACAAAAAGCAATTTACCTTCTTAACATTCGTTCATAAAAATGTGATGATGAAATGACCTCATTATTTTTTGAAATTCTCTTAGATTAATTTTAAAATATCCTCAAATCCACACTATCCCATGTAAATCACACAATCCCCAATGAGCATCAGAAGTTGTAATTTGAGCTGAAATCACCTTTCTTAGACCATGTTTCACCTAAAACATCATAACTTACAAAATCTTCTTCATAATGACTTAAAATTTTGCTCAAACCTCTAGGACACCCTCATTCACCATCTAATCATCATGTTATCTCAAATAGTCTCTGATCTTCATATCCCATCTCATTTGCATGACTATCCCTTAGGGTTTTGCATGGTTTAAGCTAGGTCATAATAGAAGAACCTCATACCTCATCATGAAACCTCTCCAAAATGCCCTAACACACCTAAGACAACATGTCTCACACCTATGCATTCCTCCATGAGCTCACATGGCTCTATACCTCATCCTCATGCCTCATTTGGCCTCTAAACACCTAGACTAAGTCTAATGTGCACGTGAAACAAGGTCTTCAACCTATACCTACACCATGAGACTCATATGATTATCTCCACACTCTCCTAAAATTCTCTTCATGACTCTACTATCTTCTCAAGTCACCATGTAGCTCCATCCACCATGCTCTATCACCTAGGCTAGCTAGGTCACCTGATTAGGCTTGCTAGACCAAGCCAATCTCACTAATCCACTCATGCAATCATGAAACCACCTGAATCTCCATGTCATCATCATACTAAGCACCTTATAGCACTCTTCATCATCTCTTTGTCATTAATGGGATTTTACATCAATGACAACACCTAAAATCAACATGCCAACAATCTCCCCCTTTGTCATTGATGGAAAACCACCTAGTCTTCTCCCCTTTTACATTAATGACAAAGTGCATACTTGAGCATCACAGTCTTCATCTTTCTCATCTTCACATGATTACCTCTTCGTTGGAAACATCAACAAAAGTCTTCATTAATACACAAACCTTTTTTCCTTCTTGACTCTGATTTGACTTCTTTCTCAGCTTGAAACTATAACACACCTAAACCTTGAACCGATATACACTCACACATGCCAAAATCAAATTTAAACATGAATTATCACTTACTTACACTCTTTCTTGACCATTCCTCTAATCATTCATAACATCATCAAATTACCTATCATTATCATGACTGATAACCAACTATAAATGCTAAAATCCCTAAACCAAGTTTTCACTATATTTGACCAAATTTTGCCATGCTTTAGAAGCACAAGCATCATAAACATACAACCTCATGCCTCCCCCTGGACTTATACCTTATCCTCCTTTCTAACTGAAAACAAAAATTAGACTTCATACCTTGTTATCATGCCTCAATATGATCTAAACATTTCATTACCTCTGCCCTGAAACTCTTTTCAAAGTGTTCTTTACCTTTTAAAGCATGTTATTTCACTTGACCTGGATATATGACCTAGTCACCAAGCCATTATACCTGTAAACATGACTAGCACCATTTTTCTAGCACTAATAGACATCATAGATCACCTTTCACCTTTTTTAGAGTCATAACCAACTCCCCTGCCTCCAGGACCCCTATAAACTTATAACATGCAATTTTGATGCACTATCATTTCTTTACTCAATAATGAAAACATCCAAGCAAAATACAATCAACATTCATATACATTTCTTACCTTCTTGAACACCTTTTCATACATTTGAATTGAATTTAAACTTAGCTCCTCTTCCTTCAAAATCCTTCTTTGACACTGAGAACACCCAATGTTAATGGAGTCAATATGCCCTCCTGGTCTTTGTGATGATACACATATGCACTTTAAACACTTTACACACTTAATTTGATCTCTACAAGATAAGATTCTTTTGCATTTATGATCATCTCAGACATATCAAATCAAGAAACAAAAATGATCTCCTCCAGCCTTGATGGATCATTAATAGTTCTGTAGCTCCACATTTTGGTGCAAAATTGACCACCTACAGTACCTTGAAAGATGATACACTCATCATGGTATAAGATATCACAAACCTACCTTACATGTAAAATTTTCACATACTTCATTTCTATAGATTGTTTCAAGATTTCTTTCATCACAAATTTGTAATGCATTATAAAACCTTCATACGCAGACCTATAGCATACTCAAACAGCCCTGCCCAGCTCATAAATGAGTATACAAGTCTTAGTAGGAGATTTTTCAACCTTTGCACATCTCATATTACACTTGCTTGCACAACCTTCTTGTTTCTAAAACCCCTAGTAGAAGACCAAGAGTAGTTCTTCTATATGACCTTTCTAACTTCTTGTAGAAGTTTCAGAACCTGCACATTTTCTTTCTTCTTATTCCTTTTGTAGCTTATCATCTTCAACTATCTTTTGTCCTTTTTACTGATGCATTGTCTCAAATCACACACTCTTTTAACTCATCTTTCTAGGGATTCTTAACACTTTATGGCACTTGTATCAAGGTCGCAATAACTCCCCATGTCTCAAGAGGTCTACTTAGACCTGTAGTGTCTTTTTCACTTCTATCTCATACAATGCCTCAACCCCTTCCTTAAGGGTTTTTCACGTCTAATTTTGATACAACTTTCCATTCAAACTCAAACACTCTAGAGTCCCCATTTGGCCTTTTAAGCAGCCAAAAGATTCACAACATATTTCTTCACAAAGATCTTCTAATCCACTATCTCATATTGAAATTAGGTCTTTTAATCAAGTTGAAATAGTTTTACCCTTAGATTGTCATATTTTCCCATCATTTGAGGTCTTCTCATGGATTAATTTTTCTTGAATCTTGATATAGGTCAAATGTAGATACTTTATTCCAAATCTTGGCCTTCAAATCCTCCATTTATTCCCTCAAGCATAGGATTTTTTTCAAACCCCTTATTATAGTTTCTTGAGCCCTGTTAAGGTAGAAACAATTAAAAGTGCACAAATTTTGATTTTAAGTATTCAAAACTTAAGCTATCATCCTCGAGCTTAAAACTACTTTTCCTAGTTCAATCTAATCTAAAAAATTCAACACACAGAGATGGACAAGACTCAAAAGACTTTTACTAACTTAGATAGCTCTACTTTTTAGAACATGTGATCATATCAAGATCTTCTACACTCTTGAGCATATGCATATCAACTAAGGGTCTTACCCCTTTGAGCTTCTATAAACCCAAGATAAATTTTTCAACCATAAAAATATTTCATTCATCTAATCTGAGACACTACTTGAGTCTTTGCCACCATATACAGCCTCGCCTAATAGAGCTCATCAACACCTTACTGATTGAGTAAGATTCAACTTGTTAGGGTAACTAGTATGGAAAATCATACCTAATATTGTAGATAGATGCATGTATTCCCAAGACACCTTGTCATTCTTTTGAAGCTTCTCATTCAAAATTGGTTAACAAAACCTTTATACCCATTTAGGATGATCATACTTAAGACTTAACAATGCATATTTCTACTTTTAAAATACCTTAGAGTATCACCATTCACTAAACCTTGGGCCATATGATTTCACATCGAGTTCATGATATTTTTAGCCATTTAAACAACTATCACTCACAACTCTACTTATCATTCACTTTTAGTTCCTTCTACCTTCATCCATCTTCTAGAGGCACTTTGATGCCCCGAATTTACATGATTGTCTTGAGTATATGATTTAACAACTTCTAGTCTTTAACACCACTTTATAAAATGACCATTTAGCCTAATCCTTTCCGACTCTGAATCATACACTCAATTGCTCAAGATTCTCAACCACATACCTTTTATGACTTAGACCTTTGATCACAATGACATGGTGGGTAATGTATTCCTAATAGACTTATGACCTTGAGATACACTTCACATAACCTCAAACCTTTGAACAACACAAATACATAGATCGAGAACATTGAGATCATTGATCTTCATAAACACATTTGAATCATGACTCTTCTCAACAGGTCTTTTAGTGAAAAATAGAAACTTTTATGGAAAAAAAGAACCTATACATACAGGGTCATTTTGACAAAGCTTGTGATGAATGAATCACAAACCTCTCATACTTGATGATAGACACAACACAAACAATCTCATACTTTTAAACCTCACATTATTTCATGACACATTCTCACTCAAATATCTAAGACCCTGAAACAATACACATTGACAAAACACATTGAGCCATCAAAACTTATACCATCTTCTAGAATTTGACTATCTAACCAAACCTTTAGTACTTATTAACTTCACTACAAACTCAAACACCTACTTAGCTAGGAATTCAAAAATCACATGGATAGGTTACATCCCATACCTTATCACTCTATGTGTATCCCAAATTCCTAGCTTCTTCAACTTCTCATGTATAAAAGAGTGAATAACAGAGACTCTCCTCAGACACATATAATCTTATTCAACCTTTTTCCTTTCAACCAAATCAAACATACCTCCTATTTTTGACTTGGGATTGATGAAATTATCTTCCATCTTAATGGAACTATAACCCACTTTGACAAATTCATTGAATTCGCTTCATGGTATGCATTTAAAAATAAGAATCAATACTCTTGACCTCTTTGGCTTGAACAACATCCTTCTTGACCATAGGATCTGACATGACATCTTATAATCATTCTTAGGACTGATTTTTCTCTTGAACTCTTTCTTTTCTTTCCCTTTGGATGCTTGAAACTTGTTATTAGCTCTTGGAGATTCACCTTGGTGACAAAATCTAGAAATGTGTCCTTATTTGTGACACTTGAAACACACAACACCTTTCCAACTTCTAGGCTTCAAACATACTTAAGTTCCAACCACAATCCTTAGCTCTATGGCCATACTCACAACATGAATAACATTCACCTTTGAAGAAACCTTCACCATTCCTAAGAGACCTTCTTTTGCAATCTCTAGCTCTATGACCAAAATCATGACAAACATTAATAACCATTGAAAGAGCACCATACCTAGTTGCATTAGGTTGTCTAAGATATTAACCTAGTAAATCTTTCTTGGTCACCTTCACATCAGATTGAGAACTTGTTCTAGCTCCTCATCATTCTCCTTTTGCTTTCCCTTGAAACCTAGGCATGTCTTATCATTCGCATCTCTCCGACTGACTTTATAAGATCCCAAGAGTTTTAGAGTCTTCTCTAACCTCTTATACATTTTCAACTATTATATGCATCTTCTAAATCATATTATATAAGGCTTTCAACTTTCTTCATACTTCGAAACAAGCTTCTTATTTATCCTATAGGGATTTAAATGCTCTTTAACATGTGATTCAAACCTTGATGGCTTGCCATGCTCTATCTCCATACGCAATTGATGATCTTGTAATTATGAATCAGAGACTTTGAACTTCATACTTCATCCTTAATGCAACCTCAACATCTGAAGACTTACCCATAGCTTGTGCTCCAAGAGGATCTCCTTCAAGTTGTCAACATGTTTCTCAGGACCTACTTTGATACCAATTATTGGAAGCACAAGGAATATGAGAGGGGGCAAGGTAAATTAATCCATTAAAACTTTATTCCATTTCCATTCATCATTCATTATCATTCATATAACCATTCAATCAAACATTAACCATATGCATGTTTACTTAAGCATCGATTCAACCATACAAGATCAAGAACAAGAGAGTACACAAGAACACCAAATTTAAGTGGGAAACCATCAAGGGGAAAAACCACTAAAAATATACTTATATTACACAAATCAAAGAGATTTAGTGAAGCACCAACTTCACAAGGAGCATCAACCCCTAGTTTAGTAGAGCACCAACCCTACAAGGAGCACCAACCCTAGTTTAGTGAAGCACCAACTCCACAAGGATACTACAACCCCCCTAAGATGATCGAAGCACCAACTCAACCAACTTTTGATGAATATATTTGAATGTTTTTCTTCCACAACTGATGGAGATCACTTATTCAACTCACACACCTTCAAACCCTCTTTCCCCTAACTCACTTTTTTTTATCTTTCATGACCTGATTTGGCTTCAAACCCTTACATTCAAGCTCTCTAACCTTCTTTAATTTTTGCACATCCTCAGATATAATTTCATTCCTTGAACCACTTTCACTTCCCCCTAGGTCACATTTTTCACTCTCTGTTTAACTAGTTCAAATGAACCAAAATAAGCACTTTATATGCTTTTTAACTCTAAACACACATCATGGTTGGTCCTCACCCAATATATGACCAACACAACTCAAAAAAATAATATAATACTCATATAAATTCATAAAATGGACCCATATAGGTTGGCCATGCTCAAAAACACTAAGCAATCCCAAAATTGCTCAAAACCCCATAACCGATTCACCAAAGACCTCAAACCTCGTCATCATGATTATTCAAGATTCCAAATGCATCACACATATAAAATATGACATAAAAACATCATTCATGTTTGTAAATTATCTTTCACTAATCCAATTATTCATAATGCTATCAAGAAGGCTCATATCCTTCTACAAAACAACTGTTTCAGGAGCTAGTCTTCACTTATGGACCCCTGATCACACCATAACACCTCAAATATGACATGTAACCACTCATTGGAAATCCAATAACCTGTAGATCACATCAATACTTTCTAGAGATCTTGAAACATCCATACATACAAACCAAACTCACTTTCCTCTTCACCAAATTGAGCTTCCCAGAAAGTAGTTTTGGAAACTCAACTAGTTTGCACCCTTTCTACCACTTTCAAGGCTTCTAATGCCTTAAATAAGGACGAAATTCATGCTTGTTCACTCTCCAATGGTTAGTAAGCATCAAAAATCCAAAACATGTGTCTTCTACCTTTATCTTCTAGCTAGAGCAATCATGTCCTAAAACAAACAACCTTTGTTCTTCACAAAATGAATTAGTTCACATATAAAAACTCATCATCAAGATAAAAACCATATACCATTAGAAATATATCTTAATCTAATTTCCATAACATCTTATATTTCCTTCCAATTCTAAGTCTAAGGCCTTCAACTAGGTCCATCTCTAAACTGCCCAAAACTGCCCAAATACCAGCCTTCATAAATAAGGCACACTTTGACCTCTAAGACCTCAAACATGATCTAAAACCATCATGTACATAAAGAAAAATACTATGCTAAAAACAATGTTGATTTATTTCATACCTCCTTTGGATAACTTTTCCACAAACTGAACATCTTCATAAATTTTCCTGTTTGAGTGGGGTCCATAAATACTCACATGCTCTAACTTACCTTTCTAAAAATCTAGGATTCCTCTACAACCTCAAACATTAATTTTGAAAAATGAATCAAAATAGACTTAACACACTCCTTTTTCTCCAAGTCACTTTTGACCTAGGGTTTCAAACTCACAAAAAAACAATTTACCTTCTTAACATTCGTTCATAAAAATGTAACAATGAAATGACCTCATTTTTTTGTGAAATGCTCTTAGCTTAATGAAAAACATCCTTGAAATCCACAAGGTCCCATGCAAATTAAATGATCCACGATAAGCATCAAGTTGCAATTCAAGTTGAAATCACCTTTTCTTAGACCTTGTTTCACCTAAAACAACATAACTTACAAAATATTCTTCATAATGACTTGAAATTTTTATCACACCTCTACGATACCCTTATGCACCATATACAATCATAATGTTAGCTCAAATAGGTATTTATCTACATATCCCATCTCATTTTCATGACTATCCCTTAGGGTTTTGCATGGTTTAAGCTAGGTCATAGTAGAAGAACCTCATACATCATCATGAAACCTTTCTAAAAGGCCCTAACACACCTAAGACAACATGTATCACACCTCTACATTCCTCCATGATATCACATGGATCTATATCTCATCTCGCATGCCTCATTTGGCCTCTAAGCACCTATAATAGGTCTAGATGTGCACCTAAAACAAGGTCGTCAACATGTACCTGCACCTCGAGACTCATATGGGTGTCTCCAAACTCTCTTAACATGCTCTCCATGCCTCTACTATGTTTATTAAGTCACCATGTAGATCCATCCACTATGCTCTATCACCCAGGCTAACTAGGTCACCTGATTAGGCTTGTTATACCAATCCAATCTCAGTGAATCCACTCATACAATCATGAAACCACCTAAAACTACATGTCATCATCCTAATAAGCACCTTATAACATACCTCCATCATCTTATTTTTCATTAATGGACTTTTACATCAATGGAAACACCTAAACTCAACATGCCAACATCAACAGTATGTGTTCATTTTGGCTTGCCCACTTCTATTGTTTTTTATCGGGATTCCAAGTTTCATATGGAATTTTGGTCTACTTTGTGGAATTTTATGGACACCAAGCTGAAGAAATTCATTGATTTTCATCCACAGATCGATGGTCAAACAAAGGTTATAAGTCGCACGCTGGTACATATGCTTATGGGTTATCATGTGGTAAACATCTTAAGTCAGGGATGAGCATTTGTATTATGTGCAACATGTTTATAACTTCACACTTCACTCTTTCTACTATGAAGTCTCCATTTGAGACTTGTTTTGGTTATCTACCTAAATATCCATTAGATTTCTCTTTTGGACAAGTAAATGTTGTTGGTGGACATAGTGATATTTACAAAGCTAAGAAGCTTGTGCGTAAGATACAACATGTCCATCACTTTGTATGAAAATAGTCGGAAGTCATAAAAATACAAAGCTAGGCACAATAAACATAGAACCAATCACAAATTCCTAGTGAGTGACTTAGTTTGGCTTCACATTAACAAGGAAAGACTTACGGAAGAAGGTAAAAAGTTAAAACCCATTAGTATGGTCCATTCTGAATCTTGTAGAAAATTAGTAATAATGATTTCCAGTTGGATTTACCACCTTATATGAAAATTTATTTTGTTATAAATGTTGAAAATATGAAGTTATATGAACCGCATATGATTATTGATCATGATGTTAATGTTTCGTAGCTTCCATTGATGATTTTTCTCCCAGTATTTGGATGAGTTGTAGGAAGATATCATTTTGGATAGGAAGGTGAGAACCCCATGAAGGGGTGATGTTGAATATCTTCACGCGAGTTTGAATGGTATGCATCCAAACAAGGAAAATTTTATGGAGACCAAAAAGGTGAGGGAGAAGTACCCTCACCTCTTTACTAATTGAAAACACTTTTGGAGGTCCAAAAGTTTATCAGTGGGGAGGAGTGATCCAAAGGATCCTCATTGAGAAACATCAATCTACGATCTTCCTAGAATCCATTACAATTAGTTGCATTGCATAGAGTAGATCGAGAGCTTTTTGGCGGTATTCAACACCGAAAACATAGGTCATATGCAGAAGATATAGCCCACTGAAATTTTTGGCCAACTGGTAAAAATAATGGACTGCACGCAGTTTGTGATGACATGAACACGTGCACATCCGCTAAGTGGACCAATGAAATTGTGACAAGTGGCACATGTGGTAAGTAAGGAAAATTGGTTTTGCAATACCGATCTTCGACACTCGTTATCGGATAGGTGGACCCCACTATTTGTTGTCACGATCAGGGCACTTAACCAAGGTCAAAACACTCTTTTTATGAGGGGTGTCATTGCCTCCAATATTCATATCACTATGTTAGAGATTGTTTATATAAGTTCTTGTGTTATTCATATCATGATACATATGGGATATATATCATAAGATTTGTAAATATTATGCATTTGTAAATGAGTTGCTTAGGTGACAACTCGACTTCGACTCCGAGTCGAGCTACCCCTAGCTCGGCTGGCCACCGAGTTGACCTACCACATGCCACCACCTTATCCACCGCCACCATCTCATCTACTTAGCTCAGCCCGACATGCCACATTAGCTCACCGCACCGATCGCCATCTCCAACTCATCCGCCTAAACATTCCATGCCAAACTTAGCTCCACCAATATCTTGACACCCAACTTAGCATGCTACCCACCAACCTAGTCAACATGACGAACAAAAGTGGCTTTCAAAAATACAACGATGGCACCACATACTTTTTAAATAACTAACATCATCCCGAAGAAACACATGTGGGATTAAGTTCCCAAGCTAAGCAAAAGGATAACAAAGGGTACACTTGGTGAGGCTCAAACTCAACACCTAGTAGTAAAAAGATAAGTGCCTCACCAATGCACCATGGTGGTTGAAACATTATAAAAAGGGGTATTTGTTATTTGAAGGGTAATGATTGCAGGACTATGTAAGATTAGAAGGGAATAGTGGGAGTTAGAATCATTTTTGAGAAAATTTCCAAAATAGACTAGGTCTTATTTTGTAGGGAGATTATTACAAAGAATTGGAGAAGATCAATTATTGCCTTATAAACCATTTGTAAGTGTATTAATGCTTATTGTTAATAGATCAATCGTATATTTATGAACTCGTAGACGTAGGCTTTATGCCAAACTCCCTTATTGATTGAGTGGCTCGGTATTCTCTATTTTTAGTCTAGTTTCTATTATTATTCCACAATACTTGCAGATTTTTTAAAATAATTAAAATTATGGAAAAGTCATAATGTCAAATTTCATTAAAAATCATCCTTTTAAAAAGCAATTTTGGTGCGTGCGTGTTTATAATTGCTTTTGATTTTAGATTAATTTATCACTTGATTGTCAACATGAGTTGACACCCTTCAAAGGAAGCCATTTGGTTCCTGGGATCGACCTTTACCAAGAAAGTCATCATTATATTATCCAACTATCTTGTCAAGTTATCTCTTTGTGTGCATGTTTCTCTCATTTGTTGTAAGCAGAGTCATGCACCTATTTTACACCCATACATCTCGACAATGTATTATCGACACAGTATCGTTAAACCTCGTGGTCCTCTCGATTTTTGGTGATTTATTATATGTGATAAAGTAAACCGAAATCAACCATAAACATCATGACCAACAAGCCCCCAATGCCTTATTTATTAGAGTTACGAGTTACAATATTTTACTTTTTAATGATAACTCTACTACCATCTAAGCTTTAAGAGATTGATACACTAAGTTTGAAGGAGGAGGTAGGTTCTGTGCACAACCATTATTGGTGAGGAAGGAGGATAAAATGGTTGGTGTTGGGCATATACCACCGTATGAAGTTTGCACTTCCGTGAAATACAAACAATGCAATGTCCAATTCAAATTACAAGTTAAAGCGTATAACCTTTACACGACAAAGGGAAAATAGATTTTATTTTACTTTTTAAGTCTATAATTTTTTTCTAGCAGAGAGTAAATGTGAATTTAAAAATGTGGGAGTACAAACTTACTTAATTTACCAAGCCAACTAAGTAGATATGAGGTGAAATTGTAACATGACTTTAGATGAAGTCTAAACCTTCTTTCAATGGTCGGAAGCTTTACAAATATTGGCTTATAACTTGAGTTAAGATTATTGATAAGCCAATTGAAGTACACCAAACAGAATACACACGACTAGTAATATGAAAAGGACTAGTGGGTGACCGGTAAAAGAGAATAAGACCAAGCAAAACCCGAGGAAATAAGCACAACAAAATAGATACAAATCCAAATATAACCAACTACCTCAAGTGTTTTATCCTCCACCAAGAATATATTTATAGCTTCCATATATAAGTGCACTTGTTTAAGGTGGACATGTTTCGCAAAGTCAGTATGCCAACACAAGCTTGACTATTTTTCTCAGTGGAAGCTTAAAATAAATCAAACCATCAGAAATGTTTAAAGAACTTGATTTGATGTTTAGGCATGGATTTATTTTTACAAGATAATTAGTTTTTATACAAGATTCCACACCATGTGCTTCTGCCACTTGCAATGCTTCTACTGGATTTGGTATACTATGTGTAAGACATTAAACAATAGTATACAAATCATCGCATTATGTCCTCATACGGAATTTGTTTAGATGACTATGTCAAATGATAAGCACCGAATACATTTATGCCTCATATTTTTAATTGAACTTGTTATCTTTTAAACAATTGGAATGTTATCAAAGATGATGTGTTTTTAATTATTAAAACAACAATGGAACACAAATTATAAGTATATCAATGTAATTTTTGTAGTAAATTTAATCTCTTGTTTGGATAGTTTCTTAATTCCTAATTTCCTTCAGCGGCTTAAGTTATCCAATGGGCCTACTTCGCATCAAGTGAAAAATAAAACAAAGGTTTTCGAAAGAGATAGATAGAGTTGTGTGTAAAAAATAAATGAGAGGGAGACGTGTGAGATGTTTTGCATGAACAAATAAATGAGGGAGTACTTTTATAACTTGGTAGCTACCCCAACCACCTTTACCATTTTAATGAATTAAATTATTTAACTTAACTCCGACCACATTAATTTAATAAATTTAACCCGCTCCGTACCAATGTGAGAGGATCGGGTCTAAATTAAATAAAGTTAAATTAAAAATTAAACATAACAAAATATATTAATTGAATAAAGTAAATAAATAACACTATAATTTTAAGTGGGAAAATATCTATAAGGTTAAAAACCTACAAAACTAAATTTCCATTAATTTAGAAACTCGTAGGATTTTAACATAGTCTAGTAACTTTCCTTTTTCACCTTAGTTCTCCTCTCTCACCCATATGTGCTTTACGGGCCTCGAGTGCCCTATTTATTTTGGGTGATCCGATGTGACCCCATAAACACCCTTTCAACCTAATTGGTTAAAAACTAATTAATATAAACCTTAGATTATAAATAAAAATATATATATTCATATTTTTTTATTAATTATATTTTATAGTTTATAGCTATATTTAATATCAACAAGAAATATAATCTTTATGAACTCATAAGGGGTTGATAACCCACTTAAGATTACATTCCAACATTGTTTTGGGTTTTCCCATGACACACAAAGGTGTTGATTCTTTTTTTGTAGAGGAAGATAGATTTTCAAATATGGCACATTTATTGCTTCAGACAAACACTAGTGATGTAATGCATATTACAAAAAATTTCTTCAAGGATATTATGATACTTGTATGGATTACGTGTAATATAAAGTGTCCGATAGAAATACAAATTTTGTTTTCCATTTGTGGAAAACATTCATGGAAGAAGTTGATACAAAGTTGCAAATTTAGTTTAAGATATCATCCAAAATTGATGGACATATATAAGTTGTAAACATAAGCCTTGAGATTTGGTTAGATGTTTCATAGGAGATAATATAGAAACTTTGGATTTGGGCTTAAAGGCGTAGAATTTTCTTATACCAATTCAATGAACATGACTACAGGGAAACCACCATTCCATATTGTGTATGGGAACAACCCAAGAGAAGTTACAAAGTTGAGAGACTTACCACACAATGAAGAACGAAGTGTTGAAGCCGGGGGATTTATAGAAAACATGAAATAAGTGCACCATTAGTTGGAAAAGATGAGTGTGCAATATGATCAACGCTTAGAGGAAAACAAAGGGAAGTTGAATACAAAATTGAAGACAAGATCTTAGAAAGTTATAAAAAGAAAGGTTTCTTAAATGAACATATAGTAAACTTAAGTGGAAGAAGATAGGGACATGCAGTAATCATCATAAATATTATAGAAAACACTTGTGAGATTGAATTATCGGGGGACATTTATATCTCAAATATATTTAATGTAGCATATTTGTATCCTTATCGCATAAAGACGGGAAGGTGACGAAGAATTAAAAATGCAGGTGGTGGAGTAGCTTGAGAATACAAATGCCATATAAAGAGTGTGATGAAGTGGAAAGAGTGATGTACACTAGAATTAGAAAGACACACAACGATGAGCATACAAAGTATTTGGTGAAGTGAAAAATCAAGAAGACTGCAGATGCGACTTGGCTATGTGGTGGGGATGCCATACAACTTGGCATTCTAGTTCCTTGAGTAGGAGATCAAGTATTCAAAATTACATGAGGTATATGATGCAAGAGCATCTGGGTTCATAAGTAATCATGTAGAAGAACCCAAAATATTGGCTTATGACTTTAGATGAAGTCTAAACCTTCTTTCAATGGTCGAAGCTTACAAATATTGGCTTATAACTTGAGTTAAGATTATTGATAAGCCAATTGAAGTACACCAAACAGAATACACACGACTAGTAATATGAAAAGGACTAGTGGGTGAGTGGTAAAAAAGAGAATAAGACCAAGCAAAACTCCGAGGAAATAAGCACAACAAAATAGATACAAATCCAAATATAACCAACTACCTCAAGTGTTTTATCCTCCACCAAGAATATATTTATAGCTTCCATATATAAGTGCACTTGTTTAAGGTGGACATGTTTCAAAAGTCAGTTGTATGCCAACACAAGCTTGACTATTTTTCTTGTGGAAGCTTAAAATAAATCAAACCATCAGTAAATGTTTAAAGAACTTGATTTGATGTTTAGGCATGGATTTATTTTTACAAGATAATTAGTTTTTATACAAGATTCCACACCATGTGCTTCAAGCCACTTGGCAATGCTTTACGGATTTGGTATACTATGTGTAAGACATTAAACAATAGTATACAAATACTGCATTATGTCCTCATACGGAATTTGTTTAGATGACTATGTCAAATGATAAGCACCGAATACATTTATGCCTCATATTTTTTAATTGAACTTGTTATCTTTTAAACAATTGGAATGTTATCAAAGATGATGTGTTTTTAATTATTAAAACAACAATGGAACACAAATTATAAGTATATCAATGTAATTTTTGTAGTAAATTTAATCTCTTGTGCTTGGATAGTTTCTTAATTCCTAATTTCCTTTGCAGCTTAAGTTATCCAATGGGCCTACTTCGCATCAAGTGAAAAATAAAACAAAGGTTTTCGAAAGAGATAGATAGAAGTTGTGTGTAAAAATAAATGAGAGGGAGACGTGTGAGATGTTTTGCGAACAAATAAATGAGGGAGTACTTTTATAACTTGGTAGCTACCCCAACCACCTTTACCATTTTAATGAATTAAATTATTTAACTTAACTCCGACCACATTAAATTTAATAAATTTAACCCGCCTGGTACCAATGTGAGAGGATCGGGTCTAAATTAAATAAAGTTAAATTAAAAATTAAACATAACAAAATATATTAATTGAATAAAGTAAATAAATAACACTATAATTTTAAGTGGGAAAATATCTATAAGGTTAAAAACCTACAAAACTAAATTTCCATTAATTTAGAAACTCGTAGGATTTTAACATAGTCTAAGAACTTTCCTTTTCACCTTAGTTCTCCTCTCTCACCCATATGTGCTTTACGGGCCTCGAGTGCCCTATTTATTTTGGGTGATCCGATGTGACCCCATAAACACCCTTTCAACCTAATTGGTTAAAAACTAATTAATATAGACCTTAGATTATAAATAAAAATATATATATTCATATTTTTTTATTAATTATATTTTATAGTTTATAGCTATATTTAATATCAACAAGAATATAATCTTTATGAACTCATAAGGGGTTGATAACCCACTTAAGATTACATTCCAACATTGTTTTGGGTTTTCCCATGACACACAAAGGTGTTGATTCTTTTTTTGTAGAGGAAGATAGATTTTCAAATATGGCACATTTATTGCTTCAGACAAACACTAGTGATGTAATGCATATTACAAAAATTTCTTCAAGGATATTATGATACTTGTATGGATTACGTGTAATATAGTGTCCGATAGAAATACAAATTTTGTTTTCCATTTGTGGAAAACATCATGGAAGAAGTTGATACAAAGTTGCAATTTAGTTTAGCATATCATCCAAAAATTGATGGACATATATAAGTCAGTAAACATAAGCCTTGGAGATTTGGTTAGATGTTTCATAGGAGATAATATAGAAACTTTGGATTTGGGCTTAGGGCGTAGAATTTTCTTATACCAATTCAATGAACATGACTACAGGGAAACCACCATTCCATATTGTATATGGGAACAACCCAAGAGGATTTACAAAGTTGAGAGACTTACCACACAATGAAGAACGAAGTGTCAAGCCAGGGGATTTATAGAAAACATGAAATAAGTGCACCATTAGTTGGAAAAGATGAGTGTGCAATATGATCAACGCTTAGAGGAAAAACAAAGGGAAGTTGAATACAAAATCAAGACAAGATCTTAGCAAAGTTATAAAAAGAAAGGTTTCTTAAATGAACATATAGTAAACTTAAGTGGAAGAAGATAGGGACATGCGTAATCATCATAAATATTATAGAAAACACTTGTGAGATTGAATTATCGGGGGACATTTATATCTCAAATATATTTAATGTAGCATATTTGTATCCTTATCGCATAACACGGGAAGGTGACGAAGAATTAAAAATGCAGTGGTGGAGTAGCTTGAGAATACAAATGCCATATAAAGAGTGTGATGAAGTGGAAAGAGTGATGTACACTAGAATTAGAAAGACACACAACGATGAGCATACAAAGTATTTGGTGAAGTGAAAAATCAAGAAGACTGCAGATGCGACTTGGCATGTGGTGGGGATGCCATACAACTTGGCATTCTAGTTCCTTGAGTAGAGATCAAGTATTCAAAATTACATGAGGTATATGATGCAAGAGCATCCGGGTTCATAAGTAATCATGTAAAGAACCCAAAAAAATTGAACAATTTGAGTTAGTTGTGTTTGTATTTTGTGGAGTATTATATGAGTTGCACATTGAAGAATTTTATTGACGACAAGTTGTGAGTACAATGTTGCATTTTGTTGAGTGCACAAGTTCATTACGAGTTCATAGTTTCCTTGCACAATGTCTTATCTTTTGCGTAATCATTGAGTCAGCAAACTTTGAATAATTGAATGTTTGAAGGAACGAGTTTCAAAGAAGGCCGATTGGTTGTTTTTGGGTCCTTTGATCCTTGCATTTGAATTTCATAAATTTAGGAGTCTTAAGAGGTGGCATGAATGACTATATAAGTAGAGCCAATTGCCTTAGGGAAGTAGTTCAAGTTTTGAAGAACTCATAGTTCCTAAGAGTATAATGTGGATGTGAGCTTAATGCTCACCAAATCATGATGATGGATGAATAACCATAGAATAAGATGTTAGAAAAATTGTGAGTGTCACAATGATATAAGGTGAAACACAAGTGTTGAGTTATAATACATGGAATATTTTCCATGTTCATATGTTGTGTAAAGGCCAAATAATTGGAAATCATTATGATGCTATTATTTCTTTAAATAAGATATCCCAAAGCTTTGTTTTGTTCAAATTTTTGCTCATTTGATCTTTATTTTAATGCATTTTTCTTTTGTGTGTCTTCTCAAGGTTTGTGAGGTGTAAGGTGGCTCTTTGCTAAACACCCTAACCCTATTTGTGTCAATGTGCCTCCAAAATAGCCTCTAAAGGGTTACCCACCATCGATGCCAAAACATTGGAATAGTTATTCCCATAATCACTTCTCCAATCCTCCTCCTCGGTGGAGGGTTTGGAGCCCCCATCATGGGGGAAAGTCTTTGTCTAGTTTACCTTTTGTCCCCGCCTTATGCGAAACAATGTTTAAATAGATGTGCCCCCTCCTCCTAGGTGGGGAGTTATTTTTGATCGGCTCTATTTGGTAAGACTCTTGAAGGGGACGAGAGGGCAACTCCCAATCCTCCTTAGCACATCTCCATTTGGGATCACCCTAAGGATGATTCTCCTCCACCTCCCCATGGTGCCGCTTCATGATTGTATGTGCTTGATATTTCACACACATTGTTATGATATTTAGCATTTTTGTAATTGCATTTTCTTTCTATCTATGTAGCCACCGTCTAAAAATCCTTGATTTTCGTGCCATGTATACCAACCAACCACCTTTTATCAAACTTGTATTTTATTTAATTTTTAAAAATAATATGATATATTGGTGAGTTCCAATTAACAAAAATATTTAAAGTTCAAAATAATATGTCAAATGCTTTTGTCAAAGTGGCATTGTCAAATGCTTCTTGTCATGGTGGCCTTGTTCTATACGATTCTAATAACAGTTCCATGGAAAATAAGATGCTTAATGATGTAATTATAACTACCACACTACATGGTTTGGAAGCTTCTAAATTTTTGAAAGAACTTATCTCAACGAAGTGCAAAGATTTTGAAATATTTGGACTTAAAATTTTGAAGGAACTCGTTCCAACAAAGATAAACAAATATACATACATAGATTTTAATAATGTCCATGCGACTAACATAGTTTATGAGACATCAAGAACAAAAATATAGCTAAAGGAGAGAGAAGATGAAAATAAAATATTTGTGCAGTTAGATTGTAGTTCAATTCCTTATTATTGTTTTGCTCCCGAAAGTTTATTCTTCTATTGTGAATTTTGATAAAAAAGTTTACTACATTTCTCCATATTTTTTCTTTGAATACAAACTAAAACTTTTAAACATTTTAACTTAAACCTTTGAAAGAATTGTCCCAATAAAAGATATTAATAAATATAATGATATTTTAATAACATCCACAAAACCAAAATAAGGAAGAAGAAGAAGAAGAAAGAAGAAGAACTTTTAACATCCACGAGGCTACTAAAAACAACCTATGGGACAAAAAATCTTGCTAAAGATCTTTCTGGCATTCTGATCTCCTATTAGCGAGTTTGATAATCAGCTCCCCTATTTTTTCAACCATATTGTCGGTGAAAATATCATGTACGGATGCAACAACCACTGTCTTAGCAAACTGGGCCCTAATGTCGTTATAAGCATTACACTCCAACATGAAATGTTTCTTTGACTCCACTGCACTATACGTGCATAAGACACAAACTCTCTCTTCCCATATCTCTTTAGGTCTTTTTCATCTGTCTGCTTTCACACCAAAGACAATGTGAATTAGTCCTTGATTGAGTGTGAAGATCTTTGCTTTCCATGAGATATTAGCCCCTATAAAATCCTTTTGTTGATGATCACATGTAGAGTTAAATTCCTCTGTAGATAGTATCTTTTTTTCCCTTAACGACTTTCCCCACATAACTTGGAGGAATTTATCTATAACAAAAGTCTTTATCTCTTAGCTATTATTAGGACATGTATTCAAGTAAATGTTCCATTTTAAAGCCATTTGTTGTTTTGATTCATCCACGACTTCTTTATTTTCTCCAAAACTCGTTGAGGATTGCCTTAGGCCATCTACTTCCATCCATTTGCTCAACCCTTTTTAAATATGTTATGAGACGAACCATAACAATAACTTTTAAAGGTACAACACCCATTTCAGCTAGAATAATCTCATATGGGACCGAGATCTTTAATTTGAACTTGCTAGTAATCATGTTTTTTGAATCCTCTCAAATTGTTTCCACCTTAAGTTTGAAATGTTGCTAGCCCAAACCTCACATTCGTAAAACACCACTGGAGTTACTAAAAGCCCAAACAAAGTTTGCATAATTTTCCAATCCCATAATTCCGCCTCTCTGTACATTTGTTTTGGAAAGCATAAAAAGCTCTCCACCCCCTAAAGTTCTCTTTTTGCTACAAATCTCCCAACTAAGCTTGTTATTAAAGTCAAACCCAAGATATTTATACTCCGTTACTTCCTCTAAAATGCTTCCATCGAAATAGAAATCATACTGAGTTCTTTTCTTTCTATTGGAGAAGATCATGATCTTGGTCTTATTGGTGTTGACTTGCATCCCCACTTCTTTGCAAAAGTGCTCAAGCACACATAAATGCTTTTGTAGTCCTTGAGCAGACCTAACAATCAAGATAAGGTCATCAACATAAAGGAGAAGTCTTACAACATACTCTCTTAGGCGAACACCATCTTCACTTTGCAAATTTAGCCATTCCTCAAGTTTGTTAATATATAGGCCAAATAAAGTAGGTGATAATGGGCATCCTTGTTTAACCCCAATATCACTCTTGAAACTTTTTGAGATACTATTTTGAATTCTAATTTTGACTCGCACCTTTTTCGTAAAGCCTATGAACAGGAACTTTGTGATGCATTGTGATACCAAACTCCTTCATTCTATCCCATAACTTGTTCCTAGGAACTGTGTCGAAAGCCTTCTCGAAGTCAACAAAATAGCAGTAAGTTTCCTCTTTATCATTATAGACTTTTACAATAATGTGCCTCAAAATGATACCATGATCTATTGTTGAATACTTAGGCCTGAACCCTGCTTTCCCTTTTTCTCTCTTACCTTTTTCTTCTACCCACTTGCTGATTCTGTATTCCACCATGATATCAAACAACTTTGGAAACAATGGGTTGATCACGATGGTTCTATAATTAGAAGGATTGTTAACATCTCCATTCTTAAAAAGAGGTATCGCAAGACTGGTAGTCCAATCTCCAGGAAAACTCTGTTGAATGATGTTGTTGAATATGTCGAAAATGTGAGGAGCGAGAAATTCTTTCCCCGCTTTAAATATTCTACTTGAAACTCATCCAAGTCTTTGGATTTTCCAACCCCCAATTTCATAATACCCTCCTCAACTTCTTGCATAGTGAAAATCTTTGTTGTTGTGTTGACCAAAAGGGGGACCTTCAACTTTTGAATCTTGCTCATAAAGTTGTTTTGCATACTCAAACCACTGATTGACTGTGATATTGTTGTTTTTGTATGTTTTTTCTTTGATTGAAGTTCCTTCCAAAATACTTTTGGGTTATGTTTCCCTAAGTATATAAGCTCTTCCCTCCTTATGGTCATGAACTCACCTTTTTTTTCTTTATGATTTGTTTGTACAACTTTGTGTTCAACTTCTCTCTTGCCTGTTTCTTTAATAGCTCTCCTTGCCGCTTTACAATCCTCATCAAACCATCTATTTACCGAAAACAATTTGTTTGCTTCTTCTTATTTTTGTTCTTTTGCAACTTGTAAGGGCCCTCTTAATTATGTTTGTTAACTCATAATTTTTAAGGCCTTGTGGTCTTGCTTTCCCCTCTTGCATTAAGTGGCTTAACACCACTTTGAAGATATCACAATTTCTTGTGTTACAAGAATTCTTCCTTTTTCTAGAAAATGTTATGTTGTTGAGATTGTTTTTTACTCGTGAGTTGATTCTTACTCGTCCAAACTACCACTATGGAAATTAAATTATGATCCAACTTTAAGCCCCAAAATCCAATTGAAAATGAACTTCATCCAACTTTAAGCCCCTAATGAGAGAAAAAGAGAATTTACTTTTGTTTTGCGTTGAAGATACATTCTCCCATGTAAATAATGATCACTCTCCACTTTTTCTCATTCCTTCAAAAAAACAAAACAACATAAAAATTTCTCTCATCCCCAAAAATAAAATCTCTCTTCGAATCTCAATTTCTGCCTACTGCCTACATCTCCCATCTAAGTTGGTGGGTTGCAAGACACCCCTTCGAAAACATTTGTAGAGTTCCAAGTAGCACGAATTCTAGGTCCAAATTAAGTTTGTGAGATCCTTCCGTCAGTTGGATTTGCAGTCCACAAAAGGGCTGAAGCTCTTGTCAATGGCGGGTTTCAATTAAGTTATATTTGGTTAACATTTCTTACCAGTCAAACATTTGTAGAATTTGAGTGAATCTTAAGGAATTGTTGAATTCAGAATGCAGAGGCTCACCGTGTTTTTGTGCTGCATTTGGTTTGGGAGTCTGATCTATGGAGAAATGGTCGCATTCTGGCTGCCTTACTGGAAATGCTCGTGGCCTCCCCTTCACCAGGTATCTCCTACATTTACATTTATTTTCAAATGCTAAATGTTTGTGTCAAATTTTCTTTGTGGTGGACCATTTGACATGTACATTTACCTCCCCTATGGGCCGTTTGTGTTTGGCTATGAAAAATTCTGGTGCTGATATGTGATAATCTGCAGCTAATGCATTTAAACCGGATAAAGAAAACTAATTTTAAAATTGAATCCTGAAAACATAAATGTGACCTATTTTGGACTCTGAAATTTAAATTTCTGAAAGAGATCTGTAGAAATCTGAGACTGCAAGAAACCCTACTGTAGAAAATTTGTTAATCCTAAAATTAGAAAACTGCTTAAAAGTTAAAACCCTACAGCTCTAAAAAAATGCAAATATAAACATCTGAACTTGGAAATTTGAAGTTTGAATTTTTGTAAAACTATGGTAATCTGATTTTTTTCGGAAAATATCTGAATTACTCAAACAACAGAATAGAAACCCCAAAAATATATAGAAAATTCCTCAAAAACACGAATTTTCAATGTTATTAGAAAAACATTGGTGCAGTAAAGAAAAGTTTTTTTTTCTTTTTTTCTTTTTTCTCGAGTAGGTATAGAGGCCAACTTAGGGCTAGGAGACTCCAACTTGGCCAAAAGCTCAGTCCTTCAGAGACCACGTGCATACAGTCATTCGCCAAAGATGTAACACCTACCTTAAGGTATGAGGTCCTATTTGACTATTCCTCTTTTCCTCCTTTTTTGTTTTACATGTGGTATGAATAACTTAGAAGTTGCAAGTAGTTGGGGCTTAAGTAGTGTAGTATTATTTGGATACTTTTATTTTTGTGGGATTTTTCATTAGGTGAAGTAATTTCATTCTTAAGTCATCACTTAGACAACTATTTTCCATGAGTTGTCATTACTCTAATGACCTTTCTCTCATGCACATTGTTAACAATCACAAGACAAGGGTGCCTACAAAGCACACAAACACCTCGAAAAATTTGTTGAGTGTATGCCTTTTAAACCTTCCCCGCCTCACTATTATTACCAATGTGGGATTGTCACAACTCAACATTTTGTTAATTGTAAAATAATTGCATCTTTCTTAAAAGTTACTTTTCAGCTTTTTGACCCCTATACTCATAACTTAATGTAGCAACTTCTTTCTATCTAAGTTAGTTTATTCTTGTAAGCCTTTAACCTAGTTCTTTATTTCAAGACTAAGATATGTTATTAATTTTCCCCTAGCACTTAAGCTAGTCCTTTAAATACAAAACTGGATGTTCCTATATCACTTCATTTAGTACTGGCATTTCTTTAAGGTTGGAAACAATCAAATAAATCTTTAAATGTCATGAAATAATATGCTCAAATATGCTTCTATGGATCAGGCCTCATTACTTGTGCATTGGTCTGACATTTTGCGGGTGGTTTTGGTATTGTGTGTAGAACTCAAAGGAAGTGCCTCATCCTCATAAGGGATTCAAGATTGCAGTAATAACTGATCCACAGGTCAGTTCTATATTTATATTCTCAAGAAGTTTACTTTGGTGCTAGATTGTTTTCTATTTGTTGAAAAGATCTGTAGTTATGAAAAAAGGATAAAGAATAATGACAGTTCGGTGGTTTTGGAACTGCTCTTTACATAAAGACCAATCACAGTATTATATGTGCTTTTATTTTCTTTTTAAATAACACAATGAAACTGGAATAGTTTTGTTAACATCCAAAATGCCAGAAGATTCTTATGGACCAGAAATTACAGATAAACAATTTTTGACAGCCAATAAGAAAATAAGTTAAGCAAAGTCAAATGTGCAGGTAGATTTACTTTGAGATCAATTCTGTCCCTAAGTTCTGCAATACAGAGTGCACTGGCCTCTCTAGATGTCAAATGAAGTGTGAGGCCTTTATGCTAAATAAGAATAGTTACCATATTCTTACGAACTTAGTGAAAATTCTGTTCGAACCGTACTTTTTGGTCTGACCGAACTTACCGAACAAGTTCGATCGAACATTATTTTTCTTTTTAATTAAAAAATTAAAGTGTTTAAATTAAAAGAACTTCAACACAAAACAAAAACAAAACAAGAAACACTAATACCTAAGCACGTAAAGGAAAAACTCTATAGATAATATATTTATTTATTATTATGTGTAATTGGTTTTTCTTTTCAAATATCATCATATATGTATAGTATTTATTATTTTTATATATTTTATATTTGTAAATTTTCTAAACCAAACCGAACCGAACCTTTTGAAAAATTCCGAACTTTTGAACTTTTTCCCCTTTCGAACTATCTGAACTTTTCGAACATGGTAACTATGTAAATAAATCAACTTCAAATTCAAGGTTTGCAGGAAACTTACATTTCTTGTAGTAAAGTTAGTGACAGAAGTGAAACTTTTCAACAATAAAGTGCAAATTATATAGAAGTGTCAAAATCAATCTCTATTATGATATCTGCTTTCAATGGGAATTGAATGTGCTATGAGCTGCATATGGTTCTTGTAGAACTGTAGGATTTTCTATGCAGGTAATTGGAAAGCAAATCGTGAGGTGCAAATTTACCTTTTTGTTTATTATTTTGTTTGAAAGGTTTGTGTTGTCACTGAAATGTGTCCACCCATGAAAGATCACCAAGTTTTGGCAAACTTGGCTATCTCAGCAGCAACAATGGGAATACTTCCAAGGTGCGGGACTCTTGGCTCCTTGAAGTAGACCTCCAGAGAAAGCTGGCTCTTGCACTAACTACCTAATGCTAACACTACTCTAAACACTAATCTACTGAATGGCAGGGAAAAGGGGTGAAAGAGAACACAAAAGGGGCGTGATAGCATCAAAGTGAAAGTGGATCTCTCTCCCAGTGAGTTTAATAAGTGAGAAGACACAATACCAATTCAGAGGGCAGATATAAGCCACAACCAAAACATGTATCTAAATCTTATCCTCACTCTAAACCTTGAGACACAGTGAAATACAACATTGCAAATGCCACACACAATAAATCACAGAGATAACAGAGAGGTAAGAGGCAAATTAACACAAAAACAGAGGGCAGATATAAGCCACAACCAAATTTGTATTAAAGGCTAGAGTATACACAGTTTGCTATCACCATAAAACAAGGTGATCAATCATCTACAAGGCTCAAACCAAAGGTCAGAGGCACTCAGGAAACCAGGCCCTCAAAAGAGCAAATTAACCTTGCTTTCAAGGAAAGGGAACCATTTACAATTGTGCCTAAATGCACATATATAGAAGAGAAGAGAGAAGGAGAAAAGAAGAGAGAAGAGAGAAGAAAAGGGAATTGAAATATGCTCCAAAATATCTCCCTTTCCCCACATTTCTCTTCTCAGAAAGATCAGAAGCCTCTAGAAGATGCTCCAACTGAAAGTATTCGCCCAAATCCACTCCTTGACATATTCTGTTTGTCATGATGATCTATAATCAAGAAAGATGCCTTCACTTGGTAAACCAACGAGCAGATATCTGTTTGAAGATCAATCCTATGAGATCAGGAGAGTAAGGTGAAGGTCAGGCTGCCACTTGGTTGAAAAGACCATAATTTCACCTTTGCAGACCTCTGTAACTGGTCATCCATGATCAATAACCTGTTTTAACCTTTCCCCTGCGTTTTGTTGAGTCGTGAGGGTCATAATAGCTTCAAGGCATCTTTTGGAACCGAAACAGAATGATCTAAAAGCATCCTTAAGTGATCTGGGCGCCATAAAACTGAGAAAACCAGCTGGAACCGCCTCAAACTTCTGTCATGAAAATCTCCCTGTTCCCTTCACCATCTTCACTAAAACTATGCTCAAAATGTAGCTCTCCTCAAGAGCTTTCCATTGATACCATGTGCAGGTGAAATGAAGCCTTGAGTCAAAACATATAGACGAAAAACCAAACTCAAGTTGTGCTGCCATATGACGTCCCTGAGCCCAGATTTGCACTAGGCCAAACCGTCAAATTTAAGCTCATGAAGAGCTTTGTCAATGAATATTTGGCCTTGCAGATCTTCGCCAGGAATCCTTTGGTTGGAGGGTACGGTTGAGCCGATCTTTTCCACTTGTCATTCATTGGGGGCATGAAGGGGTCATGTTCCATAAGAGGTGAAAACACATCGATTGCTGCCACCTGTCTAGTCGTGCGCCACGTGTTAATCATTGGTCTTGTTTTGAGTTTGGAAGGTGACCCTTAACCGTTGAGCAAGTTTGTAGAGCCCTTGTGTGTCGATTAGTGACACGTGTCCTGTCATGCATCGATGTCTTGAAAGATGTCGAGCTTTAACCCAAGGATTTAAACGGTGTAGGGCTCCGATGCTCGCTACTTGGCACCCATTAGTTAAGTCACCAAAGACCATGCCATGCGGTTGACTCTCAAGCAACTCGAAGGAAGTAGGTAGGTTAATAGCTGCCATGTTTCAACCGTGAACACTTGTTGTTTTCGGGCTAAGCTATTTGTACGAAATTTATGACACCTAAGCTCCTGACTCGCGCGATTGATGCCAATTGCCCCTCATCAACACTTTGCAATGTTTAAAGGCCCTAGACAAGACTTGAAGACTCGTGGGATGCGGGAACACCGATCTTTGCCACATGTTGCTCATTCGTGAGGGTGTTGAATTTATGAAAATGGCTAAGTCCTGGATGATAGATGGTCGCCACATGCACCCTTCTGCTTCCAATAAACTTTGACGGTCTAGCTTCTTAAGGAAAACAAGGAAATGGATGTCATTTCAAATTAACTAGGTTTTTGTTGGAGAAATCAAATTAACTTCGGGTTATGTTTTCCCAAAGATAGTTAATTGTTGTAAAAGTGCATTATGGAGATATCTGAATCTTTTCAAAGCTTGCAAAAAGTATTACAACCATGTCAAGGTGCTTTGCGAGATGAGTTCTTTGCCAAGTGTGTTACAAACATTTGATTATGTTTTGCAAGCCGAATTCTCCACCTAGAGTGTTGCGGACATTTCAACATGTTTTGCAAGTCCAGAACTCGCTGCAAGTGCATTGCTGACTTTTGAAGGTGCTTTGTAAGACAATTTCTTCGTTGAGTGCATTGTGGACTTTCCAAGGTGTTTCAAGTCCGATTGTCCGCCAAGTGTATAACGGACTTTCAACCTGCTTGATAAGCTGAAAGTCCGACAAGCCTTATCTCATAGTTATCGGGAGTTTCTCGAGACATTTCTTTCTATTTGGTACTTCTATCCATGTTTGAGGGATCCAAAAGCAAGAAAGACATGGAATTTTAGTTCCAAGGGGACCCCTCCATCAAATTTGGATTCAAATATGGGAAAAGATCATAGATATTGACTTAGATCACATTGATCTCACCAAGTTTTGGACTCAAATTAATGCTGATTTCGAGGCAGATTGGATTCAAAGAATTTTTAACAAAGTGGGATAAACCTAGTTGTTGCTTTCCCTATTTCAGCCCAAGCCCCTGAATTTGTATTAGAGTTGGCACATCACTATGACTAGAACACAAGGTTAGTCAAGAACTCAAAAGGTGAAATCCTTCCCAGGTTGACGTAGGTGGGAAATCTAAACACTGATAGAGTATATGACTTCTATCCGCAACTCACACTTGCAAAAAGCAGATTGTCACTTCCATCGCGTCAATGACACATTCTTTTATAACATCATTTGCAATTTGAATGAAAATTGACCAACACCATATGTTCCATTGAGGCCTCAAACATTGTCACGACATGGGGGTCTTTGTTCATCTAATTCCCACTTTCTCTTAGATATGGGTATGCGGCTTTGAATGTGCACCATATATACCACCCATGTATTGCAATGACAAATGGATTATGATGGAGTTAATACATCAACTTGTTGAATTCACACAAGTAGCTGTCCAATAAGCACAAGGCGGGGATACATTTCTCAATTTCAATTGGTAGGTATACATGCACCTCCTTCACAAAGCCAAGAGTATCGAGACACAAATGCTTTGGGTCACCCTTTGGTCTTTCCAACAAAGGCCATCATTTGATATTCGAGGTGTGATTAATAGTGCCTTAGGATCCTCCCATGATCATGTGCCATATTATGAGGACAATTGAATGGATTGTGGTGATGATCTAAGGGTAAGGAGGCGAGATAGGTCTTGTATGACCTTGCAACAAGTTTTGTATTTTGACATGGTGGATATCCTTGAGACAATGGTAGATGATGGGGATGTTTTAGATCTGGTATATGTTTAGTCCCAAATTGAGCTGCGGCCCATACTCTCTACATGGGTTGGACCAAGGTGGAATCCACCTCGCTTAACGACCGAATAATTGTTGTGGTGGCACATACTCTGCATTGGCATATTGACGAAGGAATCACACCCAAGAGAGAAAAATTACAGATGCCAAGTAGGTTCTTCAATGCAGGTGGCTCTTCCAAAGCAGGTGAAGAAAAACAAGGAGATTCCTCACAGAAGAAAGAGGCAAGCTCCTCCAAGGATGATCAACCTATGGATACCAACAAAGGAAAAGGTAAAGAGGTGGTCAAAGAGGGGTCCACCGGATTGAGGTTCAAGATTGTGAGCAAAGGAAGAGGTGGGGCCCAAGGTGCACCTGAATCTACCAAGGTCCCCACATAAGTGCAAACTGTTGATTTGGACCCACAGTTCCCTGCCCTGATTATAAATACTTCCCAATCTTTTTTGGCAGTGGATTCCACCATTGTCTCAACTTTTACTCCTCCAATCTTAACCACTGCTCCCCGTCCTCTAGTTTCTGCTCCCTTCACTTCAATGTCTTCTCCATGCAGGAGCAACCATCTCTAAAACTGGTTCTTTCTCCCAGGGTTTGAACTCCTCCACCTCCTCCACTTTCACCTCCTCCATCTAGTCCCATGATCATATCAACTTCTCCACCTGTTGCTTCAGTAGTGGCTCCTATGTCCCAAACCATCATGTCTTCCTCACCTCTTCAGTTCACTCAAACCCTAATGTTGGATTCAACAAAAGCAGACTCATGGTAGCAACTAGTGTCAGCTCAAGGGGATCCACTGGTTCCCAACTGGCTGAGCAGTATGGCATCCAAAAAGAGGAAGACAATGGTTCTGCTGGAGGTAATTGATTTCAGCTCCATAAATTTAAGGTAACACTCTTCTGGAACAACAATGAAACCAAAAATGATTTCTAGGATCATGATAGATGAGAGTGGAGAGATATGCTGAAGTGGTGGTGCCTCCCGCAGACAAAGGTGAAGGAGAGATCTTGGATCAAAACTATCAGATCTCTAAAGTCCATTTGGGGAAGGTTACAAGAGAAGCAAAATAACACGTGCAGGTTGCCCTTGGCACCCTATTTAACAAAATGGACAAAGATAAGGAGACAAAAGAGCAACTTAAAGATAAGGTGGACCAGCTATCCGCCATTATTTAGAAAATAAATAAGCCTATCCAATTGTCCCTTCCTTCCCCAACCTTCATAGATTCAGAGACTATCATTGCGGCATAAAGAATTGGAAATGCAGGGTCAAACCACCAGTGCCTGGTCAAATATACTTATTGAGCAAGGGAAGGAGACATTGAAGCCCCAATATTAGTGTATTCCAAAATTGAGACTGAATCTGAGGCTATTGGGGCCATTGAAGAACAACTTGAAGAAGAGGTTGATTTGTGGAAGACATATTTGCCAAAGAGGGAGGCTTTGCAGAAAGTAAAATCAAATGTCCTCATCAATGGAGTGCTGACGAAAGATGAGCGTGGAAAGAGCTGTAAACTTCATGACGCTGCCATCTTCTGTATTCGCATCACCTCGTCAAATGGAGAGGCAAGAATTGAAGGCATCGAAGCTACAAATGATATCGCAGAAGTAATTGAAAAACTCCCTTGTCGCTCTTGTGATAAAGACATGTTGTTACTTCCTGTTGAAACAATCTTTGATCAATTCAAACAGCTAGTAGAAGTAGAATCCACTCTTGGTTCTTCCTTTAATCTTGATTCGTTTGATAGATTCACAAATACCAGAATGCCTTTGGCAAGTTCAAAAATGATTTGAAGAAGTTTCAATGACTTTCAGCAAAAATTATCATGCGAGAATGCAGAGTGAACTGTACACCAGGTATTCGCAAGGTCTTGATGTAAAGGTAATCCAAGCCATGTTCAAGCGTTTCCATGTTTACAGAGATAAACTCAAGGATTCCAACAAGAAACAACCAATTTGCAGGATGATGCAGGCGGACAATTACAAAAAGGAAATCCATAATCTGTAGCGCGTTGTTTTGGTCACACATGTATTTTCATGCAATTTTGTCATTGTAAATTGCAACCCCTGATTGGCACATGCAACTTGAATTTGTCACCTTGCAAGTTCTGAGCAAGTGAAATTGATTTTGTCAATTTACAAGTCTAATACGTATTGATTTTGTTGACTTGCAAGTCAAGTAGAAATTGACTTGCAAGTCTCTATTATTAGAAATTTTGACTTTTTAAGACTGCATGTAGCCTTCACTTTAGGGAGAGTATTCATATAAATTTGTAGTGGAAAACTATCACAAGGAACTTTTTGCTGATGAGAAATTCTGGAGGAAAAGATTGTGGAAGTTGTCTTCAACACCTTTTTAAACAAGAGAATAAAGAGAGATTTTCAGACTGTGCTGTGGCTTAATGTTTTTTGACTATTATTTGTTCTTATATACAGTATATATAATCAGCTCTTGTAATTCTAGTAATTAAAATCAGTTGATTGTCTTGTTGTTAACTAATGCTTGTGTGATTAAAATAAGGATTTGTATTTGCCTATTGAAAAGCACAAGTGACCCTTCTCCTTTCCCTCTTACATTCTTATTCTAAATCCTTTCCTTTTCTTCTATCTTACCTTCATTTTCCTTTCTCAAAAGTAAATATTTATTGGGACGAGATCCCAAAGCCTCCAAAGATAAGCTAGTATAAATATCGTGCATATTCCTGCCCATGCATTTACTTAGCAATAAAGGCGCCTCCCCATTACAATAGAGGAGAGACTCTGTTTTGTTCACAGTCACACCATTGCCAAAATCCACTATTTTACCATTTGCGCTTAAACAAAATGTTTTATGCACACTGCAGATTTGATTATCATGCCGCACAAGAAATATTTTGCATGGAACTATGGCACGGCAATCAAAGGCACAAATGAGGTCAAATCCAACTTTTGTGGACGTGTATGCAAGGGAGGAATATACCTCTTCTAGTGGTATTTGATGAGACAACAAACGGGGGCATGAGATTACACTTTGTACTAATGAATGTCCTATAGATGTCATTGATTAAGCTATAACAACATTGCAGACATATATAAAGGTGAAGGCCAAAATAACAAGGAGAGTTACGGAGGTGGATTATACCTCTTTAGATGCCAGGGTAATTTGTTTCATGACACACTAGGGCCATATGCAAAATAGGCATAGGGAAAGGAGGCAAGGTCTCAATAGCTCGTGGGGCAAACACAGGGGGAAACATTCATGCCTTCTTTAGCCCTCACACTACACCTGAAGTACAACCCATGCTAGAGAGTACAGGTTGGAAAAAGACTGTTCATGAATAGGCAAGGAAGGCAATTTCCAACTTTTGGTATTATTCTAGCTTGTTGTTTAATGTGGCCAGATCTCCATATTGGCAAAGTATGGTGGATGCAATTGTAGTTGTAGGTCTGGGTTCAAAGCCCCATCATATGAGGCTTTGCGGGTTCATTAGCTGTAGGATATCGTGCGAGATGTGACCTATGTTCTTATAGAAAATCACAAGGAATGGCAAAAAATAGGATGCACTATCATGTCAGATGGATGGATAGATAGAAGGAACTACACACTCATCAACTTCATTGTGTCATATGACATTGACATAGATTTTCTTAAGTGTCGATGCAACTAATATGATAAATCTAATGAGACACTCTTTCATCTATTTGATGAGGTTGTGATTGAGTTGGGCCACAAAATGTGGTCCGATTCATTATAGATAATGCTGCTGGGAGGCTTATAATGAACAAATATGGAACTATGTTTTGCACTCCATGCGTGACATAGTCTTGGTTTGACATTGGAGGACATGCAAATTCCATGGGTGAAAGAGGTTTTGCAAAAGGCCCGCACAATTACCAAGTTTATATACAATCACACAAGGGTGCTCAATATGATGCACACATTCACAAACAACAAGGAACTTTGGCCAGCGTTGACAAAGTTTGCAACTTGCCTTACAGACTCTTTGCACAACAAAAATGAATTTAAAACGAATGTTCATTTTGACTAAGTGGGTGGATTCGTCCTTTGCCAAATGTATGGATGACAAAAATGTGGGTAAGTTTTCTCGCCGTCTTTTTGGGAAGAGGATAAGATAAGATAAATATATTAATGTCTAATAAATGACCACAAAAGTAGGTCAAAGGGACTGCAGACAACGAGCACTCGATACAAAGTGGGAAAACCAAAGAGTTCTCGAGAAAGACAAGTACAAAAGCCAGAAGAGGTGGCCAACCGGAAGGAGAAATCACACGCACCCAGAATGGGGGTGGAAATACAAGTGAGAGGAAGAAAGGGGAAAGACGACCAAGGAGAAGAAAAGAGGAAAGCCCATCAAGGAATGGTAGATCCATCTCTCCTAACATCTGAGGCCGACTGGAAAAAGCTGAGGATAGAATGTTGACCCACCGAAGAGAGAGTCTGCCTACTATGCTTTGCTTTGTGTGGACATAGTACTATCCCTCTGATGCTTGGTGGATCTAGTCTGTCTCCTGAGGCCAAACCTAGTACGGGCATGCCTGTGATGGCTCGGGGAACCATGGATGGTTTCCTTGGGCCGAACCAATTTGGAGGAAGAAGCGGGGTTGGTCTCACAAGGGCGCTTAGTGCCTCTCTCCGAAGGTAACATTGTGAAGAAGGAAGTGATCCGCTAGGTAGAGTCCGGTCTAGGATGCAGCTGAAGAGTGTGCTCATGAAGCTTCAAAGCCTCCTGTAAGTATAAAGCCAAGCACCTCTAATCCTCAAACTTGAAGAAGTCAGAAAGATCCCGCGTCCTCCTAAATAAACAATGGAACCTCCCTCTGATCTTGTAGTAAATGGGGCACTAAAAGATGAAGTGTGTTTTCGTCTCGGTGGAGACTACACAATTGGAAAATCCTATCTAAACGATCAAGGTGGTGATCCGTCTCACAACAGAGTCTATGAGAACCAACCTTGAATTGACCAAGGGGGATGCGAAGGGCATGCATCCAGTGTCGAAGGGTGTACTGAGGACGGATAATGAGATTGTCTCTCAACTCCAAGAAATGCTCAACGTAAAAGACCATCTTGGAACGTAAACCCCCTTGAGGATTTAGAGAAAATTGTGTTATTCTTTGAGCCTCTAGTTTGAGTTTTGAGACTCATCGACGGGAATAAATCCCACACGGGTTATTTGTATGAGGCCATGGATAGGGCCAAAGAGGGTATTATGAGCAGATTAGAGAATAATAGGGCCAAGTACATGCCATTATGGGAGATAGTGGATAACATATGGGATCAACAAATGCATTCTCCCCTCCATGTTGTTGGATATTTCTTTAATCCAATGTTGTTCTTTAGTGCCTCCTCATTTTGAGACAACTTAGAGGTCGGAGAGGCCCTATTTAAGTGCATGGAGAGAATTCTTCCCAATCATGAGGAGTTTAAGGCAGCTATGGGAGAGTTGCCAATGTACAAGCAGGCAAGGGGTTTCTTCTCCAGTAAATCAATCATCATAGGAAAAACACCTTCAAACTAGGTAGACATTTTTTTAACATATGTACAGTGAAGGTGTTAAATTTTGACTAAAGTGTGCATCTTACAATATTGGCAAAATTTGTTTTTGCAGCACAATGGCAAGAATTCTCTCGCAAAAATGCCAAACACCTTCGATGGATGACAATGCGCATTTTGAGCCAACCATGTAGTTTATCCATTCTGAAACGTAGTTAAAATGTGTTCGAGCACATACATTCCTAAAACAACAATTGACTCACTCAAGAATGGATGAATGATTTGGTGTTTGTCCACCACAATCTTCCTCTTGAAGATGAAAAATTCTCAAGGATAGGAAATGTTGTTTTTGTAATTCTCAATTCATTTGGAAAGTTGATTTATATTTTTGTACAATATTATTCGCTAAAGTCACTACCATATGTATTCTATTTGATAATGTTAGGTATTGTCGAGGAAGATCAGATGATTGACCTTGATGAGATTGATTCGAAATCCAAATGGCTTGAAAATGAGGATGACCCTATTTTGGATGAAAATGACGTAGACTTGTTGAAAGAGGTTGCGTACCACACCAAGTTTCTCTCTCAAATGAGGAGAGGCTCGACCCTAGGGCTTCAACATCTAGACTTCCTGATCCTTAGTCTACCTTGTTGCCGTTGGCTTTCTCCCCTTTTTGTCATTTGTAAATGACAATAGTATGCATTTTGAAATACAAATCTAATGAAATCAAACAATATGGAAATTAATGAAAGAAAACAGTTTGCCGATTTTGATGGTGTACAATCTCATTTATCTTCCTCTCATAATCTGTATGATGTATCTATTCTCTATGCAATTGAAATGCCTAATCTGTATCTCTATGCAATGGAAATGTCTTTAAATTTTTAATTTTTTTCATCTTTTCCACTTTTTTTCGGCTGTTTTAAGTTTTCTGATTTTTTCCCAAGTTTTTCTTGATTAGTCTCGATTTTCTGAAATTCATTATACTTTTGGAAAAACATTTTTTTTTGCAAAAAGATTAATGCTACTATAATAATGACTATTTGACAACAAAGAGATCTAGCTTGACGGTTGGAAACCAATGGAATCTGAGGGATGCTGAATAGAGGAACATTGCAAAAGTTATTGAAGTAGAGAAAAGAGATATAGGATATCTCTGCAAATTTGAATAACAAGGTAGCACGACTGAAGGTCAAATGGTACAATAGAAGACGCATCATGAGACTACCTTGAAAGAATGGTGACAAAATGCTATGAACTTGGAATTGGGTTTAGCCTAGGGACAAACAATGGTGCAAGAACGACACAAACCCGAGAATGTTTGGAGGGTTGGGGAAGTGAAATCAGATTTGAAATCTTAGGTTGTTCTTCCATAAGTTCATTGTGATGTGAAGTTCAAAGCTGAAAAAGAGATCACGAAGAAAGCCGATGAGGTTGTGCAAAAGATACAAAGGGCATACAAGAGACTTGAGTGAGATTACAAACAACTAGAGGGAACTATAGCCTGGGCCGCTTTATTGCTGGTAGTCACTCCTTGCAATTTTGTTCACTTTGTAAATATTTAATTGTATACATCTCTCGGTTCACTTGAGTCTCCTAGAATTTCATTTCTATGCCCCGTTCACGGGCATTATGCTTAGCATTTGGCCTTGTCTTGGAAACACCAAAATGCTTTTGTAAGTCCATATAAACACACTAATGTTGAGGGTACATCAAGAAGTTTAAGGTGGCTATTCCTATATTGTTCTCTCATTGTCATGTGTGTCCATATTAGTAGATATCAAAGCTCTTGTAGTTCGTAGGCTCATATTTACTTGTGGTTTGTCTTGGGTATAGTGTTAGATTCTTAGTGTTTCATTAAATCCCTAGCCATAGTGCCCATTAATTTATATTGCCATGTTTGAGATCCCTTGTGGACTGCGCAACACACCCTTGTTCTTTGCGTTGTTGTTCCCAAATCTCTCCGAGGGCTCTTATGTAATGCTAGGTAGAACTTTCCAACTTGTTGAACTAGGCCTCGACTTGCCCTTTCCAGGCCGTGAAACCCTCACCACACTCGCTATATCACTTTCTCATCATACATTGGTTGTAACCCTTGCTTGGAAATACTAGGTTCCTTTGAGGGTAGAGAAGGGAATTGACCAAACTAGTCGTGTTATTTCCATGACATCCCTAGGTTTTGGTGTGTTCCATAGGGATACGTCCCCAAACCTTGGTCCCCATCTCCGTTTCCATATTCCTACCCCCATGCAATTTTCCTATTCAAATATCGTTAATTTGATTTTAGAGGTACTTCTTGGCGTCCCTTTTGTGTTCACATGTTTCCTAGTCCCCACTCCACCTCCCCCTTGCCCCAAAAGGGGCCTTGGTGGAGCATATTCTAGCCATTGAATAGATAGTATCACCCGGAGGTCATATCTCCACACATTGGTGACTCCACATTCCCTCCTCCAAATTGAGATTTCATGGTGCTTAGTCTCTGAGACGTGGGTCGTTTTCTCTCGTTGGTTGATCACGGACCACTAGATGGCACTTTGCTTATTTCTCATGACCTTTGGTATATGTTGGATCAACCTCGTAGCTTATACTATTCATCCACTATTTTGGAGTTCAAGTAATTCCATTCCCCCTCCCCTAACAAACCCTCATTTCTCACTCATGCTATATCATTGCTCTTTGATTGTTGGACAAGACAATTTAGGTTTTGTAGATTTGGTTGATTTAACATGTTGATCACAAGAATACTAATCTAGATAATTCTCCATTAAACAAGCATACAATTATATAGGTCCATGTTTCCTATAAAATAGGAAACCTCCTATAACCAAGAATCCTAAGATTGTGAGTTGGTTTAACAACCGATCTCACATACAAACAATAAAACTCCTAAATAAACATTATTATTATATAACAAGAATGTTACTTATTTACCATATGGTAATACATTAATTACCGTGAGCACTAATTAATGATTTCCTAACATTCCCCCTTAGTGCGAACATGGTAGAAAAACATTCACTCTCAACTGCAGTATGCTCACCCATGTGGCATGCCCATCTTCGTGGCTCATGACCTTGATACAAATGAAAGGAGCAATGCTCAACCTTCTATGGTTTTAAACAGGTTTACCACAAACCTTGACGTGAACAGAACCCATTGACTATCCACCTCGTGGTGGTTTTTTGATCTACCACAAACCTTTTCAAGATCCATGAATTGTCTTACACTTGGTGCTTTTGTTCTCTACAACATTTTTACATTAGGAGGTTACATAGGAATCTGCTCACACAAAAACAGGAAAAGTATTCACATTACATCCATAAGAACAAAATGTTCTTAATTGTAGTCACTTGTTGTTGATTGTTGCCACTCGATCTTGAACAACATAGGAAATTGTCACTGCCACCTTGACTTTAGCCGATCTGGCACAAAATGGAAATGGAATATTGGTGTTATATTTGCCCCCCTCAATGTAAAATTTCTATTTATTCACACAAAAAAAGAACAACAAGTGAAGCACACTTGCACGCCACTTTGTAAACATGAACTCTGTAATGGGTCTATAAAAGGAATCTACACACAATCTCAAAGGAGATATAAGGTGAAGGACCTTACTAGATCCAAGGTGTCATTAGATGTTGAAACAAGAGCTATAAATAAACTGAAGTTTCATTAGGTAATAAGCATGAGCTATCTAATCTTAAGGCTGTAAAAGGTGCCACTAGGTGGTAAGTAAGAGCTATAAATAACAAGAGCGTAAAAATTAGCAAAAAAAACAAAAGCTAATCTCTGCCATCTAATACATGAAGCATAGAATAATCACCAACCAAAGTACAAAAGAAAAGATTTTAGGGTTAGAGAAACTTACATGGGGTTGACTTGTTGGCACATTAATCTCCCATTGGGCTTGTGGTAGTTTTTGAGAGATTTTCATAGGTAAAATCAAGATGGATATGTGAAGACCTAAGTAGACCAAAGTTGGGGACTTTAATGACTTAGGTAAACCTTGCTTGTATACCTCCCATTCTTGAAATCTTCAAAGGCCTATATACTTTGACATGTTTTCTTTAGTGTAAGCTCCTCTTGACCGTAAGTCCTCTTCTTCGTTCTAAGGTGGATTTGTGGATCGGGTAGGGCGATTCAATGTTTTGTATTTGAGAAATGACAATTAGGAATCTCATAAACACAAATCTAAACCTTAAAATCCAAAACTTAGTTTTGGACAATGTCATGTTGGGCCATTGACATTGGCCAAAATAGGTGTTTGCAAAATGTAATCGATCGGGCCGATGATGCTGGCTATGTGCTAGAAAAGAGGAAAAAGATGGGTAGAAGGGGGAACACGAATCTAGGAGGACAAGATATGTTGATATCATGATAATCTAAAGGTGACATGAGGAAGGCAACAAGATGAATCTCTCACAAAGTTGTGTGGGCCCGATCTCGATCCCAATGTACTCCTTAGGACGTACTTTCGGGAAATTAATGTGTCGATGGGTTTTGCAAAAGAAAATATCAATGAAGAACATAAGGTACACTCATATTCCTCACTTGAAGCTCATCACATGTCACAATAGTGTAATATGAGATGATGCTTTGCAATGAACATAGAATGGAAACCAAAGTAAATGACTGTAATGATTGAGAAGCTGAATGTAAAATGAAATATATGTACCTCTACTTACCCTTATGCTGAAATGGATCAATATATATGCCTAAGTCTTGATCGACGCAAGTGTAAAAGATGCTCATGGTAATTCTAATGATGTAAGACTATATGGACTAATGCAATGCAATCATGTAAACAAGTCTAAAATGCAAGAATATAATATTAGGAGAAGTTCGGATAGCGAAAGGTAAGAATAAATTAGGTCTAGATGATCCAAAGAAAGAAATGAGGTCGATAGCCAAGAAAGTAAAGGCTAAATTAGGCTTGAATTACCAAAGGAGAGATACGGTACTAGGATGGTTTTACTAACCTAGTGAACAAATGCTAAATTAGGTCTATATGTCCCAAGTAGACATAAGGTGCTTGGACGAGTTCGATATAGCCAATAAAGTAAAGACTAAATTAGGTTTGGATGACCCAAAAAAAAGAAGGTGCTAGGATGGGTTCGGATAGCGGAGAAAGTGAAGGCTAAATTAGGTCCAGATGACCCAAAGAAAGAGGTAAGGTACTTAGACGGTTTTGAACAGCCATTAGGGAAAGGCTAAATTAGGCCCAAATGACCCAAATTAAAAACAAGGAAAAGCTCAGATCTCAAAATAACCAAGAGGAATCCAAGAAAAAGTAAAGCAATGGTCGAGCTCGAGCATTTTAGGAACCCAAAGATGTAACTTTTACTCGGGTAGGGATGGTTCAAAGGAAACCCTAGTTGGTTCCTAGGTCTTACAATTTGAAACCCTTGAACCCTAATGATGTAGTGATGCTAGCATGTATGAAAGAGATGAAGAGTGAGATGTAAAGGAAAAGGAGAGAGTTCGAAACATGTATGTCCGTCGAGGATAGATAACGGAGGAAAAGAGGGGGCCACTAAGTAGAAAACATGTTCTTTATCGGAGATGGCACTCCAATCGCTTGGAAAGACTAGAAGTTTTGAATGTTGAAACGTTCAAGAACCTTGTTTTATAAGGTTATGGTTTCGGAAAACTAGTGAAGTATAAGATATATCCCATGAAGGCTATGCATGAAAATGTAAAGATGCCTACCTTCCCATGACATGTTCCTGTTCCTTATGACTCCACCGGAGTCATCGTTTAACTATGAGGATGAGGTACTTGCATGAAAATGCAAGTGACATAAATGATAGATACGAGGCCCTATTTAGGCTGTTGGCCTATTGCACTCTATTGGACCTTTGACTCTATTGTGAGGCCAATTCGGAGTTGGACCTTTCAACTAGGATAAGGGCATGCCAATGATTCGATCAAGTCTTTTTGTTTGTGGTTGACTTTTGAATTTTGCCTTTTGATATTGATGTTGATATTTTGGTTTTTCTTTGTTCCTTCTCCATACGATTGGAAAGGCCAACAAGTAAGATAACAACACTAGAGAGCTTATACCTAGCCAATATAAAGGGGAACTCACAAAACCAAGATGCTTAGAGACTCCTAGACTTGCACCTTAGAAAACAATGTGATCTTGGTGTGCCTGATGGGGAGTGCGAAATAAGGGTAAAATAGGATAATGATTAGGTTTCCCCAGTCAATATGTATACAGGTATGATATAATGAAGGATAGACTTGAGACTTTTGTGTCAAGAAAGGTGAGTATGGTTGAGAGACATGTAAATAGATTGCATAAGTTTTACTGCAAGAAATATGTTTGAATTTGAGTGATAAGATACTCTTAAGTTGTCACCATTGCTTTATTTTTCTAGGAAACATTTAGTTATGGTTGGGAGTATTAGTTGAAAAGTAGGTAACATAAGGTGGGTGCAAATGTCCAAGTATGCCGTGAGCCATGTGCACAGGGTATGGAGGTCTCGAGATGTTGTGTAGTACTAAGGGGATTTCATAGTCGTCGGAAAGGCAATGCATCAATGCATGAAGGTCCCATGAGTCTCTTAGTATGGCGCGAGACACCACGAAGTTAAGGAGTTCAATATGTTAAGGAAGAGTGTGCGGACCTATCGGATGCACACAGATCATTCGCTCTTTCTTAAGGAGAAATGGTCTGCATTACGTCTTCAATCAATTGTGGAAATTGACCTTGAAGTTGTTGAAGGTTATACCACTTAGCTTGATCAACATATTTCCCTGCCTTGATTACTCAGAATAAATGCTGTGTGCCTTGACACACGCAGGTTATTCTCACTTCAATGATCTTATCCTTTGGTGCCACATGCATGTGTTCAATATCCAGGACTGAAGGATGCTGAGTTGTTGGCTCAAGCAAAGGTGAAAAGTATGGCTTAAAGAGTTTCACATTGAATACTGGATGTAAACCCACATAGGGTGATAGATCAAAAACAAAAGCGCTCTCATGAATTGCGCAGAGAATGGTGTAAGGACCATAGTGTAGAGGCTTGATCTTTTGGTGTGGATCCTTGAAGCGTTGCTTTGAAGATGTGACCAGACATCATCGCTGACCTTGAACTCATGAGGTGTGTGATGCACATCATGGCGCTCTTTGTACTTTTGTTGTTGGCGAGAGAGTATTTGCTAAACCTGCTGGTGAACAATTTGTATGTGTTGCTGAAACTTGTGTGCTTGTCCACTTCCTTCCCTTGTGCCTGTGATTTCATGCTAGATGGTGTGCGGTTGGATGTCTAGAAGTGTCGTTGGTTGGAACCCAAGACATATCTAGAATGGAATATGCCTTATAGAGTTGTGTAGAGCTCTGTTATAGGCATGTTGGATGTAAAACAAATTGTCATCCCAAGTGAGCTGATAAGCATTGCTGTACATGTGCAACAAATAAGCAAAGGGTGCAATTGACAACTTCTATTTGTCCATTTGTCTGATGAACCAGTTCAATTGTGTATCCATAATTTCCCACAATTTTTAGCAGAAGCGGTTGATGAGCACGGGTCACAATTATACACTTTGGATGTTGGGAGACCAAAGTGAGCCCAAATATGGCTGAAGAATGAGTGTGTGGTTTCCTATGTGTTGATGCTCTTCTTGCAAACAACTATGATGGCCATCTTTGAAAACTTATTGACTACAACGATACAAAGTCATTCTGGTGCTTCGGCATAGGAAATTCAATTATGAAATCCATGTTGATAGATTTCCACGGCTTGGGTGTATTGAAAAAGGTATGTAAAGTCCAGCTTCGTGTTTGTGGGCTTCACAATGCAACAAGGAATGCAAAGCTTGATGTGGCACTCAATGTCTGTGCGCATGTGAGGTCTGTAGAAGTGTTGCTATACCGCTGCTAGTGTCTTGATTTGCTGAAGTTTCCTGCTGGCTTGGCATAATGCGCCTCCCAGACGATTCTTTGGCGAGGTGCGACTTTAGGAACTCATAGATGCCCAAGCTTATAGAGAAGCTTGTCTAACATGCGGAACTTGTGAACTTGTTTACCTTGCACAAGGGCAGTGTAGACTTCTGAAGTCCTTGTTTGCTGCCTAGAGGGATGCCTAATAAGAGAAAATTGTGGCCCGCATGTAGAGCATTGCGATAAGCGTGTGCACTAGAAGGCGGACGAGGCAATTTGTTGCCTTATTGTCCTTACCCTTCTTGTGGTCGATGACTAGACAGAACTGTTGCAAGTAAGTCATCCAATTCATGTAGCATGTGTTCTCCAACTTGCTCTGTGTGTGTAGGAACTGAAGTGGCTTATGATTTGAATGGTGATTGTCTCCTTACCCAAGATGTAGTGATGCCACTACTTGAATGATGGTGTACAACTCCTTTTCATAGGTTTAGTAGCATTGAATTGTGCTGTTGAAAGTCTCGGAGTGATATGCTACTTGATGTACATGTTGTATGAGTAATACGACGAGTACATAGTCAGATTCATTGATCTGAATCTCAAAGGGGTGAACAATGTCTGACATTGCTAGAACAGGTGTTGTACGTAGGCGCTGCTTGAACTTATCAAAGGCATGTTGTTGCACATGAGTCCAGTGGAAGGTTACTTTGGTGTGCATGATTTGGCTGGGGGCCATGATATGTGAGAGAACCCAGGGTTGAACTGGCCATGAAAGATAGCAAGCCCATGAAAAACCCTCAATTCAGGGAGTTTGCATAAAGTTCGCCAATCCTAGATTACCTTGATCTTCTCTAGATCTACATGAATGCATGTGCAATCAATAATGTGGCCAAGGTATTGGATCTGTGAAGTGCCGAATGTACACTTGGCTAAGTTGGCTTGCAACTTGTGTTTGTACATTGTTCTAAGATGCATTAGACGTGCTGTACACTCTCCTCTTCCAAGTCTTGATGTAGATGAGAATGTCATTCAAGTAGACGAAGACAAAGGAGTTTGTGAAGGGCTGCAATATGTTGTTCATGAAGCACACGGATATTGTTGGTGCATGGTTAAGATGAAAGTTAAAACCAACCACTTGTACAAACCTTACTTTGATATGCTTTCCATGTGTCTTTGGGATGGAATAGTACTTGATGGTAACCAGATTTTAGGTTGACCTTGGTGAGGTATTGTGCACCTTGAAGCTGGTGCAAGAGGTTATTAATTCACAAAAATGGATATTGATTCTTCATTGTTATTTTGTGGAGGATGTTATTATAGATATGCTTGAGCACCATGTGCCATCTTTCTTTGATATGATGATTATTGGGCTACCACAAAGAGAAGAGCTAGGCTCAATCTTTCCGTGATCAAAAAGCTCTCTTATTTAGCATCGGACTCCATCATTCTCCTATATGGACCTGCAACACTGTGGATTGCTCAAAAGCGGGGATCTAAGAATTAGATCACTTAGATGTCTTATCATGCAATGTGTTGGAAGGCCTTTTGACTCTGCGAAGACATCTCCATATTGTTGTAGTAAATTGTCGAGTTTTTTTGCTGCGACGATGATTGTACCAGTGTGGCACGATGCCAATGCACGCTTTTTGGATGTGCAGGTGCTTCCAAACAGACCACGAGGAGCATGAACTTCTGCATGTGTGAAATGATATTGTGGCATTGTTTGGCCGAAACAAATGTGAGTTTGGCCTTTGGGGGGACTTCCGAAGGTTGAAGAAACGATCTTTGACATGGATCGCCCATTGGCTTGGCTTGATATGTAGCATCATAGTATCCCAAATAAATTCCACAAACCTTTAGTGGTGAGGCATCACAAGTGACCGAGTCCTCAATGGGCTTGACTGCGTACTTGAAAGTGCATTTTTGCCAGACTTGGATGTCTTTCCCTTGCTAGAGCCATCCAAGAGAGTATGGTCGAGGATGTGCGTTAGTGGTGAGACCTATGCACTTTGGATTGTAACTCGCGTAATGATGTTCTTTTGGTTCCCATTGTTGATGATGACATGGAGTGGTTGACACTTAACCCAACACTTGGTGTGAAAGAGGCATTCTCATTCCTTTGAAGTGTCGGTGGAAGAGATGTTGACGCTCAAACAATTAGCATTTGTATCAATGTTATATGATTGTGCATGGCATTTTTGTTTGAGCTGGTGCGGTGTTAGTGGCACCACCTAACATTTTGGTTCGCTTGCCTTTGTTGAAAGTTGAAGTTGTTAAAGCCTTTTGATGTTGCTCAGGTGTTGTTCTTCCTTTGGTGACATGTTTTGTTTTTGTGCAAGGGATGAGATGGTGTGTTTAACAAGTGATGACTATTTGCTTTGTCAAGTACTCGTGCAGATGCACATTGGAGTCGAGAATTTGATGGCATAGTCTTCAACTCGACCATTTCTTACGATGGTGCACCTACGGGAACTTCATATACTCATCCTCATTGTGTTTGAGGGGGTAATACTCCTTTTGTGTAGCGTCGACAAACACATTCCAAGTCTTAATAGGCTCGTGTGTTTCTCGCACTACATGATATAGTTTTCCCACTAGTGGGACATTGAAATGGACATCTTCAACGCTGTGAAGGTGATCTTTTCCAAGTCATTGAAGCGATTGATTGAGAAATAGACTTTAAGTTGTTGAATCCAGCTATCCAATGATGCAACATGGATTTTTCCTTCAAACATTGGGATTTTGAGATGGACTTGGACCTTGAAAGGGATTTGATGTTAGAGTGGATTATTAATTGTTTGCATAGAAGGATTAGATGCTGCTGGACTGAGATGCACTTTGAGTTTGTCAAATTGGCCAAAGAGTTTGTTGTGCTACTCCTCGGGGTGTGCCAAATAAGATTCTTAACATCCGGGATGCCCCAAAGAATTGTATTTGCGTGTTAGCCATATTGCTCTTGCTTATGAGGTTCTTCTATATACTCGAGTGTTAGCCATCTTGCTCTTATTACGACGTCCTTCATATACTCGAAAAGATCTGCTTAGTGGCCCTTCTTTCTGTTGTTGTACGCATGTGCCCATTGAATATGAAAACTTGTGATTTGGTACTAATGATACATACCAAGTGGCCTAAAATGCCAAAGTGTGGGGGACAACCTTTTAATTTGGCTTTCAATTTTATGGGTTATAGAACATGCAAACAAAATTACTACAGGTAGTAAACCAAAACACATTTGAATGTAGAAGAGATTTGCAGAGTAGTGCAAATTCTATTCAATGAGAAAGAAAAGGGTAGAGCACAATGGTGTACAATGTTCAACAAGGTCGAGAATGAGGATTCCTTGACTAGAAAGGGGGAAGACACTTCCTAACTTTTTCATAGACTAGAACATGATCACAATGATCAATCAATGTTAGATACTTTGGGTATACTAACATGTGAGAAAGAGGACCATATCCATTCATTCTTTCGGCCCCTTAAGGTTGAATGGATGTGTATAAACAATCATTATAAGACATCAATTATAACTAGTGTTACGCGTGCATCCCCCATTTCCTAGTTGTTTCGAATGCCCGAGAGGTTTTCAGGATTTGGGGACGAGCACGAAACATCCCACCATTCACCTTCCTATGCAAAAAAAGGGGACGTCCCTAAAAAGGAGATGTTTCCAGGGCGTTCCCTATGTTAGGAGACCTCTTGATGTCCTTCCCCTTGCTTCCTAATCCCACAAAAAAAATTCATTTTTTTTTCAAGTTTTATTTTAATGATTTAAATACTAGTCCATATATCTTAAATATAACTATTTGAAATACAACAGAATGTATCAATCTCAAGGCACTTATCTTGATTTTGTCACATAGTTTTGCCTAATGAAGGGTTCCACATTGATTAACAACTTGATCACCTTCACAAATTTCATGATGTCTAGTAATGGATAGCCTCAATTCTATCTGCACTATTGCATTGAGATAAAAAAACTTGTAAATGAAATAAATTTGGGAAGGCCCTAATGTACTCTTGTAGTTTAAGATTGTTTTTAGAAGCCACTTGTTTCTATTTGAAAAATCGTCGTATGTAAATATCAAATAAAATTCATCGTGGAAGCTCCAATCACTTAATACAACTTGTATGTATGATTTTGTATGAAGATAAAGGCCGTGTAGATAATAAAAGCAGTAAGACAGACCAAAACGTTAACCCATAACCCGACTATATTGTATTACAAAGACATACTTAGAATCGAGAATGATATATGAATACATAATTTTTTTAACACAAATGTGAATAGTGGATTGTCACAAACTGCTATGGCTTCATTTCAGCAACCCTCAACATGTATTTTCTCGTTTTAAAGATACACTCGTCAAATCTCCATTAAACCTACTTACTCTTGTTTGCCCTTTTCCTACCGTAAGGAATTTTTTTGCAAATTGACATTAGAAAAATGATACGCTGTGTTACTTTTGTTTCCTTGAAATTTCCAAAAATTTCTAGAAAGGCCTTCAATGTAGGAAAAGTTGTCAAGAGGCTTTTTTTGGAGTCTGTAAAAGAAGATTGGTTTATGTTATTCTAAAAAATTATTTGTATATTTTTTAATTTTTTAATTTTATGTATTATTTTAATAACCATTCCCCAACTGTCCCTAAAATCTAGGAATATATTTGCTGTCCCCAAAACCCCATCCCTACGCCCCCTATCTCTGCATTCTAGAGTCTTAGGTAACTCTAGTTACAATAGAGAGCGGTTAAAAAAGAGGACGGTTACAAGAACGGTTCATCTTCTACTCGAGTGATGGTTGTAATACTTCTAGGTGGGCGGTTACACTTCCAACATCATGGTATGTTGATAGGTGCTCGACATGGCACAAATAAGAAGAGCACCACTTGCTGCGCAGATCTACGGTGATGCACACTATGTTGAGGAGTGTGGTTCAAATGTTTTAGTATGATGCAAGGTTGTGCATAGGGCAAAGAGCTTAGGGGATGCTTCGCGGTACTAGAGAGCTATGTGGTGGTCCGCAAGGCAATGCACCAATGTGTGAAGGTACTATGATTCTTTGTGCATGTTGTGAACTGCTACGAAGTTGAGGAGCTCAATGTCCTTACAAAGAGTGCGTGGACCTGCATGGTTGTGCACGGATCATATGTTCTTAGAAATGAGTATTTGTCTTTGAAGATTTTTTGAAGTTGAATTTGTTTGGATTTAATGTCTACAAGATTCTTGGTAACTTCTTTTTAAATGAGATGTTGGGAATGGCTGGCATCGCAATATGCCTACAAGTTTTGATGAAGAATGAGAATGAATGCCGCAAGATGCCCGAGAGTCATATGTGACATGAGGGTAGGCATTGTAGGATGATCTCAAGATTGAATTAAAGCAAGGGCGAGCATCATAAGATGCCTCAAAGTTTGAACTAAGGAATGGGTGGGGATTGTAAGATGCCCCAAAGTTTGAACTAAAGTAAGGATGGTCATTGTAAGATGCCTCGAAGTTTGAACTAAGTTAAGGGTGGGCATCATAAGAGGCCCGAAGTTTGAACCAAGGTAAGGGTAAGTTTGAACCAAGTTAAGGGTAAGTTTGAACTAAGGTAATCGCAGACATTGGAAGATGCCCCAATGTCCTAGGTGACACAAGCGCAAACATTGTAAGATGCTCTTAAGATTGAATTAAAACAAGGGTGATCATCATAAGATGTCCCAAAGTTTGAACTAAGGAAAGGTTCGACAATCGTAAGATGGCCAAGAGTTTGAGGTGACATGAGGCGGTGTTGTAAGATTCTCTCAAGATTGAACTAAATCAAGAGTGAGCATCATAAGATACCCCAAAGTTTAAACTAAGGAAAGGGTGGGCATCATAAGATTCCCTAAAGTTTGAACTAAGGACGGGCATCGTAAGACGCCCCAAAGTTTGAACTTAGGTAAGGGTGGGCATCGTAAGAGCCTTGAAGTTTGATCCAGGTAACGGTAGGCATTATAAGATGCCCTAAAGTTTGAACTAAGGTAAGGGTGGACATAATGTTGGCATAAAATATACACTCTTTGTTAGTTTATTAAGTTCTTTTTGTTTAGATAGAGTTGGCATACACATAGACGGATACAACAAATTACACATAAACACTCTAACACAAAAATAAACAAAAAATTGAAGTAGGGCTATTGATTTGCATTCATATCATCCCACAATTGCAAGAAAAATGAACGTAGGCACAATAATTTCTATTCTAACTCTTCCTCTTTATTTATATTTATTCAAATAAATAGTACATTGTGTCGAATTGGTGAGATTATTTAATTAATTTTACATAATAGTAGGATTATAGGCTTTAAGAAATATCCATGTTTTAATAATTAAACACAAAATTGCGGAATTAGATATAGTGCATAATAAGAATTGAAATAGTACAAACGCATAAAGCACACAACACAAGATTTAAATGGGGAAAACTTGGTTACATGTAAAAAAATCCATCAGAATGCACTTCCAGCTTTTATTAGATAATAAACAAGGAACACAAAGATGCTCGACAATTTACAAGCATACCGAACACAATGATCTCCTTCAAACTTTTTCACACAATTTGCATCCAACATGAATGCACAACAATTATTTTCTTGCAAATTAATCTCCCATAGGAGATCACCCTTATTTAAAGGGTGGGTGATTCGATCAAGCAACCTTTCGGTTGACCCGCTTTCACTTTTAATCGCAATTAATTTAATTAATTGTTTATAACTATGTAATAGTTATTTATAACTTATAATATAAGTTATATCTAAGTTTATAAAATAAACTTAGTGTTAGAGTCACATTTAATGTGGTGGCCACGTGAATGTGTCCCCACAAATATTACTACTCCAACACTCCCCCTTAATGTTTAGTGGGGATACATGCCAAAGTCACCTTTTTATACAAAAGGAATTACAATTCTTAAACCATATAGGATGATTTTAGGCTAGCATGTTTACAAGGATAATCTAATAGAAATATCCCAAGTTCTTTCTGGAAAAGTGCATATATGAAGTCTTACATGAGTTTTTGGAGCCTTTTATAAAACAAGGAATCTCCATAACACAACATTTTCTTTGGGTTACAAGTAAACTCACATAGGGTGATGTTTACAAAATCACATAGGGTGATTTTTACAAAGCCTTTTTTACAATATAGAAGAAGTATAGAGAAGGAAGATACAAAAAAGGTTGTTAGGAGGTGGCATTGTCATGTACACTCCCCTCAGTCAATGGCAACACTCGAAATGTTGAACAATGCTCAAATCTTGCAAAACTTCATATCACATAGGGGCTTCATGAATATATATCTACAATTTGATCTTCAGTAGGATAAAATTGAGATCAATATAACTATCGAGGACATTCTTTCGGATGAAATACATATGAATCTCGATATGCTTCATTCGTTGATGCTGAATTAGATTGTTCGCATAAGAGCTATATAACTTTATGTCACAAAAAGTAGTGGAGTGGTTCCTTTGACATTCATATGGAGTTCTTTCAATAATTTTTTCAGCCCCATTACTTCTTTAGTTGTTTCCATAACACTTCTATACTCAACTTCAGTAGAAGAGATAAACATTGTTGGTTGCTTCTTGTTGTTCCAAGTGATGACACTTGTACCAAACTTGAAAACATATCTAGACGTAGATTTTCTATCTATCACATCACTAACATGGTCAAAATCACAATAACCATATAAGTGAGCATCATTAGAACAAGAATAATATAAACCATAATTGATTGTACCTTTAATATATTTTAAGATTCTTTTAGCTAATTTTCCAATGATCCTCATAAGGATCCTACATAAATCTAGAAGCAATTTCTACTGCATAAAAATATCAGCCGACTATTAATTAGATACATTAAATTGTTAATGAGTTGTTCTATATAGGGCAGGGTTTGCTTTAGGACAGAGGTTTGAGATCAAGTTTTATACCAACTTCAATAGGAATTGTAACAAGTTTACAATCAACTATGTAAAATCTTTTAAACAAATTAGAAGTATATTGAGATTGAGATACACCAACAAGGTGTTTCGATCGTGGAAAACAACCACGCCTAAAAATGTAGTAGACCTAAATTAGTCATTTCAAAATATTGTTTTAACTTAGTTTTAATTTTAAGAATTAAATTAGTTTGACTACTTGTGATACTAAGATCATCAACATATAAAACAATTAGAATAATCTGATTATTTTCAAATTTTACAAATAAATCATTATCAGAAGAGTAGTTAGTAAAACCAATATATTTGAAAACATTGTTAAATTTGGCATACCATGCTCGAGGAGCTTATTTTAAACCATACAAAGTTTTTTTAGTTTACAAACATACATTTCTTCTCTACTTCTTTTCTAAAGCATGCCTGTGAGTCACTACCATCCGGCCTTGAGTGTTAGGTGATGTTGTTGGGGATGTTGCTCCTTCTTCCGCTCCCTCCCCACACTTTGCCATTTCTCTCTTCTTCGCTTCGGGCTCTCGGCCTCTTCTCATTGTATTTTGGGTGACCCGTTTGGGTCCTCTTGCTGGGTTTGTTTGCTTTGTACTTTGCAGTCCCATTGACCTACTTTTGTGGTCATGTGTTGGACATTAGTAACATTATCTTATCTTATCTTATCTATCTAGGTTCTTTAAAGCTTTTAGGTTGAATCATAGATTTTCTCTTTGAAATCACCATTTAGGTATGCGTTTTTCACATCTATTTGGTGTATTTCCCATCCATATTGAGCAGAAAGAGCTAGAAGAATCCTAATTGTGCTCATCTTTGCTATAGGAGCAAAAGTTTCTACATAGTGAGTCCTGGGTTTTTGAGTAAACCCATGAGCCACTAGTTTAGCCTTAAATTTGTCAATTCCACATGTGGAATTGTATTTGATCTTATATAGCCACCAAGATCCAACAATACTCTATTTTGACAGAGGAGGGACAAGTTCCCAAGTTTGATTTTTAATAAGCGCATTGTACTCGAATTTCACAACTTCTATCCATCGTTCGTCTTGGCTTGTCTCTTCGAAAGATTGGGGTTTACACTCATATAAGGTTATTACGACATGGTAAGTGTGTTGATTTCTAGTTTTTTTAGTGTATTAGGAAAAAATCTTGAATTAGGGATTGAGCCCATTTTGGATTTTTAGAAGGAACATGTTGTGAGACCTCCCCCTCAACCTTGGGAATGTAAGAGTTTGGAATACGATCATCCTCTAAGATATATGTTTCTTCATTAAGAGACACAAAAGAGGGTTCGGAGGAGGTTACACAAAAAGTTTTTTCAAGGACATGAACGTTCCTATTTTTAATGATCTCATGTTTAGATGGATCATACACCCTTAATCCTTTTGTTTGTCCTCCATAGCCAACAAAAATGTAGGAATAGGAGGTAGGATCAAGCTTTTTCCTTTTAACTTTAGGAATGAAAATAGAAGTAGGGCTACCAAATATTTTCAGATGGGAAACATTTGGTTTCTTATTCGACCACATTTCTAGAGGTGTGGTTTGATGCAAGGCTTTTGTAGGAACCCTATTTAAGATATGGACAATTGTATTCATTGCTTTTGCTCACAAATTAGGGACTCGAGCATAATGAATCATCGTCTTGGCCATTTCTAAAATAGTCCTATTTTTCCTTTTGCGATCCCATTTTTGTGGGGAGAGTAGGAGTGGTTAACTCTCATTGAATTCCACAGGAGGTGCAGAATGCATCAAACTCTTTACTAACATATTCACCTCCATTGTCAGTTCTTAATCTCTTAATTTTTAGGTTATAAGAGTTTTCATGTAGGGCTTTAAATTCTTTGGATTTAGCAAACGCATCAAACATGTTCTTAATTTAATACGTTCATGTCATCCTAGTGTGGTCATCAATGAAAGTCACAACATATAGAGCACCACTCAGGGATGCAACCTCAAGTGGTCCCCTAACATCACTGTGAACCAACTCTAAAGGATGAGAGGAGTTAACATCATGATGCTTGTGAAAATGTTGAATATGCTACTTACCATGTTAGCAACCTTCACATGTTCCATGATGGGTTTTAATTTTGGGAAGGCCAACTACCATATCGAGACTCCTAAAATTTAGATGATCGAGTCTTTCATGCCACAACTGGGTTTCATTCTTAATGTGAGAAGAAAGACAAGTTTCAGATGCAAAATTGTAAAAACTTACAAGTGATTCTATTGAATGCCTTCAACAATAACAAAGTTAAATGGATCTTTTATGAACCATTTATTTCTTAGTAAGGTAACACTAAAATTATCTTGAGTAATTTGAGAGCAAAATAACAAGTTCATTTTCAGTTTAGGAACAAACAAAACATTGTTAATAAAACCATTAAAAGCCTTAGCTCTACCTTGACTTTGAGCTTTTAAGATAGAATTTTTCTCTAGCTAGATTCGATTATGACATTCTTTGATATTAGTGAGTATATCACTCATGTAGGTCACGTGTCTTTAGGCATCACTATCTAGGATTCATTCATTATTGTTAAATGCACACAAAGTAGTGTAGAGTGCAATGGTTGATCATTATTTGTATTTTGATTGTTATACTGATTTTGATTTTGGTTTTGTTTTGATTTTTGATTGTTGAACCTCTTGTCTTTGTTATTTTTGACATTTTTCTTTTGACAGTCTTCTTATCTGTGACCAAACTTGCCACAATTGTTACAAGTTCCATTAAATTTTGGTTTAAAATTTATGTTTAACTTTTGTTTATTCTAACCATTATAGTTAGAGGATTTAAACCTAGATTTAAAATTAGGTCTTGTATAGTTTTTAGGAGTGAAATTTTTTTGATTCTAGGAGATAAGTGCCTAAGTGACATTCTCTTTCGATTCAAAGTTGGTCATAACCTTTTCTTTCGTATGAAAAGAGTAGATAGAGTATTCAGATCATGAATGTTAGTTTCATTCATATATTTTGAATTGAGAATAGAAATAATGATCCTAAATTTCTCATGAATATTCATTTGAATTATACAATACAGGAATTTGTCATGGATTAGGTCGTAGTTACAACCATCCAACTAGGATTAATATTTTTGACCTTTGTGAGACAGTTTATGATTTTCTCGTCTCCTTTCATAGAAGTGGTCATGAGTTCTAGTATAAGTTTAATGATTTTGGAGAGCCTAGTGCCCTTGTGCATGGAATCAAGTTGTTTTTAGGCTTCGCTAGGAGATTCTTGGCATCTGATATGGAGCAAGAATTTATCGTTAACACTTCTGAGGATGATTGACATAGCTTCCTGGGATTTTTGTTGAGAGGTAATTATGTTGGCAGCGGTAGCTTGCCTACCTACAGTAGTTATTATGTATTGTTAACGAAATCCCAACGCTTTTGTAGCCATGAATTCGGCTTTGATTCTAATTTTCCATATGCTATAGTTATTGCCATTTAACGATTGAGTTTTATCGAATTTGAAATTGCTTGAAGAAGCCATTCTGACAAAAAAATGATTTTTCCAGAAAATATAAAATTTTCTAGGAAATCAAAAATGAATTTGGAAATTATGATACTTGAATTTTTCAAAACAACGCAATTTATTTCTAGGTCGTACAAAATTTTTCCGGGCCCAAGAAAAATTTATAAGGGCCTAAAATAATCTTATTTTTGTAATACAAAAACAAGTTTAATGATTAAGTTTTTGCCAATTTCACTTAATTTTGACAATAAAATTACTTTTTACAACTTTGTCAAAGATTCGTGAACTATTAAGTCCTAAAAAATAATATTGAGTAATTGACGATTTGATCAATATATAAGTTATTAGGCCTTATTTCAAGAGAAAACAATAATGAAGAAAAAATGACAATTTTTTGAAATTTATAATTTTTCAAAATATTAACATATATTTCTATACATATAATTTAAAAAAAAAGTAAAAATCCTTTATAAAAACAAGTGGGGTTTTGAACCTCAAGTTGTTTATGAGAAGATCTTATCTTCATTTCACTAGCTGGTTGGCTAACAAAAGACTACCCTATTTAAGTTTATAAATTCCTTTATAAAAAATAGTTGGGGAGAGTGGGGGTTGAACGCCATACTTCCTCCTCTACTTGGTCTCAAAGTAGCCTAGCTAGCCACATGAGCTAGCTGGTCACATATAGAAACTAGCTTTATAATATATAAGTTCTAATTTTAAGATTTTAAAAACAAACAAAAAGGAGACCACCATTCTTTAAGCACCAATTTGAAATGAAGATTTTAGGGTTTCAGATTTGAAAGGCTTGTTTGAATTTGATTGAATATATTGAGCATTTCTTTTCACTATCAAATAAGGTCAGAATTCACAAGATTTGTTTTGCATTATGTTTTCATGTTGTCGGCTGCCTGGTAGGAGAGGGTCAATTTACAATGGATGAGAGACCATGCCGAGTTTTAGAGAGGTCCTGTCATTTTAGTGGCCTGTCAAGCCCGTTTCCTGGACAGGAGGAGCTGCATGCGGCCATTGTTGTCGGTATTTGATAGTAGAGGCCTGTCATTATGGAAGCCACTAAGCAGAGGAGCTGGGCCTGTGATGTAGGGTGGAGCCAAGTTCAAAGGCTACTTTGACTGTTATAAAGGCCGAACTTGTAGGGTGATGCTCTCGTTAATCTATTAATCACACTAATGATGAGTGTGCAACAACAAGTGGCGGCGACTCCTTTATCACTATGTCATTTTTGTATGAGTCTATCTATGATTCTTCATCGTTGTCAGTGTCGAATTCACTGGGGCAGCTCAAGTCAGGGTCCAAGTCTATATCTGTAGCACTTGATCTGTTGATGTCATCATAGCCACTTGGGGATCCCACGCTACTATTGCATAGATGTTGTTAGAAACATCGACTGTTTTGGAATGGGTGATCGATGTGACATATTTTTTTGTATGACTTGTAAATATGCATCATTATGAAAAAAACATGTTTTTAATAAAGGAATGATTATACCCATGACACCTATTTTATTTTTTTGATTGGTGATGGTTATGGTAAGGTTACACACAAGCCGCTGTGGTCATTTGTTATACCTATCGGGTTCTTTCCTATATGTACTAGTTAGGTCAATACGTTAAGTGATCTCCATCCATACGAGTCAGGCCTGAGTATGTTGGAGACCGTTTACATTCCAGATTAATAATGAAGGCATTTCTATCCATCCTAGATTGTGCAGTATTCCTTAGTGTGTGTTATCATATCTTTTGTAAAAGAGTACTATCTCGTGCACAGTGATGAATGTAATGTTTCTATGACACATTGATTATCTGTGCTACAATCTGATCCTTAGTATGACAATTATATGTGAACTAAAGGATCCATGCTTCCAAGGAATATAGCTAGAATGAGAGTCAAACCATTGCATCTTATAGAAGGTAAGGCTTCGATAAGTAAACTATATTTTTACAATGCAAACTCTCGTGTCCTTTTCTAGATATCATTTCTCTTTATGCAACAATGTATTGCCTGGGAAATGCACTATGCCTGCTATGGATGCAAAAACATCAGAGCGGTTACTAGATTCCTTTTTTGGAAATCATATGTGACGTAAATAATCCAAGCTTCAATTTGAATATTGCTATAATAAGAGTCAAATTGTAATGTCCCCTTTTCCAAGCTAGTTTGCTATGGAAGACCTTATGCCCATTCCTCTTCCCATGGGCATCAAGGAAGGAGCAAGGGAGGGAAACTCGCCATGGTTGTAAGTGTTGTACTTTAGTAATTAATTATTTTATTTACTAATCATGGCATTGGAGTGGTTCGACTAGGTGGTGGAAGACTTGTCAAACAATGCAAGGAGGATTTCTATTTCTTCATTATGGAGGTCAGTCTTGTGGAGGCCTACATGGTGACTTTAATGTTCTTTTCCTTCATTAAGGTGGGGGTTGGCCTCTCTAGAGGATTCTATTTGCCCATTGACATCTTCAAGGCCTATATAAGGTGGTTCGACTTGCTAAAGGAGGGTTATGCTGATTTTGATATTGATTTCTCTTGGAGGTGGAGCAAGTAGCTTCTCTTTAATATCCTTTGAGGACGAAACCCTTCAAAGGACACCTATTGAGGACGAAACCCTTCAATAGGATCACACTAGGGGATGAAAACCCTCTTGTGTGCAAGGGTGATCTCACACGGAGGTCACATTGGAACTTCAAAGTGATTTTATGCAGCTGTTCTTCATTTCCAGCCCTAGGCGACTTGCTTGAGGGTTGAGTTCGGTGCCTTCTAGGGCACATTTTAGTATTTTGAGCTGATATTCTTGTTCTTCATATTTTATAAGGCTGAAATCTACATTTTGGTGATTTTTGGAGAAGTTTATCTATTTTTTCCAGCCCTCGGTTTGGCTGTATTGTTGTTGTCTTGAAAATTAATTACAGCTGTGATTTATCATTTGTTTCTCCATATTTTTGATGTATTTGAGATTGATAAATATTGCCGTGGTTGGATAAATTATTTGGTGGCATTTCAGCTCTATTTGCATGGTTAAATGTTGATGTGAATCTCATATGCAGTTTGCTGCCCTAGAGGGCTGATTGATATTGTGTGTTGATTGTTTGAAGAGCATTCTCAGCTGTTTCAGATTGATGTTTGTGTGTTTGAAGGTGCAATTTCAGATCTGATCCATTAGGGTTGTGGAGAAACCCTTTTTCCCCATTCGCTGCCCTAGAAGGGACTACACAAATCGTTGCTTTTTGTACAGGGTAAGGCTTCAACAAGTAAATTACATGTTTACAATTAAAATTAATTTCCTTTTGTAGCTATCATTCCTCTTTACACGACCATGTATCACCTATGAAATGTACTATGCCTGCTATGGATACAAAAAAACATCAAAAAGCAGTCACCCGATTCCTTTTTCCGCAACTGGCATAGCGGATCTTTACTCATTGTCCACAATAGGACAAACTTGTAGAAGAAGGATTTTAAGCAAGTTATTGTATTTGCAAGAAAAATCAATGAAGGCTATCCTTCTAGTATTTTGTAAACATAGGCGCTCAAATCCTTAACTTTGGCCTAGATGTGTCGTTTGTCATCACACAAGCAAGCATTTTTGAATTCCTACTAACCAGCAGAACTGAATGTGGATTACTGCCTAGCTTAGGTTCTCCATCATTGTGCGATTTTTATGTAAGACTAACCCTAATTTTTACAATGGCATAGTGTCATTCCTTCATGTAATCATTATGCTAGGGAAGGGATAGTCTAAGAATTTTTAACTTTTGGCTGCTCGGGTCCTTCGTTTTTCTGTAATGTACCAAACCACAAATAATACAACCATGGATGTATACTCAATAACATTCAAATCAGCAATATCAACTGAAGTCAGTACTCCCCATCTCCTGGTAACATACTAAATACTCTAATTAACACACGGTTAATATGAAACAAAATCTGTAAGTGACAAGTACCACAACATTAAAGGTGGTGAAAACCATTAGGAATTATTCGACAATAAAAACTGTCATGTAATCTGGCGCAGCTTCGTTTTGGAACAGGGCCAGTTTGCAACAAATTTTGGCATGCCCATCATACCAGATGATTTAATATTATTGGTTGACAATTGGTACAACAGGAAAACTTCTGGCTGGAAACTCAAAAACATTGGAACACATTGAGAAAGCCTTAAAACATTCAGTTCTGCTTTCCAACTAAGATTGCACTAATCTGGATCACGCCTAATTTGTATCAAGCTATATTGTGCATTTGCAAATGCAGGAGCAATAACAATGAAGATAAAATGTCAGATGGATTCAGCCTGAGCTGAACTGTCTGATGAGGCAATTGGTAAATTAACCTGTTAAATCTGTCAAATGTCATTCAGCTATATTGCATATTTCTTGATATAATTTACTTTGTACACTTGTAAGACTTGATATCTCAAATGCAATTCAAATGTAATTTTCCACGTTTCTTTAAAAATGTTCTGTTTTTCGTCATTCCAACCATATAGTACAGAACTCAGCATGACATGGCTTGTAACACAACAATGGTTTAGTGGAATGGTAAGTGTTGGAAGGCACAAATAACCTTCTTAGGTGAGTTCTTACTTGAGTACTTGAAGGGGCAAGTGGCCATGCTTATTTGTGGATGAATCCTATTACATGTGTGAGTTGGATCCTGTTATACTCGATGTTCAATTGAGCGAGTCCTTGTAAAGTTAAATTTTTGATTTGATGTTCTATTACAACAGGTAAATATGCATGTGTTACTGTTAATTATTTGAGAAAAATAGAAACATGGTCAGACCTGGTCAGGTTATATATTTACACATATCCGAAAGGGTTATAGCTAAAAGGAAGCATCAATTTCTGGTAAAATTTTGGTGCATAAATCATTGTCTGTAGTCAATGCCTGTGAGGAGAGACATCAAAGATTAGAACCAGTGAGAAGGCTAGGTAAAAGTGGAGGAATTCCACACAATTTGTATCTAGTGAAGACCTTGGCACATTCACTTAGATATCCTTTGGGCCCTTATTAGAGGGTCAGACTTATAAATGAAATGGTGAAATTGACTCGGATAAATTTTGGTTCCTTATTAGAGGGTCAGACTTATAAATGAAATGGTGAAATTGACTTGTATAAATTGGTTTATAAGGTTGAAGATTCTTCGTGAAATATATTTATGATCATTGTCATAATGATCACAAACATATTTCATGAAGTATCTTCAACCTTATAAAGAGATTGTGCAAACAGCCTTAATTTTGTTGTTCTAATATTATAATTGTTTAGCTGAGTTTCAATTTAAGGAGGGCTGAGTCACGATTGAGGAAGGAATCAACGTTTGAGTTTTGATGCCAACTTTATTGGGCATCTTCAATGTGGCTTGTGATGTTTTCAGTCAGATCCCTGGTTGAATGTTGCCAAAATTCCAAGATATATATGTAATACTCAATAATAGGAATATTTGACCTAGGAATATTTTGAAAATACTGTCGAAGCCACCTGACAACTCTGTGCACAGCAGAGTCTGTCCATATCAGGATAAAGAAATGATCAATTTCATTGTCCAAGGCATCGATGACTGTTGGCAACAACTTTTCTTTAAACCGATTAGAAAGTTTGAAAAACATCAAAACATATTGTTCGCGTCCTTCCCAAATTGCATTTCTTTTGCAGTATTTCTCTCTGTGGTTTAAAATTAGTTTGTAGGAAGCCATGGTCCATTATTTTACATTTAGATATATGGTTTTTCTTTTCTGATTTTATATTTGTAATCCTTAATACATTTTTAGATTTCTTGCGACAACGGAGATTGGCATTTTCTGACACTGAATTATGATTGGTGGTTTATAACAGCTTACGGACCGTACATCACACGGACTTACTTCAGGATCTTTTGCTCTTAAAGCTATACAGTTTTTCACAGATATTTACATGCGACGCTCATTCCGCACTTCTTTGCTGTCTTTTGAACCAGACGAGATTATATTTTTGGGCGATCTTTTTGATGGCGGACCTTATCTTTCAGATGAGGAGTGAGAAAATCGAAGCTCACTCTCTTTCTTCTTGTAACATTTATGATTTTTATTTGACATTGCACACCATATTATAAAGTAGTGCCCTTAGAGGAAAGCCTATCAAAAGCATTAGTTTTCAATTTTCATAGATGCTAAGGTCCTAGCACTTTTTGCAGATTGTGTTTTATTTGATTTTTATGCAAATTGGATACAGTTAGCATGTGACCCGCCTTTTATATATGCAGATAAAATAGTGAAGGTTTTTGCAGTAGTGTTAAGTTTCAGTAAATTTTGTCTTTCTTAGATTCAATCAGAACCTTATTTAGTACTCTTCACATGTAAATTGTATGGATTTCATGAAATGAACTTTCTATTCCTACCACATTTTGGGAAATATGAATATCTGATGCCAACACATAAGGTTCTATTTTTGTGAATATTCTGTTAAATTCCCATGCACCTTATCTAGAATGCTAATCTTCTTTTATCTGAACTCTAATATTGTTATGAACAGCAAGACAGTGACAAACCTGTTAAAGTGATGTAATATATATTACCTGTCAAAATACCCTCCCTTTAAATAGTTCCTTGAAGGAACTAAGGGATATGAAGTCAAAATCTGACACTCCCCCACCCATATAGAAAAGACCAAACAACACTCAACCATTATGAGGTCAGACCAATGAATCACATGATAATGTTTTCCTAGGCATATGACAAAGTATTATATCAAAGGGATTTTTGTAATCATCAAATATCCTTGGTACTAACGTGAAGGCAAGATTCTCCATTTTCTCAATGCTATGCCAAGGATGAGCAACAACACTCCCTTTCTTCGGTTTTTTGCCCAAAGCACGAAAGTACATTCCTTTGCCTCAAGTATAGGCACATGCACGTGTGGAGAAAGCATGGATTGAGACGGCCACATGATGTTTCTTGCACCTGAGTTTATATTGAATATCTTTGAAAGGAGTTAGCATTATTGGGAATGGGTTTCAGCAGTAAAATGCAAGAATCTGCTTTGTGAAAAGCTTAATTTGCGCTTCGCAAACCTTGCAGCTCATATTGGAGCTCTGCAAAACCAAAAGAATTGTGCAAGCTGAGAGATGCTTGCTTTGCAAGCTTAAAATGCGAGTTGGAGCTTCACAAGACTAGGAAGCTTCGTAAGCTATGTGAGCTTCACAAGGCTAGGAAGCTTCGCAAGCCTAAGTGAGCTTTGCAAAACTGGAAAGCTTGGCAAACCTACCTATGGAGCTTCGAAAAAATTGACTTTCTTTGCAATCTCAGCTTCACTTTGCAAAGCCTATTTTTCCAGCTTTACGAAGTTCTTAACCGTCGTTATGCTATGCTCGTCCAGCAAGCCAAATTCTTCAGCCATGCGTATTCCACATCAAAGCCATCAAGGAGGTGTCGAAAGTGATGATTCAACATGAACATGGTGAACATCATTTTCTCAAGGAAAATTTACTAGGATTGCAACATTTGGACACCTTTCACAACTTATATGTTCTGGAACTTATTGCAGTGCACAAGCTTGCATCTATTGTCATTGCTAGGTGTAGAGACCAAATCAAGACAAAGATCAAGGCAATGATTGAAGTGATGTACCCCACCAATTTTGGAGGCGTTCCTTCACAAGATGTGATCAACAGCTTGCCAAAAAGTATTGGTCCTACAACTGCTGAATATGTCAAAAATGTCAGAGATCAAATGGCAACAAGATTCACAATAGTTGATTGATTTCTTGACCGGATTCTTGTGCCCATTGATCTTCATAGTTCTTTTCATTGGAAGGTATGTTAAAAACAAAAATCTGCCCCTATTTTTCTCTCTCATAATATTGCAAATCTGAAATATATTTCTTTTGTTGCAAAAAAAAGATAGGTTTGCATATTTTTATTTTCAGATTTGTTTGCATTTACAATGCCTCCTTGAGTCAAAGACCCTACATGGAGCCATGCTGATATTGTTGATAATCAAGTGTTTTGCAAATACTGTAAGAAACACTTAAAGGGTGGGGGCATTCATAGGTTGAAGCAACACTTGGCTGGTCAAAGAGGCAAGTTGTCCTAGAGGTCATTCTTCCAACTGCACAAATAATGAAGAACACACCAAGGTTCATTCTGCCACATATACTTCTCCGAAGAGCCAAGGCCGCACTCATAATGCCACCACCACCATTCACCCTCGTAGTCAAACTCAACAAACGGAGACAATCAAGCAAACCGAGCAATACCAAGAAACAAAGAGCATCACAATTTTGCGGAAGGTAATCAGTAAATATATTAAGTGCACAAATTTTGGTATATATGTAAGCAGGCCCGCATAGTCTGAAAACTCGTAAGGGCGGCTTATGAGGGAGTTCCCATAGATTGAAAACCCGAAAGGGCGGTCTATTGGGAAATCTACTTAATTGAAAACCCGAAGGGTGGTTAAGTAGTGCGCAGAGGATGAAAACCGGTAAACGCCGTCCTCTCGTGTCGACTACGACTAAAGTAAGTCAGAACACAACGCAATCACTATTTGGCATTGGGACAGAGGCAATTTTTGTCTTGGGACATGACAACTATTAAGTCCGGGAAAGTGTTGGATAGTAAAATGTGATAGTAAGCCGACATGGATATAGTTCATAATTCCACAATCCTTTTGTATGTATATAGTAATATAAGACAAAAGATAGAATGTATACCTTCTCTACGCATAGGTAGAGAATATGAAAAGCCTCTAAAGATATGAGAAGGAGATGAAAGGACTAGTAATTCAACAATCATCACATTTTGTATAAAGCTATGTAATCTGATTTGAAAGAAGGTTGATCTTGGATCCTAATAGAAAGTATTTCAATATAATTCCTTTGTCCATCTATGTTCTGATCTACTTTGCTTGCATTATGAGATTTTTGTGATATGTTTCTCTTTTCGTGAACTCTTTGCATATAGTCTAGTGCACAATTGAATCACTATTATATTCTAGACTACAACCTCGTTGCAAGTTCTCGACGCTGTAATCCAGAACCTTTGCAAACAATTGGAGGAGTAAAAAACCAAAGACAAAAAGAAAAGAAACATCATTATGAGGTCGGTCATGGGGAAACTCCCTCATGGGGTTTGGCGCCACCAAAAGGATATAAAAGGGGTTGCTTGGACTCATTTGTGGATCATCTTTTGGCATATAATTTATACTTTACTTGGTTTTGGGCTGTTTGCTCAATTTCCTTCCACTAAGGGGTGAAAATCCTTTGGTGTGGCTTCACAAGGAAGACGAAACCCTTCCTTGATAATTGGAGAACGAAAACTCTTCAATTAATTGTTCCAAGTGCTTCAAAGTGGTGGATAGGGCCTATTTTCAGCGAGGGTTTGGTCACCTATCCTAGGGGAGCGACCCACCTTGGGGAAGTGATTGGTGGTTTCTAGGGCACGACATCACTCAACTCAGCCATCATTGCATTCTCCATATTTTTGGCAGCTGGAATCTACTTTGTACTTCATTTGTAGGGCTTGGAATCATTCATTTCCAGCCATTTTGTAAGGGCATACTCTGCTGTCATTTATTTAATTTCCAGCTGGGTTTAGAGGCTGATTTCTTGGTTGATAATTGTTCTAAAATATTCCTAAAGTGCCTCTACATACTTTGGATGATGTGAATGGTGATATTTTGATGAATTAATGCTTTTTCCTTGCTGCTGTTCTAAAAATCAGACTGCTGTTCACTGCTGTTCTATTTTTCAGTTGGCTGATATAAAAATCAGAATATTTTCAGTTTGGGTTTGTGCTATTTCATTGCTTTTCAGTTCAGCCCTAGAAAGGAAAATTACAGGCTTCTTCCTTAATTAACTCCTCTATTTGTTTCTTCGAGGGTCTTTGCAAGCTGACATTTTTGTTAAATTGAGGAGAATTATTACATGCATCCATCTCAAAGGCCCTGTCCACTTCTGTTGACATATCCACTAATCTGTGTGCAGCCGAGGAAAGCTATTCAAATTTCTTATATTTGAATCCCTTGCGTGACTTCACAAATCGAATGGAATTTTTGGAAGCTTTCAGATTGTTTTTGGAGCTTGAAGCATCTCGATGTAGGCCCTTTTGGTTGCGAACCTTTAGATTGCGACTTGGGATTTCTGAAAACATATAATCTTCCCTATTAAAACACACCCAAAAAATTTATGCGCACTACAAGTTGGCTTCTGCCATCTGACTGGCTGACCCCAAACTGGCAACATTACAGTCAACTTTCCTTGTTTGACACTCCACTCGATTGTCATGCCTCGAGGTAGTGCACAACACTAAGGACCTCCCAGGCATTACTTGGCTTGATTGGTCCATCTCGAGTTGAGATGACACACTACAGATGCATTGTGCCTTCTGTACAATGCTGCACATGCTTGTGCTCTTCTATGCAGCTTTTGCATCACAATGTCGCAGTATTTCATGTCCCACAACTTCTTGCAAAACTGTGCAACATCGCACACATCTCATATTATTTGTAGCTTTCGCAATGCCACACACTTGCTTTGCAACATTCACAACTTTTGCAGTTCCTTGTAAGCAAACCACAACACTCACAACTCTTGCATTCATGTACCAGCTCATCTCGTAGTATTCGCAACTCCTATAATGCAACACTCTTGCTTCACAACACTCGTAGCTTTTGCAGTTCTGCATAAGCAAACCGCAACACTCCAAATTCCCGGAGTCTTGCTCCAACTCATCTCGCAGTATTTGCAACTCCTGCAATGCCACACGCTTCACAACAATTGCATCTTCTGTAGTTCCACGCAAGCAAACTGCCACACTTGCAGCTCTTGTAGTTTCATGGAAGCATACACTTGCATTTACAACATCCCGCAGCAAGGATACGGCCTCGTGGCAGCGTGAACCGATGGCCCAGATCCTTGTGGCATTCCACATAGCTTGCTCCCTTCTACAAGTTCCCTAACACTTCATACCTTTTGTTGAGTCCTGTGATACCTTGGTCTCTGCCCCACACAATCACTTGCGTCCCGCAGACTTGCTTCACAAGCTGTGCAGTTCCTGCAGTCTTGTATTAGCATAGTGCAACCTTTTTGGCTTCCGCAATCTTGCACAAATCATTCGGCATTGCATTCCCAACTTTTGCAATCTTGCAAGCCACTTAGACATCTCACGAAACGCATACAACCTCATGGTATCGAGTGCAACCCTTTGCATCATTCCGTGCAACTTCTTACTCTTCCGCACCGTGGCTAACACTTAACACCTTTTGCTGAGTCCCATGGTACCTTGGTGCTTTGCCTCATGCAATCCTTTCTGTCTTGCGCACTTGCTTCAAAACTCGTGCAACTCCCGCAGTCTTGTGCTAGAACTGCGCAACCTTCAGAACTTTCACAATCTTGCCCAACCCAATCTGCGGTGATCGTAACTTTTGTAACAATAGACGTTACTATGTTACATTCACAACTTCTATAATGTTGTGCAAGCCTTTCACAACACCTTGGGCCAAACACATACCGGCAACACTTTGTGCTTTTCGCAACACCTTCTAACATATCGCGCAATAGTCTAGCTTAGCGTATGGCTCAACATCCATGTGGGAACTCCCGGTGTTACCGAGTGGCATCTTCCTAGCTCCACGACACGTTAGGAATCTCATTGCGTAACTATCGAACTAGAAGCTCAATCGCTAAGCACATCCAAATGAAGTTCATCCATCACTTGGATTTGAAGATGAAATGAATTGTAACCAATTCCTCTTGGTAACCTTCGGCTATTGTAATTGACTTCTCTTGACTCTATATATACCGTAAGGTATCCGATCGACAAACCAAAGTGAAGGAGAGGCCATCGCCCCATTCCTCATTGGCTATACCACAATGACAACTCGATACTTGCATGCTTTGCATATCGTGTATCGCTTAGTTATCTCTCCCACATGTTAATATGCTTTGTATATCTAACATCCGAATGGTCATCTCTTATTCTAGACAAATCAATTACGATGCACTCCCCTTCTTGATCATAGGAGCATGCTCTCCTTGTCTCTTTGGTTACTTGCATTTTAGGCAAATCAACAAGGATGCATTCCCCTTCTGATCATAGGAGCCTTCTCTCCGAGCCTTACAATGCATTGTATGCATATGTACTCTATCCTATTCTTTCATTTAAATAGAAGTGGCATTATTCTGCCAATCTCATGTGTTGAATGTGTAATGGTTGTTTCTGCATCTATTTACTAGTTTCAATTGCATGTTCTACAATCTACAACTTTTCTTGTGCAGGTCTGCCTAGCTTAACTAGTTGTAGCATTGTTCCCAAATAACATGTTGGGCTCTGTGCGAATCACAAGTATCAAATTTAGACGACTAACGCCGCCTTATCATTAGTTCTTTGCACTAAGTCGAGAGACTTGGTATCGATGCATGCTCGACTTGTTGCAACATGCGTTGAACACATGTTGGAAACTTCATAGTTCTTTGCAAAGCTAGAGCGCTCAAGTTGCTCAACTTCACTCCCGTAATGCAAAGTCTTGATATTAGACATTAAACTCATACTACGCTCACATTTTTGGTATCAAGGGCACCCCGATTTGGTTTGTCCTAGGTTCAACAACATTGATATCACCCTCACTTTATTCTCATTTAGCTTGCCCTAGAATTGGTGCAACATTCGCAACTTCATGTTCGGGCCTAACAACCAATCGAAGATAGACGCAATTGGGACCATTGCTCTTCAAGAAAGAGCAAATGATCAGTGTCAAGTCGTGTGCGAAATGTACAAATTCCTCTTTTAACATCTCTTGCGAAACTTCATAGCTTGCGTGGCATATTGGAAGCTTTTGTAGTGGTTTCGGAGCTCAAGCATATTAACACAGCCCTTTTGGCTATGAACCTCTAGATTGCGAGCTGAGCTTTCCAAAACATATTACCTTCCTATATCAAATCATACCCAAAAAAATTATGTGCACTACAATTTGGCTTGCGCCATCCGATTAACTCACCTCGTATTGGCAACATCACAATTAGCTTGCCTTGAGGTAACACACGACACCAAGGACCTCCTAGGCAGCGCTCAACTTGATTGGTCCATGCCAAGCTGAACGAAGCACTAAGTACACGTTGTGCCTTCTCACACAATGTTGCTTATGCTTGTGATCTTCCGTGCAACTTGTGTTTTTCCGTGCAACTTGTGCTCTTCCGTGCAGCTTGTGCATCATGACATCGCAATATCTCGTGTGCTTGTAGTATTGCACAACATCACATGCGCCTTGCAAAGATCCACAATTTCTACAATGCCACACACTTTCTTGGCAATGTTCTCAACTTCTGCTGTTTCGTGCAAGCAAACCGTGACACTTGCAGTTCTTGCAATTTTGTACCGACTCATCTTGCAATATTCGTATCTCCTACAATGCCACACACTTGCTTTACAACACTAGTAGCTTTTGTAGTTCCGCACAAGCAAAGTGAAACACTCGCAACTCTTGCAGTCTTGCGCCAACTCATCTCACAACACTTGGAGCTTCTGCAGTTCTGCAGAACCACACACACATGCGGCATCTCATGGCAGGAATACAACCTTATGGACTCAACTCCTCGTGGCATTCCACACAGCTTACTCTCTTCCGCAACTTTCCTAACACATAGCACCTTGTACTGAGTCTTGAGGTACGTTGGCGCTTTTTCCCACGCATTCCCTTGCGTCCTACACACTTGCTTCACAACCCTCGTAATTCTGCAGTTTTGTGTTAACATAGCACAACCTTTGCGGCTTTTGCAATCTTGCACAAATCATTCTGCATTGCATTTGGAGCTTCTACAATGCTGCGCGAGCCTCTGCGGCATCTTGCGGCAAGTATACAATCTTGTGGCATTAAAGGCAACCCTTTGCATCATTTTGTGTAGCCGTACTTATTTGTAGCTTTCCTAACACATAACACTATGCTTTGACCCGTGTTACCTTGTCGCTTTTGCCCGCTCTATCCCTTTTGTCTTGCGCACTTGCTTCACAACTCGCACATCTCTTGCAATCTTGTGCGAGCAACGCGCAACTTTCGTAGCTTCCGCAGTCTTGTGTAGACCAATCTGCAGTGCTCACAATTTCTGTAACACTAGATGTCCCCACGTTGCATTCGCAACTTCAACAATGCCATGCAAGCCTTTGCAACAGCTCATGCCAAACACAAGACTTGCGGCAATCTTGTGTGCTTTCACAACATACCGTGCATCAATCTAGCTTAGTGCTTGACTCAACATCCATGTGGGGACACTCGGTCTCTGTGCAGCTTGCCAAGTGCCATCTTCCCAGCTTCACAAGATGTCTGGAATCTCACTGCGTTTCCATCAACACTAGAAGCTCAACTGCCAAACATATCAAGAGGAAGTTTAACCGTCACTCGACTTCAAAGATGAAACCAATTGTAACGTACCTCTTTGTAACCGTCATCTGTTGTAACTGACTTCTTATGACTCTATATATATTGTGAGGCATCTGATGGAAAAACTAGTAAAGGAGAGGCCATTGGCTACCTTCTTCATTGGGTATGCCTCAATAATCTGATGCTTGTATCAGTTAAACATCTCTCCCACATGTTAGCATGCTCCACATATCTAGCATCTGAATGGTCGTCTGCCAGTATAGACAAAGCAGTTAGGATGCACTTCCCTTCTTGATCACAGGAGCTTTCTCTCCTTGTCTCTGTAGTTACTCACACTCTAGGTAAATAAGCAAGGATGCATTTCCTTCTGATCACAGAAGCCACTCTCCTATCAAAACTGTGTATTGTACGCATATGTACTCTATCCTATTCTTTCATTTGAATAGAAGCGACAGTATTCTGTTAATCTCATCTGTTGAATGTGTGATGGTTGTTTCCACATCTATTTATTAGTTTCCATTGCATGTTCTACAATCTACAACTCCGCTTGAGTAGGTCCTCATAGCTTAACTAGGTGTAGCATTGTCCTCCACACAACCTCTTGGGCTTGGTGTGGATCTTCTACATCCTAACTTTTAGCTCTGTGTGCACAATTTTTTCCATGGTGTTGCAGTCTAAATTCTTTCTGTTGGGTTTCTGATGTGATTTTTGGTCTCCATTGATTGGTTAATTTGCTAGGGAGTAAGATATGCATTCTCTTTTTTTTTTTCTGAATAATTCCTTTCTTGCTTTTTTGGCTTACCGCAGTTTCTGACTTCATTCCCTATCGTCAAGCATGGAAGGCATTCATAATTAGATCCTGTTTCTAAACCCTTGAGGAAGAGCCAATAATCACTTCTTGAAAAATAGTTTTACCAAATTAACCTTTACACAAATTATTGCACAGGATGATAGCTCCTTTTACATTCTTGATTTACTGATGCAAATGAGATCTGCTCTACTATTTCACCTAAAATGTCCTCACGCCAACATTCAGGAGGGAGCTTGTACTACTAATCCAAAAGACACTTCTTTTATTAATTTTTCAGCTGGGTCAAACAATGGAGTCTATGGTCTAACAAGCAATCTTGTGTTCGAAAGAAACTACGGTTCTTCATTGAAGATGGGATTTCTGTCTTCAGTAGATTGAAAGGTTATTTGAAAAATACCTTCTTGATAAAAATTTGATTTCTGGCCTATGTCTCTTTCCCTTTTGTCTCTATCCTTTGTTTTAACATATTCATCACTGGCCATGCGCCTATAAACTTACAAATTAGGGCATGCTTGGAGAGGTTTAGAGTGGCCTTATTCATGGCTATATTTGGTATATGACCACATAGAACAACTTTTGAGATTTCAAAAATTATTTCTCCAATTTAAATAGACATATCAAAGTCACATAGGTTGTTGAAGTTCATCTGAGTATTCACCATATCCTTCTCCTTTTTTCACTTTTCAACAAACATACCTCCTCCTCACGAGGCTCCATCCATTCTCCCTGTCTTCCTTTGATCTGATTAATTCTTTCCCTCCACTTCTTTCCAGCCATGGCTTATGTTCTGTTTTACTTGGTGTTATACCTTTGTCTAATTCTGTTTCTCCATGATCTACTTCGATTGAATCCCCATCCCATCCAACCTCCTTGCCACTTTCTTGAGAACAATTCTCTCTTGTGCTTACTTTCCTTTCCAATCTCCTTTTTTCCCTTTTCCTTTCCTTGGCTCCCCATCTCCAGTACTCCTTTACTCCCAAAATTAGGTTATAATTTTGCCATTTTTTTATTCCTCCTTAGTTCTTTCACATAATTTGCCCCTTCACACAATTTTGCTCCATCTTCTTTTTTTCCATGAGTTAAAAATCATTTTACTTTTTTTTAATTTGCTGTATACTTTCTTTGATTGTACTCCTGCAAATTGTTTTTGCTCTTGGAATAATCCTGGACACAAGGCCCTGGATTGCCACAATGCCAACAATTAGATTTACTTTTCTGCCGATTTCAACCATTTTTATTAGTCTTGAATTCATTTAACATTTTCAAACAGAACAATAAATTTTCCTTAAACATTGATCATATTGAAAACACATTTTGTAAGAGTCTTTTAGCCACTCCATTAGAGCTGTGATTTTGGATCGGAAACTTTAGAGTTTGGAATTCAAGGCATCTTCAGAATGCAATTTTGATCTTTGCAAGGAGGGATGAAGAGAAGTGTTAAACATAGGAGGGATTTCAGATTTGTTTAATGTCCCCTTTTCCACGCTAGTCACTATGAAGGCCTTGGGCCCATTCCACCTTCCGTGGGCTTCAAGGAAGGAAAGCAAGGGAGGTGAACATTGCCATAATTGTAAGTGATTGTATTTTCCTTATTTATTTGATTACTAATTATGGCTTGGAGTGATTTGATTAGGTGATAGGTGAATGACAAAGCAAAAAGGAACTTCTATCTTCTCCTTCATTAAGGTCAGTCTTCTTGAGAGCTACAATGGAGATAAAGAAATACTCTTTCCCTTTTTATGAGGTTGGTCTTCTTAAGTGAAGATTAAAAGTGCACTTCCCCCTTCATTAAGAGGTCGGTCATGAAGATTGATCTTTTAATTCATCCTTGGTGCCAAAGAAGGGTACTTAAGGAGGTTTGAATGGAGGAGGAGGGGGATCATTATTATTCATCATTTGACTTTATTTGGGATTTGGAGCTAGTGTAGCTTCTCTTCTTGCCATTGAAGGACGAAACCCCTTCCTTGGTTACCTATTGAGGACGAAAACCTTCAATAAGATCACACTTGGGGACGGAAACCCTCTTGTGTGCATTGGTGGCTTCATTTGAGAGTCACAAGTGGATTTCATTGGCAGATTTTTGGAACAAGGTGTTTATCCGTGCATAGGGCACTTCTACTCCAACTAGGGCACTTTCAAGGGTGTTGGCACCCTTCCTCCACTTGATCTACCCACCTGGAAGTTTGGGATCACTTTTGGAGGGGTTTCCGTGGTTGGAAAATTGTGATTTCACTTTTATTGGATAGTTGGTCTCTCCGAGATCATTTTGAGATTTGTTTTTGTGTTGAAACTCCAAGTATTGATGGAGTTATTAGTTTTCGAAGTTTCAGCTGTGTTTGCACTTGAATTAAATTTATAACTATATATTTGCTCCAAATTTCATCTTGCTGGACTTATGAAGTGTTTGGGATATTTTGCCATGTCCCTTTTTTCGAGCTAATTCCAATTGAAGACCTTGGCCCATTTCCCTTCCTCATGGGTCCAAGCGAACAAGCTAGAGGAAGCTAGCAATGTCATCATGTGCTTCATTTCATGTTCATTTCTTAATTGGCATTGTAATTGTTGGTGAGCCTAGTGCCCAACAATAAATTAGAAATAAAAAGCTATTGGTGAGCATGTAGGCTCCAAAAATACCAATTAGAAATTAGAAAGTACTTTTCTTAAGAGGTCGGCCATCATTTACATTATAAGCCCCCTTATGGTTATAAAAGGGAGGTCGCTTGGCCATTAGAGGATTATGTTATGTGGATTTCTCATTTTTGGTAAAGGATTGCTTGTTAAGCATCTTTTTCTCTCTCTCAAGGACGAAAACCCTTGATTGAGGCACTCCCAAGGACGAAAACCCTTGTGGAGAAGTGGTGTGGACGAAACCCCACACTACCCTTTGGTGGATTTCTCTCTATTGCTGGTTATAACAGATTTCTGCCCTAAGCGACTTGCTTGGAGGTGTGTTTTCAAGGATATTGCTGGTTTTTATGTGATCTCTTTGCATGGTTGGACTCCCTATGATTTATAAAGGTGAAATCTTCCATTTTATCAATTGTTTGGTGCAAATTATATTTTATTTCAAGTGGGGCGACCTATATTGAGGTGGTGTTTTGGTATGTGCGGTGACATTTTGGCAAATCTAAAATTATCATCTTATTCTCTATATTTCATAAGGCCAATATCTAGAGTTTCATGATTTTTGGTGCTTTCTAAGTTGAGTTATGAATTTTTAAAAATAACACTGCAGTTCATATCTCCATATCTAGGGCATTAAAAATCAGATTTCTTGCACTACATGATTGTTGAGGTTATATCATAATTTTAGAAATTCAAGTGAAGCTAATTCGAAGGGTTTTGAAGGCTCAAAAGTGGGGTTGAAACCCCAAATCAGGTCGCTGCCCTAGAACAGGGTTTAATTTGCAGATTTGCAGGGTTATAACAGCAGCTTGGTAAATCTGATTTGAGAGCTTTTGGCCATTTCTTGAGGTCCCCAAAAAGGGACATTACATATTTCCACGATTACCTAAGTCTCGGGGACACGGGGACGGGGAGACGGAGGGACGGGCTTTCTGGGACGGGAGAAAATTCCCTAATTTTGGGGACGGCAAGGGGACGGCTATTAAAATAATATATAAAATATTAATATTTGAATATTTTAACTTTATTTAATGAAATTTAGGGATTTAAACTCTATTCAGGTACTTTTAAGATTATACTTTAATGTTCTTCATAAAAATAACAACTTTTTAAAAGTAAAAACATCAGAAGTTTTTTGAAAGATTTTTAAAAAATAGGGGACGTCCCTCCAAGTCCCCAAGTCCCCAAAACGTTCGGGACGTCTGGGACGTCACCAAAATCTAGGGGACGCGTCCCCGCGTAACACTGCATATTTCTATATTGATTTTCAGTCTATATTGCATGAGAATATTGTCTTGAAGAGCCCATACAGTTTACTGCCCTAGGAAATAGAAAATCAGGTTCATTGCTAGGGCTAAGTGGTGATATTGTTGGCTGTCATATGAATTCCTTTGTTGTCATAAATATTCAGATCTCTCTTGGTTGCTAATGGCATTTTCAGTTTGTTCCTCTAGGGTTTGAAGTGATGGACAGGTGGCTGTAATAAAAATCAGAAGTTGTGATTGGGGTTTGAGTCCAAACCCTTGTTTTCTGTTTGATGCCCTAGAAGGGACATTACAATTTGTTAATGGAAAATATTGGGCAGGTTTTGTGGATTCTATCAAGATTTTTGAAGAGTTTCTTTGATCTAGAGAGGGTTCTTGAAACATCCATTCTAGGAACATTATCTGTACCATCAGTCTCCTTTAAAGGATCCGAGACTGTCCTAGAAGAGGAAGGCTGTGAATCTCGTAAAATGTTTCCCATTATCAAGGGATTGCCACTACGTGCAATACTGATCGAGTAGGTGAGAAGGGATATGCATTATGGAGTACCAACAACCACAACAAGCTCATCAAATGAAGCAGACGTAGGCAGGAGGAGAATTTTTAGCCCATTTTGCGCCAGTTGGCTTACAAGTTCGACTTACTTGTCCATTGGTACTCTTCTAGCCGAAGATATTATTGTAGACATTTACCCTTCTAATGGATATTCACAGCCAACGAAACAGGGGGTTTATTTGGTGTTGGTAGAATAAAAGGGTCTTCCTTAACTAGGCAGGAAAAACGAACACTAAAAAATAGCTTAGAGATTTGATTCTTCCATGGTCCATAATAATTAGAACAACTTTCTGGGTAAAACTGTGTATGGAAGAATGAAAACATCAACATTGTGGTTGAGGATCATTATACGAAGAGACACCTTATAGAAGCTGTGGAGATTATCAAATGTGAGACGAGCCTTAAAAGGGATGATGGTTTAGGTCTAATTCAAGCTTGGATGCCAATCATCAACAAGATTAGGAGAACAACCCTCACTTGAGAAAATTGAGCTTTGACTGTAATTAATTAGCGGTTACAACTATTTATTTTGTAATGGATGAGTTGCATTCAACATTGTTTGTTATGGCTAGTTGCATTAATAATTTATTTAATAATTGTACAGTGAGTCCCTTGTAGTATCCTGTACTTGATTAGATTTATGTATTAAAGGAGCTCAAAGTTGAATTTCTTATCATATCAATATATCCTGATGGTGGACCATTTGAGTGGTTTGGAATGTTAATGATTTCTTACTTCTATACATAGTTTCCAACCAGAAATCTTGTTTCTAAAAAAATAGAGTATTGGATCACTTGGACAAATCTACTTGAGGAGATTACACAAGAACACGCAACCATATTTTGTAGTGATTTTTGGTCCATTTTCTCAGATCAGGAAACTGAGCTGTGCTATACTGATTTTCTATCACCCCATCACTTGAATTAGAATGTTCTATTGTTTAGTCAACACCTCTTTTAATTTACTGTATTTCAGATATCTACATTGTCTTGTAAGAAGAAAATTATAAAGTCCTTACACATGCCCTCATTTTAACACTAAAGTTTACTAGTTGTCTGCTCAGATCCACATTTCCAACTATTCTAGATGTTCACCTAAGCTCAATTATAAGCCTATTGAATCTATTCTTGTAAGCCCTTTCCGACAGAGAGCTTTCACATTGGTTTGACCCAGTCAATCATAAATGCTTACTTAAAATAAAGACGTTACAGAATCCAAAAATGCATCCATTCTGTTCATGATGAGGGGATAAACGAATATTATTAGTTGCAAAATCTCTTTTCTAGTTTCTTGTCAGATTTGAAACATGTCTTTGTAGATTTCAATTTTTTTCCTAATTTACAGATGGCAAGAGTCTGTGGAACGTTTTGAACATGTGTTTGATCAGACTCAAAGAGGTTCAAAATCAAGATTGGCAGGCATTCCAGTTCATTATCTCTCAGGGAACCATGATATTGGTTACACGGGTTTTCATTCCCAGAAGCCAGAGGTGTGTTTGTTTGAGTGTAAACCTTTTCTAGTTTGAATGCTTGTTGCTGTTGTATCTGAAATATACTGTTTTTGAAATTCTATGTAATTTCAAAGTGTTAGGCATTAATTCTGAAGTCTGAACTTCAGGATATGTTATTTGTTCCAGTAATAGTTAACCCTTTTATATTACAGTAATCGTTGATCATAGTGCTCTTAATTTGACATCTTTATATTTTCTGTGGAGAATCCTGTCATGTAAGTTGATCTCCTGTTGTCAATGCAACAGGTTATTGAACGATTTAAGAAAGTATACGGAGAGACCAATTATCGGTTGAAGATTGGAAATGTGGAATTCGTTGTTGTTAATGCTCAGACTCTTGATGGTAACATTTCTTTGTGCTTCGTATCATCAGTTTCTCCTAATATAAGTTTCCAGATAAATTAGAAGTACAAAAATTTCAAGACAGATATTTGGTCGATTCACACGAAAGAAAACTTTGGGATTTGCTCCTATCAATTACACAGCAAGGTTAAATGATTGGGAGATTAGTGCCGCCAAAGACATGGATCCTGAGAAAATGAAATTTAGGAATGTGTGTTCACAGCAGAATTCATCTGTTATAAGTACGGATATGGTGCTTAGGACATTGGTACATTTTTGGGGGTTGGGTGTGACTTTAGGTACAAAAAATATAAAATACAGTTTTATGTGGGGACATGCACACTAGATTTTGGTGGCGTCCCAGACTCCTGAATGTTTTAGAGACTTGGAGGGGACATCTCCTTTTTAATTTTTTTCTGATGCTTCTACTTTAAAAGTTTTTATTTTTATAAAAAACATTGAATTCTAATCTCGAAAGTACCATTTAAAAGGTTAAATACAATTTAAATCCCCAAATTTCATTAAATAAAGTTAAAATATTTGCATATTACTTTTTATATATTATTTTAATAGCCGTTCCCCTGCTGTCCAATTTTGTATTTTATTTAGTGGATCTCTTTTCATACAAAAGGTGTTGTATCTTAACCTTCCCAATTGTTGTTTTGCATGCTATTCTCTCACATAACTTTATTAAAGACTTCCCTTTTTAATTTTTTGAAGAAAATGCTAACAAATCTCGTAAGAGTGATAAATCCATAATCACAAAATCAAAAACTACATATGGTTCTCAGGTGTGTAAAACTAAAAATACGAGGGACATGTAGGTTTTTCGTTCTACTAAAGCCTCCAAGTCTAAAAGGGAAAAAAAGGATTCCTACCGACAACAATCAAACAGATGTTGCCCCTGATGATGGTAACTTGGGGACGAAACCCCATGGGTCATATTTCAGTTCATAGTCTAATTCTGGAGGCAATGGTAGGAACTAGACATAGGTGAAAAGCATAGTTATCAAGTCGGGATATCCGGATCCATCCGGGCGGCAGGGGGTAAAAATTCTGAAAATCCAGAATTCTTGAAAAAATTAGAAAAGACCGCTGCGAAATATATACATTATATATGAACACAATTGATAGATATGCAAAATTGACAAACACAATGAAGAACATTGATAACGTAGTATAAAATGTTAACATATCTTATGTTAAACAGTATATAAGGGTGTCTTTTTATAACAAAAACAGGTCTGACCCGGATAGAACTTATTTAGGCCAACTGAAAAATACAGATCCGACCGGATTTGGTAACTATGGTGAAAACAATGAAGGCCAAATATGAGAGACCATTGGAGACCGAATAAAATGCAAAAATGAAAAACCAAGTGGAGCGGTGATAAGAATTTTTCAATCAAACAACAACCCAATGAATTCATCATGGAAACTTGCAGGCAAAGAAAGTTGGAGTTCAAAATTCCTTTAGCAGTCATTGAACAGGAACTTGAGGTGGATTCTCCATAAAGCTGAAAGTATCAACCTGGAATGTTAAGGGGGCATCTTTAAATGGTAGACTATTGGTTGTTCAATCAATAATGGCTAATCCTGCAAAGGTGCTCTTCCTTCAAGAGATAGAAGTTTATAGGTTGAGATGACGATTTTAATGAACTATAATGAAGGCTACATTGCCACCTCTCATGAGGTGGGTAAAGGAGGTGTGGTGTGTGTTGTTTCCTCTTGGTTAAGTTCTCATGTTCTAGATGAAGGAGAAGGCTCCATGTCACAGTGCAGTAATGTTTGTTTGAAAATGTGGGGCTTTTGTTTGGTGTACACACCCAATGACCCAACAGCTCTACCCAGTATGACTTTCTTTGAGAAAATAGTCAATTTAGGAAGTGAAAATTCTACCACAAATCAGGATCATCTTGATAGATGGATAGTTACCAAAAAAGAAAGAAAGAATTACTTAGGCAACGAACTCAAAGATTGAGTTAAACATCTAAGTGTTGGTTCCCCTATTGGGAATCGATAAAAAGAGTGAGATTTTCGATAACCAACAGTGGAGAGTGCCTTCCAGAAATAAATGATCCTTTACTGAGCGGGCCATTCCGTGGGGTGATGAATCAATTTCAATTAATATCGATGTTACCTCGCTTGACAATGACTTTGACTCCACCAAGGGATTTGAAAAGCATCAAGGATCGAAATCGAAGAATGATCATTCTACCAAGGTAGAATTCAATTGAGGTTATGGATGGTCTACACACTTTGCATTGCTGAGTGGGTTAGAGGCAATTATTTAAATATGGTTGAATGAGATGGTGGCCAAATTGGAGGGCTTGAAGAACAATGAGTTTGGAGTGATTGCAAGAGAATATGCAGGCCAATGAATTTGGATTCAATTGGTTGGTATTATTGGTCTAATCATCAAGCATTAAGAGATCACCTACATGCCAAATCCGATAGATTCTTTGCAATCTTGCACTCTGCCACTTTTCCATCTTGTGGCAAGCGTTCAACTTATGTGGACTCTCCCATTACATGTTTTGGCTATCTTCTAATTTCTACTCACTTATTGTGTCCCTTCATTGCTTGAGCGTATTACAAGAATTTGGTGCATGGTGCTTACCGTGTGTGGTGTTGAAGGGTGGATTCTTTGCTCGGAAGCAATGTATTAATAAGTTGCTTTGAGATTGGGGCCAAATAATTGTCAAGACACATAAATGGAGATACTAAGAAGCTCAATTTCACCTTCAACAAGCCGGTATAGATTGGATTGGATCATTTTAATGGCGAAATGAAGTGAGCAACTAATGACTTGAAATGTCAACTCAAGAAGTTTGAGGATTACATGCTGTGAGGAGTTAGACAAGTGGGTGCCTTTATTGGATTGCACAAGTTTGTGTACCTGCCAAACTTTATTTTTAATATCTAAAGTAAAAGCATAAGGAGAAAACAATCGTTGTGTTGCGAGATTCTCGATGGTAATCCCTATGAGTATGAACTTCAAATTCAAAATATTTTTCAAAACATTTTCAATTTTTTTCATGTGCTAGCATTGATCCTGTATGTAATGCCTCCATGGCTCTTGTCAAGCGAGATGTTCCTAAAAAGGTGGAAAAATTTAGAAGGCTTTTTCTATCTAGAGTTAGAAGTAGTTGTGAAGCATAGATCACATACTTGTACTTGACAAACCAAAAACGTTTCGAGTCGAAAATACTTAACTTAAAAAATACTTAAATTTTTTATACAAAAGACAATTACAAAATGTATCAAACAAGTGTATAAAATGTTGGGGAAGTGTTTTCTATTAGATTTGAATGCAAATAGAGTACAAAACTGCATCATCATGCGAATACAACCAACCGATAGATCTTATGAAGTTATCATGATTATCATTGAAAATCATCATCATAAATTGCATATCCGTGCAAATTACAAATTACAAGAATTTACAATTTCCTCTTCCTGTTCTAGTGAAAACTTGTGAGAGGGCATAGTGACTCTAGAAATCCACTATAAACTCCCTTCAATTTGCTCTAAGGATGCTCAAATGTTGTATGATTAGAATGTGTGGGGGTTAAAAAGAGGAAAATTCCTTTTTTTTGCTTTTTGATTGTCAAACCACGTCTTTCCTCATTTTTCCTAGCATTTCCAATAGTTTTTCCTTATAAGTGCAACGTATGGTGAGTTAGTGCTTAGAACTTGTTGAGTACTTTCCACGCGTCCTGAGGAGGGACTCGCCAAATCTCGATGATTGTAGATTCACAAGTAAAAAAATACCTGCCCTGAGAAACATTCCGCAATTATTTGCAGACTCGTCGAATACTCACCGAGTATGTAAACTATGATATAAAGAATTGCAAGTTTTAGGTCCTTATGGTCTTAGAGAGGATTTCGATAAGAAGGCATGGCCTATTACTAGACCAACCTATATAAAGATGTGTTAGGTATTCATCAAAGGGGAGTCATGGGTGAGTTAATCATTATAGGAATGGATGTACTTATCTCAAAGGGTTCTAAAAGGGTGCGGGAGGTGGTTGGCATCCTATTACCCTCTTGAATGTTTCTGTAAGATTTTAGCAAAAATCCTTGTTAAAAGGATCAAGATGTTGATGGCGCAAATTGTCTAAACAAAGTAGTTGTTTTCTAGTGGGAAGACGTGATTTTGGATGAGCTTATCATGGCATGGGAGGGCTTAGTATATGATGCGCTTTAGGGTTATGGTGTCCAATGAAGGACAACCTTGTCCTTATTGCTGTTACTCAATTCATGCATCCACTGTACACAATACACACTCGAATGAAGACCAAAACTCATTCTTAATTGCACTAGTGACTAAATTATAGAGATTTACACACACATACATTGCTCTAATGAATTACAACATGAGTATGAGAAAACTCGGTACATTATTATCCCTCGCTTGGCCCCGATTATCTCTCTATTATCTTCTCTCGGGCACACTCTCCCTCTTGAAGCTCTAACTAAGCTCTTCTCTCTCACAAGCACCGTAATGTCCCCTTTTTCGAATTAATTCATTTGAAGACTTCTTGCCCATTCCACTTCCTGTGGACAAGAATGGACAAGGGAGGTCTTTGGTTGATGTTTTAGTCTTTCTTTTATTAACATTTACATTTTTCTTTAGTATTTTCCCTTATGAAGTAGGTCGGTGGGTTGGAGGAACTCAAAGGAAAATTAAAAGATAAAGCAAGCTTCTTATTGAGGTCGGTCATGGGGAATTCCCTCCATGAGGTTTTGGCGCCACCTTATGGATATAAAAGTTGGAGATATTGTCATTGATGTCAAAGGAGTCATTGATGTCAACGGAGAATGCACAACGATCAAAAGAAAAATAACAATGATCAGATTGATGTGTTACAGTGATCAGATTTAATAACAGTGAATGTAATAATTGTATACCAAAATGTGCAACGAATTCATGAAGGGACAACATTTATTTAATGGGCCAGCCGACCTCCATTAAGATTAAATGATTTGTTTTTATGTGGTCGACCTCCCTTGAAGAAGGCCGACCCTATTGGGTGAAGAGTCTTGGGTGAAGAGTCATGACCATTCGAAAGGGCATTTTTGGGCTATAAAAGGAAGATTTGTTGGATGGAGGAAGGGCAGATTTTGAGCGAATATCATTCGGAAGAAGAGCAAATTTTATAAGTGTGAAATAAAAGTCTCCATCATTCGTTGAAACAACAACACTACAAAGGTGGTATCGTCATCGGTTTGGAGGTTGGTGCCTCATAAAATGAAGAGATTGGTGTCTCTTGCTGAGTTGGTGCTCGGCATAAAAGATTGGTGTCTGAATTGCTAAGTTGGTGCTTGGCATTGGGGATCGGTGTCTCCAGTAGGTTGGTGCCTACACGAATTGTAAAAGAGTTTTATATATATATATATATATAGCAAATATTTTGCCGTGGTTTTTTCCCGAGTGTTCCTCTTGTGTTGCATAATTTTTAGATCTTGTGAGATTGCTGTTGTTTTGACTATTAAAGTTTTGAATTATTAAAAGTTTATCTTATATTGATTCACCCCCTCTTAGTATAAGTGTGTGTTTAAGAATAAAAGGGGTCACTTAGGCTCATTTTGGGCATGCTTCCCTATTATAATTTTATTCTACTTGGTTTTGGGGCTGATTGCTCTATTCCATTCCACTAGAGGGCGAAAATCCTTTGGTGTGGCAAGCAAGGAAGACGAAAACCCTTCCTTGTTCAAGGTTGGAGAACGAAAACTCTCCAATTGGTGGTTCCAAGGGCTTCAAAGAAGGTTATCTTGCTGGTTGGCAGCTAGGGCTTGAAGAAGAAAGAGATATCAAGGTCTTCTACATCAATTTGGCACCCTCTCCTAGGGTGGCGACTTGGGTGGAGAAGGGTTTGAGTGCCTTCTAGGGCACCAATTGACATTTTGTGTTGATATTCAAATTCCTCCTAATTTATAAGGCTGATTTCTCACTTCATTGGTATTTGTTGGGGTTTGGAAACATCATTTTCAACCCTTTTTGTGAGCTGTACTTCTGCTGGTTATTTAATTAATTCCAGCTGTGGTTTATCACTTGTTTCTCCTTTATTTATGAAGTATATTGGCTGGAATAATATCTTCATGATTGGTTAAAATATTTGGAATCATTCTTTGTCATTTTTAGCTTGTTGCATGAGAATTGCTGCCCTAGAGGGTTTATTTACTAATTTCCAGCTGGTTTTTGATGCCCTAAGGGTGTGATTTCAGTTCATTGCTAGGGTTTGATGACTGCTGTTCCAAAAATCTGATTTCTTGCATTTGGGTTTGAGGCCAAACCCTTATTTTCAGATTTAGCCCTAGAAAGGGACATTACATTACATACCACATACATTGCTCTAATGAATTACAACATGAGTATGAGAAAACACAATACATTACTCGTCCCTCAATTGGACTTGATTATCTCTCTATTATGTTCTCGGGCACACTTTCCCTCTTCAAGCTCCCAACCGAGTTGTTCTCTCTCACAAGCACTCCTTGAATTTACTTGTCATCTCTCCTCCTCCACTAGCATGAGAGACAATCCCACAATAAATTGCCATTCTTGCTCACATGATCCTTCCTTTATGCCCTCTGGAGATGGCCCTTCAAATACCAAAGTTTCTTGAAATGCTCAAGATCGTAAAAACTAAACGAATGGGCTATTACCTTCTATTTACAACTTACTTGAGTGAAACTGCCATTTTATGCACAACAATGGTGGTGTAATTTCCCCGAAAGTTACAAAACTTCCCTTTATGTTGTAAAACTGCCCTAGTGGTTTTTTCCCCGTGCAAAGTCCTTGAATTTTTGGGGACTATAAATATTGCATGCAAACTCAAAATCCAATGTCATTTTTTTGAAAGTTCATAACTTTTCGAGAAGAATACAAAAATGCAATCATATTTTGCTTTGGAGGTATTCCCCATGACCTTTTTGCTTCTGCACTAGAACCTATCACTTTAGGTTATCAATGATTATAAACGATCATTGAAACCCACTAATAGTTGATCCACTCAACCAGTAAGTTTGATGATGGACATGCTCCAAATCCATGATGAAACACTGAGAGAATATTGATACACTCACCCCGAAAAACTATCCATATTTTTGGTTGATGCAAGATTGCTTGTGGACATGGATGCTCTTGCATCAGCATAGGAAAGAGAAGTTGGTCAAATAGCTATTTTTTCAATGATTGTATGTAATGTCCTTTTTGGGGACTTCCAGAAAATAGCTAGGGCTGAATGAGAGATGACTGAAATTAATTTTTAGATGGCTGTAATCAGACTTCTGAGGGTTGGATATGACTGAAAATGCACATTGAAACCTGCAATTTTTCCCTTCCTAGGGCAGCGACCTGTTTTGAGAACTCCCACTCACTTTTGGATGCCCTAAACTCGTTGAAAATGTGCCCAATCAAGCTCAAAAATTCTGATTAATTACCAACAATCAAAATATGAAGGAAAACTGATTTTTAGTGCCCCAAAAATGAAGATATGAATTTTCTATAAACCCTCTGTCTACAAAATTTATACATTACTTTAAAAATTCATAACTTTACCTAGGAAGCTCCAAAATTCACGAAACTTGGGATCTTGGGGTTTAAAAATATGAAGAATGCAAATATCAAATCAGCTTGCCCAAACATCCACCCAAACATGCCAAACCTGACTTACAAGCAATTCACCCTCTTGGAAATAATGAATTAGTGGCTCAAACATGCAAGGAAATGATTGCTTTCACCTTTAAAAATTAGTACAAGTCCATCCATGCAAGAATGCTCATGATGCAAGTCATCCATCAAAACATATCCAAAATGTTCATGATGCAAGTCATCTAGGGCTAGATAGAAAGATATCAGCTCCAAATTCCTTGAGATATTCAATAGTTCCAAATATCCTTGCTTGAGGGTTTTTGTCCCCAAGACAAGTTCCACTATCAAGGGTTTTCAACCAAGTGGTCTCAAACAAGGGTTTTCATCCTTGATGAGAAAGGAAAGGTACAACCTTTACCCATAAGAAATAATTTGATTCAACATATGACATAATGGCCAAACATCCTCCTTTTATAACTTAAGGGGTGCTACGTCACAACTTATGACCGACCTTATAATAAGTACCTTTTAATTATCGAATTTATTTTAGAGCCTACATGCTCAAAATACTCTATATTCTAATTAAATAAGTTCTTCTATTGGAGCGCTTGGCTTCCCAATAGGAATACATGATAATAATGAAAACATCTACTTAGAAAATGTCATCCAAGTCTTCCCTTTGCTTCTTTCCGTAAACCCACGGGGAGGGAAAATGGGTTAAGGTCTTCAAATCTGCTAGTCTCCAAAAAGGGACATGACATTGTACATTGCTAAAGCCTATGACCAGATAGAGGGGGATTCTTTTTCGAACATGTTTGATTGACTAGGCGCTAAATCCTGCCTCCTTAAGGATGTGGTCAACCTGTATTTGCATATTTCAACAAAGGTAAGTGTGTATGGTATTCCTACATAACCTATTTAGTTGTAGAGGTCCATTAGACATGATGTCTGCTAGCATCATATCTCTATGTTATTGCCATCGTTGCTCTTGGGTATTTACTAGAGGCAGCCATAATTCAGGTACAAGTTGGATGTATATATTTGCGAAGTGGTAGTGAACATCTCAATGTACAATCTGTCGATAACTTGAATTAAATTCTTGAGCCCACTCAACAATCAAATGAAGGAACAACTATTTGTTTGGATACTAAAGATGAAGCTGTCAGTTTAATGGCAAGTGAAGAAAATTATCGATGAAAATTGGGGGAACCTTCTTACTTCATGATGTAAGTTTAAAGCAAAAGCATTTTTGATTGTCAGTTCAACACTTAAGAGAATTTAATTGGTTTGGCATATACTCTCAAATTCACTCCACTGACAGTTTGAGGGTCCATGGGATGCTTTGGATCTAGTTGCTCAACCTATTTAGACTTTTAACTTACAACATGAACAAATTGGGGTTTTTGCCATTCTTTCTGCGAAAATGGTTGGCAAGGGCAGGTTTGTTTTATTGGGGAGAACTGGAGAACACTGATGGTCAATGGTGGGACCTAAACAAGCCTTAACTGTTGATGCTAGTTGACAAACCAATATTTTGAGAGCCTTGTAAGATGATTCCTGCAAATTGACTTTTCAAATTGTAATTAGAGATTGCAGGCCTGCATTGGTGTTGGAAGCAAATCAATGGATTGTACCTCTTCAATTACAAGACAAAGCACCTATATTATCAAGTGAGATAGTCTAATGCTATTGCTCCTTGATTGAACAAGTGGTGGAGAGTCAAGGACCCCCAAGCGAGATGGCAATGGCGTTGCCAGCTCATTTGGATTGAAAGAACCTCCTTTAAAAAAAGATGCTGGGATGGTTAAAACTTAATATGCAGCAAGGTTTAGCTGTCAAAGCAAAGTTGAGTAATGTTGGTATTGTAGAATATTTCTGCATTGTGTCTGGGAAGGAGACATTTGATCAAATCTTCAAGAAGTCTTCCACAGGTAGAGGGTTTTGGGGACAGTTACAAGCTGAACTCCGTTTCCTTTTTACTAACCCTGTCCTGTGGGTACACACCTTTTCTATGGTACCCGTGGATGGTCAGGCAAAGTTTTAAGGTATTATGGTTTACAATTTTTTTGGCAACAATTAATTTCTTATGGAGGACAATATGCAAAGCTAAGTTTTGAGAAGGCACCTCCCTACTTAGTATGGGGAGTATACGAATTGCTGACAAGATTTGGCTTTGGATGTACAAGACAATCTTGAGTGGTTTGAAAAAGATGTTAATTCTTTGCCCATTTAGGTCGAGCCTAGTTGCTTTCTTTCCTTACCCATACAGGAGAGAGTTTAATATTGTAGTCATAATGATCATCTTATGTAAATCTTTTCTTCTTTGAAATAATATAAGATGCATTTATTCAAAACAAATTACGTTATTAAATAATTGGGTACCCTGGTACCTTCTTCTATTGTGTTTCTTTTACTTTGTCATTTTTATCATTTTGGTATGTTGGTTCTTAACAAGTCATCAGTGTTTTGTTCTTGAATCTTAACAAGTGGTGTCAAAGCTTTTGATAGTTGTCATATCATCTTTATGCGGAACTAAAAGCCCTCTTACCTTTAAACCAAAAACCCTTACCTTCAATTGAGGAGGGCCCATAAGGGGTATTTAGATTTGTCTCTTGCCTAACCAGATTTCTTAAAGAATACATAATTTTAATATAACTTGTCCTTTGTACTACGAAATCATTGAATGTTGTATAACAATTCTTGGGCAAGTACCGAGTGCTTTTCTTGGGAGGAAGGCTGGGAGGGACAAAGTCAATTTGGTTTCATCCCATGGCAAAGTAAAATGTCTAGTATATGTTTCCTTCAATTCCCATTAGAATTACAATCAAGGTTAATGTTCATTTGTTTTCCTTTCGAGTTGGTGTAATGTCCCCTTTTCCAAGCTAGTTTGATTTGAAGACCTTGGGCCCATTTCTACTTCCCGTGGGCTTTAAGGGAGAAAATAAGGGAAGTACATTCATGTTATAATTGTAATTTGCTATTTTCAGCTTTGTAATATTTTTGTAAAAAGGCAAATTGCCAATTATAGCACTAGAAATAGTAGGTTGGTGGCTAAAGTGCAAAGCACCAACTTCAAAATAGAAAAAAATGTTTAAAAAGGGGGTCGTCCCTCTTTAAGTGGGAAAAGTGAATGTTAAAATAGAAATAAAGTATTTCTATTATCCCACATGGAGCGCTCCACAAGGAAAAGAAAGAAAAAGGCTATAAAGGTAAATGTTGGGGCTCATTGTAAGGGTCTTCATATGAATCTTGATATTTCTCTTTGGAAATTGGAGCATTGAGCTCACATTTTCAGCCTTTGAGGATGAAAACCCTCATTGGATCCTATTGAGGACAAAACCCCTCAATAGTCACAACACTTGGGGATGAAAACCCTCATTTGTTGCTTTGGCGGTTTCATCCAGAGTCACAAGTGAGCTTCATATTTAGAATTTCAGAATAGCAAGTGTTTCCATCCGTGCTAGGGCACAAATTCTAGCTAGGGCATGCTTTTTGGGGCTGCCATACTCATTTCCAGCTTGGGCGACCCCTTTGGGGATTTCAGGACAACATTTCAGTGGGTTTCTGTGGTTGAAAAATTTAAACTTGATTTTGTTTGATAGCTGCTATTTTTGTGGTCATTTTGAGCTATTGTTTGCATTATAACTCCAAGTATTTCAGAAGATATAAATTTTTTGAAGTTTCAGCTGTTTGTGGCCAATAATTAATTCCAGAATTCTGTATTTTGATGTTGAAGCACATATTTTGCATTATTTCATCAAGGGTTTCAAATTGTTGATATGTTTCTGAAGAATTATGTGTGAGAAATACTAAAATCTGAATTTTACCTAGGTTGCCTAGGGTTTTGGGGACCAAAAATAGGTTGCTAACCCTCTTTGGCTCTAATTTCTGTGGCTGTCATAAAATTCAGGTTTATACATGTGGCTGTCATAAATTCCAGCAATGTTCCATTAGGGTTTTGGGAAAATCCAACTTCCTCAAATTTGAGCCCGAAAGGGACATTACAGTGGTATCAGAGCATTGTTCCTCCCATCTTGTGTGAGGGTAAATTCAGATTTTCAGATTTGCATGAATACCGGTGAGGAAGGGTTCAAAGTGTACCAAAGGACTTCGACAAAGAACATGGAGGATAAGGAACAAAGGCCTCCACCTTTTGATGAGATGAGCTACTTGCAAGAGTTGATGTTGAGGAATCAAAGAGACATGGAGCAAAGCTTTCAAAGGACAATGAGGGCTTCAATGATTGAATTGATCCAAGCCATCCAAGGTGCTCCGAATTGAAGAAATCTCTAGGTGAGGGCAGCTCTTCCGGCAATGAAAGAACTTCCATTAATCCTCCCACAAGAACCTTTTGTGCTAAATTTCTACAAAGGGAAGAAGAGGAACAAGGGAAGTAGGGCAGCAAGTTGGGGATGATGAGATGGATCGATTCTATGTGGAATACCAAGCTTTGAGGCCAACCATCCGCCAAGAGCTTTCTTTCCTTGATTTTTGTACCTTGAAGTCGGGAATGGTCATAAGGGTGGAAGAAGACTTCATAATGATCAGCCCCGAAAGATATTCAACAAAGGTTGGGGAAAATAACCCTACCTACATATGACGGATCAACAAAGTGTTCCGCTAGGGCATGGCTCCAAAAGTTGGATACTTATTTGTCCTTGAATCCAATGTATGAAGAGGAGGCACTCAAATTTGTCACCCTCCACTTGGAAGGAGTTGCACATGAGTGGTGGTATCATGGCATGGTCACACAAGGGCATGGATCAATCACTACCTTGGAGGAGTTTAGTCAAAGGCTTGTGGAAAGATTTGATAGGGTTGATCCGGAAGTGCACTTTAGGGAGTTGGCACAATTGAAACAATGCAACTCTATGGATGACTATGTGGCTGAATTTCAAAGACTTTCTGTGATGGTGCCGGATGTATCCGAAAAGAGGCTTGTGGTTTTGTTTGTTGAGGGTTTGGTGGACCCCCTCAAGGGGTTGATAAGAGCTTTCAACCCTCTTTCACTCCAAGAAGCAATAAAAAATCCCTTAATTTAGAAAATTCAGCTCCAAGGACAACCATGATTAGTGGGCAGCCCAAGACCACTTTTGTTAGTGGGTAGCCAAGGACAACATTGGGGTTTGGACAGCCAAGGACAACAACAACAAATGAGCAACAAAAGGGACCTTTTGGGCAGTCCAAAACAACACCTTTGGGGCAGCCAAAGAAGCCATTACAACAAGTACCAAGCATGCAAAAGGAGCTGCCTAAAACAAGCAATGCATGGGACACAAGGAATGATTTGAGGAGAAAAGGGTTGTGCTTCAATTGCAAGGATCCTTGGTCACCGGATCACCGTTGCTTAGGTAAGGGGCGTGTGCATTATATTGAAGTATTTTCAGATTGTGAAGAGGAAGAAGGAGCTGAAAGTGAAGAGGTGATGCCAAAGCATGAATAGATGAAAACATTGACTCTATGGACAACACTCTTGCCACTTTATCCGGTGCCCCTAGATACCATCCTTTTCGTGTGAAAGGTGTGTTGAAGGGTCAAAAGGTAACAGTTTTGATTGATAGTGGAGCTACACATAATTTCATTGATGAGGGTTTGGTTGCTAGGATGGGGCTTGAAGCGGAAGACTTCAAGGGTTTCAAAGTGACCATGGCTGATGGGTTTTCTATTCCATGCACCAAGAGGATTCCAAAGCTCAATATCACCCTTGGAAGGCATGAGGTATGTGATGATTTCTATATGATTGGTATAGGTGATACGGATCTTGTTCTTGGGGTCCAATGGTTGCACTCTTTGGGGGAATTCACCCTCAACTACCAAAGCATGGAGTTAAAGTTCAAAAATAATAAAAAAGAGGTTGTTCTACAAGGTATGATCAATGGAGCTCCTCAAATAAACTCTTTGGTAGAAGATACCTTGCCAAATAAGGCACAATTCTGCTCTATGTCTAAAATAACAGCAGATTGGAAGGCCTTAATTACAGCTGAGTATGCAAAGAATAAGTTTGCTAATGCTGTTTTTGAAGGTGAAATTGTTGATGAAAGGTACAAGGTTGTGGATGGGCTCATTCTATACAAGGATAGGGTCTATTTGGTGCCGGAATCTAAGATAAAACAAAAGATATTGAGGGTTGTTCATGACACTCCATTGGCTGGTCATCCGGGATACTTCAAGACATACAAACAAGTTGGGAAAGGTTCTTTTGGAAAGGACTCAAGAGTGAGGTGCTTCACTACATACGGGAGTGTTTGGTATGCCAACAAAACAAAGCGGAACATGAATTTCCGGCTGGTCTTTTGCACATGGTTCAAGGTAAGAGTTGTTTGTATGTTGTAGTGGATAGACTCACTAAATATGCTCATTTTTATCCACTTCTAGCCAAGTATAATGCTCCTATAGTGGCTGATCTCTTTTCAAGGAAGTGTTCAAACTTCATGGGCTGCCTAAAAACATTGTAAGTGATAGGGACAGCAGGTTCATGAGTTTGTTTTGGCAAGAACTCTTCCATTTGACAGGTATGGAGCTCACTCCTAGCACTAGCTATCACCCACAAACCGATGGGCAAATGGAAATTGTGAATAAGTGGGTAGAAGGCTACCTAAGGAACTATGTGACGGGGCAACAATCATCTTGGGTGAAATGGTTACATATGGCTGAACATTGCTATAATACCTCCTTCCATATGTCCATTGGTATGTCTCCTTTTAGAGCACTATATGGTTATGATGCACTTTCTTTTGTTGATTTGGTTTTGATAGATAGTAGAGTACTTTGGGAGCTAAAGATTTGGTGTAGCAAAGCCAAGATATCATGAGGGTACTCAAGGAGAACCTTCAACATGCCCAAAATCAGCAAAAATTGTATGCGGACCAGCACTGAATGGAAAGGACATTTGAGGTGGGAGACATGGTGTTTTTGAGGTTGCAACCCTATAGGCAATCTTCCCTCAAACAAAGTGGTGCTGAAAAGCTAAAACCACATTTCTATGGGCCCTACAAAGTGAAGGGGAGAGTTGGAGAAGTTGCATATGAGCTTGAGCTCGGAGCATAGCCGGATACATAATGTTTTTCATGTTTTGTGCCTCAAAAAGGCACTAGGACAGCACATTACTCCTCTTGAGCTGCCACCCTTGGATGAGGAGGGTAAGTTGATTCTAGTTTCGAAGCTATAGTAGATGTTTGTGAAAGGAAGCTAAGGAACTGGAGCATTAGGGAATATTTGGTTCGTTGGAAGGACTTGCCACTTGAGGATGCCACATGGGAAGGTGCAGCGATTTTGGAGCATCCAAGTTTGCAATTGCTTGTGGGCAAGCAATTTTGGGAAGGGAGGACTGTAATGCCCCTTTTCCAAGCTTGTTCGATTTTGAAAACCTTGGGCTCAATTCTACATCCCGTGGGCTTTAAGCGATAAAATAAGGGAAGTACATTCGTGTTATAATTGTAATTTGCTATTTTTAGCTTTGTAATATTTTTGTAAAAAGGCAAATTGCCAATTATAGCACTAGAAATAGTAGGTTGGTGGCTAAAGTGCAAAGCACCAACTTCAAAATAGAAAAAGAATGTTTGAAAAGGGGGTCGTCCCTCTTTAAGTGGGAAAAGTGAATATTAAAATAGAAATAAAGTATTTCTATTATCCCACATGGAGCGCTTGTAATGTCCCTTTTTCTCAAATAGCTTGTTAGAAGACCTTTGGCCATTTTTGTCTACCCGACGGCCAAAGGGAGAATTCAAGGGTGACTTAAGTTTATTAACTTTATTATATTGTGCTAAAATTAAAATATAACATTATAAAAAAGCACATATAATAAATTAATAGACTTAACTTTAAATTAGAACTTAGGAAAGTGCAATAAAATAAAAGCACTTAATTAAAATGTACTTCCTAAGGGAGAATGTGATTTGGAAGTCCAAGGGTCACTTTCATTGGAATTCCAAAGGTCACTTTTATGGGAAGTCCAAAGGTCACTTTGGGTCTCTTTTCCTATATAAAGAAGAAGGTGATTTGCCTAGAGGCATGCAGAAATATTTTATAACATTTTCTCTTGCATGAAGCTTTAGCTTTTGCATTAAAATTCCAAGGACGAAACCCTTGTGGATTTAATCTCTTGTGGACGGAAACCCTAAGAGTTAAAAGGGTTTTTCACTTAGAAATTACCATTGATTGTAATCAGATTTTTAGAGTTATTTTCAATCATTTCCAGAGTGTATTTTGAGGGTATTTTGGAGAATAAATTGCAGCATTCTTCTATTGGATCGACCTAGGTTTGGGACTGATTTGGCATGTTCTTTGAGGTATTTAAATCTGATTTCTATTGTCAAATCATCTGCAGATTTTGTGAAGTGAAACAAAACATTTTCATAATTTATTAGAGGGTTTTTAGTGGGTTTTTTACCAGTTTTATAATTAGATTTCAGATATGATCTTTGAGTGTTTGTGGCGTCAATAAAAATCAGGATTTTTGTATGTTTGAACTCCTAAAATTAGTGGCAGTCGTTTGTGATAAAAAAATAGTTTTTTGGGAGCATTTATGTGTATTTTTCCATCAAACCCTAGTCGTCATTGTTGAAGATTTATTGCAGCAGTTAGGCTGATCTTGCATGGTCCTATATTTCATGTCCGAGTCTGATTTGGGCCCTAGAAAAATCTGTTTTGCATACTATTGTTGTTACCTAACCTGTAAGTAATTGCATGCTAAGTGTTTGACGAAATGTCAAACGAGTCAAACTAGAAATTTGGATCAGATTTGGGGAAGGGATCTTTCAGTGGTATCAGAGCAGTGTATCCTCCCAGCCTGTGTGGGAAGGAAGCAAAGAGTATTATTAAAAAAATCAACTTTGAATGCAGCATAGAGAGGTCGGTCCACATAGATACTACACCCGCGCGAGCGCAGCACGACTCAAAGCTGGTATTGTAGGAGGTGACAGAATGGATTTTATGGGTGATAGACAAGAGAGTCCTCCTCAGGATGAGCATGCAAACCCAGATAGAGACTTCATTAGGGATATGGCAGCCACTCAGAGGCAGTTGTTACAGACTATGGAGCGCATGGGCTCTACCTTGGATAGGTTGGCATTGGATAGGCCGTGGGACAGACATGGCAGAAGGGATAGATCCGTATTAGTTGCCAGTGGTTACAGGGATCACAAAGAAATCACCTTCAAAAATTGGAAGTGTTAGGGGATCGCCACACCGTGAGAGGAGGCACACTCATACAGATGAGAGGAGGCCTACGCGGATTGCAGATAGGCCTATGCAGCCTAACTTCTTGCCTAGAGATGATCCACCCAAGATTGAGGGACGATCGAAAGAAGTAGCTTTTCCGGATACTATTATGGCAGTCAGTGATGAGTGGAGGAGTTTAACGCAAAGATGTGAGGGATGTATTTCCCCTCCCACAATATTGTGCTCGAGAGGAGAGATAACATGAGGGCTGGACAGACAGAGGCCTAGAGCGCAGCAGAACAGGAGATTTGCAGTAGGTTACCAATAAGGTAACCCTTTCCACTTTTGATGGTAGTGGAAAGATCAGTGTCAGGGCTTGGATTCACAAGCTCGACACCTATCTTACCCTCAAACCCATGAGGGAGTAGGAGGCCATACAGTTCGCCACATTACACCTTGAGGGGTGGCTTATGATTGGTGGCACCATGGGTTAGTTACACAGGCTCATGAGCTTCTATGGTCATACTTGGACTTAGGCGAGAGGTTGATTGCGAGATTTGATCGCAAGGATGTGGAGTTGATTACAGGACTTTGCACAACTCTCCAGAGTGGACACGTTGATTCATACATCAACGAATTTCAGCGTATAGCAGTTATGGTTCCAGAGATGCCCGAGAAGAGGGTAGTGATGCTATTCATAGAGGGCCTTCATGACAGGATGAGAGGATTGGTCAAGGCTCTTAAGCCTAGGACGCTGCATGATGCCATCCAGATGACATTGACTTGGACACATCCCCCACTTCTTATCAGCCCAATAAGAAGTTTCCCACGAGCTCCAGGCCATTTCAACGCTCTACTATTCAACAAGAGTGCACCACCTCCTAAGGTGGATCAGTCTCGTAATGAGTTGAGGAGGAAGAAGCTTTGCTTTCATTGCAAAGATCATTGGGAGCCTGGACATCGTTGCCTTGGTAAAGGCAAGGTGCATCTCATTGAGGTGATTTCAGATGAGGATGATGACCACTCGCCGGATACAGATGCAGAGGGTGAGGACAACGACCATGATGCACAGGGGGAGCAGCCCCAAGTAGAGCTTGGTGAGAGTGAGGCATTGGATTCATCCAATGTCACTATTGCTACACTCTCAAGAGTGCCTAGGTATCATCCCTTTCGAAGGGAGTGCTTAAGGGACAGCAGATTGTTTGTTTGGTTGACAGTGGAGCTATGCACAACTTCATTGATGAGGGGTTGGCTGCGAAGCGAGGATTACAGGTTGAGGATTTTAAGGGGTTTAGTGTACGAGTAGCAGATGGGTTTGCTATTAGTTGCACTAAGAGGATTCCGCGGCTTAGTATTCAGATGGGGGACTACACATTGACCGATGACTTCTATGTTATTGGACTTGGTGAGATTGATACAGTCTTGGGTATTCAGTGGTTGCAGTCCCTTGGCAGATATGTGCAGGACTTCCGAAGAATGGAGTTGGAGTTTATGGTGGATAGGAAGAAGATTGTGCTTCGGGCTCTTTCTGATGGTGGGCCTAGAGTTGTTTCAAGACGCAGATGAAATCTATAATCGGACATGGAGAGGTCATGCATGGGCAGCCCAATGTTTCCTTTCATCCAAACCTTCTTCAGATAGTGAGCAACCCTTTCATATAGACATCCAGTCCATACTAGATAAGCACGGCCCAGTGTTTGGTGACATTCCTCCAGGTAGACCACCAGATAGAGGGTTTGAGCATGTTATAGAGCTTGAGGAGGGTGTTAAACCTGTGATGACTACGCCTTATCACCATCCTAAGACATATAAGGATGAGATAGAGAAGGCCATTAGAGAGCTCTTGGAGATGGGACACATCCGTCCTAGTTCTAGTCCCTTTGCTTCTTCAGTTGTTTTGGTGAAGAAGGATGGGACCATGAGGATGTGCATTGACTACCGTGCACTAAACAAGAAAACCATAAAGAACAGGTATCCTATTCCTCGCATAGATGAGCTTTTAGATGAGTTGCATGGAGCTATCTATTTTTCGAAGATTGATCTTCGATCAGGATACCATCAGATTCACGTTCGGGATGAGGACATTCACAAGACAACCTTCAGGTGTCACTACGGCACTATGAGTTCTTGGTGATGCCATTTGGACTCACCAATGCACCTGCTACGTTTCAGTCATGTATGAACCATCTCTTCAACAACTAGTTGAGGAAGTTTGTGTTGGTCTTCTTTGATGATATTTTGATATATAGCATGACATGGGATGAGCATTTGAGGCATCTTGATGAGGTACTCAACATAATGGAGACTCAGTCTTTATTTGCTAAGATGTCCAAGTGTGAATTTGGACTTACTGAGATATTGTATCTTGGGCACGTCATTGGGGCCAATGGGGTCAAGGTTCATCAGGAGAAGATACAGCAATGCAGGATTGGCCACCGCCCAGGAATATCTCTGATTTGCGTGGATTCTTGGGGCTATGTGGTTATTACAGGAGGTTCGTGAAAGGTTATTCTCAGCTGGTAGCTCCGTTGACAAATCTTACACGGAAGGGGGCATTCAGATGGACAGATGAGGCACAGTAATATTTGAGAGGCTCAAGGTAACTATGAGCACATGTCCAGTTTTGGCTCTTCCAGATTTCTCACGACCCTTCATTTTAGAATGTGATGCTTCAGGATTGGGGATTGGTGCAGTTCTTATGCAGGATCGCCATCCTATTGCTTACGAGAGTAGGAAGTTGAGAGATAATGAGAGGTTGTACTCCACCTATGATAAGGAGATGCTTGCCATTATGCATGCTTTGGCAAAGTTCAGACAATACTTAGTAGGTGGGAAATTTGTGGTGAGGACCGACCACAACAACCTGAAATATTTCCTGGAACAGAAGGAGCTCAATGAGACAAAAAAAATGGGTCAGCAAAATTCAGGCATATGATTTTGACATTGAGTATGTCAAGGGGACAAAGAATATAGTGGTTGATGCACTTTCCAGGAAACCCCATCTCGCTGCCCTGTGTTCTTTGAGCGAGATTTCAGCAGATTGGAAATCTCAACTGTTAGTTGAGTATTCCAAAAATACGTGGGCATGTGACATTATGGATGGAAAAATTTAGGATGGCCGATATAAGGTAATAGCTGATTTGATTTTGTATAAGGGCAAAATTTACCTAGTTCCTGAATCTGAGCTTAAGGAAAGATTATGCATGCCTTCCATGATGCACCACTTGCAGGACATCCAGGTACTTTAAAACATACAGGCAGATAAGAGAGAAATTCTCGTGGAAGGGTCTCAAGGATGATGTCTTGCGCCATGTCCGTGAGTGTATGACTTGTCAGCAGAACAAGTCAAAGCATACTTTCCCAATAGGATTGTTACAGCCATTGCTGATTCCGAGTAGAAGTGGGAGAGTATTTCGATGGATTTCATTACAGGTCTTCCCGTAGTGCAAGGGAATGATCGCATTTATGTGGTAGTTGACCGGTTGACAAAATATGCACACTTTTTTGCTGTCCCTACCAGCTTTAAGGCACCACATGTGGCTGATTTGTTCTTCCGTCAGGTATTCAGGTTGTATGGACTTCCGAAGAACATCATCAGTGATTGGGATAACAGGTTTTTGAGCATATTTTGGCAGGAACTTTTCCGTTTGGTTCACACTGAGTTGACTCCGAGTACGAGTTATCACCCCAAATCGATGGGCAATAGAGAGATTGTGAACAAGTGGATAGAGGGTTATCTGCAGTAACTATGTTGCAGACAACAAAAGGCATGGGTAAAGTGGCTATATTTATGTGAGTATTGCTATAACACCACTTACCATATGTCTATTGGTATGACTCCATTCCGAGCATTGTATGGATATGATGCAAGATCTTTTGTTGATTTGGCTTTTGGGGACAGTAGAGCTCCCAAGGCTCAGGAGAGTCTACAAGATAGTCAGGACATCCTTAAGGTACTTAAGGATAATATTCAACGGGCCCAGAATCAACAGAAGATGTATGCAGATAGGCACAGGGTAGAGAGGGCATTTGAGGTAGGAGACATGGTATTTCTGCGTCTTCAGCCATACAGACAGAGCACTCTCAAGAAGAGTGGAGCTGAAAAGCTCAAGCCTCGATTTTATGGACCATACAGGGTGTTGAGGAGAGTTGGTGAGGTAGCATATGAGCTGGAATTACCTTCTGAGAGTAAGATACACAATGTCTTTCATGTATCTTGCTTGAAAAAGGCTTTGGGGCAACACATTGTTTCTTCTGCAGAGTTACCACCATTGGATGAGGAAGGGAGGTTGGATTTAGTGCCAGAGGAGATCTTGGATAGCCGAGAGAGGAGATTGAGGAATAGAGTTATTCAGGAGTTCCTGGTGAGGTGGAAAGAGTTGCCAATAGAGGATGCTACATGGGAAGGTGAGTCTATATTACAACATCCAACCATTGCAGTTGTTTGGGGACAAGCAATCTCGGGAAGGGAGGACTGTAATGTCCCTCTTTCTCGAATAGCTTGTTAGAAGACCTTTGGCCCTTTTTGTCTACCCGACGGCCAAAGGGGGAATTCAAGGGTGACTTAAGTTTATTAACTTTATTATATTGTGCTAAAATTAAAATATAACATTATAAAAAAGCACATATAATAAATTAATAGACTTAACTTTAAATTAGAACTTAGGAAAGTGCAGTAAAATAAAAGCACTTAATTAAAATGTACTTCCTAAGGGAGAATGTGATTTGGAAGTCCAAGGGTCACTTTCATTGGAATTCCAAAGGTCACTTTTATGGGAAGTCCAAAGGTCACTTTGGGTCTCTTTTCCTATATAAAGAAGAAGGTGATTTGCCTAGAGGCATGCAGAAATATTTTATAACATTTTCTCTTGCATGAAGCTTTAGCTTTTGCATTAAAATTCCAAGGACGAAACCCCTTGTGGATTTAATCTCTTGTGGACGGAAACCCTAAGAGTTAAAAGGGTTTTTCACTTAGAAATTACCATTGATTGTAATCAGATTTTTAGAGTTATTTTCAATCATTTCCCAGCAGTGTATTTTGAGGGTATTTTGGAGAATAAATTGCAGCATTCTTCTATTGGATCGACCCAGTTTGGGACTGATTTGGCATGTTCTTTGAGGTATTTAAATCTGATTTCTATTGTCAAATCATCTGCAGATTTTGTGAAGTGAAACAAAACATTTTCATAATTTATTAGAGGGTTTTTAGTGGGTTTTTACCAGTTTTATAATTAGATTTCAGATATGATCTTTGAGTGTTTGTGGCATCAATAAAAATCAGGATTTTTATGTATGTTTGAACTCCTAAAATTAGTGGCATTTATCATTTTTCCATCAAACCCTAGTGATAAAGAAATAGTTTTTTAGGCTGGGAGCATTTATGTGTATTTTTCCATCAAACCCTAGTCGTCATTGTTGAAGATTTATTGCAGCATTAGGCTGATCTTGCATGATCCTATATTTCATGTCCGAGTCTGATTTGGGCCCTAGAAAATCTGTTTTGCATACTATTGTCATTACCTAACCCGTAAGTAATTGCATGCTAAGTGTTTGATGAAATGTCAAACGAGTCAAACTAGAAATTTGGATCAGATTTGGGAAGGCATCTTTCAACGCTCCACAAGGAAAAGAAAGAAAAAGGCTATAAAGGTAAATGTTGGGGCTCATTGTAAGGGTCTTCATATGAATCTTGATATTTCTCTTTGGAAATTGGAGCATTGAGCTCACATTTTCAGCCTTTGAGGACGAAAATCCTCATTGGATCCTATTGAGGACGAAACCCCTCAATAGTCACAACACTTGGGGACGAAAACCCTCATTTGTTGCTTTGGTGGCTTCATCCAGGAGTCACAAGTGAGCTTCATATTCAGAATTTCAGAACAAGTGTTTCTATTTGTGCTAGGGCACAAATTCCAGCTAGGGCATGTTTTTTGGGGCTGCCATACTCATTTCCATCTTGGGCGACCCCTTTGGGGATTTCGGGATAGCATTTTAGTGGGTGTTTGTGGTTGGAAAAATCTGAACTTGATTTTGTTTGATAGCTGCTATTTTTGTGGTCATTTTGAGCTATCGTTTGCATTATAACTCCTTTTATTTCAAAAGATATGATTTTTTTGAAGTTTCAGCTGTTTGTGGCCAATAATTAATTCCAGAATTCTATATTTTGATATTGAAGCACATATTTTGCATTATTTCATCAAGGGTTTCAAATTGTTGATATGTTTATGAAGAATTGTGTGTGAATTACAAAAATCTAAATTTACCTAGGTCGCCTAGGGTTTTGGGGACCAAAAACAGGTTGCTAACCCTCTTTGGCTCTAATTTCTATGTGGCTGTCATAAAATCCAGCAATGTTGCATTAGGGTTTTGGGGAAAATCCAACTTCCTCAAATTTGAGCCGGAAAGGGACATTACAGTTGGAACTTTAGAAAGAATGAGAACTTGAAATATTTGTTAGCATTGATAAGATAAAGAAATTTGTGAGCTACAATATTCATTTAACGCTGGTATTAAATACTATAGTTAGCACTTGTCTTTATACCTTTTCAAATGATTCTTGGAGTGAAGAAAAGAAGTATATATGTTCTTTGAATCTGTGACATTGGCTAAGTATAAGACAGAAACTTGAAGGAATTCTTATCCTTGAGGATTATTGATAAGTAATTCTTGATAAGGAAAATGATTAGTGTAGCATTCTTCTTTACGTCTTAGCAGATCAAATAAAAACTTGATTGGAAAGATAAGAGTGAGCGAAGTAAAATGTTTCAGGAATATTTCTGGCTGTAACATATATTGACTTGATCTGCATATATTATGGGGCCATGCAAGGTCTAGAGCAGTGTTTCATTGTATTTTTAAAAAAATATTTGTTTATTAGCTGAGAAGCATTCCTGGTAATAATGACCAGCATATTTGCTACGACAGGATCTATGAAAGAAAATTTAACCTCTGCTTCATGGGACTTCATACAAAATGTATCAGCAGGTACCATAAGTGCACTGGGTGAAGTTGCATATGAATTTTTAGTTCTGTTGTTTTTCAAGATTAGAAAGTTGGTAACAATTGCTTGAACTGCTTCAGATGCAAATCCACTCCCAAGAGTTCTTCTGACCCATATTCCAATTTACAGACCAAATGACACACCTTGTGGTGCACATCGCTCCTCACCAATTATAAACCAGGTATTATCTGAAAATTGTAACAGATTTTCTATTTCATAATTGATGCTTTTTGTTTTGAGTCCTCATTCTTTACATGGATTAAAATGGCTTAAATTTATTATTTGTCAATCTTCAAACCATTGATCATCTCGTGATTTGTAAACTCTCAAGTTTGGATACTTCTAGAATTTACAAAATCATATAATGCTGTTCTCCTTTGGATTTGATGCAAAATGACAGTTTTTGAATACTTAAGAGTGGTAGAATGTGCATTAGAAATACTAAACTACTTGCACACCATAAACAGTAAGGAACAGAAATAAGCACATGACACATGATTTTTTTGGAAACCCTAATGTGGGGAAAATTAGCTGGAAGTGACATCTGCACATCTTCCTTGTCTTCCTTCAGTGAAATGGGTCAATACAAATAGATCCAAGGGCATGTACACTCAACACCCTCTATTTCTCCTATTTTCCTAGTGAAAGAATAGATGCAATCAAGAAAACTGACTACTTTGTCACTCTCTCATACATTTATCGACTCACTCCTAAGCCTCATAGATCATGCTTCCAAAATCACTGGTTTCAATTACCTTGTCCACGGCCCTTCTTAGGCATTTATGGAGATATCCTTTCAAAGAACCAAGTCTTAGAAACACCCATAATGAGAAGACCAAATGGTTCGTCTTTGATTTGAATATTCAATTAGAGTGGCTGAATCCACCGGTATCCACAGACTGATGGTCATGGAACTGCCCTGGCTGTTGTGAAACCGCCGCTTGAGGAATGCAAAAGTATAAAGTCTTTGACCTTCTGAAGCCCATAATGTTTACACACGAACTCGAAACACAAATGCCATTTCTTTGTAACTTTTCAAGAGGAATCCAAATATGCAATCACATTTACATTTTGATGAGGAATACTATTTGTTTCACCTGGATGAAGTAGACAATGCCATTGTTAGGTGCCGCAATGCATAGTCCTGCCACTGAACATTCCTTGCTTCATTGATACTGACATGTCCTTGGTTTCTTTTGGGATTATTGATGAATTCCATGGATCCTTATGGATCATACCTCATGTTTTGGATGGATTTTGGTCCCACAAAAACAGAGTTGCATGGATACAGATACGGATGTGGTATCAGATATGGATATGGCTAGTTTTTAATGCCCCTTATATGGATATGGTTGGATACGGCATAATATATAATATTTAAAATACTATAATAATCTAGATTATAAATTAAGAATATATTAATAATAATTATCAAATTTAAATTATTAACGAACTTATACATTAGATTAAAATTACATGCAAATTACACACTTCCAGCCCACAGGAAGGTATGAAATTTGGTATCCATGGATTAAAGAAATAAAGTAGGCCAAAAGAAACAGATCAAAAGAATTGCAGGTTGATCAGAGCCAATGTGAAAGCTTGAAGTAAAAGAGTGAATCAACACTCTCACCTCCATGTCCTCAATTGTTGCTACTAAAATGCATTATAGAAGATCATTTGCAATTTTAACATTTTTAGCTTTTTGAAGAGGTTTTTGTATTATTTTTTAACTGTTAAATCAGATACGGCTATAGTTTCCTTGCTTACCATATCCGGCTGTATCTGATATGGCACAATTACAGGTTTGTATTTGGATACGGCTGGGTACGGTATCCAGGCCGTATCCGAGAAGCGCTTGAGCCGTATCTGTATTCAGCATGCAGATACGTGTGCCCTAGCAGTAGGGGCGGAGTATCCGACAACCCTACACAAAAGCTTACTTATGGAATATAGAAGGATCCCTCCCTTTGACTCTGAGCTTATGTGAAGTTCCGTTGGTGTTTGTCCTTGACCACAACTTGTCAATTTGCTTGAGCCTTTGCTCAGGTTTCGCTAAAATTCCTTTGCCACACATACTTACTCACCTCCCCTTAATTGACCTTAATGAGATGTTGTGCATACCCACAAGAGAATATACTTGAACCCGTAACTTTTATTTACCTCCTCTTACGAAAGAGATTGTGTTTGATTCTCCTCTTCCAATGAAAGAGATGAATTGATTTCCAACATCTTGCTGCTGCAATTGGTATTGTGTGTGAACTTACCATGCTTCTGTTATGGTGCTCATCCATTGTCTTTTCTTGGTGGAATTTTTAATGTTTCTCTATGCAATGGAACTGATAATGCTCTCTTATTGATGTTAAGGCTGCTCTTGCATCTTATCATGCTCTTGCTGATAGAAACCCCAACACTCTTCAATGATGCTGCATATCCTTCTTGCAATGAAAGAACAATGCCCAATTCTTCCCCCACAAGTACAAATAAAAGAGAGAATTGGCTTGCCTCTTATTGCTCTGCTGCAATGTAATTTGTGTTGTGGTTCCCCCATGATTCTTCCTCAAAGGTGTCCACTCATGGCTGTCCCATTATGATCTTCTATTGGTGGATTTGGTTTCCCAATGCTGTCCTCATAATGATGGATATGATCATGAATCTTCCATCACAATGGAATAGTGATGCTCTTCACTTTGTGCCTTACCTCTTACCCATGAAGAACAAGCAAAGTGGGATGTTGTTAAAACTCATGTGTTAGCTGAAACAAACATGTCACAACCTCGTTGTGATGTCAAACCAAGCTACAATGGCTGCCATGCATTCCTTATACCTGCTACAATATATTGCTGTAAACATACAGTGTACAATGCATATTCATTGTCAATGTTACAATATGTGCATATCATAGTGCTCCCATATCAAAATACAGATTTGATACCTACTGCAGCCATGCTCAATGTGCATCCAAAACTGAAAAATGTATCCTCCATCTAGTCATATCTACTGCACATCCATATGTTCATACTATGCATACTACGTACATCCTGAAATCAACCTCCTACAATCCTTGTGAAGCCCATATCTATTCCACAATTACTCTATAAAACCAAAATGTGACTTGTTCATCAATTTTTTACAATTATTGAAGTGCCCTAGTACATTACAACAACTGAATGATGTTTAAGTCAATGTTGTAATATTATTGTACATAATATTAGATAATCCTAGGTGTTATTTAGGAGAGCTTTTGTCTTGTAGTTGGAACTTGAAGAGTTCTTATAGGTAGTTGAACAGTCATGGAGAATATGAAGTGTAACAACCATTCCAATGGCTTTATATTTGTAAATCCCATCATTTGTTTATGCTGAATAATAATATGAAGTTTGGTTTGCACATTCCATTTCATTTTCATTCTCTTTTGCACAGTCCATTATTCCTGGCTTGACATTGGTATCAAAGCTCAGGGCTTTCCAATAGTTTTTCATCCACCATTTTTAATCTTTTTGTGTAAATTTCTATTCCCAACCATTCTAATTCCCGTGCGGGCTATATGGCACTGCTATGATATTAGTCAAGGCATTGGAATTGATCATTTTTGAAGATCTGTCTGCCAAGTATTCATTTGTAGACATGCATATTCTTGGTAGGCTGGTTTATGCACACTTTTGTTGCATTCCATCTGCACCTTCTCTTTGCCTACGACCTGCAAGCTGCAATAAAGGCATTTTAGTTTGCATTCTGACCTGTGTTTGTCTCAGAAATGTGTCATATCTGACATGCGCTCAACACAGGCCTTTCATCTGACATATTGGAGTTGTGTGGTATTCATTTCTGTGTGGCGATAACCTCCAACAAGAGCGATGGGCAGTGAACACAAATCTGAAATGCCGATCTCCATTCACAAGTGGTCAAAATAGTGGTGGAGGGCGCATAGGGGAAGGCAAGCATTTCATATTTTTCTTGGCTCAAAGTCACTTGGAAAAGAAGTAAAATCCTCAAACAAAAACAGCAACTAAGTTCATATATTTTATGCCTTTTAAAGTTTATTTATTTGGAAAAAAAAAGACAATGCAAAAGAATTTGGGAGGGTATTCACAAAATAAATAAGGGAATTTATAATTTTTGACTTATTTAAAATAATTAATAATTCATTTATTGTGCAAATCAACTCAAAAGCAAAATTTCTTTTTCAAAATCAAGCAAAATTTGAAAAACATAATCAATTGCACAAAACTCAAACACACCAATGTTTGGTAATAATGATGCCTTTGGTTTGTGTTTACGAGTAAAGTAGTCGCTTTAAACTACTGCATTCATTGCCCAATAGAGCCGCAACAACGGTGTCTCGTGGTATTGTCCCTATAAATTACCTAGGAGAATTAAGAAAAAAATTCTTTTTCTCATTTTGTTTGTTATCCATTTGCGACTATCATTTAGACTTAAATTCTGAAAGCAAGAATACGCCGAGTATATAGGGTCGACACGCCCACATACAAGGAGTTCTTGTTAAGTTGATGTCTTTGATGGAGCGAATCCTTTTGCATACCACCTAGGTACCATGTGTGAGGTCCGAGCTTTAAACAAATATTAACCAAATAAAATATTACAAAGTTTAATTAAATAATTCAAATTAAACTATAATGCAAAACATAGTAAAATATAACACAGAGACAAGATTTAATGTGGAAAACCCTAAAGGGTAAAAAACCACGATAGAAAGTAGATTTCCATTTATGGTGAGAAACAAATTTACAATCCAGTAAATAACCCTCCATCCACTTCTCTCCAATTTTACAATTTAAAATATTTCATGTGAATTCATTTTTCACCCGACCCCACAGGTCATATAAAAATGGTTCAAATGGGTATGACTTCTCGTGAAGCACCCCAACCATTTATAAATTGATTTTAAATAATTAATTAAACCTTATAAACTAGAGTTTATATTAAATAAATAAAAATATTACATATATATATATATATATATTTTATTTAATTATAAACTAAGGTTTATAACTCAAGAACACTTAAAAGGGGTTAAATCCTACTTAAGACTAATGTTCTAACACCACCTTAATATTAAGTGGGGTTTATATGCTAACATTACTTGTTTGTACAACATGATTTACAATCTTTAAACCACAATGAGGGTTTAAGCTAGCATATCACATTTGAAAGTTTTATATGCTATCATGTTAAAATTATCTTTTGGTACAAAAGAATTTGAAATCCATAAATCAAGTGATGATTTAGGCTAAACATGATTTGTGAGACTACATCTCACAGTTTCTCATGGAAAATCTATACCAACATCTCTAGGATCCTTTTATAAAGTAAGGACCTCCTTTACAACATGATGTTACATTACTAGACTACACAATAAACTTAGAGTGATAAGTTTACTAAGATCATAAAAAAATATTTTACAATGCTTTAAATTGGAGCAAAAGTATAGAGGTGAAGAAGAAAACACATGGCCATCGTTAGGAGGTGGCATTGTCATGCACACTCCCCCTCAATGACAACTCTGAAAGGTCAAGCATTGCACGAAACTTGCAGAACTTCACGACACACAATGACTTTGTAAATATATTTGCAACTTGATCTTCAATTGGCAAGTACTGAAGATCTATATCACCGTAAAGTACCTTCTCTCGGATGAAATGCATATGTATCTCTATATGCTTCGTTCTTTGATGCTGAATTGGATTATTAGCAAGAACAATACAACTATGACTATCACACAGAAGAGGAGTACTTCCTTTAACTTCCATGTGAATCTCTTCCAACAACCGCTTTAGCCACATGACTTCTTTCATTGCTTCCATCGCGTTTCTATATTTTGTCTTAGTAGAAGAGATGTAGACTGTTAGCTACTCCAAGAAATGACACCTGTACCAAACTCGAACACATGCAATTGTAGATTTTCTATCTATTACACCACCAACATGGTCAAAATCACAATATCTGTATAAACATGCATTATCGAAGAAGTATAATGTAAACCAAAATTAATTGTTCCTTTAATATATCTCAATATTCTTTTTGTTAACTTCTAATGATCCTGATATGGTTCCTGCATGAATCTGGATGCAATACCTACTGCATATGCAATGTCAAGTCTAGTAATTGTTAGATAAATTAAACTACCTATAAGCTGCCTATAAAGAGTAGGATTGGCTTTTCCACATATAGGTTTAAGATCAAGTTTACAGCCAACTTCAATAAAAATGACTAGTGGTTTACAATCTACCATATTAAATCTTTTATGCAAGTTAGTAGCATATTGTGATTGAGATACAACAATAGACTTTTTATCTTTAAAAATTGTCATGCCTAAAAAATGATGTAATAATCCTAAATCAGCCATTTCAAAATATTGTTTCAATTTAACTTTAATGTTGAAAATAAAACTATTAGAGTCATAAGAATAAAAGCAAATTCTCGATACCATGCGAGGTTTGAGCATTTAAACAAATATTAACCAAATAAAATATTACCAAGTTTAATTAAATATTCAAATTAAACTATAATGAAAAACATAATAAAATGTAACATAGAGACACGAGATTTAACGTGGAAAACCCCAAAGGGTAAAAACTATGATAGAAAGTAGATTTTCATTTACGATGAGAAACAAATTTATAGTCCAGTAAATAACCCCTCCTTCACCCACTTCTCTCCAATTTTACAATTTAAAATATTTCAAGTGAATTCATTTTTCACCCGACCTCGTGGATCATATAAAAATTGTTCAAATGTTGTGACTTCTCGTGAAGCACCCCTACCATTTATAAATTGATTTTAAATAATCAATTAAACCTTATAAACTTGAGTTTATATTAAATAAATAATTTTTTTATAATTTTTATTTATTTAATTATAAACTAAGGTTTATAACTCAAGAACACTTAAGAGGGGTTAAACCCTACTTAAGATTAATGTTCTAACACCATGTACCCTTCTGCTCTCACGTAACTTAACGCCTCTTTTATGTACTAATAGGTATATCGAAAGGCGAGCTTTTCCTATATATCAACAAGTAAATAGGAATGACGGGTATATTGAGAGGTCAGTACATCACTTGATGATATATCGAAAAGGGAACCTACTAGAGTGATAGACACCCTCCATCTTGCTGGTATAAAACGACTTCAATAAAATCACTTGTCACAACTTTGAGTTTGAATGGCAAAGATACCTGTAAGAGTGCTCTCGGCAAGTGGAGATCATGCATATCTTCAATGATCTATGGTTCAACATTTGCTGCAACAGGGACACAAAGCTAACACCATCTACATATGCAAAAGAAGCCGATATTTGGAAGCAAATGAATGTGAAAGCATTGGCCTTAATGATGGCCTTAGTTGATGCAGAAATCTTTCGTCACATTTAGGGGTTTGATCTTGCGTATAGAAAGCATTCCATAAGTTGAAGGATTTGTATGATTATCACTCGAGTTGGAGTTTATACAATTGCAATTGAAGTTGTTTAATATTGAGTTGAAAGATGGTGATGTGATGAATTTAGCTTTAGAAATCTGAGCTATCAAACATGATGTTGAAGCCATTGGGGTGAAAATTGATATATACATGACATCATTCATAAAATTCCTTCATCCTATGTATTCGACCCACTTGGAATCTTTACAAGCAAACAATTGATTAAAGAATCTTACATTTGATTAATTGGTTCAAAGATGGTCGAAAGGGAAAGAATTTTGGAAGAAATACGAACTCCACATGGGCAAGCATTTGCTATGCCAATCAAAAAGGAAAATTTTTCAAGGGTTCTTCCTCCAAGGCCTTGTCTTCCAAAAATGATGATAAGGGCAAAGGGAAGAATAAGGGTAAAGGAGACAAAAATAACAATAATAGTGGGCAAAAGCAAAATGACAAACAACATTTGTTTTGCAAATAGTGTGGCAGAAAAGGAAGCCTCGAGGCTCACGAATGTAAAACTTCATGGGAGAAGATTGAAGCTTATTGCAAACAAAAAGAAGAAAAGAAGCCCACAAAAAAACCAAACTTTGCCAAATCACAAGTGAATATGTACTCTCAAGTGCATATGAGGAAGCAAACAATGTGTCAATAAACTCAACATGGTTTGATGCTTGGGTCCTTAATATTGGTGCCACTCATTTGGGATCCGGGTACATGCATTTGCTTGAGGACAAGCAAATTTGGGAAGGGAGGACTGTAATGTCCCCTTTTCCACGCTAGTCACAAGGCCTTGGGCCCATTCCACCTTCTCGTGGGCTTCGAGGAAGGAAGCAAGTAATTCCTTTTTTTAATTACTAATTATGGCTTGGAGTGATTTGATTAGGTGAATGGCAAAGCGAAAAAGGAACTTCTATCTTCACCCTCATTAAGGTCGGTCTTCTTGAGAGCTACAAGGAGATAAAGAAATATTCTTTTATGAGGTCGGTCTTCTTAAGTGAAGATTAAAAAGTGCATTAAGAGGTTGGCCATGAGGATTGGGCTTCTAATTCATCCTTGGTGCCAAAGAAGGGGTACTTAAGGAGGTTCGAATGGAGAAGGATCATCATCTATCATCTATTTGGACATTTTACTTGGGGTGGAGTTAGTGTAGCTTTTCTTCTTTCCATTGAAGGATGAAAACCCTTCCTTGGTCACCTATTGAGGACGAAACCCTTCAATAGGATCACACTTGGGGACAAAAATCCTCTTGTGTGCTTTGGTGGCTTCACCCGAAGTCACAAGTGAGCTTTAAGGAGGATTTTATATTTATTTCTTCCCTTCTAACCCTAGGCGACTTGCTTGGGTGAAGGGTTTGATATCATCTAGGGCACTTTTGGACAATTTGAGTTGAGATTATTGTTCTTCATATTTTATAAGGTTGGAATCTACATTTTGGTGATTTTTGGAGAAGTTTATCTATCATTTCCAGCCCTTGGTTTTGGTTGTACTGCTGTCATAAAATTAATTGCAGCTGGGTGTAATCACTTATTTTCTCCATTCTTTTGATGTAATTTGGATTGATAAATATTGCCGTGGTTGAATTAATTATTTAGAAGCATTTTCAATTGTTATTGCATGGTTAAATGTTGATGTGAAGTCCCTATAGAGTTCGCTGCCCTAGAGGACTGATTGTTGATTATTTTAATAAGGTTGAAGTGTATTTTCAGTCATTTTCAGATTGATGCTTGTTGGTTGATGGTGTATTTTCAGATCTGGTTCATTAGGGTTTAGGCTAAACCCTTACTCTTGGTTTCAGCCCTAGAAAGGGAACTTACACTAGAGGAAAGTTGGAGAGGTTGTTTTTGAGTTAGAGCTGATAAAGCATAGCTGGATACAAAATGTGTTTCATGTTTTGTGCCTCTCGAAAGGCACTAGGATAGTGTATAACTCGTTTTACCGAATTACCACCTTTGGATGATGAGGGCAAGCTGATTTAGATTCGAGAATCCATTATAGAGGTCAAAGAAAGAAAGCTAAGGAACAAGAGCCTCATGGAGTACTTGGTTCGTTGGAAGGATCTACCCATTGAGGATGCTACATGGGAAGGGGCAACTATTTTGTAGCATCCTAGCTTGCAATTGCTTGGGGACAAGCAATTTCGAGAGGGGAGGACTATAATGTCCCCTTCTCGGGATTAGTGCTGAATGAAGACCCTTAGTGTATTTTACGGTTTTCTGCAGCTAAGGGGATGAAGAAAAGGGAAACATGGTACTAGTGAGACTAAGTTAGCCAAAAAGTAACTTTATATCGACAACTTATGTTTTAATTTTAAAATAAAGGGGACTTTTCTAATTTAAGTAAGTCAACACTTAATTAGAAATTATAAAGTCACTTTATAAGATAAAGTGAAATTCCCCCACTTGGGTGCCCCACTTTGGAGATTGGGACGAGGAAAAAGTATAAAAGGAGGGGTTCATTTGTGAGGGGAATATACATCTAGCTTTTGATTTTTATGAGTTGAGCACTCTTGCTTCTACTTTCAGCTATTGAGGACAAAATCCCTCTTCAGCGATCAGATCTTGGGGAAGAAAACCCTCATTATCTGCTGGTGGCTTCAAAGGGGAGTTGCATTTGAGCGTGAAAGCATCCTTTAGGGGTTAGGGCATCATTGGTAGCTGGCACGACAGGTTGAAGGGCAGATTGGGAGGCTGACACAAGGGGTTTTTAACTCTTTTTCAGTGCTGACGTTACCCCTTGAGAGGCTGATGTCAGGCCAAGAGGTGGCAACAACTCCTTTTGTCACTTTCTCTGGGGTCCGGACATGTGTGTGAGGCTGATCTAAGTTTGGCACAACAAGATCGGTCAGCTAGTTTATTATTTCTATGATTTTCTTGCATATGTATTTGCAGCTGCAAATTAATTAATTCCCAGCCCGAAATAAAATAAAATAAATTCCAGAATTGTTGTTTGCTGGTTCATTGTACTTGGGTTAAGTGAAATATCCATTTCCAAATATTTATCAAGGTGTTTTCTATTTTTACAAATTGATATATTGTGGTTGTGAATTAAAAATCAGTTTTCAGTGTTTTTGTCATAAGGGTTTCAAGGGAAAACCAGAATTTTATAGATCTGTCCTATAAGGGATATTTCACATATCGGGAAGGGATGAGTCTTTTAGTGCTCTTCGTGACATTGTAATGTCCCCTCTTAGGACAATTTAGAAAATGAAGAAATACTTGTCAAGATCAAGCAAAGAATGGATAAACCCTTTTGCTTCAACCTAAAATATCCCAATGTCAACTATTTCAAACCCAAATGGGGTTGGAACTAGCCAAGGTGGTGGGATAGATTGGAAGAAAACAATTGGAATTTAAACACATTCAAATCAGATTTTTAACAGCTGAAAAATAATTAATAATCACACCCCAACTGCTGCAATCTTCCAAAATTATTTCCCGCTTAACCATCCAAGCAAAAATCTTCAAACTTTGGATTTTGGGCCACAAAAATATGAAGAATAATATTCTAAAATCAGATTTCGCACAGCCAACACGAAACCCTAATTTTGCCCTAAAAGTAGGTCACCCAACACATTTAGGGCATCAAATCAACTCCAAAAATTATAAAATTACTTTCTCCTTATTCCTCCTAATTTCTACAACCAAATCCAATATTAAACTGAACCCAAACTGTAGATCTGAAATAAATATTAATTAATAACAACCAGATAGCTTGCAGACAATTGAAATCTTTTAAAATTCATAACTCCTTCAATACTTAGTGTTTTCCATGAAACAAGATGCAAAATAAATTAGAAATTTAAGGCTTTCAACTGAACTATAGATTTGAATTTTCTGAGCATTAAAACCTTACCAAAACAACCCCAGAAATCTGATTTCAAGTCGCTAGGGTTAGAATAAATCATATAAATTAATTCCAGTTCCTTCTACCCTTCCAAAACACTTCAAAACAACAGCCCTTGCTCTGAAATAATTAATTAAACATAGCAGATTATAGATCTAGCCCAAATGGCACCAAAACATGATAAAATAAACCCCAATCCCAGTTGTTATGGCTAAATAAATTGCAGCAACAATAACAGTCACCAAAGTACTTCAAACCCTTCACATACAATGCAGATTTTACTCTAAATAAATGCGCCAAACCCTTTAGCCAAGTCGCCAAAGCTTAGAAGGAGAAACCATGCATAAACACACTCAACACAAGAGATCACAATGAAGAGAACAATGGAATCTTCAATATCTTCAACAATGGATCCAAATGAAGCTTACAATGAGAGAGCACAATGCAAGAACTAGGGCATACATCCCATTACTCCAAGCATGGAGTGAAATCAAATGATCAATCAACATAACCCACTAAAGGAAATGCGACCTCCTTTTATAGAGTTAAGGGGTGCAATATCCAATGACCAACCTTTTCCCTTTTGGAGGGAAAACTAATAAAACATAATTAAAATATTAAAAGACTCACTTAATGTGCACTTTATTTATTTTTTAATTAAATAAATAAAAGTAACTAACCTATGTGCACATCTTTAACTAACTAGAGACTCCCACTTGTAGCGCTAGGCATGTCAAGGGGTTACAATGCAAATAAAAGAGATGAACCCATATATTAGTAATGCCCCGGAAAAGGGGACATTACAAACATGTTCAAGATGGACGGTTATTCGTTGTGATACCTCCATGGGCAAGCATGTCCTCACTTGAAACACTTGCAATAAAAATTCTATTCAAAGCAAGTTTTTTTATTTTGTAACTCTTTCTTTTCTATGTTTTGTTTTAATTTTTAACTTTCATAAATTTAAAATTTGAAATTTGCATGGACTTTGTAGCTTGCCTCAATATATTGTGAATTCTTCTTCACCCGAGTGGAATAGGGGTACATACTCCTTTATCCACTTAGTTAACTCGCAACAAGTTTGGGAGTGAAAAAGGTGGAGGGTTTGGTGTTCATGCATTCCAGCCCACGCCTTCTAACACACAAGAAGGATGGGAACAAGCAAGGTGAAACAAAGTGTTGGGATGTAGACCCAAAAGACTTTAAAGTTGAAAACATCTAGTGGCCATCTTGCATTGGTAGACTCGGAGGTAGAGGGTACTTGGCATGATCGAGTTAGCTGAAATGACTCTGCTACTTGTCATGGTTCTACTTCTAATAATGGTTTTTGATGATGCTCTTGCTAATACACTAGAGAGCATTATAACTAAATACAATGAATATGATGGTTTGTCTTATTTTTGTGTATACATTGTAACATTTGCACAAAGTACTTGTTCTACATTCGACCAATGAATATCATGACATTTAGCATTTGATGACTTCCTTGCACCTTAAACCCTGTTTTCATATGTTATCTATCTAGATCTGCTTCAATAACATCATACTATTCATTATTGAGGTCAAGGTCTTTTATATTGGCTATGCAATTGAATTAAGTGTCACAATAAAACTATCATTCTTTTTATGCTATCTAAATATAACAAGAGATGTCTTGGGAATTTCATCAATGAATTTAGTCCTTGGGACCTTTGGTTGATGTTTCCAACCAATGGCATGCACTTTTGTCTCTATCTCTGTTCAGTGTCTCCCTTTATCAATATGGCAAACAAACAAGAAGACAAAGAAATCCAAAATTCTTGTAAATACTGATTCAAGGTTTTCCTAGGACTGTTTCCCATCCTTCACACTTCACTGTTCTGCAAAACGCCTTCTTTGACATGTGAAGTACCAGTATCCCTTCATACTCTACTACCAAACTACCATATGATTCTTCCTCATGCTGTGTTAGATCCTTTTCTATTATCTCCAGCACCGTGTAACAATATTGTTACATCTCACACCTTCTCTTCATTCTCTATACTATGTCCTCTATGTCTTTACTCCTAATATCTTAAGAAGTTCTACAAATAGCAACATTCAAGATCCATTGTTTTACTCATACTAAACATCCATCATCCAAGTTCTTCATCAAACTATGAGGTTCCTAAGCCAACTACCCTTCAACTAGTTCTTGACTGTTAAGGAACATGATTATTGACTGTGTTTCAGACCTCTGGCCTAAGAATCTTTCATTACAAATGGATACTCCCTTAAAGTTATTGGGCCTGATATCAAGGTGACTCTTACAACACATGCATTATCCACAAATGATGCCCAATCACTTAAACACTATCTATGATTCTTGTTTCACCTTGTAACAATATTCTTAGCACTGTGGAAGGCCAATACACTACAAAACACTCAAAAGCATGGATAAAAATTTAGTTACACCTCCAAATGATCTAACTCTGTCTACCACTCCTTATCCAACATGTCCTGTCTACTCCTTTAAGATATTATGCCCCAATTTCATGCTCAAGATCATTCAATTTGATACTACTGTTATAGTGCTTTAACAATGAGATCTCAATTTCCTTAAACTTGGCTAGAATATGAAATATTGTGATTTAGCAACAGATAACAACTCACTTACCTTAATTCAGTCATACCATGGTGTATTCTCTTGTGAGGGATCAGATGGTGTCCATATAAACAAAGTTCCTCCTTGATCCTTTAGTACTCTTCTTAGCACTGTCTTTTAGGCCTGTTTTTGGACAAAATTAGGTCTAGATTGTTTTGAACTCAGTTTCTCCAAACTCTGCAAACCTTTTCAAATACCCTTTTCCACCTATAAGAAGATCATCAAGTTTCATAGCTCAATTCTTCGCGGATTATGCCCAGTTCACATTTGTATAAAGACCAATTAGGCCTCAAGCGGATAACTCTGTCTTCTTCTTGAAACTGTCATAAATATCTTTCTTGCACGACCATGAAACACCATGATACTTCTTTTATCCTAAAGAGCATCCTCTGTAGGTCAATTGTTCCAAGTTTTAGCTTCAAGACCGTATATCAGCTGAGATATAAATATTTTTGTTTAAAACCCCAAATCAGGGTTTCTAGGAACCCGATAGGGAAAAATCCACCTTATTTTTCTTCTGTAACCTTTCAAGGCCCAAATCCAGTGGAATGAGATCCGTGGAACTCCTATGCAACTCTTTCCTTTAATAATTTAGGCCTAAGAGTGCTTAATTAAGTCTGCACAATAAGTTTTGTCTAAAAATACATGGAAAATGACAAGAACACAAAAGCAGATTTCAAACTAATTGCAAGATTTCATTGCAATTTTAGTCTCTGAATTCTTAATAGACATTAACACACATCAAATGAACTTTGGAAAGGAGAATTTCTGCAACAATTCTCATATATTACTTCTTATACATTTTGACTAACAAAGTAACTCAAGAACTTAGTTGACAACCACATACATAAATGATTCTTGACTTTCTAACATCCTCCACTGCTATCCTTCACCTGTTCCATGTTTAGAAGGGATAAGATCAGTCTCCTAGAGATTCTCCAAGGATAATTCGATCCTAAGAAGACTCAAACTGTAATGTCCCCTTTTTTGAAATAATATAAATTGAAGACTTCTTGCTCATCTTCCTTTCCGTGGGCAAGAAGAAGTTGAACAAGGGAAGAACTTGAGCTATATTTCAGTTTCTTTATTCATATTTATGTTTTTATTTTGTGTTTTTCCTTTCAAGGCAGGTCGGCTGGGTTATAGTGCTCCCAACATGAAATTAAAAGATAAAGTAAGCTCCTTATGAGGTCGGCAAGGTTGGAAAGTTTCCAACATGGAAATAGAAGATAAAGCAAGCTTAAGAGGTTGGTCTACACTCTTATGACTCTTGGGTATAAGAGGAGTCTTGGTGGCTCATTTGCACATCATCTTTTGGCATATACACTTTATACTTGGTCTTTAGGGTTGATTGCACTTAGTCCATCCCGCCATTGGGTGACAATCCGTTAGTGTGGCATCCAAGGAGGACGAAACCCTTCCTTCTGGGAGATTGCCCTTCAATTTGGTGGTGTTGAAGACTCATTAAAGACCATCTTGTTGGTTTGCATCTAGGACATGAGGAGTCATACAAAGGCTTTTGACATTGTTTGGAGCCCCTCTCCTAGGGAGCAACTAGGGTAGAAGAGGATTTGGGTGCCTTCTAGGGCACAAAACTTCATTATTCTTTGATATTCAGATTTATCATATTTTATAAGGTTGGAATCTACAATTTGGTAATTTTTGGAGGAGTTTATCTATCATTTTCAGCCCTTGTTTGTGGCTGCCTTGTTGTTGTCATAAAATTAATTACAATTGGGTATAATCTCTTGTTTTCTCCATTTCTTTGATGTAATTTGGATGGATAAATGTTGCCGTACTTGAAATAATTATTTAGAAGCATTTTCAGCTGTTGTTGCATGGTTGTATGGTGAGTTGAAGTCCCTATACAGTTCGCTGCTAGGGTTTCAAGGAATATTAGATCTGCTGTTATAAAAATCAGAATTTACTTCACTTGGGGTTTGTGCTATTTCCTTGATTTTCAGTTTCAGCCCTAGAAAGGGACATTACACAAAACAACCTCCTTGAATTGGAAAATCTCTCAAATCTTTCCTAAAATCATGAAACAAGTTTATCTTTACCTCCTCTTACATTGGAGACAAGTCTAAAAGACTCTCGAGGTGAAAATATATTGACATGGAAGGGAAAATACATTTACAACACAATAATAGTGCCTTATGACCATCTTAACAAGTTTTAGACTCCTTCAAATGTTCATTATCCTTATAACTCATGTTCAATAATTCAAATTTTCAAACTACTCATTTTGTAGGGAAAATGAGTTAGGACTCCTATAGATCTAGGATGGACAAATTTAACTCTCCAATGACTTCTAAAGACTCCTAAGACCTTATTCCATCACTTTGAAGACAAATTTAAAAGATTTGCCAAAAGTGCTTATGATGCTCCTGCATCAACATTGAAGTATTTATATGTTCTGTGGTTATTTTGCTTATTTGTTTATGCTTATGCATTTTATATGGTTAATTTTCTTATTTAGCTATATTTTAAATATATTCAACTTTTTATATTTATTTTTGTATGGCCATACCTAAATCCTAAATTAAAAATTGCTATCTTGGCTTACCGGGTCCTCATATACGTATCTGTACCCATATCGACAACTTAGATGGGTGATAATCCATCCGCAAGTCTTTGGAAATAACCTCTGCCAACTCACTCCACAAATCTCTCTTTGCTCAAAAGTGCCTCTTCTACTCTCGCACCTCCTTTCAATTTGATAAAGGGGATTACGGATCTTACTCATCCCACATCCGCGACCTTCTCCCCTCTGAGCCCCTATTCTCTAACATGCCTAGTGCGGAGGCCAAGTACTCATGCCTTTCCTCTGCCATGTGGGAGGCTGCCCTGAGATCCTTTCCCAGCTCCACCACCCATCCCTCGGCCACTAGTACTACTAAATCTTGCCCCATGAACCAATGGTACGATGTAGAGTGCAAATCCCTTCACCGTCGCCTTCGCCAGGCTTTTACCCAGGCCCTCCCCTCCTTCCCCACTCTTAAGGTTGCCTATAGGTGCCTTCTCCGCCGTAAGCAGCACTCCTTCATTTCCCATCATAGATATATGCTTTCCACCTCTCTTAGGACTAACCCTCGGTTCCTCCTGCGCGTCTGTCTTTCCTCGCCATTCCCCCTCCTCCACAACGATCGATCCTATCTCCATTTTTTCCCACACCTCTACCCTTTACGATGTTCCGGGGCAGCAGTCTACCCAAATTGGCATCCCGTCGCCTGGTAATCCCTTCACTCATCGTAATATCAAAGAGGCAATAAGGATTTTGAACTATAGCAAGGCAACTGATGTGGATGGTTTCCAGGCCGAGTTCTTCAAGCAGGGTTTTGAGGTTTTGGTACCTATTTGACAGATCTTTTCAATCAGGTGGTTAGTGTGGGCTTCCCTCCTACCTGGTCTCATCATATCATTCACCCGATCCACAAAGTTGGGTCCATTTTTGATCCGAACAACTACAGGACTATCATGGTGGGCCATTCTTTCTCCAAACTCTATGCTACAGTCCTCCACAGGTTGTCCGAGATTTTGGAGCAGATACTCAGAGCCAGAGGTCAGGCTAGTTTTCGCCTGGTTACCACACCATCGACCACATCTTCACCCTTTGAGCTATTATTGAGGAGGCTCGTCACCGCTCTTCGAAAGTCTATTGTTGTTTTGTAGACTTTCGAAAAGCTTTTGACTCCGTACCTCGCATGGCCCTCTTCCAGCAACTCCGAGACATCGGTATTTCTGAGACTCTTGTTATTGCCATCATGCGCCTCTATGAGTCCATCCTTGGTCGTCTTCGTACTGCACACGGATTGTCTGATCTCATCAAGAGCACCATTGGGGTTAAACAGGGGTGCCCCTGTCTCCTACCCTCTTTGGCATTTACATTGATGAGCTGGAATCTTTTCTTTGGGATCACATTCAGGAAGGGGATGGTTGCCTTCTTCACCACGTCTTGATTTCTATTCTCCTATTTGCCGACGATATTGTTTTACTCGCCTCTTCTCCTGAGGGGCTTCAAAGACAACTTGATGCACTTGCTTTATTCTGTGATCTTCGGCATTTGACGGTCAATCTGGGTAAGACCAAGGTCATGGTCTTCAACAGTTGCAGGACATCACACCTCCATTTCTTCTTCAAGGGGTAGGAGGTTGAAATTACTAATACATACACCTACCTGGGAGTCCAGTTCTCAGGGCCTAGATTTAGTATGAGGCACGCTCTTCAGCCGAGGGTGAATAAAGGTATGTGTTTCTCGCCATTCTCGAGAGAGTGCTTTTGGCACCACTTCCAGGACGTCTCCTCCAAGATGTTTCTTATGAACTCCCTCATCCGCCCCACTGTTCTCTATGGGTCTGTTGTCTGGGGCCCCTCCCTTTTGGACACAGATTGGGCTTCCGCTGAGAGGATTCAAACTCTCCTCCTTCGCCGTTTCATCAGATGCAAATAGACGGTCCCCCAACATATTATTTTGGCAAAGTTCGAGCCCGACCTTTCCATTTGAGACTATATTTGACATATCATCCTTTCTTCACCGTATCAGGAGGTTTGGTGATCTCTCCGATGAGCAAGACAGGTATCCATATCTCGCCTATTGTTCCTCTGTGAGTATTGCCCAGGCTGTGGGCCGTTGTTGGTTTGCCGAGACTTCTGCCTTGTTGGACTCAGTTGGTATCCAGATTGATCGTCTCCCCCCCTTCCAGTATTCTCTGAATGCTCCCAGTCATCTCTTGCCCACCAAGCAAGTGTTGAACAGGTCCATCCGGGAGGATATCTACAGGAGCTTCATTCAGACTACTTGGGTGAACCCCCCTGGGGGGTTGTGCCCTAAGATGTCCTTTTATGCAGAGCACTTTCTTGAAATCAGAGATGGACTCATCATCCGCCCTCAGTACACCTCTCGTCACTGGGTGCATGCCCTCCGTATACCTCTGGGTCAGTTTCGAGTCGGCTCCCACAGACTTCGGTGCGAGACTGATCACCACATTGATCGGGAGGATAGACTTTGTAGGCTCTGTAGCCTTCATGAGGTGGAGACAGAGACTCATTTCATCTTCCGCTGCCCCATATACTATGAGATCAGAGGACGATTTCACTGTCTCTTCAGAGGGATTCAGACTCTCCCGGTCTTCTTCAGATATATCGACCAGCGGTGCCTTGCCCTCTACATCCGTGAGTCTTTGCTGTTACGAGACCAGATTCTTCATCCCCCTCTGAGAGTCATCCCCACGAGACGGATTACAGCCTTCTTTCCGGTTCTACCCACTGGTGGAGGTACTAAACGACAAAGCCTTTCTGACCCAGATACAGTGCATAGATCAGTTCGTCCCCGGTTGGACCTTCACACTTCTCTCGATCACCACCAACAGACTCGGATGCACACACGTACCAAAGGGCAGTCCAGCTCCATTCGTCCCCCTAGTCGTCGCGTTAGTCTCAGATCTCAGTAGGGAAGGAGGTTTTTGCCCCCCTCGTCGGGTTGCCAGTCCATCAGGAGCTTCTTTTCGTCGGCCTCAAATGTTAGGAGGGGTGTGGCTACCATTCCTGATTAGACCATGGGTCCTCGTTTGTCCCCCCCTTCTTTCCCTTCTTTGCTTCCCTCGTTTTCTCCCCGCTTGCTCCATTGCCCCCGCCTGTGGGGGTATTGGCTTCGGGTTTCCTTTCTGTTGTCTTTTCTCTTCTTTTCTTTTTTTTTTGGGAACTCGTTTTGAGTTGTCCCCGCTCGCACTTTGTATATTGTTTGGGCTGCAGTCCCATTGACCTACTTTTGTGGTCATTCGTTGGACATTAATATATTTATCTTATCTTATCTCATTTATTGCATACATATACTTTCCTAGGCTTAGCTTTGAACACAAAACAAGTGTTACCCTTATAAGCTTCTCTTAGGAATTGTTTTCCTGAAATCATCAAGATCTACACTCTTGTCAATCTTTTCACTCTTTTCTTTCAAAGGAGTCGAGTACGTCCTTTCCCATCCACCAATGTTTAGGTGTTTGTGAAACCATCATGAAACTCCTTCCTATTATATTGTCAATGTCTATGAAGCAAAATATGACAACATCTATAGGCATTACATTGCACATTACCTTGTCCTTATATGCACCAAGCTAGAAACTTAGTATACTCATTCACCAAGATATGATGTCCCTTCAACAACCAAGATACTCTGTATGTATTTGGATATGTAAACCTCGTTTGACCAAATTTGTCAACCATCTCTTCTACAACAAGATTATTGGTACTTACGCTATCCACGATTACCTTGTATAATTTTCTTCCAAACTTACATGAGGTTCTGAATTTTTTTCTGCTATATGGGACGATTCTCTTCCTTTGCTAGCCTCAACTATCATAAAAGATTCTTCACATTACGGCTCATCGGTCCATGAACCAATGCAACACTCTCAAAGATCAGCTTGTGCGACATGTGCACTGGCATCATTTCTTCCACCGCCATCATTACGTGCTTGTGGGCACGCAAATGCTCTATGTTAATTCTCTCTCCACTGAAACATGTAAATGTGAAATCGTGTTTGTGACCTTGACCATAGGATCCTCTACCTAAATTAGAGATTCCTTTGTCGCACCATCTTTGCATTGAGATTTGCTTGCTTCACCTCCTTGGGAAGATTGTCCTTCTTTGTAACTTTGTCCACGACCACATGTGAACCTTCCTTTACCTTATGTTGCTCCTCGTTGTCTATGGGACAACTTTTCTTTCGCTTTTAATGCACACTAATATGCTTCTTTGATGTGATGCACTTGAATCATATCAAACTTTGGAATGTCCATTTCTGGGCTGAAACTGAAAAGGAAGGGAAATGACACAAACCCAACTCAAAGCAAACTGAAATTTATAACAGTCAACTGAATTTTTGGACAGCAAGGTACAACAGTTTGAAATCTTATGACAGCAAAAGGAAAATTGCAATAATTCACCACCAAAATCACTTTTAAAACAATTAAAGCTTGTAGGAAATTTTCTAAATATTTTAGAAGTACAAGCCAATAAATGAGCTTTAAAACCCACAACTGGAGTATATTTAATTAAATTTGCAACAACAACGAATGCACTTACAAAAATGGCCGGAAGTTGAGATACCAAAGCCCAAAATTCAATCCGACAAATGCAACCAGCCTTAAAAATTATGAGCAATCCAAATATTAACAAAGAATGAAGTGTCGTGCCCTAGGAATCAGTGAACTCTTTCCAAGAGGGGTCGCTTCCTTAGGAGAGGGTCTGACATTGATCAATGAACCCTCAAATGTTTTGTGCTACCTTTGAAAGTGGATGAATTAGTTATCAAAACCCTTGGCTGATCCAAGCACTGACCCTTGTGGCTGTTCCACACTTAGAATTGCTGAAAATCAGGTTTGTAGTAGAAACCCTAGCTGAAAATGCATGAAGGAAATCTGATTGTAGCCCAATGTGATCTCTGAAATGAGACCACCCATGTAGATTTGGAGGGTTTTTCGCTCTTAAATCTGATTGTTATTAAGTAATTTGGTCTTCATGAGACATCCATGAAGTGTTTCCATCCTCAATGGATGAAGAGGAAGCAAATTGCTCCAACTCTCAAATTAGAAATTATCAAATGTCCAAAAGAATGTTTGAAATGAACCCTCACACCTCTATTTATACATTTTCCTCTTTTAACAATTTTGGTGGTCGACTTACTTTATTTAAAATTCACTTTTTTATAATTGGTAAAAGGAGGGTTTTACGAGGAACCTTCCTGTTACATCGAGAAGATCTACAATCCAGATATATCGAATAACATTTCAAGGAGCAAAACTAAACCAAATATCAAAAACAATAGGTGCATACAACACAAAACCAGCCCAAAACCTGTCAAAATACAGTTTAGGTGTTGTCCAAAACCAACAAAAAACTAAACAGAGAACCTAAATTAAAACAGAGCACAAAAACCCACTACGAATCAACTATGATTAAAGAATTGAGTAGAGAGCTGCACAAGATCCTTGATATATTTGTCTCTCTTCTCAATATCCTTCTTCTGTCAGACTCCCTAACTTTGCTCTTGTTGTCTTTGTTTGAGATCATTAACAATGGAGTTCAACATACCATTTTGAAGGATAAACCCTTCCGCCATGATGTTGCACTTGCTTTCAACCTTTTCCATTTTTCCCTCCATCTCATTCCAGATGTCCTTATCAGCCTTGTCATTTTGGAGGTTACTAATGTTCCCTTTCAAATCTTTAATGTCTTTCTTAATCCCATTTAGGACAACATCCTGAAGATCCAACCCAGAATGACTAGGTTCATTGCTGTCCCTCTTGCTTTTCTTCCCCAGGCTAAGTAGGCACTTAACAACCAAATCTCCCTCCACGCCCTGCTGGTAGGAATCTTGATTTGAGTTGGGTTCTTCAATATTCATGCCCTTATTTGAATTACTTCTAAGCACGCGAATGGCTCAATATTTAAAAGTCACTTTTATTTTTAAAGCATAAGTTTTTATAATATAACATAATGTTACATTTGGCCGACTTAGTTAAATCATTAATTTTATTTTAAGTATTTAAAATTTCCTTTATTTTAATAATAATAATATTATTAAGTTGCCCAAAGATTAGAAATGACCAGACCCAACTTAAATAATATTATTAATTATTTTAATCTAGAAAAGGAGACATTACATTGTGCCCTTCCCAAGTTTGTTTTTCTCTCAAGCAAACGCTTTGCTCATATGCTTGCAAGTATCACTATGCCAAAGTGATGAGTCATTCTCAGCAGTGCTCATAGAGCACTGGACCTCCCGTACTTATCAAATGGGATAGCTCTGTCAAAAGAACATTCTATGATATTTCCCAAATGGATAATGTAATATCCCCTTCCCTTAAAGAAGACCCTTAGCCTATTTTGTCTAACCGATGGCTAAGGGATGAAAATAAGGGTGACTTAAGTTCTAATATTTTATTATAAAGTGCAAAATAAAATAAAACATTAGATGCACTTATAATAATTTATTAGTGACTTAAAAATAGAAAAAACAAACAAATGGGAAAAGCACTTAGAAAAAATAAATTATCCATGGAAAAGTGCGACTTGCTTATGGAGCAAAAGTAAATGGGAAAAAACATTTAATATGAGAAAATATTAAATGAAAGCAAGGGAAAATATTAAATAAAGGCAAGTGAGCTAATTGGTTGTTGGAGGTGGCCATTAGGCCCAATTCTTCTATTTAAGCAATGGGACTTGCTTGGAGAGGGGCACTTGATTATTTTCTCTCATATTTGATTTTGTATGAAGCTTCATGCTTTGTCTATTTTATTTCTAAAGACGAAACCCTTTAGAAATACCCTCTTGAGGACGAAAACCCTCCAAGAGTTTGTGAGGATTCTCTACACAAGGGTTTCCATTGTGCTTCAATGGATTAACAAGTATTTACAGTTTATTTCCAGCAGTTGTTTGAAGGAGTTTTGCAGATTTTTGTCCAAGGGTTTGAAGGAAAGTTTGCAGCTGTGTTGTCTTTCACTTTTCATCCTTCTACCTTGATGAACGACCCACTTCTTGGGCACATTTGAGGTATTTCAAGGTGTTCATGATCTGTTTTGGAAAGCTCTCAATAAAGCTAATTTTTAGAGGACAAATCTGGTTATTTTCAGGTATTTTGACGTGTAAAAAGGTACCATTTTATTTATCTACTTGGGCAGCTAGTGTGCAGATTTAAAAAATTAATTTCAGCCTTATTTGCATCTGAAATCTGTATGTTTCTTCATATTTTGGTCTTACAAATATGTGCGATTAGATTTGGATGAAAACATTCTAATATAAGTGCTGATTATGTTTGGGTTTTCTAAGTAACCCTAGTCGCATTTTCTAGAAGGAAATTCAGATCTGCAAAGTTTCTTTTAATAAATATTTTATAAAATTGCATCTAGGGTTTGGGATTGGCCTAAAATCCATTTGGGGTCAAAAATGTCCATTTGGGGACATTACAGATAATGAATGCTATTCTACCTCAAGTTGATCCTCAAAAAATTGTAGGTATCGGGAAAAGATTGAAGGTTGCTATATGCACATGTCATTGTGTTGCTGCTGTCCTACTTGGCTCCTCCTATGCAAAGAGGGTTTTGGGATACCAGATCCTTGGGTCCCAATGGCTCCTCCCATGATTTGGTGAGTTGTTCCTCCCAATATTTGATAAAAATCAGACTGTAGATGGGCTGGAAATGAGTTGCAACAACCACCAATCACTTGGATTTTCATCCAACTAGGTACCCAGGTGGCTGCCATGAAGATCTCCTTCAGCTGAACCCTTCTTCCAACTTCTTCTATCAAGGATTCTTCCTTATTTTGTGCAAGCTTGCAGCTATTCCTAGCTGATGACAGCAGTCCTATACCTGTCATTTTCATGGCCAACAACATGAGAAAGGTACAACATGTACCAAACTGAAACTTCTTTGCAAAAATCAACAATTTGGGCAATGTAGAGGCTGTGAACAACCATGCAAGGACTGAAAATATCATACTAGCAGTCACAAACTAAAAGAACTCCTTCCCCTGATTGAAGGCACTTGTAAACCCACTTGTATGGTTGCAAATGATGCAATGTAGCAGCTGGAAGTAGTGATGATTTTAGCCTTCAAGTTGAAAGTTTGGGGCATGGCTGTCCCCATTATGTTCTCCTTTTCCTTGGGAGGTAGTAGATCATCCACCCTTGCTCTTAATTCCCTCCCAAACAACCATAAGGGTGTTGGAATATTTGCACTCATTGATCTCATCAAGTGACCCCTTTCATACATCATGTTAGACCAAGAGAACTTCATCAAACTTGCCAATATACCTCTATCCAAGGAAAGTACTATCATTCCAACACATGAAATTAGAAAGAGTATCATACCTTGGCTATAGCATTGTACTTTCTTACTCAACCTTGGGCTTATGGTGGCTGGAAACCATCTTGTAACAATTGCAAAAATCTCATCAATGACTGTAGGTGGAATATGCATCTTTCTTGTGACAAAATCTTCTTCTATCTCAACAAAATGTATATGGGAGAAACTGGAAATGTGGTGGACAACAATCCAAAAATTTGAGACAACTCCCATATCCATACCCACTATGTTAAGTTGCTAACACATATCCAAAATATCCCATTTTACCCAAGGATCGCCCTTCTTGAATCTCCAAGGATCACTTAGATCCCAAACTTCCATGTACAAGCAATTTGGAACTTGTATGAAAGTATTTATGTGCCCTTTGCCCTTCAAAGGGTTCTCCATTCTATCACCATTTTTACTATGCTTTCCATGCTGACCACAAATTTTCCGTGATGTACTATGAAGCAACAAACTTGATATAAGATCATTCTTTTCAACATGTTGCCCATGATGACAACACATCTGAAATGACATAGTAGGAAGCAAAAAATCCACAACACTTTCATACCTTTGGCTGTCCACAACTTGCTCATCTTCCTTTGCCGGATGAAGAATGATTGAGATATCTTCAACACCTCCATCCTTGTGACTCAGAATATCTGAGTTAGGATCAGCATTTCCTCTTATCCTTTTTCCGACTCAGAAAATGCATGGAGTATCTTCAGTTCTTGCGGATCACCATTTTTCTTCCTCTTAGAAGTTGAACTTCAACATTCAACAAGTGAATGTGCAGATTTTCCCCACTAATCGCTGTCCAAACAAAATCAGTTTTGAATCTCCATTATTCAAGGGCAGATCGCACCATTCCAAGGCATTAAAGACAAGTTTATGATCATTGAAGAATGCTGGCCACCCCCTCTATTTTGGTGTTAATATTTAAATTATGGGCCGACCCATGTCTAGCGCCCAAGAAAATAAAGAGTGTCCCTTGGGAGAAATCACACCCCTTCGAAGTGACATGAGAAGGTATAAAAGGAGATGTAGTTGAAAAGAAAGCATGAGAGGAATAATAAAGATATATCATTCAAACTCAAGCAAATTTCTGAAGGAGAGAAAAATAAGAGATCATTCAAGGCAGATTTTTGTGAAGGAGATCTATTTAATTGTCATCCATTGAAGAAGTTTTTTTGGAGGTTGGTGCTTCCTAAGAGAAGAGATTGGTGTCTCTTGCTAAGTTGGTGCTTAGAAGTGGGGATTGGTGTCTCCAATAGGTTGGTGCCTACAAATTGCTTAACGGTGGGGATTGGTGTCTCCAGTGGGTTGGTGCCTACAAATTTTTGTAAGAGACTTTTATTATTTTATGATTGGATTTGGACAATAGATCCAAGCAGTCTTTTCTCCGTGGTTTTCTCCCGAAAGGGTTTCCACGTAAATCTTGTGTTTCATAATTGTTAGATCTTGTGTGATTGTTGTTATTGTGGTTATTAAGTTTTTAAATAAGTAAAAGATTATCTTATACTGATTCACCCCCTCTCAATATAAGTGTGTGTTCATCAATTGGTATCAGAAGGGTTCCTTTAAAAACAGTCTAACCGCTTGGAAGGTAGATCTCGGGAGCACACATGGCTAGTCAAGAAGGTTTCTCCTCAAATAGAGCTCCATTGTTTGATGGAACAAACTATGCATTTTGGAGCATAAGAATGCAAACTTATCTAATGGCTCTTGGCTTTGATATTTGGACAATCAGTTGTGAGCGGTTATGTAGCTCCATCATCTCCACCAACGGATACGGCTGGAAAGAAGGCTAGTGAAAACAATGCAAAAGCTATGAATGCAATCTTGTGTGGTCTATCAAATCGGAGTTTGTCAAGGTGATGCATTGTGAATCAATGAAAGAAATCTGGGACAAACTTAAGAACATCTATGAAGGAGATGACAAAGTGAAGAAAGCCAAGCTTCAAACTCATAGAAGACAATTCGAGAGTTTGAAAATGAAAGATGAAGAAAACATTGCAGCCTATCTTCTTCGTGTGGATGAAATCGTCAACACCATCAAAGGTCTTGGAGAAAAAGTTGAAGATGCAATGATTGTGCAAAAGGTGTTAAGGTCCCTTCCCTTGAGGTTTGATGCCAAAGTTTCCGCCATTGAAGAAATGAAGGATCTAGATACTCTAACAATGGATGGATTGCATGGGATCCTAACGGCATATGAAATGAGAACCGAAAAGGAGAAATCATCAAAGTGAGAGGTAGCCTTCAAAGCCTCAAAGAAGATGAAGAATAAAAAGCTCGAGCCATGTGATAGCTCCAACAATGAATCAGATGAAGAGGAAGCTCATTTTGTAAGGAAGCTTAAGAAAGGATCTAGAAAGTACAAAGGTAAGTTTCCCTTTAAATGCTTTAATTGTGGAAAAGTAGGACATTTTGCCACTAAATGTCCATATGCAAAAAGTGAAAATAGTGATGATGAAGAAGATCATAACATGAAGAAAGGTAGCAAACATCATCAATATAAAAAGAGCTACAAACAAGGAAAACTTGAGAAAAAGAAGAACTTTCATAAGCACAAGAAAAACCTCTATTCCAAAGAGGAAAGTAGCTCATCTGAAGAGAGTAATGAAAGTATCTCCACTAGTGATGGAGAAGAAATTCTATTCATGGCAATAGAATCAAAAGGGGATATCTTGGAAAGTGAAGACAAAAGAAAAGAAGAGAAGGATTCAAAAGAGGAAGAAAATGCCAAATAGATGGGGAAGTGGATCTAGAAGAACTCATTTGTGCCCTAAATGAGATCAAGAAGCTTAAGAAAAAGAATCTAAAACAAAAGTTACAGCTTCAAAAATATGAAGAAGAGGATCATGATTCAAAAGAAAAATGTCACAAAACCCTGAGGAATCAAAAAAAATGATCATTAACCTAAAGATTCAACTTGAAGAGGCAAAAGAATAGAGGAAGAGGTGAGAATCCAATTGAAGACAAAAGAAGAAAATTGTGAGAGGCTAGAGTCCGAAATTGTTTCCTTAAGGAAGGAACTAGAGAAAACAACTACTAAGTTGAACAAAAGCCTCAAGTTTGAAAAAAGTATTGAAATCTTAGATGATATCATCAATGGCCAAAGGTCACCATTTATCAAGATTGGTCTTGGGTACAAAGAAAATCGATGACTACCAAAGAAGATCCCAAAGAGCCACCAAAGAAGGTAAATGAAGAAAAGCCAAAAAGCTATGCAGATGCTCTCAAAAGTCCCATAAAAATGAAAGCAACAAGAAGAAAGAAAATCATGTTCCACAAAATACCAACATTCCTCCCAAAGACAACAAGGACAAAATCAAAGATCTTTTCCTCCAAGGCAATATCACATGACCAGTTTCAAAACTCTTTCTTTGGTTATTGCTTTTCATGTAATCACTTTGGTCATAAAGCAATAGATTGTAGGACTCATGCAAGAAATTTTGGTTGGAACAAGAACAAAGTCCTTATGGGTCCTCAAATAGGAACTATAATTCATTTGCTCCTTTAGTGGATTACAATGTTATATGTTATAAGTGCAACAACTATGGACATACAACACACTTTTGTAGAAGTGGTTTTGTGGAACCTCCTAGGCAGAACAAGAAAGTGGAAGCCATGGATAAACAAAAGGAAGAAACTGCAAAAGTTTGGAAAAAAGCAGGAGCAAGAAAAAAGGAGAAATCCATGCTTGTACAAACTGCCTTTCATGCTCAAAATGAAGGAAATCAATGGTACATTGATAGTGGTTGCTCAAGCCACATGACAGGGGACAAGAGCAAATTCCTCACTTTGAAAGAAGTAAATGGAGGTACAGTAAAATTTGGAGACAATGCTACAATGGATAACTGGTAAAGGTACTCTTAGCCTTGACAATGGAAAAACAAAAACTGAGAATGTCTTGTATGTTGAAGGGTTGAAGCATAATCTTCTAAGTGTTAGTCAAATGTGTGATCAAGGACACACCCTCACATTTCATGATGAAGGTTGTGAAATCAGAAGGCGAGTACAGAGAAAACTAGTTGCAGATGCAAGCAGAACAACTAATAACCTTTACATCCTTAGTGAGATCAAAGGAGAAAAATGCTACATGGGACAAGCAATGAGAGTTGGTTATGGCATAGAAGAATGGGTCATATAAACTTTGATAATCTAGTAAAAATTAGTACTAAGCAAGTTGTAAGGGATATGCCAAGGATTGTTAAGCCTTCAAACACTATCTGCAAGCAATGTCAACATGGGAAACAAACAAGGGCAAGCTTCAAATCAAAGGAGTACTCAACATCAAAACCATTAGAACTTGTCCATACAAACCTCTGTGGGCCTACAAGGACACAAAGTTTGCAAGGTGAGAGTTATTTTATGTTGCTAATTGATGATTATTCTAGAATGACATGGGTTACTTTTCTAAAGGAGAAATCCAAGCATTTGAGAAGTTTAAGGCATTCAAAGCCTTAGTTGAAAATGAAACTGTCTGAAAATCAAGTGCTTGAGATCGGATCGAGGAGGAGAATTTACTTCAAATGAATTTGAAGAATTTTGTGAGCATCATGGAATAAGGAGACATCTCTCACTGCTTTAGGACTCCACAACATAATGGAGTTGTTGAAAGAAAGAATCAAACTATTCAAGAGATGGCAAGAACAATGTTGAATGAATCTAAGTTGTCACACATTTTGGAGAGAAGCAATTAATACAACAATCTACATTCTGAACAGAGGGCAAATAAGAATCAACAATAGTAAAACACCTTATGAACTATGGAAGGGTAGACCAACTACAGTTAAGTACTTCAAAGTTTTTGGAAGCAAATGCTACATAAGAAGAGATGATGAGGATTTGGGAAAATTTGACTCCAGATCTGATGAAGGTATCTTCCTTGGTTACTCTTCAAGAAGCAAGGCCTATAGATGCTATAATAAAAGATTGCACAAGATTGTTGAGAGTGCAAATGTAAAAGTGGATGAAGTAAGGTATCAAAAGGAAAGAGCACAAGAAATTGATTACCCAAAGGAAGCAAGCTACAAAGAAGAAAAAGGAGAAGAAGAAGATGAAAAAGAAGTGATTGAACGAAAAGATACAAAGGCACCATCTAGATTTGTCCAAAAGAACCATTCAGAAAGTCAAATTCTTGGTGATAAAGATATTGAGTACAAACTAGAAGAAGATTAGCAAATGCATCAGAACATGCAAACCTGTCCTTACTATCTAAAATAAAACCTAAGAATTTTGCAGAAGCAAGTGAAGACAAACATTGGATTGGGGCTATGGAAGAAGAGCTGAATCAAATTGAAAAGAATGAGACTTGGGAACTTGTCCCAAGACCAAAAGACAAAAATGTGATTGGCACCAAGTGGGTTTTTAAGAACAAGCTAAATGAAGATGGACAAGTGGTGAGAAATAAAGCAAGATTAGTTTGTAAGGGGTATGCTCAAGTTGAAGGTATTGATTTTGAAGAAACTTTTTCTCTTGTTGCACTGACTAGAAGCTATTAGAATGTTTTTGGCATTTGCTTGTTTTAAGAACTTTAAAGTCTATCAAATGGATGTCAAGTCAGCCTTTCTCAATGGAAATTTAGAGGAAGAAGTATATATTGAACAACTAAAAGGGTTCCTCTTATCAGAAGATAAGGATTATGTGTGCAAGTTGAAGAAAGCACTTTATGGGCTGAAACAAGCCCCAGAGCCTGGTACTCAAGACTTGACAAGTATCTACAACAACAAGGTTTCAAAAGGGGAATTGCTTGATAACAATCTTTACATCAAGACTGAAGGTGATGATCAGTTAATTGTTGTGGTTTATGTGGATGATATTATTTTTGGAGGTAGTAGTGACAAAATGTGTCAAGAGTTTGCTATGGAAATGCAAAAGGAGTTTGAGATGTCCATGCTTGGTGAGTTATCATTCTTCCTTGGGTTACAAATTTCAATCTGACAAAGGCATTTCATCTCTCACAAACCAAGTATATCAAAGGAGATGTTGAAATAATCTTTAATGGAAGATTACAAACCAATGAGCACACCCATTGGTCACAAAGTTGGAAATTAAGTAAAGATGATGAATCCCATAAGAAAATCAAATTCTATACATGTCAATGATTAGAGTCTACTATATGTGACAACTTCAAGACCAAATATTATGCAAGTTGTAGGCGTGGTGGCACGGTTTTAGGTTTTCACTCAAAAGAAACCAATGTGCAAGCAATTAAAAAAATTATAAATATCTAAGGGTCACTTTACCCATTTTGGTTTGTGGTATCAAGAGGTGAAGATTTCACCCTAATATATAAAATATGAAAAAAGAAAATGAAAGATAGGATGTGATGATTGATCTATGATAAGATAAGATAAGATAATTTTATTAATGTCCATCAAATGAGGCATGGTGTAGGTCAAAGGGAAGAAGAAGATGAAAAGAAGGACCCATGTGCAAGAGGTTAAAGGACCCGATCACAAAGAGAAAATCTAGAAAGAAGGATGTAATGTCAAATTTTTTAAAACTCGAAATACCCAAAGCTGAAGAAGAAGGTTGACAAATGGGGGAGCTGGAAGACTGGAGCTAACCTCATGTACAAATCACCTAACATTTTCAAGGCTAAGCTGCCAGACCAACATCGGATCTTCGCTAGGTGTGCGACCTGAAATTGTGGAATATTCAAAGCCGATGTCCCTTCAAGAGAGACAAATCAGCTTCACTTGGTGGATCTTTGTCTAAAATTAGACATATCCTCAACAGGAGCCTAAGTGGAAGAAATGATTTTTAGTTGGGTTTCAAATGGAGTTCAAGATGGATGGTGAGTCTAAATTTCAAAGGGTCCATATTTGTGGTAACGTTATTTTGCAGTTCTCAACTTATGACTAAGCAAGACCTTAGAATGAGGTGATATGTCTAGTATCGATCTTTTTTGGAGGAGGGTAAAGGAGCTATGGATGCTTAACACCTCCTGGGAGCAAACATTTGCCAAATCATATATTGAAGAAAGTTTCCCTCCAAGGTAGGTTGCTCATTATCTAAAAAAATGGAATCTCCCCTATCTCGTAGTAAAGAGGACATTGGAAAAAGAAGTGTTCTTGAGCTTGCACCTCCTAACCTCAGCTGAAGGCAAGCTTGTCCTTCCAAGTTTTCAACGAAGGTCTCCTTGGAAGTGATGGTCGGATGGTTTCGATCATTTTTTGGGTCGATGTGAGCCTATCCAACTAACCAAAATACGAATGACCATTCCAAACTTGTTGCCGAGAGATGTACATGGGTCTAATGATGAGAGCTCGTTTAGATGATCTCAGAAAGTGTGCAGTTTGAGAAGGACATCTTGGACGTTACCCCCATTATAAAGGTTGGTTTTGTGTGTTTAAATTTATGAATTGTATGTAGATATCATCTCTAATAATTACTCAAACTCCAAGTATTTCAGGAGATGGGTAGTATCCAGGGATAGTTGATAATGAAATGGGAGGCGGTCCATCTGGAAGTCAATGGATCCAAATTAAGTAAACGAGGCATACCCTCCAGTAAGATTCAAACTCTACCCATGACTATGATCTAAGAAGTGCAATAACTTTAGAGGAGCAAAATTGCTAGATGTCCCTTTTCCTATCTACGGAAGAACTTGATTTTGGTTTCGGATGTGGTGCAAATCAACACCCTAGCAAGATATCTCTGATCTAAATTGGGCGAGCCCCAGATCTTGATCAACAAGAATAATGTACAAATGAGATCATTTTTCCTTGGTAGCAGTCTTGTATCTTGGTTAAGCAAGAAACAAGCTTTTGTTTCTCTATCCACAACAAAGGCCGAATACATAGTAACAACATCTTGTTGCACACAAGTTCTTTGGATGAGGCAAACTATGAGAGATATTAAGGTAGAATATGTTCATCTAATTTCAATATTTTGTGATAACACAAGTGCAATAAACATTTCAAAGAATCCTGTTATGCACTCTAGAACAAAGCATATTCCAATCAAATATCACTTCTTAAGAGAGCAGGTAGCAAAACAACAGGTCAAGTTGGAATACATTGCCACACAAGAACAAATTGCAGATATTTTCACAAAGCCCCTTCCAAAAGAAACTTTTGAATATCTCAGACAAAGTTGGGGGTGATATATTTTTCATCTAGTCACTAAGTTCTTAAGGAGAAGCATTATGTCAGGGGGAGCTAATCACTACATTATTTTACAACTTCGTGGTTTCTTTGCCATTGATGTCAAAGGGGGAGAATTACATAAAGGGGGAGCATTATGTTCTTGCTATATTCACAGTTATTTCTATGCAAGGTTGCCATCAATGACAAAGGGGAGATTGTTGGATTAATTGTCATTGATGTCAAAGGAATTTGCTATCAAAGGAAATCATTATCTGATCGTTGAAGGCCAAAGGCCACTAATCGCTGTCCAAACAAAATCAGTTTCGAATCTCCATTATTCAAGGGCAGATCACACCATTCCAAGGCATTAAAGACAAGTTTATGATCATTGAAGAATGTTGGTTGACCCCCTCTATTTTGGTGTTAATATTTAAATTATGGGCCACCCATGTCTAGTGCCCAAGAAAATAAAGAGTGTCCCTTGGGAGAAATCACACCCCTTCGAAGTGACATGAGAAGGTATAAAAGGAGATGTAGTTGAAAAGAAAGCATGTGAGGAATAATAAAGATATATCATTCAAACTCAAGTAGATTTTTGAAGGAGAGAAAAATAAGAGATCATTCAAGGCATATTTTTGTGAAGGAGATCTATTTAATTGTCATCCATTGAAGAAGTTTTTTTTTGGAGGGTGCTTCCTAAGAGAAGAGATTGGTGTCTCTTGCTAAGTTGGTGCTTAGAAGTGGGGATTGGTGTCTCCAATAGGTTGGTGCCTACAAATTGCTTAACGGTGGGGATTGGTGTCTCTAGTGGGTTGGTGCCTACAAATTTTTGTAAGAGACTTTTATTATTTTATGAATGGATTTGGACAATAGATCCAAGTAGTCTTTTCTCCGTGGTTTTTCCTCCCAAAGGGTTTCCACATAAATCTTGTGTTTCATAATTGTTAGATTTGTGTGATTGTTACTGTTATTAAGTAAAAGATTATTTATCTTGATTTTCTCGGTATAAGTAAAATTTTGATTATCTTAATGCATGTTCTTCCCCGTACATTATTAATGCAAACACCTAGTTTATCACAAGTCATACCTATTTTTGAATCTGTAGTAACACCTCAATCACTCTCGGTTATTGGTGGCTAGATTTTATTGTTTTCCCTTAAAGAGCTTCCTTCACCATTCGGATGTTGTATGGTATGAATCAGCTTGTTTCACTTTTCCCAAGGCATGTTGAAGATCCTTTGGTGGTGCTTGAGATCTACGGGCCTTGATCTACCCTTGCTCACTCCTATGAACTCCGCAAGTGAGATGGCATCACAAATCTCATTTGGAAGAGCCCTATACTCCTCATAGTTGGCCGCAATGTTGTGACCCATTGAATGTTATGTTCCAACTTTCGGAATGACTTAATCTCTTGGGAGGAAGGTAGGCCAAAAAGGCTTAGTAGTAGATCTAAAATTTGACCCTTGGGGCTGCCTCATATTGTGAAACCCCCTTGACAAACTGCCCTCACCCTTGTGATGTCTTGGCCCATGAAGATTTTGCAAGGTTAGGGCTAACAAATCCATAGTATCCGCCAACCTCTCTTGCCCTTCAATAAATCTATCAAACTTGGCCTCTTTAGAACCTTTGTTGGCCATGTTAGGCCCTTCAAGTGGCTGATTTGAATTGTTCTTTCCTTTCCTTTGATAGCAGTATATTCTTTGTCACCTTCTCACATGAATACCCTTCAGATGGGAAGATCTTTGCTCTGATACCATTTCAATGTCTCTTTCCCGCTAAAACTTAGAGAGGAAGGAAATGGCACAAACCCATTCAAAACAAACTGAAATTTGTAACAGTCCATTGAATTTTGGACAGCAAGGTACAACAGTCTGAAATCTTATGACAGCAAGAGGAAAATTGCAATAATTCACCACCAAAACCACTTTTACAACATCCAAAGCATGTAGGAGATTTTATAAATATTTTAGAACAAGTACAAGCTAAGAAATGAGCTTTAAAACCCTCAGCTGGAGTATATTTAATTAAATTTGCAACAACAATGAATCCACTTACAAAAATGGCCAGAAGTTGAGATTCCAAGGCCCAAAATTCAATTCAAAAATGCAACCAGCCTTAGAAATTATGAGCAATCCAAATATCAAGAAAGAATGAAGTGTCGTGCTCTAGAAACCAATGAACACCTTCCTAGGAGGGTCGCTTACACTAGGAGAGGTTTGAAATTAATTAATAAACCCTCAAATACTTGGCAATACCTCTAAAAATGGATGAGTTGCTGATCACAACCCTTGGCTGATCCAAGCATTGACCCACGTGGCTATTTCACACTCATAATTGCTAAAAATCAGGTTTACGGTAGAAACCCTAGTTGAAATTGCATGAAAACTGAAAATAGATGAAGGAAATATGATTGTATCCCAATGTGATATCTTAAATGAGACCATCCAGATTTGGAGGGTTTTCATCCTCAAATCTGATTTCTATTGAGGGACTTTGTCCTTAATAGACCTCCATGGATGGTTTCCATCCACAATGGATGAAGAGGAAGCAAATTGTTCTAACTCTTAAATTAGAAATTATCAAATGTCCAAAAGAATGCTTGAAATGAACCCCACGCCTCCTTTTATATCTTTTCCTCTTTTCTTTAATTTTGGTGGCCGTCTCACTTTATTTTTAAAACATAAGTTGCCTTATAATATAACATAAAGTTACATTTGGCCGACTTAGTTAAATCATTAATTTTACTTTAAGTATTTAAAAATACTTTTTATTTTAATAATAATAATATTATTAAGTTTCCCAAAGATTAGAAATGACAAGGTCCAACTTAAATAATATTATTAATTATTTTAATCTAGAAAAGGGGACATTACAAACTCATCCTAGATTAATATGTGCAATCCATTGACATAGTGGGAGATCTTCTCGACAACATCCTCAACATAACTTTGCTCGGATAGTGAGGCTATAGAATGCCTCAAAGGTAATCCTTTACACTCAACTCCTTCTCATTGCAGCTTTAGCAACTTCTTAAACACCATAACTAGTAATATGTAATGTCTCCTTTTCCAATCTAGTTCGATTTGAAGACTTTGAGCCCATTCCACTTACCATGGGCAAGAAGGAAATGAGCAAGGGGAGTAATTTTCATCTTTTCAGTTGTTTTCGTAAGCATTGCATTCTTCTATAGTAGTTTTCTATATAAAGTCAGTCACCATTTGGGTTAAGAAGAAAAACAAATAAAAATAGAAGTGAGAGGATCCATTATGAGATCGGTCATAATTGGGGGCATTTAATTGGTTTTGACGCCACATCAAGGTGTAAGAAGGGTCGCTTAGATTAATTGCAGATCATCATCTTGTCTAAAATTTACATTACATGGTTTCTGGGCTGATTGCTCAACTTCTTCCAATTAAGAGTGAAAATCTTTTGGTGTGGCCAACAAAGAAGATGAAAACTCTACAATTCATTTACGATTCTGCGTCTCGGAGTTTCCAAAGAGATTGAAGATTGATTTTACTGATTTTCAGCTAGAGTTTGATTCTACAACGATTTTCAGCCCCTCCCGAGGAACGACCCTTCCTTGTGGAGGAGTCAGGGTTTGTAGGGCACAACAACATCCAACTCGGCCATCATTGCATTCCTTATATTTTTAGCGAGATAGAATCTATATTTGGACTTCATTTTTGGGCTTGAAATCATTCATCTCGAGACCACTTTGTAAGGGTGTTCTTTGTTGTTATTCTATTTAATTAAATAATTTTCGGTGGGGTGTGTTGAATGTCCCCTTTTTCAAGCAATAATTAATTAAGGTTGATATCCTTTAATCCACTCCCCTTGGATTAAAGGGATTTTATTTAGGGAAATCAACTTCCTTGTGCATTTAAAAATTAATATTAATTATCTTGGGCAAGTCACATTTTTGGGAAGCAAATCGATTTATTTGGGATAAATTGATTTAATTAGGCAAGTCGATTCCTATGGTGCTTTTAATTGTTATTTAATTCCTCTCTTGTATTTAATTTAAATATATTTTTAGAGGGAATTAATATTTGGACTTGGAGTTTGACTTTTACAGGCCAAGAAGAATATTTTTAAATGTATCTCTCCTTTCAAGAGTTGGGCACCAAAGTTGGAGGGAAACATTGGAGATTTAAATTGCCAAAGCTATAAAAGAAGATGAGGCGTCCCTTTTTGGCATGTTTGACGGTTCTATGAACTTATCTTCATGCTTGAAGAGGGATGTATGCCCACTTGTGATCCAAAAATAAAAGGTGTTTTTTAGCACCACCATTGTGTGAAGTGTGTGTGACCCCTCAAGCTTTATTTGATAAGTTCTTGCATATTATTATTCGGTTTATATAAGGCGCTTGTATGGGAGTTCATTTGCATGCTTTGTGGAGGATTAATTGAAGGTTTTATGTTGAATACATGTTGCTGGTTTATCCTAGTGAAGTCGACTTGCTTTGGGAGTGTGTTTGCATATTTTGGAGGTCTTTCATGTGCCTAAAAGTCTGTTGCTAATTCCTGAGTTTATTCTGCCCAAATCGACTTGGTTGGAGACTCATTTGGTATAATTTCATGGTGATTTGATAAGGGTTTAAATCTGATTTATTTCTGCATGTTATTCAGTAATATCCCCTTTTACGGAATATTTGGGAAAAGGCAACCAACAAACTCTTCAACACTCAAAATTATTAGTAATCAACTACAAATAGTAAAATCCAGCCAAAAGTACTTGAACCATTCAAGTAGATGACTCAATAAACCCAAAGATAGGGGTTTAATGGCCTCTACTAAATAGCTTAAGCAATTAATTCTCAGCGGGACTAATGAAACTCAGAAAATCAGATTTTTTTGCCATCAATATGAAGTCCAAACACATCTGTAAATGACTTCCAATCAGACCTAAATCCTTCAATACAAATCTCAAGTTACCAATGCAAGTCACTGTGATTGAGCATCCGTCAAGCATGACTCAGCTGTAATGAACACCTTGGAATCACTCTCAAATTTCTTCATACAGATTGCAGCCAGACAGAGAGCATACAAACCCAGATTTCACCTCCAATACAAGTCGCTGAAACATACATATGTGAACTGATCTAATATTTTATATATAGATCGTTATGAGTCACTCAAACAATCATGGAGTCTACTTAACACACAGATCGCTGCCAACAAGGGATGGAATCATGCTTAAAACCCAAATTACTTTACTTCTACAGTTCGCTGTTAAGAACTCCAAAATACCACTAAGCCAAGTCTTAGTCAAGTCGCCACAGATCAGCAATAAACAATCATATAAATCACTTTGGAGAGACAAAGAACATGGATTTCGCTGTCCCAACAGACATCAAACTAATCTTATAGAGTTCGCTGCAATTAGAAGCTACAAACACCCATACTTAATGCACTAACCTAGTTGCTTCAACGGAATTAATATTGCAAGGAAGCTACACCATTAAATCTGCAATGAAAGACCTCAAAACCCCACAAGGACATGCAAACTACAAGTCGCTGGAGTAATCACAAACCATGTAGGCATACGTTGGTTTAGGGAAAGAGAGCTTGCACATTAAAATACTCCACCAAAACGCTTAGCTACAGCCAGTCATATGAACACAAGAGAATACGCCAAGCATGGGAGACTTAATACAAAAGAAATCGCTGTAATTAAATCTTAATAGCAGCAACTAGATATCAGTTAGATCGTTCAATTAAGGCACTCCAAGCTAGGGCAAAACATGCATAAATCACCTTACAAAGGAATCGCTGCCAAAAGGGGATTTAAACACTAGCAAATATGGTATTTTCCCTCCTCAAAACAGTTGCTACAGTAGTCGCTACAGTAATGGCTGCCAAGAGAAAGATTCATTCATGCACAACAAAGAGAATATACTTTGCAAAAGATATCTTCAATTAATTCTTCAACAGCAAGAGAGAGATACTTCAACAACGAAAGAGAGAGAGAACAAACATCAGATTTGGGCATACATCCCTTCTCCACGCAGGAATCAAATATCAATAATTCATCAGCATAACATCCCAAGGAAATGATATCCCTCCTGTATAGAAATAAGAGGTGCAATCTTCAATGATCAACCATTTAATGTTTTCTCCCTAAAACATAATTAAAATAAAAATATTTAATGATCTACTAACTTGTGCACTTTATTTAATTTCTTAATTTAATATTAAGAAATTCCTATCCTATGTGCACTTTTATAAACTATCCAGAAGCCCCCACTTGTAGCGCTAGGCATACCAAGGGGTTACATTGCTAAAAAGAGTGACCCGATATATATTGGTAATGTCCCGGAAAAAGGGGACATTACATATTCCAAGTATATTGTGTCTATTGATGATATTTTGAGCCATATTCATTGCTGAAATTAATTAAAGCCAAATCGACTTGTTTATGGATTTAAAATATTGAGTGGGTTTTTGGCAAGTTTACAAGTTGTTATTGTTCAGATATTTGTTGCAGATCCGGGGCAAGATTTTAAGGGTTTTGGAAGTATCTACAAGGCTGGAAATTATTTATTTAATTTTCCTAACCCTAGGCGACTTGTTTACAAATTTCCAGGGCAGATTTGAAATGGTTTTTGTTGTCAGAAAAATCAGTTTGATAGTTGGTTGGAAATATTATATTTTTAGCTTTCAAATGCACTTGGTTTCATGGAAAGATGATAAGTATTGAGAAAGTTATTAATTTTTGAAGTTCAACTGGTTTTTTGTGCATTTAATTATTTTCCACTGCTGCAAATTAAATTTGGTTTAGTGAAGTTTAAATTCCAACTAGCTAGCCCATCTAACCCATCACCTTGGCTCACTCCAACCCCATTTGGGTTGAATTGAAGCTAACATTGAGTTATTTGAGGTGAATCTAGAAGGGTTTGCTCTTCTAAGTTCATTTGGAAGTAATTTATTTTCAAATTTAATTAATTATCCCACAAGGGGATATTACAATGGTATCAGAGCTTCTTTCTTCTAGTCGTGTGGGTCATTTGTGGATGCAGGGCAAAAAAAAAAAATTGTATTACAAAAGGAGGAATAAGGGAGCCATGGATGATGGAGCATTCACTTCGGATCAAGTGAAGTTCTTGCAAGAGTTAATGCAAGAGTGTGGAAAAGAACTTCAAAAATCCATGAGTGAAGAAATGTCCAAGCTCATCAAGGATGCTTTGGGCAAGGACAAATCTACAAGCTCCAATGGAGAAGGGAGATCAATTTGGTGGAGAAAAGGGTTCAACACAACCCCCTCCTAAGTTCTTCAAAGGCACTTTCCTACCTAAGGATACCCATAGGGAAGTTGAGGAGCCATCAATGGTAGAAGCCATTGAAGCATGCAACATGGAGTATAGCACTTTGCATCCGGCCACAAGGGCCATATTGACTTTTGATGAGTTTTGTGCCTTAAGATGGGCACCAAGGCCAAGAAGGGCCATAAGCAACCTCCTAAGGATCTCCAACAAAGATTGGGGAAAGTCTCTTTGCCTAGCTTTGATGGGTCTAACCAAATTTCGGTAAGAGCTTGGTTGCAAAAGATGGAGACTTATTTCTCCCTTAATCCCATGCAAGAAGAAGAAGCCCTCAAGTTTGTTACTCTTCACTTGGAGGGCATGGCACATGAGTGGTGGTTCCATGGTATGCACACCCAAGGACATGACTTGATCCACACAATGGAAGAATTTAGTCAAAGGATCATGGAGAGATTTGATAGGAAGGATCCGGAGCTTCATTTTCGTGAGTTGGCACAACTGAAACAATCAAGTAGTGTTGAGGAGTATGTGGCGGATTTTCAAAGGATTGCAGTTATGGTTTTAGATGTTAGTGAGAAGAGATTGATAGTCCTCTTCACCGAAGGCTTAATGGAGCCTCTAAAAGGTTTGGTAAGAGCTTTTAATCCTATGTCTTTGCAAGATTGTATTACTAAAGCTCTAGATTTAGAATGTGCAGCTTATAGAGGGGATTATGGGCTTAAAGGGCAGCGTTCTAATGTCTCACATTCGCTGTCCAAAAGTGGATTTAGAGGGCAGCCAAGGTCTAATTTGCAGCAGCCCACAAAAGTGCAAGGGGGGAAGCCCCTTGGGTCATCAAAAGAGGCCCCAAAAAGGCCAAATCAGCCCTATGTACCACCTCATAGGAATCAACCCCAAAACAACGAATTAAAAGACATGAGGGATGAATTAAGGAAGAAAGGTTTGTGTTTTGATTGCAAGGCTCCATGGGTAAGAGGTCATAATTGCAAAGGTAAAGGACAAATCTATTTCATTGAAGTAGTAGATTCAGATTTTGATTTAGTTTCAGATTTTGATGATACTAACAATGTGGTGGATGAGGTTGTGGATGAGCATATACAAGAAGGAGAAGAAGAAGAAGTAGAAGGTACATTGGCAGCCCTTTCCGGCACTCCTAAGTATCTTCCTTTCGGGTGGAAGGTATGCTATGCAAACAAAAGGTAATCATTCTAATTGATAGTGGAGCTACCCATAATTTCATTAGTGAGAGGTTGGTAACAAATTGTGGATTAAATGTTGAAGAGTTCCAAGGATTTAATGTTACCATAGCGGATGGATTCATTTTGTCATGCACAAAGAAAGTTCCCAAACTTTCCATTTCTATTGATGATTATGAGCTTGTTGATGACTTTTATATGATTGACATGGAGGATATGGATCTTGTGTTAGGAGTACAATGGTTGCACTCATTGGGGGACTTTACCCTAAACTATAAGAATCTAATGCTCAAGTTTGTGATAGGTGATAAGAGCATCATTTTACAAGGTATGACAAAAAGAACACCTCATGATTTTTATGATCATCCACTAAGGGAAGTAGAAATCTGTTTTGTGTCTTTTATATCAGCTGATTGGAAAGATTTAATTGCTCTTGAATATGCTAAAGATCAGTTTTCTAGTGATGTGATTGAAGGAGTGATAATTGATGAAAGATACAAGGTGATAGATGGCCTCATACTCTACAAAGGGAGGGTGTATTTGACCCCAAAATCAGAAGTAAAAAATCTGATTTTAAAATCTGCACATGACGCTCCTACAAGTGGACATCAAGGATACTTCAAGACCTACAAATTGGTAAGGGAAAGGTTTACTTGGAAAGGTATGAAAAAGATGTTCTTAAGCATGTTAGAGAATGTGTTGTATGCCAAAGAAATAAGAATGAACATACTTTTCCAGCTGGTCTTTTGCAGCCCCTACCTATTCCCTCTCAAAAATGGGAAGTGTGTCCATGGATTTTGTTACCGGATTGCCAAATGTTAATGGTAAGACTTGCATGTATGTAGTAGTGGATAGACTCACTAAGTATGCTCATTTTCATCCACTTCCTACTAAATTTGATGGCCCTATGATTGCTGATTTGTATTTCAAAGAAGTTTTTAAATTGCATGGAGTGCCTAAGAACATTGTGAGTGATAGGGACAACAGATTTATGAGTCTTTTTGGCAAGAATTATTCCGCTAATCGATGAACTCACTCCAAGTACTAGTTATCACCCACAAATAGATGGGCAAACCGAAATAGTGAATAAATGGGCTGAGGGATACTTGAGATTTTATGTTTCAGGGCAGCAGTTTGCTTGGGTTAAATGGTTACATCTAGCTGAGTTTTGCTATAATACTACACATCATATGTCCATTGGAATGTCTCCTTTTAAGGCTTTGTATGGTTATGATGCTAACTCTTTCATGGATGTAATGATGACAGATAGTAGAGTGCCTAGTGCACAAGAGTTGGTGCAACAAAGTATGGATATCATGAAGGCTCTCAAAGAAAATTTGCACCAAGCCCAAAGTAGACAAAAGTTGTATGCAGATCAGCATAGGAGTGAGAGATCCTTTGAAGTGGATGATTGGGTGTTTCTTAGATTGCAGCCCTATAGGCAATCTACACTCAAACAAAGTGGCAAGGAAAAGTTGAAGCCACGTTTCTATGGGCCCTACAAAGTTCTAAGGAGACTTGGTTGGAGACTCATTTGGTATAATTTCATGGTGATTTGATAAGGGTTTAAATTTGATTTATTTTTGCATGTTATTCCAAGTATATTGTGTTTCTATTGATGATATTTTGAGCCATATTCACTGCTGGAATTAATTAAAGCCAAATCGACTTGCTTGGGGATTTAAAATATTATTTTGAGTGGGTTTTTGGCAAGTTTACAAGCTGCTATTGTTCAGATATTTATTGCAGATCTGGGGGCAATATTTTAAGGGTTTTGGAAGCATCTACAAGGCTGGAAATTATTTATTTAATTTTCCTAACCCTAGGCGACTTGTTTACAGATTTAAAGGGGTTTTGTTGTCAGAAAAATCAGTTTGATAGTTGGTTGGAAAGATTATATTTTTAGCTTTCAACTGCCCTTGGTTTCATGGAAAGATAATAAGTATTGAGAAAGTTATTCATTTTTGAAGTTCAATTGGTTTTTTGTGCATTTAATTATTTTCCACTGTTGTAAATTAAAACTGGTTTAGTGAAGTTTAAATTCCAACTAGCTAGCCCATCTAACCCATCACCTTGGCTCACTCCAACCCCATTTGGGTTGAATTGAAGCTAACACTGGGTTATTTGAGGTGAATCTAGAAGGGTTTACTCTTCTAAGTTCAATTGGAAGTAATTTATTTTCAGATTTAATTAATTATCCCACAAGGGGATATTATAGTGTGAAGGCTGATTTTTTGGTTTATCTTTGTTCTAAAATATTTCTAAGTGTTCTAACATGTTTTGGATGGTGTGAATGGTGCAATTTTGAAGAATTATTGCATTCTCCTTGTTGCTGTTATAAAAATTCAAATTGTTGTTCACTGCTGTCATAGTTTTCATTGGCTATTATAAAATCCAGCTTTACTATCTATTGGGGTTTGCATTATTTTCCTTTGTTTTCAATTAGATCCAAAAATGGGACATTACAATGGTATCGAGCAAATATCCTCCCATCCTGGAGGGTATTTATGCAGAGGAGAAGATAAACTGCAGATAAATTTTTTGGTGATGCCAAGTTTGAGATGTTCACAGGGGGGCAAGAAAGGTTGGTTTTCATGTTAAAATGGCACGGCTTGATTCATAATATGCAACCAAGAAGTTCTTCAAGAGAAAACAACAATATTCAACCATCGAGATCCGTAATGGATCGTACTTGTTAGGCCTTTTTAGCCTATCTTCTTCCCAAGGGAAGAAGTTATCAAAGGTAGAAACACGACATTGCTTCCAGCCTGATCATGAGGAGTATAGGGCTCTTCCAGATGAGATTCGTGATGCCATATCACTTGTAAAATTCTTAGGAATGAACAAAGGTAGAGGGAGGCATGAGCCTAGAGCTCAAGCACCATAGAAGGATCTTTAGCATGCCTTGAGAAAGGAAGAGGAAAAGAATTTCCAAATTGCAATGGTGGAGCAAGAAGAAAAATCAGGGTTGTAAGTAATGGAGAGAGAACAACCCATGGAAGAATAAATCATAAAACAAAAACAAAAATGTCCAATATGTAGCTTGAAGGTAAAGATTCTTTGATAATAGATGATGTTTTATTGATTTCCAATGATTGCATGTGCCGCAAAATGGTGAAGAAATCGAACCAAAAAGGGCATTACTAGTTGAATGCAAAGAGCTCAAGATAGAGGCACATGTACCATCCTTCAAACTCCCAAAGAATGAGCCATTGACTGATTTTCTGAATAGCTTTGGGGAGAGACATGTATTTTGCTGAAAATTCAGATTCGCAAGAGGTTTATGAGGCTAAGTTTTAGGATGACCTTGTTGAGAGGCATGCCCATAAAAGGGGGCCTCACCGGATTCTCATGTTGATGATCAACTTGTTGGAATTCTCCAAATAACAATCAATAAGAAGCAAATTGATGGTATTCTTGACTTCAGTGAGGAGCTCAATGATGTTCTAGATATGTGTCAACAAAATATGGAAGGATTCAAGGCAGGAAAATCTTCGCTTGTTGAATGAGCGAAGGCTAAGGAGGGTGAGCTCCTTGTTTACAGCCCAAGGTATGATAGTATTTCAGATTTGTTGCTTTCTTCTAGTTTGCTGCAATATTGTTGTCATCATGGGCAACTTGATGAAAAGGACAACCATATGCAAATGTGTGGTCATCATGAGAAGCAATCAAAAGAGGGGAAGAAAGTGAAGGACACATGGAGTAGCAAAGAGCACATAGGTCCTTTCATACAAGTTCTAGATGGTTTGTGCATAAAAATCTGGGAACCGGATGACCTTTTGAATACAAGGACTTGGGATTTGAAGAGTTCAATAATACTATTTCTAATGAATTCTTTATCTCATGTTTTTGGTTAGAAAAATGATTTTTGAACAGTCCTATAAAGTATGCTATGCATTCTAACGAAGCGGCTGAGAATCATTGCTCACAATTCATAGGGCACTCCTTGGAAACAAATCCTACACTTGAAGACAGGGTTGATTGGAGATCTAGCTACAAGCAGAATTTGATTGCCATGCACATGGTTTCAGTCATTGAAGTAAGTAGTTTTCAACTTATGGCTGTTGTTGAAGAATTTTCAGTCAAGGGTTGTTTCCAACCCCCGGATCACTCACATGGCTGAGTTTGGCGAAGGATGTCATGTATGACAGCTATTGTACCAATATTTTATCTGTTGCCAGCAACAGTACCAGCCTCTTTTACACTTGTATGATAGTCATAAAAATGTTTTTAGTCACATGGTGTGAAGGAGAACTCAAGGAGGATGTGTTTCTTCAAATGGGCTTCACTATTCCATCTTGTAGAGCTGTGAGCTGTTGTCATGCGTATTTTCAGCTTGCCTAACAGTGTACTTAGCCATACAAGTAGTCTCAGCCATACTTCAATTTTTTTATTTTGTTGAAGCATTTTCAGTCACTCTATGGTTGATTCCAACCCCTATATCACCATCATTATTGAATTTTTTGAAGATTTTGAAGTATGACAGCTGTTATTCTATCCTTTTGCTGCTGTCCGCATCAAAACCATCCCCTTAACACTTTTTATGATTGTCACAAAAGTGTTTTCAATCACAAGGTGGAAGTATTTCCTGCCTATCATCAACGAGGAATTGTTTGCTGTCATTTTAGAAGAGTTTCCAGCCATTGCAATGCTGATTCTAAGCAAGAAAATGCAATGGTACAAATACAACCATGTTTGGGGCAGCGTGAATGAACCTTTGAGAGTCCATCATGTGAAAGGGGATTTGATGATTGCAAGCATGGGAAGAGAGTTGAATAATATACCTGTGAGACATGATGGAGAGGTTGTTGGAACATGGGAAGAAGTTCTTGTTTTGTGTAATGTGTTTGTTCCATGTGCAGTATGAAGCATAGAAGGGAAAGAGCAACTGAGTTTGCTTTCCCCTCAAGCAAAGGATGGAGCATATGAGGTAACAACTGATTTCTTTTTCAAGGAAGTTGTTAAACTTCACGGGCTGCCAAAGTACATCAATAAAAAGAGGGACAATAGATATTTAAGCTTGTTTTGGCAAGAGCTCTTTCATTTGATAGGTGCAGGATCTAGATTATTGGAGTATTACAACATATTTCTTCACTTTGACATGATGGTACTTGGGCATGAGAGCTTGCAGTTGCTTGTGGGCATGCAATTTTGGGAGGGAGGATTGTAATGTCCCCTTTTTCAAGCTAGTTCGATTGGAAGACTTTGAGCCCATTCCACTTCCCGTGGGCAAGAAGGAAATGAGCAAGGGAGTAATTGTCATGTTTTTCAGTTGTTTTCGTTAGCATTGCATTCTTCTTTAGTAGTTTTCTATATAAAATTAGGTCGGCTAGGTTAAGAAGAAAGACAAATGAAAAATAGAAGAGAAAGGATCCATTATGAGGTTGGTCCTATTTGGGGGCATTCTAATTGGTTTTGGCACCACATCAAGGTATAAGAAGTGGTCACTTGGCTCATTTGCAGATCATCATCTTGTCTAAAATTAACATTGCATGGTTTTTGGGCTGATTGTTCAACTACTTCCACTTAAGGGCAAAAATCCTTTGGTGTGGCCAACAAGGAGGACAAAAACCTTGTTTGATTTAAGAACAAAAACTCTTCAATTCATCGAGGATTCTCCATCTCGGGGTTTCCAAAGAGCTTCAAGAAGACTGATTTTGTAGATTTTCAGCTAGGGTTTGATTCTATAATGATTTTCAGCCCCTCTTTTAGGGGAGCAACCCACCTTGTGGAGGATTTAGGGGTTTGTAGGGCACGACGACATCCAACTCAGCCATCATCGCATTCCTTATATTTTTAGCAGCCGGAATCTATACTTGGACTTCATTTTTGGGCTTGGAATCATTCATTTCCAGCCACTTTTGTAAGGGTGTTCTCTGTTGTTATTTTATTTAATTAAATAATTTCCAGCTGGGGTTTGAAGGCTGATTTCTTGGTTAATATTGGTTTTAAAATATTTCTAAGTGTTCCTACATGTTTTGGATGGTGTGAATGATGTATTTTTGAAGAATTATTGCATTCTTCTTGTTGCTGTTATAAAAATCAGACTGCTGTTCACTGCTTTCATAATTTTCAGTTGGCTATTATAAAATTCAGTTTACTATCTATTGGGGTTTGCGCTATTTTCCTTTTGTTTAGTTAGAGACGGAAATGGGACATTACATAATACGTAGGGATGAACTTGGCCTTCAATTTTGTCACCAATCTATGCCAATTCTTTATTTTGTCTTTACCTCGACGCACTCGCTCGGTCTCAACATGCTCCTGCCATAGAGATGTGTGACCCTTCAACTTAGTACACGAAAACTTAACTTTTTTTTTGGGATCTTCCACACCTTCATACTCAAGTATATTTCTAATTCAATGATCCAATAAATGAGCTCTTCATGATTTAGACTTTCAATATAATATAAAATATCCAACTTGGGCTTACTTCCCATTGTTGCTATTACATGCAAGAATTTGTCTTCTTGTTCATCAATATGTTCTTCTACAACTTGATCTTCAAGTGCTTCCACAACGATTTGATCATCGTTCATGTCTTTCATCCACCAACACCTCGGCGTTGGGTGGCTTTCATATCCTTAAAGTGGGCTTGCATTCCTCTCATCAACTTCACCATTTCGGAAATTCTCAGAGCTCTAGGTGCTTTTACTGCTCTTGCATCAATAACTCCTTCATGCACCAGTTCTTTATCCTCAAGTTCAAGTGATTGCAATCCTCACAACCTTTACACCTTCTACCAAACGCTATTTGTAGGAAGATGTCTTTACCATTTTCTACCCACGCTTGCAAATGTGGAAAATAGACGATGTGTGCCTACTCACAAGGAATAACCTTTAGCTATGATACCAAATGGTGTAAATGCGGTTAGGAGTCCAATTAAGAACCACCTTATACCATCCAATGTTATAAAACCACATGACTCTTGGTCGTCTCACAGCCTTTAGCATGGAAGGAATTAGATTAACCACACTTTATTGGTCATCTATAAGGAAACAATAACTTATAGACTTGTGGCTAATTGCAAACACCTACATCCAATACACAATCTTTGAGGAGATACAACACAATACTATTGATTTGAGCAAATCAACCAAAACAAATTAAGCTACCCAATTCTAGTGACAATTCTAGAAAGAGACCTACCTCGAACTTTTTTTTTCTTGCGCCAAGTGTAATGGTGATTTCTTATAGAACCAAGCACTGCCCGCTTACAATTACTAGCTTATAGCTACAAGCTACCCATATGACATTTATTGAAGCCTCCTAAATTAAATGTGTCCCAATTCTCTACGCAAGATAAGGCCCAAATGTTCCTTGGTGCATTTACAATCATAACACAACTTGATGAAAATTAAGTCGGCTCAACAATTTCAATTATAGGTTTGGTTCTTTGTCAGCTCCTATGCAACAAATAATTGTGAATTTGAATTCTTTCCTTTCAGAAATCAGATGCATCTATGCCCTTTTGTACAAGTCCTCTTGGGAAATCCCTACAAATTTTCTCAAATGAACTCAGAAGGCTTCATGATTTCCATGGTAGATGTGTGCCATCGAGATGAACCTTTGCTTGTAACACACACCTTTGGAAATGATGTGATACCACACGCGAAAAATGTGATTCTGCATATGAAGATAAGGGTGATATAAAGTTTCCTGGCTGAAGTCTCGAGTATTGTGTTAGGTGATCAAATCTCGCGCCAAACATCTCAAGCATTGCACCATCTATTTGAAGACGTATGTGTATCGTAGAGATGCTGCAATGCACCTTGAACATCCATTTCATGTAGACGACTTATGCTGCTGATAAACACACTTTTGTGTTGCACTATTGAGCTACTAGCTTGCACCAAATTCTGAAAGATGTTCTTCTAGACTGTAGAAGATACCATGAACCTATTGAATTCTTTTGGATATGCTGCCAAACATGAAAAATCTACTCTTAATTGTTTCTGGTTGATGTGGATTGCTTGTGACCCTGGATGCTTTTGCATTAGGAATAGTATCTGTTTCACTTGGATGAAGAAGACATTGCCACTGTCAGATGCCACAGTGCACGACCTTGCCATCAACATTCCCTATTTCATTGACCCTGACATGCTTTGGATTCTATTGGAGTTATTAATGAATTTCATGGATCGTTATGGATCATTCAATGGGAAAGTAAAATTTTCTTTCATTGTCGATTCACTAACCTTCATTTTTATGGTAAAGCTAAGGACAATATTTATCTTGTTTGGATATAAGTTACATTACATTTCTTATATGGTTTGAGCAGTTTCTTGATCAGGCAGGATGTGTGTTTTTGTTATTAATTATTTTGGGCCTATATTTTGAATTTTATAATTTAGATCCTAGTACAAATGTTTCTTCTTTTAGCCACGTGTCTCCCCAAGAGTTGAATTAATTAGCATTGATATGTTTTGTTATGCACAGAGGATTTCAAGTTCAAGATTGGGTTTTCAAGGAATCATGTAAGTGCTATACATCAAGTGCTTTTATATAACTGGTGTTTACCCTTAATTCCTAATTCTGTTATTTGGTAGTTGCTTCTTTATTAACATCGCACAAGTGCCAAGTAATCTTCTGAACTAAAGAATTTTCAAAGTAATCTTCCTATACTTGAATTAGAATGTGATTAAAAAGAATCCAAGACACTCTTTCTCAAAATATAGATAGCATGGGAAAAATTAGCTGTCATGCCATTAGTATTCTCATATCTTTAAAGCAGGGACTACAGTTTCATGTCTTTAGTAAATGCGTACATCATCAAATTCTGTTAAATGAATCATTTTGTGCTTGCATGACCCAGATTTAGTTGGGGATTCGGTGGCAACACATAAATTTGCAGCAATTCAATGTGCTATAGAAGTTATGAACCAAGTCAAGGAAATGGACACTAAGAATAAGAATATACTGCAATGTAAATGAAGCTTTATTGAAGCCAAGAAGGGTAGCAAAAGATGCGAAGCTACAACATTCTCAATTTTACTTTCGGATGCCATTTTCCTCATTTATTTTTAGCAGGAAATGAACAGTCTAAAAATAGAAAATGAAGTGATTCAACTTGGAATCTGAAAAATGGTGTGTCAAGTGTTCTCCCAAAAATTTGAGAGGCTTTGTTGCGAACAGTAACTCATAAGAATACATTTTTTTTCCTTCCTATTTTTAGGTATTTTCTGTTTTTTGCATTTTGCAATTTCGAGGCACTTTGGAGCAGAATTTGGCCTAATAAGGTCTAGGACTCCAAACAGAATTGCTAAAGGCATAATCTCTATTGGCATCTATACTAGTTTCTTTCATGAGCTTTCCAATGCATTTGCGGTTTCAAATTCTAAGCAATGGTCAAGGAGTTATGACCCTGACAAAGTGATGTACTAATGATATAGTGGTGTTTCTGGTATTCTGCCCATTTCTCCTAGTTCTGATTTCCGGTGAACATATGAAATCCTGTGTACAGAAGTGATTGCCTTCCACCTGAGTGGGGTTGACCCACCGGAAATTCATTTATATTGAAGTTTTGTATTTTGGAGCAGGGTACCGTGAACCCAACATGTGCCCACGGTGAATTGTGATTGGTCAATGTACCTAAAAGCGAATTTCTTCGGCCTCATCTCTGCTCAAATAGGTCCCTGAATCCCTTGACCTTCTTTGCCAAGACCTCGGACAGTATATCCCATCTTCAACAATTTTAGGCCAATCCTGTTTGTGTTTGCAAAACTGCTAAATGAACATGATGGATGATCACAGTCCCAGGAATCAGAAGGGCTTACCATGCACCCCTTTGTTTCTGTCTGAGCAAATTTTGTTGCAGTTTTCTTCGTCTGTAACTCCTTGCACTCTATATGCAAGTTGATGAACATTTCCTCCGTGGCCAACTCTTCATGAAGCTTCAACAAGGCATGGTTGTACCTTTCCTCTGCTCACAGCAATCCCTCAAGGTTTCTGAAGAAGGCAAGATTTTCTGCATTTCTAAATTCTACTACATGACAAAACTATGGTGGCTCTGCAGTTGGTTTTTTCCCCTGTAGTTGTTGAGTTTCCTGTACAAGCAACTTGTGTTCATTTTGAGATGTAAAAGGTGCAACTACATCTTGGTGCTGGTCAAAGAGTACAAATTTATTTGCAGCAATCAAAGATATTTTAGCATGACAAGTTACCTTTCAAATTTTTAAGCTGATTTCCTACAGTGAGGTTGACAACATAGGCATTGGATTGGTAGATACTGTATCAATTCGGCATGAAAGGTTCTTTGAATAGAACATCACACACTTCAAGGGGCACCCCATAACAGAACACTTCATTCTGAAATGGTTTGATTGCATACAAAAGTAGGTACTTTTGTGTGACATGTATGCCTCTACTATGATTCAATGAACCAATTTTGTATGGTCGAGGTGGCATCTTCTCATTAATTCAACAGTTTGACATCTTCCAAAATTAGGTTATTTTGACTTCCACTATCCACAATAAAATGCAGAATTTTTACCTTAACCACAAGTTGGGAGTGGAAGAGACGTTTTGCGTCCTTTGGCTCGGCAGAGACACTCGAGTGGTATCAATGAAGTAGGGATCAACCATTATGATTTTCTTTCTGTTGTCCTATTTAGGAAATGACATTGATGCCGATGCTGGTGATTCCCCCAGATCCGAACTTGTTGAAGAATCTAGTAGGGTAGATTGTATTCCAGTTGACATCACCTACCTTGCATCACACTCATTTGAGTGCTTCGTAATCTTTGTGTTCACACTACTTCACATCCTTTGATGAATACTTCCTTGATTTCAATTTTTGACTATGTAATGTCCCCTTCTCAAGGATAGTTCGTTTGAAGACCTTAGGCCCATTCCACTTCTGTGGGCTTAAAGGGAAAATGCAAGGGAAGTGTTCAGTGTCATAATTTTCAGTTGCTTTTGTAGATTTTTTTATTTTAAGTAATTTTCTAATTATAGTTTAGAGAAGTCAAGTTGGATAAAAAAAAGGTGAAAAGGGAACTCTTATGTCTCTAAGGAGGTTGGTCCTCTTTGGGAGGATTCTATTTGGGTTTTGGCGCCACCTCTAGCTATTTAAAGGGGTCACTTGGATGGAAAAAGGACATAATTGCTTTTAGAATTCATTTCTTGGAGTTGGAGCACGAAACTACTTTCTCTCTCTTGCAATTGAGGATGGAAACCTCTTTGCACTTGATTTGAGGACGAAACCCCTCATTTCTTCATTTGGTGATCTCATACGGAGGTCACACTTGGGCTACATTCAGATTTTCCTTGGGAACACACCATTTCCAGCTCATTGTAAACCCTCTCCTAGGGTGGCGACTTGCATGGTGGAGGGTTTTGGTGATATCTAGTGCACGACACTCCTTTCTTTGTTGATATTTGGATTGTTCCTAATTTATAAGGCTGATTACATTTTACGGATTGAACTTTGGGCCTTGGAATCATTATTTCCAGCCATTTTTGTAAGTGTGTAATGTCCCCAATGGGAGATATTCTAACCAAAAGGGAACATTGGAAAATTCTGATTTATTACAGCAGGCTGGAAATGAAGATATTAGGACAGCAATGTATATTTTCTTCCACAAAATAGAGATCTGAAATAAACCCTAGGTAGAGCGAACTGTTATGGAGAAAAGAGCCACAAAATAACTCAAATCTGATCTCAAAATGCCCAAATCTTATGCCAAAAATATTGATAATAATTTATGAATGCAAAAACACCAAAATACTGAATTTTAGGGACCAAAACAAGAGCTGGAAATTTATTGTCTACAAAAGGACAACTTACAAAAATGGCCGGAAAGAAGTGATCCCAAGCCCAAATTCACTGAAACAAAGTTGAATATGGCCTCCAAAATTATGATAAGGCAAATGGTGTTGAGATCCAAACAACCGTGCCCTAGAATGCACCAATTTTCACCCACAAAATAGGTCACTACCATAGAAAAGGGTTGGAAATGGAGGTAGAAACCCTCATTAACAACCTTGCCTTCAAACCTAGCTAAAAGTTCTGTAATTGTGCAATATTGAGACTCAAATCACTGTTGGAAATCTGAAAACACTCGTTAAAGCTCAATAGAAACCCTTGAAATGGAGGACCTTCACAAAGGATGAAGAGTTTTTGTTCTTCACCTTAAGCGGAGAGGGTTTCCGTCCTCTAATGCAACCACCCAAAGGGTTTTCGTCCTTTAGTGGAGGAATGGAAGAGCAACAACCCAAAACCAAGCAATTGATATCAAAAATAGCTAATAGATGATCTCCCAAGTGTGGCGACCTACTTTTATGCTTGGAAGGGCACAAATCTCAACACAAGAGGCCCAAATGGTTCGCCCCACTTTGGAAGGAACAATTTTATGTTAAAAAAATTATTTCCCGTTTTTCTCCTTCATATGGTTCGCTTTTTCTCCTTGGGCAATAAAATAAAAATAAAGTGTTTATTTACTTATTATTGTGTCGCTAATAAAATAATTAAAGTGCTTATAATAAAAATTACTATGCACTAAAATTAGATCATTAGAATTAGTTTCCTTATTCTCCACCCCTTAACCAACGGAAAACCAATATAGGCTAAGGGTATTCAAACCTGTTAGTTTTGAGAAGTGGATATTACCATAGTTTGCATACTCGTATTTGCGAATACTGCAAACCCAAAAAAATTGAGTTAGCAAGAGTCGGCGAATACTGGAATACTCGACAACTTAAAAATACGCAAATTTATTTTAAAAATATAAATTTTAAGCAAAATATAGCTACAAAATGTATCAAACGAGTCCATAAAATGTTCCGTATGTTTTCTATTAGTTTTGAATACAAATACAATACAAAATCGCATCATCATGCAAATACAACAATCGACTGATAACTTTTACCCACATTGTTATAGTATTAGGGAGGTAGTTTCTAAATTATGAGTTTTTGTTTTTTGTATGAACGATTTTGATGACTCCAACAGACTTGCTTTTACTATTGCATACAAGAAATTTCAACATAACTCAATGGATCTCACCAATTGTATTGTAATAGGGGCAATTTTATTACTTGTAAAATATCACTACCAATTAATATGAATTTACTCACCAAAACTTGGTGAGTCCTTTTTGGCGAATTTTTTCAGCGAGTACTCGTTTGTAGTTTTCTTTGGCGAGTACTCTTGAGTCTTGAGTATTATGCAATCCTCCCTTCCCAAAATTGCTTTCCTCAAGCAATTGTAAACTTGGATGCTCCAAAATTTTTGCACCTTCCCACGTAGCATCCTCAAGGGGTAAATCTTTCCAATGAACCAAATATTCCCTTATGATCCTGTTCCTCAGCTTCCTTTCACAAACATCTACTATGGCTTCGGTTCTAAAGTCAACTTGCCCTCATCATCCAAAGGGGGCAGCTCAATAGGAGTGATGTGTTGACCTAATGCCTTTTTGAGGCATGAAACATGAAAGACATTGTGAATTTTACTATGTGCCGGTAGCTCTAGCTCATAAGCAACTTCTCCCACCTTCCTTGTGACTTTGTAGGGACCATAAAACCTTGGTTTTAGCTTTTCAGCTCCATTCCTTTTGAGAGAGGACTGTCTATAGGGTTGCAGCCTCAAAAAGACCATATCTCCTACCTCAAATGTCCTCTCAACTCTACGTTGATCTGCATACAACTTTTGTTGATTTTGTGCATGTTGTAGGTTATCTTTGAGTGCCTTCATGATATCTTGGCTTTGTTGCACCAAATCCTTAGCTCCTGGAACTCTACTATTCGAGAATAACCATATCAACAAAAGAAAAAACATCATAACCATACAAGGCTTTGAAAGGTGTCATACCGATAGACATGTGATAGGAAGTATTGTAACAAAACTCCCCAAATATAACCACCTGATCCAAGCTGATTGCTGCCCTGTTATGAAGCTCCTTAGGTACCCTTCTATCCACTTGTTGACAATTTTAGTTTGCCCATCTGTTTGGGGATGGTAGCTCGTGCTAGGAGTCAACTTTGTACCTGAGAGATGAAAGAGTTCTTGCCAAAAGGAACTCAGAAATCTGCTGTCCCTATCACTCACAATGTTCTTTGGCAGCCCATGAAGTCTGAAGACTTCCTTAAAAAAATTCCAGCCACTAGCGGTCCATCATACTTAGTGGGAAGAGGAAAAAAATGGGCATACTTAGTGAGTCTATCCACCACAACATAAATACAACTCTTACCTTGCACCGTGGGAAGTCCGGTAATGAAATCCATAGAAATACTCTCCCATTTTTTATTTGGGATAGGAAAAGGCTGCAAAAGACCTGTTGGAAATTCATGTTCCCCTTTACTTTGTTGGCACGTGAGGCACTCTCGGATGTGTTGAAGAACTTCCTTTGAGCCCTTTCCAAACAAATTTTTCCCTAATTTGTTTATATGTTTTGAAGTATCCCGGATGACCAGCCAAAGGAGAGTCATGCATAGCTTCCAAAATCTTATGTTTTACCTTGGATTCCGGAATCAAATAGACTCTATTTTTGTAGAGTATGATGCCATCCACTACCTTGTATCTTTCATCTTCAATTTCCCCTTCTAGGACAACACTAGCAAACTGATTTTTTGCATATTCAACTGTTATAACAACCCTCCAATCTGCTGTAATTTCTGTCATAGAACAACAATATGGTTTCCTTGACAATGCATCCACTACTATGTTATTTTTCCCTTTAACATACTCAATATCAAAGTCAAATGCTTGGATTTTTCTTACCCATTTCTGCTGCCTTTCATTCAAATCAGTTTGGTTGAGGAAGTACCTCAAACTATTGTGATCCGTCTTCACCACAAATCTGCCACAAACTAAGTACTGCTAGAACTTCACCAAGGCATGCATGATTGCCAACATTTCCTTGTCATAAATGGAGTACCTACGCTCAACATCTTTGAGTTTCCTACTCTCATATGCAATTGGATGCTTATTTTGCATCAAAACAGCCCCAATACCTTCTCTAGATGCATCACATTCAACAACAAAAGGAATAGAGAAATATGGAACAACAAGTACCGGGCAAGAACTCATTACCTTTTTGAGTTTGTCAAATGCTAGTTGGGTTGAAGGTGATGGTCTGAAAGCTTCATTTTGTAATGTCCCTTTTTAGGGCTGAACTGAAAAGCAACGAAATAACACAAATCCAAACTGAAATATATTCTGATTTTTATATCAGCCAACTAGAAAATAGAACAAAGTGAACAACAGTCTGATTTTTAGAACAAGGAAAAAACAATAATTCATCAAAATATCACCATTCACAATATTTGAAGTATATAGAGGCACTTTAGGAATATTTTAGAAAATTATCAACCAAGAAATCAGCCTCTAAACACAGCTGGAAATTAAATAAATGACAACAGAGTATGCCCTTATGAAATGGTTGGAAATGAATGATTCCAAGCCCTAAAAATGAAGTACAAAGTAGATTCTGGACTGCCAAAAATATGGAGAATGCAATGATGGCTGAGTTGAGCGGTGCCATGCCCTAGAAACCACCAATCTCTTCCCCAAGGTGGGTCGCTCCCCTAGGAGAGGGGTTGAATTTCACCTTAAAACCAAACCCTCGCTGAAAATAGGCATTATCCACCTCTTTGAAGCACGTGGAACAATTAATTGTTAGTAAATTTAAGGGATGAATAATGTTACAAATTATAAATCCACAATATAAATTGCTGAAGATTATAGTTTATGAAGTGCAATAATTAAGAACATAGATTTAGATGTTTATAATGCAAATTACAAAATGTAAACAACATGAACAAAAAGTAAATGTACACAGAGACACAAGATATAAGTGGAAAACCATGGAAGGTAAAAACCCACTAAAAATCACTTATCTTTATTGAGAATAAACTTTCACCCAACACTCCCACTATTTCCACATGCAGTTACACCTTCAAAAAGGGATTACAAACCGCCTCATACATTTGCTCATGAGTTTTACCTCATTCGCATCATGTATCTATAATCATCTCGCACATATAGCTTGCATACATGTTACAACCTATGTAACTGATCTCTAATGAGATCACCTTGTTATATACAAGGTGGGTGGTCATGATCCACTCTTAAAAGCTGACCCGTTTGGTTCCATCATGCTTATATTTTAAATATAAGCTATAAACCAAAAACAAACATTTTTGGCGAGTTTATTAAATAAGTAGTTTCCTGCTTAATATTATAAACCCAACATTAATTGAAGAGTTTTCGTTCTCCAAATATCAAGGAAGGGTTTCGTCTTCCTTGTGAAGCCACACCAAAGGATTTCCGCCCTCTAGTGGAATGGAAATAGAGCAATCAACCCCAAAACCAAGTAATGTAAAATTATAATAAAGATGCATGCCCAAAATGAGCCCAAACGACTCCTTATATATCCTTTTGGTGGCACCAAACCCCATGAGAGAGTTTCCCCCATGACGGACCTCATAATGAAGTTGCTTTTTCTTTTTGTCTTTGCTTTTACTCCTCCAACCCAGCCGACCTAGCTAATGAGAGAAACCATGAAAGAAAATGGTAAATGCTCAAAGAAAACTAAAAACATGAACAATTACTTCCCTTGTTCACCTTCTTCCAGCCCACGGGAAGTGGAATGAGCTAGAAGTCTTCTAAATGGATTAATTCGAAAAAGGGGACATTACAGTCCTCCTTCCTGAAATTGCTTGCCTCAAGCAATTGCAAGCTCTCATGCCAAAATGCCATCATACCAAGGTGAAGGAACATGTTGTAGTATTCCCATAATCTAGATCTTGTGCTTGTCAAATGAAGGAGCTTTTGCCCAAACAAACTCAGACACCCACTGCCCCTTTCTTCATTGAATTCCCCTTCATCTTCAACTTCAAAAACAGCACTAACAACTTCTTCTTTTGCATACTCAGTTGTATAAAAACCTTCCAAACTGTTGTAATCTCAGTCATAAAGCAAGAAATTAATAAATAATCAGCAGCTTGACAAGCTAATCCATGTCCCAATGTGGCATCCTCATTCTTCGTTCCATCCTTGTCAACTAAGGTGGAAGAACACTCCATATTCCCAAATACAAATGCAACTGAAATTAGGTGGGGGCTGCTATAAATGATGACAACAACATCAATGATGGTAGTTTGGCTCATGGCTGCCATAAAAATACTTCCCTTCTCACTTGGGGTAGATAACACCTCATTCCCCAACTCTTGAGTACATTCTTCACTCAACAACAAACTTGGAAAGGCAAGCTTGAGCATCATGCAAAACTGATCCAAACACCTAGAGTTACCTTGTTGTAGTGGCCTCCATGGCTGCCCAAAAGATGGTCTAGGCTGCCCTCTTCCCGCTGTCCTAGGTTGGGTTGTACCTTCCTCAAAGCCTTTATGTTTCATTCCCAATCCAAGTATTGGAGGGACTCTATTTCTATGCAAAATGAAACCTTTTTGCATCCACAAACTTGCCATCCTCTATTATGGCATCTTCATCTTCAGCTACAATCCCATATTCTTCACCATATGCTCAGATGGATAATAATTTCAGTTGCTCTTTCTTCTTTATTCCTATGCCTACACAAAGAGCAAACACATTAAAAGAAACAAGAGTTCTCAATATCATTTCTTCATGCCTCATAGGTATGGAAGCTAGCTCTTTTCCATGGCTTGCAATCATCTCATATTCTCCACCCAAGTGATAGATATTAAAAAGTTCACCTAAGGCTGTCCCAAACACAGCTGTAACCATGTGTTTTGTCCCCCAAATTAGAAGGATAGTGGCTGGGATCCTTCTTATGACAGTTGAAACCACATTAATGATGATAGTAGATTGGAAACCCTTCATCCTCATGGCTGGATGCTCATCTCCGGTTGTCAAAAAAATGGATAGGGAGTTGAAACTATTGCAGACAATGAAGAAAAAAGTAGCTGTCAAACTGAAAGCCCTTCATGAATCTCTTCAAAACAATGTAGTGGGGCCTACAAATGAGTCATTTTTGACTGAAAATGCTCCGAAGGATTGGAAACTATCCCTTCTCATGACTGTCCTCTTTTGTGTGGCACCAAACCGAATGTTGGACAAGCTGGAAATGTCTATAACAACAATACAAACATTTATGGCAACATGTTTTAAAACCCACCAATCAAGACTTTTATTACTTCCAATCATTCCTCCAAATCCCAGCTGAGTTATAACGTTCGAATAACAAGATAACAACCATCCCGCTCAATTTCAAACACAAAATTCATGAACTTAACTTCTACTTTTATTGGAGCACTCCCTCCAAGAGCCTGCTTATCAATTAGGAATTCAAAATCCTTATAACATGACTGTTTTGAAAATAAAATTGTAGGTTTTACCTCATTATGTGTTGCCCATATGTCTTGCCTTCTTCCAAAAGTTCTTCCCCTCCTCTTGGTTGTAGCAACTTGAGGAATCCCATGTGTCATGCTTGGAAGCACAACCTCTTGGCCATCAAGCTTGAGCCTCAACTCCATGATTTGGTAGTCTTGGGTAAATTTTCCCAAAGAGTGTAGCCATGGCACTCCAAGTACCAAATCCGTATCTTCATTACAATTCACATAGAAATCACCACTTAGAGTGTTCTTCACTTTATCACCATGTCCACTATGTTGTCCATGATGACCACCCATTATACTATGAAGCATCAAACTCGACATAGGCTCATTCTTTTCAACAAGCTGCCCATGGTGACACAAGTATGGCAGTGATATAGGAAGAGACCAAAAAACTGAAATGTAATTTTCAATATCATACCTTGGGTTGTCCTTCACTTGTTCATCTTCTTTTGCCGAATGAAGCATGGTTGAGATCTCTTCATATTCAACTAGTGAAGCTCTTCCCACCTTGAATTCATCCATATTTTGTTGGCATGTAACGAACCGTTACACAAAAACCTCGAGGTTTTAGTGAAATCCGCACATGAGGATCATAACATTCCACCACACTTCCGTAGCCTAGACCTTGGGCTAGATTTGCGCCCATATAGCGGGACCCCACCCTACCCTATATGAGCCCCGCGAACATTGGAATGTCGGCATAGCTACCTACCCGTGTCGGGACTCGAACACAGGTGGTCACTCGATACCAAATGTAACGAACTGTTATACCAAAACCGTGAGGTTTTAGTGAAATCTGCACATGAGGATCATAACATTCCACCACACTTCCGTAGCCCGGACCCCGGGCTAGATTTGTTGCCCGTATAAGCGGGACCCCACCACCTCTATATGAGCCCCGGCGAACACTTGCAATGCTTTGGCATAGCTACCGTGTTGGGACTAATGCTATGTACCTTGGGATATGGTATTATAATATATATGGGTTGATGGAGATGCTTTGACATGTGGCACACATCCCTTTAGTTATATGTATGGGTTCACATGGGATATAATCTTATAATGTATATGGGTTGATGGAGATGCTTTGACATGTGGCACACAAACCCTTAGTTATATGGGCTCACATAGGAATTAGTTATATTGGGTAATGAGTCGGCCTACATTGGGATTAGGTGTTACCCATCCTATTTAAAGGATGTGAGTATCATTATGAGGTGGTCGATTGAGTCTTCTACTTGGTAGAGGTATATTGGAGGTGTCCCCCTCGAAGTGGATTCCCATTTTGGGAGATTGTGGAGTTACTCGTCCCTTAAGGAGCATTGTATGGTGTTGCCCTACCTTAAGGGTATTATTCTGCATATATTGATTATTTGGGCATCTTGGCCCCCCATATATCTTGTGTTTTATTATCTTCTGCAATTTATTGATTTATTATATGCAAGGTTCATATCAAGTGGTATCAAAGCAATGATCCGAGCAATTTGTGGGATGAAACCCTAATGTTGGTGATTCGTCTATATCTAGAGATCTACTTGGAATTTTTCAGATATTTTTGTGGAGAATGGATACATAGTTCAAGTGATCTTCCCTCCAAATTTCAGATTTTTTGGAGCTATTTTGCAAAAGTTGTGTCCGTTTTAGGGTTGAAACCCTAATTCTAAGGTTTCATATATATCTTTTGAATAATGACGAATTAGGAAATAATTTTTTTGGGTTTATGTGAATATATTCAAAGGTGATACCACTGAAATTTCAGAATTTTGGATCTATTTTGTCAGAGTTATTGCAATTTTATTGTTTTTCAATATTTTGCTCCACAGGCCACAATTTTAGGAATTTTCCTAACTTTCTTACATTTTCGGAAATATCTCAAAAATTAAATTGGGGTTTGTATTCTGTGATTTCGATTTTTGGCCGAACTTTAGCCGAAAGGGTTAGAACAAGTTTTGATCAAAAGGGTCTATTCCTAAAACCCTAGTTTTGTGGATCATGGGGATGGTAACTTTTTTTGAGATGGCAGGATTGATGCTAGAGAATGGTGGAACAAATTTAGGGATAAATTCTCTAAACCATCGATATTTGGTTATTCAAGTTGTGGATTAGTGGCCCTGCATGGATTTGGTTTTCTGAGTTAGAAAAAGAAAAGTCTAATTGGTCTTTGGAGGAACTGGAACAAGTTTTCATGGATAGATGGGAAACAAAAGAAGAATTTAATGATAATAGTGAGGAAGAGGAAATAGTAGAAGAAAAGAAGCAAAAGAAGAAGAAGAAGAAGAAAATGTTGATGATGAAGCTTTTACACAGATAGTGCATCTCCAAGGAAGGAAGCTTCAATATTTCAGTTTGAAGGGTGCATTCAAAGAAAAAAGGTAATTGTTTCCATAAACCCTAGCAACAAATATAACTTCATCAATATGGATGTAGCTCACAATCTACATGTGCAAACAAAGCATATCAAGGAATCTCAAATGGATGGTAAGGAGATTCAAGTTTTGATATGGTAATATAATATATATGGGTTGATGGAGATGCCGACATGTGGCACACATCCCCTTAGTTATATGTTGTGTCACAGGGTTCGGCGATTTTTGGACATGAAGTTCGAAAATCGCCGAACCTCATTCGATCCCCAAAAAATCGCCGAATATTCGTTATTATTCGGTATTAAAAAAATCTTTAAAAACGCTTTATAAAAAACCTAAAATAACCCTAAAACAACAGTCTGAGTTTATAAAAAGTCGTCGGCGTATGGGTTTTATCATTCATGCGAGTGTGACTGCAAATTTGTTTGACGAGTTCGTGATTTAAATTTGCTGGCTTCCGCTTCGACCTGGTTTGCTTCTGATTTGCGTGGCTTCCGTTTGACCTGGTTTGCTTCTGGTTTGCCTCTGCGACCAGTTCGTGGCCTTCCGTTTGCTTCCGTAGCCTCTTCGTGACTTCGTGGCCTCTTCGTGACTTCCGTGGACCGTAGCCTCTGTGGCGAGTTCGTGGGCTCTGTGACCGCCGAGTTCGTGGCCTCGGTGAACAGTTCTTCATCTTCCATTACCAGCGCCGCCAGGTATTTTTCGAGCTTTTCTTTTGTTTGATTTTGTTTAAAATATATATTATACTTTATAGATGGTTCGATTAGGTTTACATATATTTTATATTTTATATTTTATAATGTATAATGTATAAATAAATTATATGTAAATATGTAAATATTTAAAAATATATATGTAGTCATTGAATTTATATGACTGTAGACTGTAGTTATATAAATTATGTAGTCTTTAGTTTTAACTTTTACATATACTTTATAAATGTAATTATTTATAAAGTATTTACATTTACTTTATAAATAATTTACATTTACTTTATAAATTATACATATAGTTTTACTTTACTTTATAAATTATACTTTAATTTTTATATTTACATATACTTTATCAATGTAATTATTTATAAAGTATTTACATTTACTTTATAAATAATTTACATTTACATTAAATGTATATAAATTATGTAGTCTTTAGTTTTTATATTTACATATACTTTATAAATGGTTCGATTAGGTTTATAACTACGTTTACATGACTACATTTACATATAATTATGTAGTCTTTAGTTTAAATTTACATGTAAATATTTAAAAATATATATGTAGTCATTGAATTTTGTAGTCATATATTTAAATTTAAAAAGTTAAACTTGTTTATAATGTATTTAACTTCGTTGTAAATTTGTAATATTATTTAATATTGTGTTATTTGAATGCAGATTGTAATTCGATGGGACCCCCAAAATCAAATGCTGAGGGATGGAAACATGTGAGCCGCGACGGTAACAACCTCAAGTGCCACTTGTGTGGTCATGTTTTTACAGGTAGTTTGACAAGGGCAGTGGACCACTTACTTGGGAATTCAGCCGGTCGGGAGGAGGGGTTACAGCATGTGGATCAGTGACTCCAGAGATTAGAGTTGCTCTAGAGAAAGAGCAATCCTCTTCGATTGTAGGAAAGATGCAATCGGCCCAAAAGAAACAGAGAGTCCAAGAGAACATGTCTAAGTTCACGACATCTGTTGTGTCTTCTTCTACCACTATGCCCAACACCTCAATAGGTGGATCAATGGGGAGTGCAACATTGAAAAATTTGTGGAAACCATTAGAAAAACAACATGTGGATGATGCATTCGCCGATTTATTTTATTCAAGTGCCATTCCATTCAATGTAGCTAGGAATCCACATTTTCAAACGCAATTCAGAAAGTTGCAGAGTTTGGCAAAGGCTACACACCTCCTTCTTCAGAGGCTTTGAGAACAACTCTTTACAGAGGTCAAAAGATAGGGTGACTGAGAAATTATTTGAGGTCAAAGCCTCTTGGAGGGCAACAGGTGCACAATATTGAGTGATGGATGGTCAGATATATGTCAGAGACCACTGATTAATGTTTTGGTGGCTTGCCCTCAAGGTGTTGTGTTCTTGAAGGTGATAGACACCATGAACCATAAGAAAACTTCAGAGTATATTTTTGAAATATTAGAGGAAGCCATTCTTGAAATAGGTGTGGAAAATGTGGTTCAAGTGGTTACTGACAGTGCTGCAAATTGTGTGGGAGCTGGAAAGCTAATTGTAGAGAAATACCCACAAATATACTGGAGCCCATGTGCAGCACATTGTTTGGATTTGTTGTTACATGACTTGGCTAAATTTCCATGGATACATGAAGCAATTCATAGAGGGAGAGCAATTGCAAATTTTATCAGAAATCACCGCCTCACATTGAATCTCTACAGGCAGCATGCATCGAGGGAGTTGTTGAGGCCATGTGAAACAAGGTTTGCTTCATTTTACATCACTTTGAAAAGAGTGGTTGAAGAGAAAGCAGCTCTAAGATTTGTTGTGTTCCAGTGAGTGGGAAAATTCAGTGCTTTCTAAAGGTCCTAAGGGGAAGAACATAGAGCAAATTGTTTTAAATAGCAATTTTTGGGAAAGTGCAACAAAGGTTTTAAATGTGTGTGAACCAATTGTTGATGTGCTTCGCATGGTTGATGGCGACACCCCTTGTCTCGGTATGCTTTATGAGAGCATGGACCGTTGCAAGGAAGCTATTCAAAAAGCACTAAATAATGTGGAAGGAGACTACATGGAGATATGGAATACAATTGATTATAGATGGAAAATGATGCACACACCTTTACATGCAGCAACATGCTATTTGGAGCCTAAGTTGTTTCAGGTAGATAGAGATAGTGATCTTGAGGTTATGACAGGGCTTTATGAAGCCATTGAGAAGTTCGAACCAGATCCGACAACCGCATGTCTAATTAGAAAGCAGTGTTGGAAATACAAGGCAGAGAAGGGATGTTTGGAATGTCAACAGCCAAATATGACATGTCACAAGCTGACATGCTTGGGTACAGATGGTGGAAGTCATATGGAGCACAAACACCTGAATTGCAACGCTTTGCCATTCGAATATTGAGTCAAGGAGCAAATTCATCAGCGTGTGAGAGGAACTGAGCTGCTTTGACCACATCCATTCTAAAAAGAGGAACAAGTTGTCTAGAAAATTGGGAGATCTTGTTTATATTCGTAGCAATTTACAATTGTCTATGAACAATGCAACAAAAGACTCCACCTCTTCTTTGCAACATAAAATTCCAGATAACACAATGGATGCAGATGAGCCTGACTTTTTGGATGATGAATTGAGTGTTGCATCTAGTGATGATGATACTGCATCAACTCAACCAAGTGCTCTTGATGACTTGGAACTTGTTTAAGTTTGAGTCTTGACTCTTAATTGTAACTTTTTGACGATTTCATATGTTCCTGATAGTTTAACTTTGATAAGCATGGTTTATAAATGTAACAGAGACATCTTTTTATATAGATTTCAAGTTTATATAATAATGTTTTAGCTATTTTGAAAAAATTGTGCATTTATATCTTATTTAAAAATAAAAATGAAAATTATAACAGCCGAATTTAATCATGAATTTTTTTACCGAATTTTATCATTGTCGAACTTAATCCGAATTTAATCCTTGCCGAACACGAACACGAACATGAACCTGGTGACTTAGGTCACGATGAAACCTTGGAAGTCTTCCATCGTCAATCTCATCCTAGTGACCAAGCTTTCATCAATGAAGTTGTGGGTAGCCCCACTATCTATCAATATGGTGACTCTTTGACCATGTAGGACACCTCTAACTTGAAATGCATAGTATGTAGGAGCTCCTGGATAAGGTAGCAAGTGTGCCATCCGTGAGAACCACTTCTTCTTCCTTTGCTTGTTCTTCGGCTTCTTCCGGATCAGCACTTTCTTCTTCTTCTTCCTCGTCTGAAATTACCTCAATGTAATGGGGCTGCCCCTTTGCCAAGGCAACGATGTCCTGTGTCCATGGATCCTTGTAGCTGAAGCATAATTTTTTCCTTCTTAGCTCATTTTTTGCCTCTTATCTCCTTGTTTTTCGCAACCCTCTTGGATCTGAATTCCATTGATTTGACTTACCTTGCTGTCCAAAAGTTGTTGTTTTTTGCTCCCCACTTAGAGCTGTCTTTGGCTGTCCAAATGATCCCTTTTGCTGCCCAAAAGGTACAGTCCTATGTTGTCCAAAAGGCAAAATTTTGCTTTTAGGGACTGAAGTTTCAAGATCCAAAGATTTTTTTATAGCTTCTTGTAGAGAGGAAGGGTTGAAAGCCTTCACTAGGCCTCTAAGTGGTTCCGCTAGGCCTTCAATGAACAACACCACAAGCCTTCGTTCACTCACATCCGGAACCATCACTGCAAGCCTCTGAAATTTAGAAATATATTTATCCACTAATCCTTCTTGTTTGAGTTGAGCCAACTCCTTAAAGTGGGTCTTCGGATCTATTCTATCAAACCTCTCTGTTAGACATTGGCTGAATTCTTCAATTGTTATGATAGATCTGTGTCCTTGGGTGATCAACCCATGGTACCACCATTCATGTGCTACCCCTTCCAAATGTAAGGTGGCAAATTTGAGGGCTTCTTCCTCATACATGGGATTCAAAGACATGTGTCTAACTTCTGCAACCATGATCTTGTTGAACACTTATCGGATCTGTCATAAGAAGGAAGAGTTACCTTTCCCAATCTCTGTTTGTATATGTCTCTTCGTGGCTGCTCTTGTTGAACTCTTCTATTCTTTCTGGTGCCCTTACTATTCTTCAACTGGCAGAAATCTCTAAGGACAACATATCTTGCACCCTGTAGCTGAGGGCTGTATATTCCTCACCCCATGCCTCTAGGTCCTCTGTGTCACTTGGTGGATCTAACTCAATTGGATGTTCTTCTCTTTGAAGGAATTTGGCTCTGAATATTTGAGGAGGTTTAATGGAGGTCCTTGCTTGACTGGAAGAGCTTCCTTCACCATTATGTTGGCTAGATTTTCTGCATAGCACAAAACCTAGGCAAATCATGAGATAAATCTCCCTCATTTAACCAATGAGGCTCCCATGTCGATTTGTCAATTTAAGTATGCTCATATCTAAATGGGGTTTTACTTTAACTATTCAATTCATGAACCATAACTGAACAGTTCTGCAGCAAGTAAGCAGTTGTTTTAAAGAAAGGAAATGTTATAGAAGAAGGTAATTACGTAAACACATAGAAGAAATGGGGAAGATGTGCATCCCAATCAGTAGATGGCAGAGTTGATTGCATGCACATAGAAGAATCCAATAGATATAAACATAGAATTCTAAAACAAAGGCAGCTCTAGATCCAGATCTAAAATAACACAAAGTTTATTAAGAGATCTAAGATTAAAAACAAGAAACACAGTACACCGTGACACAAAGTTCTCCGGAAACCTGCTCCTTTGTATTCCTTTGCTCCAAGTGGCTCTCAGGGGTTCAGCACAAAGTCTAGAACACAAGATTGCTGCTTACAAATTCTGATGATTAACCCGAAGGTTCTTCCTCTACTTATAGAATGTAGAGGGGCAATTACAAGTTGGAAGCTTTTAGTTGAACTGGCACATGTGGAAGTCGGAAAAGAAACAACTGGCAATCTCCTCCTAGAATTTCTTTTGTATGACACGTATTATTTGCAGAATCGAAAATAGAACCTTCTATTTTGCACGTGCCACCTATCTCCAAGTAGTTGACTTCTTCAAGTAATGGCTTTTAAACCAATCACTTAAGTTGTATAATTTAATTAATCGCTCAATTACTTTTTGGAGGAAAGAAGGAAGTGGAAAGTTGCAGTCTTGTCCTTTTTATGTCTCGCATGCAATTGATTCTTTTGCCTTTGATTCTCACCAAATCGATCTCGGGCAGCAGTGGATCTGGAAACAAGCTGGAATTGAAAACGACTGGATCTGGAAACAAGTTGGATCTAGAAGCGGCTGAATTTTGCCTTCACCTTGTCTTCTCTTTTATCCTTGAAGCTTTTGCAGTTCTTCTCCAGTACATGCATCAATGCAATGTTTGCCGTAGATAACTCATCATCCTTATTTTTAATTGCATATGAGTAATTAAAAATTTTGAAAGCACTCCGGATGAATGAAAATTCAATGAAGGCTTCAACTGGAAGATGGGAGCATTTGCACAAGATCTTGGAAGGAATTTTCCATGCACTGACTTCTTCACGGGCTACATTCGAAACAAGAGGATGAAGCCTTTGTGTCGGAAGCTTTTGCAACTATGAGATCTGGATCTGGATCTGCATATGGATTTGCATCTGCATCTGGATATGGATCTCGCACTGTATAACAAACTCGCAAACAAACTAGGGTGTGGATGGAAAACATGCAAGTCGAATAATTCCACTTGCTTTTAATCTGCGCACGCATGAGTGAAGTTTTTCCGCTTACGGATCTAAGTCAATCATCAATTCAAAGAGGCTCCGAGCCTAGATCCGTGTCTCCATGTTTGCAAGTTTAAAGTGATGCATGACTCTGTTGTGCTTTCTTTTTCATCTCTCTTCGCCATGGCTTTGTCTTTGTCTAAATAATTCTTTTTCTTCTTACTTGGCCGGATTTCTTCAATACTGGTGTAGATCTGGTATTTCTTCAGATTCGAGGATATGTGCAATGTATTGGACATTGATTAAAGCTCATTTTCTTTTGTAAAACACCTGTAATGAATTCTTGCAATTAATCCAGACAAAGATGGCCACCGTAGCATGAATAGTGAATTTTAATTATAAAAATCTGCACTTTTCAAGTCTGCTGCCCCAAAAATTGGTGTTTAATTTGCACATAAAGAGAGCATGAATCTTTTCAACAACACCTGAGCACCTGTAACACCTATGCAAACAATTATGCAGACAAAGATCAACCTCCTTCAAAGCATGCGCCAAATTTGGAAGCTTTTAGCCTTGTTTCCACCTTGCCTGAGCAAAATCCTTCTTCAAATGGGGCACACTTTTCCTCTTGGCTGCAATTCTTTACCTGTGAATTAAATAATTCACCCATATGGCAGCCCATGCTTATATAACCCTCACAATTCTATAATTAATAATTGCCCTTCCTATTCCTGGCAATTAATTAATTAAAAATCATGTTCTCTCTTTAAAAATAGCATGTTTAAGGACAGCCATCCATTAAATTAAATTTAATCAATTTAATCATCCACTCTTCACTTCACTTAAGCTTCACAGTGTGCTTTGACCATAGCCACTGAAAATAGAATTTAATTTAATCAATTAATACTTTAAAAAGTATTATTTCCTTCTCAAAAGGGGCTGCATTAAATAAATTAAATTTATTTAATTTTGGAATTCTATTTTTAAATTCCTTTTGTCCACTTCCCTTTGTTGACTTTTCCACAAGCCTGGGTGCCAAAATTGGGTGAATAAATATTAACAAATATTTATTTAATGCATTATTATTCACCCAAGGTGGGTCGCACTTTTTAGCATAATAGAATTCTATTTTTAAAAACACATGGCAATGGGAATTTTTACCCTGCAAGGCAGCCCCGAAATCCCATGATCCACTTAAGTGATTTGACTTTGACAATGGGATTATTTACCCTGCAAGGCAGGCAATAAAATCCCATGATTTCACTTAAGTCACTTTTCTTTTATTTCACCATGGGAATTTTTACCCTGCAAGGCAGGCAATAAATTCCCACCTGCCTGCTGCCTCTAACTTTCCCACTGCAGCTTAAGTGAATTTTATATCACGGGAAAAAGTACCCTGCTAGGCAGGTACAAAATTCCCACCTTGCTCGCTTCTATTTTTCCCATTGCAGCTTAAATCCTTTGTTTTCCAAAAATGCACCCAACCCCGCAGGGGCTTTTCTCGTGCACGACTTCGCTTTTTCCCAGTGATCCAGACCTCCGATGGCGACTTCCTCTGGGCATAACATGCGTATGTTCTCCAGCTACTCCACGGCAAAAATCGGGCTTACCCGACAAAGGAATTGTTCTAGAGAAATTTCACAGAAAACGAAACGGGAAAACACAAAAACACGAAAAATTGTCAAAAGTCACAAATAAAGCCCAAAACTTATTCCTTGTTAAAATCCTTCTGGTACAAGGGAATAATGATATGTTCGATCATAATAGAGTTAAAACGAAGCGCAAATAGCCTCATACGGGGCTCAAAATAATTAAATACAAATTTCCCATGCAGACAAATCCCGATGACAGAATATAACAATTTTGGGCATCTGGGTATTTGGCAAAAAAGGCTAATATGACTCTTTGGGAATATCCTGACACAATACAAGAACTTTCAGGCAATAAAAACACAAAACAACCCATTATTTTAAAAGTACGAAATTTTTTCGGATAGGGTAGTCATAGATTTCAGGATGAAATCTGGGGACACTACATTATTTACTTGTTGCTCCTTGGGTGGTTGATCTGTTTGCATTGGGACCATGGAAAGCCTTAGCCAAGTCCATGATAGATACGCCAATGCATCACGCATTTCCCTTTGAGATTCCCTCAAAGCATGTTGAAGAGATTGTTGCAAGGACTGCTGCAAATCTTTCTGACTCCGTGTGATTACTTCTTGCAGAAAACTCATGTCATCTCGTAGGAGGAGCTCTTTGCTCTAGATCATCCATGGTTTCTTTCCTTGGAGTCTGATTTCTTCTCTGATAAACCTAAGCTTGTTTCTCCTTGTGCATCAAGATTTGATTTCCTTTCATAAGATGACAAGAATCACCGTTCTGATACCACTGTAATGTCCCCAATGGGAGATATTCTAACCAAAAGGGAACACTAGAAAATTCGGATTTATTACAGCAAGCTGGAAATGAAGATATAAGGATAGTAATGTATATTTTCTTCCACAAAACAAAGATTTGAAATAAACCCGGGTAGAACGAATTGTTTTGGAGAAAAATAGCCACAAAATAACTCAACTCTCATATCAAAATGCCCAAATCTTTTGCCAAAAATATTGATAATAAGTTATGAATGCAAAAACACCAAAATACAGAATTTTAAAGATCAAAACAAGAGTTGAAAATTTATTATATGTCTGCATAGGGACAACTTACAAAAATGTCGGGAAAAAAATGATCCCAAACCCAAATTCATTGAAACAAAGTTGAATACAACCTCTAAAATTATGAATAAGACAAATAGTGTTGAGATTTGGAATAGCTGTGCCCTAGAATGCACCAAACTTCACCCACAAAGGGGTCGTTACCATAGAAAAGGGCTGGAAATGGAGGTAGAAATCCTCAATAACAACCTTGCCTTCAAACCCTAGTTGAAAGTGTCGTAATTCTGCAATATTGAGACTCAAATCACTGTTGGAAATCTGAAAACACTCTTTAAAGCTCAATAGAAACCCTTGAAATGGAGGATCTTCACAAAGGATGAAGAGTTTTTGTTCTTCACCTTAGCAAGAGAGGGTTTCCGTCCTCTAATGCAACCACCCAAAGGGTTTTCGTCCTTTAGTGGAGGAATGGAAGAGCAACAACCCAAAACCAAGCAATTGATATAAAAATAGCTAATAGATGATCTCCCAAGTGTGGCGACTTGCTTTTATGCTTGGAAGGGGCACAAATCTCAACACAAGAGGCCCAAATGGTTCGCCCCACTTTGGAAGGAATTACTTTATATTTAATATTTTATTTCCCCCCTTTTCTCCTTCATATGGTTCGCTTTTTCTCCTTGGGGAATAAAATAAAAATAAAGTGTTTATTTACTTTATTATTTTATCACTAATAAAATAATTAAAGTGCTTATAATAAAAATTACTATGCACTAAAATTAGATTATTAGGATTAGTTTCCCTTATTCTCCACCCCTTAGCCAATGGGAAACCAATAATAGGCTAAGGGTCTTCAAACCTGTTAGTTTTGAGAAGGGGATATTACAAAGTGGGTCCGTTGTTGTTGCAAAATTAATTATTATACTTCAACTAGGGTTCTAAAAACTCATTTCTTGGTTTGTATTTGCTCTAAAATAATTATTATTGTTCCCTACATGCTTTGGATGGTGTAAAAGTGGTATTGGTGGTGAATAATTGCAATTTCCCTCTTGCTGTCATAAGATTTCAAACTGTTGTAGCTTGCTGTTATAAATTTCAGTTTTCTGTGGTTTGGGTTGGTGCCATTTCTCTTTTTCTTTCAGCTCAGCCCGGAAAGGGGCATTACAGACTGTGGGTGTGGCTCGAATGCTTAATGTTAGATTTACTGCTAGGGCAGTTTCTTTTCTCCTTCCATTCGTAATTTTCTTTGATACTCTTTGCATCACAGTAGGTCCGCACCAATGTACGGATGTTGCAAGCTTTATGTCTTGTTGGATGTAGAATCGCAACCCATAGCAATACATGAGAATTTGGTGAACTCATTATCATGTATACCAATCATTGCCAGTAGGGGGTTTTATTCCGACTGATAGCACCCACCTAGCATAACGCTTCTCATTTGAGTGTTTCGTGCAGTTGTGGTGGTCACACCACTTCTTCATGTCCTTTTGTGGAATTTTATCCAATGAAGACTTCTTTGAGTCAGGTTTTGACCAAGGGTGTGTGCTCGACAGCATACAATTTAATTTACTATCAGTTTCTTCAATCTTGATTGCATAATGGTAGGTCTCCACCAATGTTCAGATGTTTGCAAACTCTTAGTCTTCTTGGATGTAGAACCAAACCGGCTGCAATACTTGACAATTGGTGCAACTCACTATCATGTATACCAATTCCTGTTGGCTAGCCATGAAAGGTGTTTGTATAATCTTGCAAGCTTTGGTATCATCATTGGCATAGTTAATGCATGATTTTGAACTAGTCATCATAATTATTTATTGAGTAGTGTTTCTCTCTGACAGTCTCTAAAAAATTGTCCCATGGTTTGAATGGGGCAGCCTTCAGATATTTCTTTCCATCATCATCTTCTTGATGACAAAATGATCCCCACAATTTTTAACATGCAAGAAAGCTTTCAAGGGTGCAAATGTGATCTTTTTATTGTCATAGAAATATGATTCCAATTGGTCGATTCATTTTTCCAAGTCATAAACATCACATTTTTTTCAGAAAGAGGAATGTCGAATTTTACCTCAAGGGTGTTAGGCCTTCAAACACTTTCTAAAAGATGTTGTGGATACAAAATCAAGCATGACTCATGAAAAATGTTCGTGAATGGTCTCGTCTCCCACCTTTGCCTCTCAAGGGCTTCCTCAACCAATTCTTTGAAAGGATCTCTTGTTCCCTTTCTTACCATCTGAGATCATTTGAACTAACAAGGAAGATAATCTGAAGGGTTGCGTGTCTCGAGACTGCCTCTTATATTCTGACCTTGTTCAATGGGAAATGCAAGAATTGAACATGCTTCTATATTACCATTGATTTGTATTTAATGGGGAATCTAGTGGACTACACACTAATTTGCATGAATTCAATGGGCTATAAAAGTGATGAACCAAGTCAAAGAAACGACGCAATGAATAGAAAAATACAATGTAAATGTAACTTCATTGAAGCCAAGAGTCGTATACAAGAAGGGTAGCAATCTCGAGAAGAGATGTGAAGCTACAAAATTCTAGGTTTTACATTTGGATGCCATTTCCTCTATACATATTTTTAGTTGAAAATGGACATTCTAAAAATAGAAAATGAAGTTGTTTCAACCTGGAATCCAAAACCTCATGTGACAAGTGCTACCCCAAGAAGTTGAGAAGTTTTGTTATGATCCGAAACTCATAAAAATACAAAAATATAGTTGTTTTTCTATTATAAGTGTTTTTTTATATTTTCATATTTTGCAATTTTTGTGGTCCTTTGGAGCAGAATTTGGCCTTTGGAAGGTCTGCAGTAAAGAAATGTCAAATGCATAATATTTTGTGGCATCTAAACTAGTTTGTTTCGTAATCTTTCCAAAGACATATTGTGGTTTCAAATTTTGAGCGAGATGTACTAGGAGGTGTTATTTATGAATTAAACAATTTAACATCTTCCTAAATTAGCTTCTTTTGACTTCCATTATCCACTATAAAATGTAGGGATGTTTCCTTCACCAAAGTTGGGAGTGGAAGAGATGTTTTGCGTCCTCTGGCTCGGCAAGGGACACTTGTGTCATGGTAACAATAAAGTTTGGATCAGCCAATAGGATTTTCTTCCATTTTCGTCGAAACAAGTAGGAAGGTTTGTATTCCAGTTCATATGGCCTACCTAGCATAACACTCATTTGAGTGGTTTGTGTTCTTGTGGTGGTCATGCCACTTATTCAGTCTTTTTGTGGACTTTTATCCGATGAATACTTCTTTGATTTTGTTAGATTCACGACCGGTGCTACTTTCTTTTCTCCCCCTCAATATTTAATTTCCTTCATTCTTCTTTGCATAACAATAGGTCTCCACCAATGTCAAATGTTTGCAAACTCTATGTGTTCTTGTATGTAGAACCACAATCCGCTGCAATACTTGAGAATTTGGTGCCTTTTACTATCACGCATACCAATTCCTCCCGATAGGGGATTTTTAATTCTAGATGATAGTGTTCTTGGACCTTGTTGGACCACCATATAGGAGGCAAGCCATAGCATAGAAGATTCTTATTATCCAAGGCCCAGTTAGCCAAACCATCTGCAATTTTATTTCTTTCACAAGGAATGTGGTTGTATTGCACTTCTTGAAATTTCTCCTTCATTGTTTTTATCTTCCAAACCTCTTCCCAATTCGCCAATTGGGAGAAGGATCAACCCTATTGTCAAACAACAACTTCATAATGATTTGAGAGTCTGAGTATATTTGAATTTCCTGCCATCCACTTGTATACTTTTATATATAGCTTTCACCTCCGCAATATTATTGGTAGTAATACCCAGATTCTCTGCAAAAAGGAACTGCACCTCACCTTCCTTGTTTCTACCAATGCCTCCCATAACAACTTTCCTGGATTTCCTCTGGAAGCTCCATCTGTATTCAGTTTTCCATAACCCAAAGTAGGGTCTTTGGATTGACTTTCTTTCACGATTTTCTTATTAATATGAAAATGGGGCAAAGAAGCATCGCTAAGATCAAGAGATAGTTGATTGCAAATATGCTCCCATTCCGTAGAAAGAGTATGGGGCAAAGATATCTTGTGTTTTAGACTTTCAGCTATATTGATTTTAGTTTTCTCCCAGACATAAGATCTGTCTTTGTTGATTTGCTGGAAAATTCTACTATTTCTTTCTTTCCAAATATTCCATAGGAGAAGAGAGATACCACTCCATAGCATCGGGAGAAGATTTTGTCCTTTAGGGAGAAGTCTCTGCCACTCTTTGAAAACCTGCTCAAGGGAGCCAAAATTATTCCAGTGCAGTTTAAACAGAGCAACAAGTTGTTGCCATATGTGAATAACCCAGGGACAAAGGAAAAAAAAATGAGTAGAAGATTCTTCATCCTGTAAGCATAAAGCACATCTAAAAGGGCCCCTGTTAAGACTATGATGAATAAGAAGCCAAACAAAAAAACTAACTTTAGGCCACATACCTGGCTGCCATAAGTGCTTAAAGAGAAATGAAGAGGATGAGGATTATCTCAAGGAGGCATAGCTTTGTGGACACTTTGTATAATTACCAGAAGGGTCTTGTCCCCATCCCAACTTGTCTGGAAATGGGGAAGAAGAAAGAGGACGAGCCTTCAACACATTATGCAACAAAATCTGAGCATCATGCTCTATAACAAGCGGCCATTCAGAAACCGGAATCCACTCTTTTCACTCTCCCAAGGATGAGTAGACGGTTTACCATAGTGGGCTACCTTAACCCAACCAATATCCTGCATTTGCTTCATAATAGGCTTGAACTGAGGAAATTGAAGGATGAGAGGGGGTGTCCATCCCAAGAATCAGTCCAAAAATTAGCTAATTGCCCATTATTAACAATCCAGAAGAGCTGCCTTTTAATAATTTCCTCTCCCATTCTGATAAACATCAAGGTCGGAGAACCCTTAGTAGGAAGGGATGATCTAATAATTTTCTCCGGGGGATTATTTTCAGCATACTTTGCTCTGAAAGTGGCAGCCCAAAGATCATTAGGATAAACAAGCAACCTCCAATATAGTTTAGCAGCTAAGGCTTTATTCTGCTTAGGGGAAGATCTAAATCCCAAACCACCTTCCTTTTTTGGCTGGCAGAGAGTTTCCCATTTAACTAATGACCATTTTTTCTTATCTTGAACTCCACTCCATAAGAACTTCTGGCAAATAGAATCCACTTGTTTCAAGATAGTTCCAGGAATGTTTAACACGAGGCAATACATATCGACATACCTACCATAGTAGACCCCAACAGGCGGGGTAAAATTTAACTTTTGCCTACTACTTATGTTTTTCCCTCAAAAACAACTTAAGTGAAAAGTGGAAAAGTAGACCCCAAAGGTGTGGGGTAAAATTTTACACACTTTCATTTGCTTATGTTTTTCCCTTTAAAGCAACTTAAGTGAAAAGCGGAAAAGTAGACCCCAGAGACAGGGGTAAAATTGTACTGCATGCTGCCGCTTATGGTTTTCCTCAAAAGCAACTTAAGTGAAAAGCAAAGAATTGGACCCTAGCAGTGGGGTAAATTTTACCTTCCTCCCCCCATGTTTTTCCCTTGGCTTATAGCCAAAAAGTGCGACCCATCCTTGCATTATTAAATGCCTAAAAGCTGACTTCTTTTAATTGTTGGGAAGCATCCAGTTTTGGCGCCTAGGGTTGGAAAGGCTTCCTTTTTATTATTTTGGCTATCTGCATGTTGATGTGAGTGCATGGGTGAATAAAATAATATTTTTAGCTTGCTTGGCATGCAAACAAAGTCTAAAAATAGAGGGCAACAGGCTTTATAATCAGATCTTGGTGAAGAAATTAGATATTCATGCTATATAGACTGCATACTTATCTGAATTATTTGCAGGAATACTTCATTTATGCCCATATTGGTGAAGAAAGCAGAAGTCAATGTCTGATACATTGAAAATATCTTCAGAATTAGAGGAAGAAATAGATCCACTCTCATAATTGCAAAGGCTTCCGGCAAAAATTCATTCTCTTGTTTCTAACGCAGCCCATGTGGAAGTCATTGCATGGAAAATTCCTTTCAAGAGCTTGTGCATGTGCTCCCAATCTTCCAGTTGAAGCCTTCATTGAATTTACTTGTATTTTCCTTCACCCGAATGCTTTCCAGAATTTAAAATTACTCATATGCAATTAAAAATAAAAGGTGATGAGTTTTGTCTGAATTGTTTATGGCAAGCATCTTATTAGTGCACGTGCTAGAGAAGAAGAAATGCAAAAGCTTCAAGGATAAGCGAGAAGATAGGTCAAAGGCAACACCCGCAAGCAAATCATAGTTAGCTGCTTCCAGATCCAGTTTGGTGAGAATCAAAGGAAAAGAGTCAACCATGTGGGAGAAAGAGTTTCTCGGGTTCAGGACAAGATATCATTCATATCATTCATTGCTAAAGTGGATGAAACAGAAGTGCAATACAGGGTGGATCAGCATCCAGAGTATGGAAGAAGAACAAGACTGAGAATGTTGCGGCTTTCTTCAAATTTCTTCTCCGCTTTCTTCTTCTTTCTCTTATTTTCTCCAACAAAGCAATTGAGTAATCAATTAAAATTGTAAAACTTAGATAATTGGCTATAAAAGTTGTTACTTCAAGTTACTGGAAGAAGTCAATTACTTGGAAATAGGTGGCAAACATACAAAATATAAGGTTTTATTTTCAATTATAAATCATGCATGTCATGCAAAGAGAAAGTCTAGGGGATAATACTGCCAGCTGCAATTCATTTAAAGCTTTTTATTTGTAATTGCCCTCTATACACTATAAATAGAGGAAGAGCCTACGAGTTAAAGGATCATAATCATGATTTGTTAATCAACATTCTTGAGTTCCAGACTTTGTCTTTGCAACCCTTGATGTCATTTTTGTGAAAGCTAAGGAATTGAATAAAGGCAGATTTCCGGAGAACTTTGTCCACATTGCATTTGCTTCTTACTTCTATGTGGATCTTTAGATAAACTTTGTGTTATCTCAGATTTAGATTAGAAGTTTTTCTTCTTCATTTACTTCCCGAATATTGGGAGATCTACTTGTTTATTTAATCTATATGTATGAGACCAACTCAGTAAATTATTGGTCGAATTACATATCTTCCTTTCTTCTTTCCCAAATTTCATTATTTCCCCCTTCTGCAAATACTTCATAAACAATTGTTTACTTGTTGCAGAATTGCTTAGCTATGGTTCATGAGTTTTGTGATTAAAGTAAAGCCCCCGCAAATAGTTATTAGGATTCATACTTAGCAGATTGATAAACATCTTACACGAGCCTCACCGATAAATGAGGGAGATTAATCTCATGACTGCCTAGGTTTTTAGCTATGCATAAAATCTAGCCAACAAGCTTGAAAAAAAACTCAATCGGAAAGCATCCGACCCAGGGAGTTTTGTTTTTTTTTCATTGTGAAGACAATACCTTGGAGTTCTTCCATAATAGGTTGCATCAACATTTCATTATCCTGTGAGAAATATTACTAGGTAATATGTTCAGAAGTTGCTTGTTGTGAGTCCAGATCTAGAGGTTGAGAGGTGAACAACTGCTGAAAATACTGTTGAGCCACCTGCTTCATCCCTTGAATCGAATATACCTTTGTTCCGTCTCCTTTAGAAAGGGAGTGGATATAATTATGGGCCCTCCTAGCTAACAAAGATTTATGGAAGAAAGCTGAATTTTTATCTCCCTCCTTTAACCATTGAATCCTAGATTTTTGCTTCCACATAATTTCCTCTCTAATATCCCATTCCTGTAATTCTACTTTCAGGAGACATTCTTTCTTGAAAAGGTCCAAAGAATAGCATAAGGAAGAATCTAAAGAAGATCATGAAGAAGAATTTGAAGCAAGGCATGAGGAATAATGTGTAGAGATCAAATGAAGATTCTGAAGAAGAGTATGAAAACTTGGGTACTTATGAGGAAGTTCGCACCCTCCACCTATCTTGAAGAGATAAATGAGGTGGAATACGAGGTTGAAGAGTTGAAGGAAAAAGAAAAAGAAGTGTATTCCAAACAACTTTTGGTATTTCAACATCCACATCACCATTACAAGAAACAATTGTAGAGGAATAGTGTGGAGAATTAAAAGAGCAATGACCATGGGTATCCATGGAATACAAGAAGTGAGCACTATGGATGTGTTTGGCATTAGAAGAGAAATGATTGTAAACCTACATGGAATCAAAGAAGCAATTTCTATAATGATACCTAGTGTCAAACGAGCATTAACTATGGACCATTGTGGAATCGGAGTAGCTCAAAGGAAGCACGACATCATCAAGGACAATTACGTATTAAGATTTAAGATCTCAATTGGATGGATGATTGAGCATTACATCTAGTGTATATAAAATTGCAAAAGGCTTATTGCTTGGTCTCTTATCATGTTTCAAGGACAAAAAATGTTAAGGGTAATGAAATGTTATACACCTAGGGCCATGGTATTATGATGTATATGGGATAATGGAGTAGCCAACTACATGGCGTGCATAACACATGTAAAGATAACATGTACTCAAGGGGTAACTTGTGTATCAAATCAAATGGGTATCTTGTGGAATAAGTTATAATTGGTAATTAATGAGCTTAATATGTATTCAATGTGTTAAGGGTTTACCTTAATCCTCATATTATCGACGAGAGGTTATATAATCATAGTTACCTAAGACTCCAGGACGTCGGGACGTAAGGACGGGGTTTCCGGGACGGCAATTTTTTTTGAAAATTTCGGACGGCAAGGGGACGGCTAATAAAAAATATATATAATTTATTAATTTTACAAATATAACATGAATAAAGAATAATTCAATAACCTAAGACTTAAAATTGAAAGTTTGAAGATTGAAACCACTAATGATTAATCCAATTATTCATCACATAAGCCAAGGCCCAAAATGCTTCAGCTATATATATTATATTCAATGTTCAAAACTTCAACATGACAATGAAAGACTAAATAATAAATAGTAAAGTTGAAAATTTAAACAAGTCTTAGTCTTACTCTTCAATAATCAACATGAGAAGAGTCTACACTACACCCACATTACATATGCTATGAAATTATGTCATGTCTCATAACCAAAATGACATTACATAACCAAAATGACAAGTAACAAGTACAACTCAAAAATCACTATCGAGCCCTCCAAAGGAACACTCCCTTGTGAACTAGTAGCGGTATTAGGTGTTTCGATTGTGTTTCTTCTCCTTGCACACCCATTTCAACCTCATATTTAGCTTGATAATCACTATCGGAACTCATTTTGAAGCTACGATAATTAAAATACAAAACAATATAACTATACAATACAATAAAACAATGAATGCAATTTTTGAATACATTTAAATTTTTTTAAAAAAACAGCGATGAATACATTTAAAAATTTAAAAAAGCAAACAATAAAAATGCCCTCCTTTATGCTTTATCTTATTCCATCACTTGTTAATACAAATAGGAAAAAAATACAAGCAAATGCAATGCCTTCACTTTCAACTTTGCATGTGGAAATTAAAAAACCAAAACAAAGAATGGTAGTAAATCAATAATGTATGTACATACCTCTTGCTCTTGCTCTTGCTCTTGCTCTTTGCTCTTGCCTTCTCTTTTTTAACTCTTGCTCCTCTTTTTTTTGCTCTTGCTTGGTGTGATTAGAATGAGTATGAAATGCTCTTTTTATAAGTTTTTTTGTTGCTTTTAGGGCTAGGTCATGTTAGTTTTAATTAGAAAGCATTAAAAGTTTAAAAACATAAAAATGATAAAATAAAACTTGTTTTACCTTTGGCGCGTGAAAGAAGATGAAAGATGTTGGGGACATCATGACGTCCCAATGAAGTCCCCAATCAATTTTTGCACCCGGGACGTCCCGGGTGCGTTCCTAGTTTTCAGGGGACGTCCCCCTTATTTTTTGGAAAATGGGGACGGCGGGGAAACGTCCCATCCCCGTCCCCAAGTCCCCAAGATGTCCTTGACGCGTCAAGGACACGTCCCCCGTGTAACACTGTATATAATATATATAGAAGCATCTATCATTTTAATGGAATTATGGATCACATGTATTGAGTGATAAAGATAGAGTAGTGGATCGTGTTTGTTTCTCCTAGCAGGAGATCTCTTGGAGTGGTTTTTTGAGAAATGTACTATGGTGTAACCCTCACGGAGCCGTACGTCCCCCAATCTCAAACCCAACTCCGAGTACATCCCCACCATGTGGTATGGGTAGGGTACCCTTGGGTACATCCATGGTATGTCCTGACGTATGGGTATGCTCAAGTACATCTATAGATGTACCCGGGCGTACCCGTGCGTAGTGTTTTAAAAACCATTCTGGTTCGGTTCAACCAATTCATTAAAAAAAATTGCAAACCACTAGAAAAACCAAACCAATGAACGTTTCAAGATTGCGGAGCAGTCGATTCAGATGCAGTTCAACATTAAACCATCTGGTTCCGTACAGGACCAGTCTGAACTAGTTGAGGGGTAAGGTTTGGCATTTTTTTAATCCAATTTTAGCTTTTAAGTTACCTTTTTCTAACCCTAACCCTAAATGATGTTATATAGACCCCATTTGGAACAACGGTTGAATGATCTTGTCTTCGTGCAATACAACCGCCGGCTAAGGCACAACCAATTACTGAATAGGATACCTAATACAGATCCCATTGTCTTGGATGATATTGATCCAACCTCATAATGGATAGAGGAGAGTCACTTAACATAGTTTGATCCTGATGACTTGGGGTGGATGGCTTTGGATGATGAACCACTAGTAGCACTAGACATGGCAAACAATAGTCGTGCTACTACAACTACTACAAATGTCCCTGAGGATTTCGATGTGTTTGAGTTAAAGGAACAAGATGACATTGATGAGGATGAGGATCCCATTCTTAGCAATGGTGTTGAGTTTGATGATTGATATCAAACATGTAGTAGCTTGTAGCATATTGTTTTGGGATTGAATAGCCTATTTAAAACCTCATTGTTTATGTATTTTGTTTCGGATATGTAGTGCACTCGGTGCTGTTTTTTTGCTATATTTACCCTTACATGGTATATGCATGAGCAAACTTTGCATATTTTGTTTCTAATTGTTTGGAATCTTTAAAATTTCTTGTTTTCATTAAAATTGTAATATTTTATGTATTTTTAGTAAACCGGTTCATATGTTTTAAACCGGTCCGATTTTGGTTTGGTTCGATTTGACCCTCGGCGGTTCCGATTTTTAAAACATTGCCGTGCACGTCAGGGCGTTACCCAAGAGAATACCCTTAGTTTAAAATGAATTTTTAGTTTTTTTTTTGCTTTTTCAATCAAAAGTCAACATAAAAACCAAAAAATGTAGTAAAAAACTAATTCTAACCCTAAAAAGTAACTAAAACACAAAAAGCAAGATAGAAAACCACAAAAGACAAAAGCGAAATGCAAATGCAAAAACTATCCTCTCTTATTTTCCATTGTTTATCCATGGTTGAAGCTTTATCAAACTTCATTGCAATTGTATTCCTAAGGTGAATGAGGAGCCCATTGGCTGCCAAGGTAAGTTTTTGAATCTTGAACGTCTTTTTTTTTTTCTAAATTAGGTCTTTGTTTTTTTGGGTGATAGTTTGCATGTTAGTTTAACTTGCACCTACATTTTTACAATCACAAAGTGTCAACTAGTTCTAGGTCAGCGAGTCATGACCAATTTCACTTTCAACATAATGAACAATCACCACTTTGGATACATGTGATAGTTTTAAGTTTGGTTCCAGGTGGTGGGGGCTAAATGGAGATGCAACTAGTGCAATGTTATGCACCATAGTTCATATAGTCGGGTGAAGGCCCACCTATGTCACATACCTAATTTAGGTATGAGAGAATGTAAGGGGACATAGCTTGTTCCAAAGTCAAAGACACAAATTGTTGAATTTATCAAGGAGCAAGAGGAAGCAGACGTAGCCTATGCCATGAAAATAGGTCACCCTTTGTTAAAGAAAGGAGAGGATCAAGGAAGCCACCAATGGCCGCACCTGTTGCTAGCGGTTCTACTGTGATGGCCCCAAGACATCCATTTTTGCCACCACCCCCACACAAGATGAAGATACTCCTTCAAGAAAGAGAACAAAAGAACCATTGGAGAGGTCTTTTCAAAATGAGGCGAGAGATCTTGCGGATGAACATTTTGCTTCATGTTTGTACACCAATAGATTGTCTTTCAATGTGGTACATCCCCGCCATGTGGTATGGGTATGGTACCCTTGGGTGCGTCCATGGTATGTCTTAGACGTATGGATATGCCCAAGTACGTCTATAGATGTACATGTGCATACCCGTATGTCTAGGACATACCCAAGGAGTACCCATAGTTTAAAATGGTTTGTTAGTTTTTTTAGTTTTTTCAATGAAAAGTCAACATAAAAAACCAAAAATGTAGTAAAAACTAATTCTAACCCTAAAAAGTAACTCAAACACAAAAAACAAAGATAAAAGACCACAAAAGACAAAAGCAAAACACAAATGCAAAAACTATCCTCTCTCATTTTCTCTTTGCATACTTATTTTCCATTTCTTATCCAGGGTTGAAGCTTTATCAAACTTCATTGCAATTGTATTCTTAAGGTGATTGAGGAACCCATTGGTACACCCATGTAAGTTTTGAATCTTGAACGTATTTTGTTTTTTTTTCAAGTTGTAGGGTATTTGTTTTTTTTTTGGGTGATAGTTTGCATGTTTGTTTAACTTGCAACTACATTTTTACAATCACAATGTCAACTAGTTCTAGGTTAATGGGTCATGACCAATTTCACTTTCAACATGATGAACAATCACCACTTTGGAGACATGTGACAGTTTTAAGTTTGGTTCTAGGTGGTGGGGGCTAAATGGAGATGCAACTGGTGCAATGTTATGCACCATAGTTCATATAGTCGGGTGAAGGCCCACCTATGTCACATACCTAATACGGGTATCAGAGGATGTAAGGGGACACAACTTGTTCCAATGTCAAAAACACAAATTCTTGAATTTATCAAGGAGCAAGAGGAAGCAAATGCAGCCTACGCCATGAAAATAGGTCACCCTTTGTTAAAGAAAGGGAGAGGATCAAGGAAGCCACCAATGGCCCCACCTACTTTGCTAGTGGTTCTATTGTGGTGGCCCCAAGACATCCATTTTTGCCATCACCCCCCACACAGGATGAAGATACTCCTTCAAGCAAGAGAACAAAAGGACCATTGGAGAGGTCTTTTCAAAATGAGGCGAGAGATCTTGTGGATGAGCATATTGCTCAATGCTTGTACACCAATGGATTGTCCTTCAATGTGGTTAGGTCACCATATTGGAAGGAAATGATAAGAGCAGTGAATGAGGCCCCAAAAGGTTACCAAGGGCCAGGGTATGAAAAAGTTTGCACCACCCTATTGGCCAAGGAGAAACAATATGTTGACAATTCATTGAAGTCGGTTAGGGATTCATGGCAGAAATGGGGGTCTCCATCGTTTCTAATGGATGGAAAGATGCAAGCAATAGGCCTCTTATCAATGTGGTTGCAGTGTGCACTAAAGGGGCAATGTTTATGAAGGCCTTTGATTACGAGGTATGTGTGAAGGATGGGGAGTTCATTGCCAACATCCTCATTGAATCCATTGAGGTGGTGGGGCCTCAAAATGTTGTCCAAGTCATTACGGATAATGCAAAAATTGCAAGGGTCGTGGGGATGTTGGTGGATGCAAGGTATCCACACGTCTTTTGGACACCTTGCGTTGTCCACTCGCTCAACCTCATGCTTCAAAAGATTGGTAGAAAAATTCCGTTGACCAACCAAGTTTATGCCAAGGGAGAGGAGATTTAGATGTTCATCACAAACCATCACCTCTCCCAAGCCATGTTTAGAAACTTCTCATCTTTGGAGCTGCTGAAGGTACTTGTAAATTTTTTATTTTTATTTTATTTAGTAAAACTATAATTTTTTTATATGTTTTTAAATTTGTTTAATATCTAGTATCTACTTGTAGATTTTTTATTTTCATAAGTTTTTTAATTTTCTTTTGTTTTATTTTTCTAATAGGTTGTTGAGACAAGGTTCGCCTCTCACACAATCGTCTTGAGACAAAGTTCACTTCTCACACAATCATCTTGAGACGACTTGTAAAAATGAAAAAGGCATTATAATGCTTGGTCATCGATAACATGTGGGTTGTATGGAAAGAGTCAAGCAAAGAACAGGCCCAAAGATTGAAAAATATGGTCCTAGATGATGATTGGTGGGGCCGTGTAGACTATTTGTTGAGTATCATAGAGCCCTTCATGAGCATGATTCGTTTCACAGACATGGGTCCGTAATGTCCCGTTTTCCCACTAAGGAGCTGATATTTGGTCTTCTTGCCATTCCTTCTCTGTGACAAAGAAGAAAAGATGAAGGAGAAGAACCTTGAGCAGCTATATGATATGTTTTTTACTAATATTTTATATTTTCTTTAGTGTTATCCTTTCTTATACGGGTCGGCCTTACCTTTTAGTATTTTGGGGCCAATTGAAGGATATAAAGGGAGAATTAAGGCACCATTTGCTAGTTAGACTTTGGCACATTTCTTCTTATTGGAGCATAGCTAGCTAAAAGCTGCTTGTTCTTGCATTTGGGGACGAAAACCTCCTTATGCGACTTGCATAGAAGGACGAAAACCCTTCTAGAGGTTGAGGGAAGGACAAAAACCCTTCTCCTTGGCTTGGGATTGATGTTTGGCGTGTTTGGAAGATACTGATTTGAGGTTATTGATTTAGTTGTCAGGGTTTCATTTGGTGAACTATTTGAGTATTGATTTATTTTGTACTATTTTCTAAGGCGAATCTAAGTTTGGTGATTTTTGGGGTTTTTGCCCTAGATCTATAATTTTGAACTATCTATGCAATTTAAATTAATTTCAGATTCTTCAGCATTTCTTTGTGATTTGGTTAAAAAATACCTTGAAGTGGATTCAAGGGTTTCATTATATTTCATGGTAGATCAAATTTTGCATACAGATCTAAGCAATTTAAAATTCAGATCTGGTTTGTGGATCATAAGCATGGAATCAAAGCTTGACAAATTGGTAGAAGGACAAGAGAGGTTGATGGACTCCATTGGATTGCTAGCTCATGTTTTACACAACCGCCATGCACTAGGAGGTAACAATGGTGAAAAGGGTGCTTCCGGTGATCAACACTTAAGGCGGCCACAAAGAACCCAAAGTGAAGCTCCTACTCGCTCTTTCCATCCTTCTTTCCTACCTAGGAGAGAGGCCATGCATGAGGAGGAAGCAGGGCAGCCATTGGGGCAACACATTGCTTCATGTTTTGAAGAGTACAAAGCTCTTTCGGAGGAGATTTGAAATTCCTTGACTCTTGTTGAGTTCTTGGGAGTGAAGAAAGGGAGGATTAAGCCCCACACTAAGTTCAAGGAAAAAGAAAACCCAAAATTATTGGGTATGGTTAGGGAGCAGCCCTTGGAAGCAATAGAGGCTTCCGTCACTCTTGCCAAAGACAAGCCATTGACTGATTTTTCAAACAACACCTTGAAGATACAAGAGTGGGGTGTGAATATGGAGCAAGAACCAAAGCACAAAAGAGGAATCATGGATCCTACATCCCAAGGTAGTGTTCCCTTGATGTTGGATAGTTTATTAGTGCCTAATGATTGTTTTGGATTGACTTTGGATAGGGAAAAATCAGAGGAAGAAGAAACCCTTCCAAGGTTTCCAAGGAGACACAACATGGCTGCATGGTTTGAGGAGTATAGAGCCCTTTCATCTAAGATTCATGATGCCATGTCACTTACGGAGTTCATGGGGTTCAAAAGAGGTAAAGTGGGAGCCCTAGAGGTGCCTAACACACTTTCTAGGAATGAGTCATTGACTGATATTCAGAACAGCAGTACAAAAGAGCATGTTTTTGAGGAGAAAACCATGGAGCATGAGCCAAAAGAAGAGGAAAAATCAGATTTGCATATGGGTGAAGTAAAGTTGGTGATGGAGGACCAATTTCCAAGTGAGAATGAAGATAATGAGCTTGCTGGAATTTCCAAAGCAGCAGCTCATTGGAGGCAAGTTGATGATATACATGACCGTGGTAAGAACCATGAAGAGGTTCCATGCATGGACAACACAAGGTATGGTAGAAATAGTCACATTTCATATTCTTTGTCTCCTCCTATGTCACTACCATACTTGTTTCATCGTGGGCAGCTTGTTGAAAGGAGGAACACATGGCAAGTTTGATGCTTCATGGTGGCCATTATGGAGAACACTCTAAAAAAGAAGGATTCAATAGGGTTGTGGCTAATGAGTGTTTATTTCCATGCATATGGTTAGAAGGAAAATCTATGGAGGATGTTATGCATTCACACCACTTGGTGAAGAATGAGATGATGCAAAGTAACTTCATCACCAAGGGGCACCAATCATTCAAGCTAGCTTTGGGAAGGCACATGGTAAGCTCCGCACTTCCATTTGTTGTTCAACAGTCATTTGATCTGGATTTTCAGTTCCTAGTCAATGCACATACTCATAAAAAGATTCCTCCAATTGAAATACAAGTTGTGTGCATGAAATTGGTGTTTGAATTGAAGTGGAATGAGTGTTATTTCTTTGATCCGGCATTGTAACTCAGCTGGGATTGAGAGGTATGATTGGAAGCAATAAGAGGGTTGATTTGTGGTGTTTTAAGCTTGCCATTGCGAGTTTCCATGTTGCTGTTTTGGAACAACAGTCACATTACAAAGTAATTCAGCTCCTTTCATGGATAATCCATGATGAGAGGAACTCTTTGCACCCTATGTTGCTACAGCAGTTGCTCAGGAGGTAAATCCGTCATTTACAGTGTTTGGATATGATGTGAGTCATCCTCTACACTCAGATTTATTGCAGCAGTCCTATCTTGAAGTAATTCCATTCTTTTCATGGATGATATGTTATGAAAACAAGCTCCTTCATTCCATTTTTGAACAGCAGTCATATCGGGAAGAATTCCTCTCTTACCTTGGTCAAAGTGTGTAAGGAAGGTCCCTATACTCACTGTTTTTGATCAGCAGTATCATCCAAAGAAAGTTTCACTTGTTTTATGGTTGACACATGCTAACAACTCTCCATTTCCAATTGAGTTAGTGCAGCAGTCATTGAGGAGTAGATTTCCACTATGTCACCATGTCAAAGAAGCTAAGAAAGACCCAAGAAAGGAGGATAACAAAGGGCCTATAAAGGAGGGCATGGAAGTTGAGATTGGTGGACTCCTCTTCACCATCACAAGCATTCCATACCAGCTGGATACCCATGAAGAAAAGGTATGTGGGATGACTGATCTATATGTTGTTGAGTATGGTAGAAGCACTACTACTTCCCATATTTGCTTGCCCCCTTTGTGTTCAAATCTATGCAAGTTGGAGATGTTATGGGAAGGGTTCCAACTCACAATTTTCAGATGTCTTGCAATCCTATGCATACTTACCATGATTCTTATGACAACAGTGATTGGTACTCAATGAAATATTTTTGGCATGAAGGAACTTGTGTGTTCATGTTGGAAATTAGAGCCAAAAGAGGGGCTCTTGAAAGGGGAACAACTCCGCTAGAATTGGTTTTGTGGAGGCAGCCCAAAACCACCCAAATGCAACTCCAAATCACTCATGCTAAGGGGCCTAAGGTGCTGCTACAGCCAGGTAACCATGAAGATTTGTTTTTAGATCAGTTCTACAAATGTGCTAGAAGTATTTTCCAAACTTCCCTCATGGTACATAGAAGCATGAGCAATAAAGGAGAAGCAATAGAGGGAACTTTAAGGTATGTCATGATTACATCTATTGTACTATCCTTCCTACTGCTGATCACAAATTTTCCAGCCATTTGTTTACTTATAAGGTACCAAAGAAGGAGCTTCTAAGCACATGGTTGAAGAGGTACCGAACACTTCATGGCTGTTGTAGTCACTTTGCAGCCCTCATTCAGTCCCTATGGTGCTATTTCTCCCAAGGAATCAATGGTCTAAACATGGAAGAAAGATGGGATGGCAAATACTTTGACCCAAGGGTCAAATTGAAGATGGTTCCACCAAAGGGGTCTGCTGATTTATTCATTTTCAGTTTGTTCCTCTTGAAGTCTTGGTTCATAAAAAGACATTTTGATAGCCGGAGATTGTATTTTCTATACAATGACACACTTGTACTATTTTATACAATTAAAGGTGGGATTCTAGTTCCCCTCATCCTGAATTTTGAAGAAGAAGAGCAAGATTATATTGGTGATTGGGACAACGGGAAAGAGATGGTGGATCACCAATGTTTGGATGGTGATTTTACAAAAAGGAGCAATTGAAACTTGTTTGGGATCCAGGCATTAGACAATTGCTTGAGGACAAACAATTTTGGGAAGGGAGGACTGTAATGTCCCTTTTTCCCACTTAAGAGAGCTGATATTTGGTCTTCTTGCCATTCCTTCTCCATGGCAAAGAAGCAAAGATGAAGGAGAAGAACCTTGAGCACCTTTATGATATGTTTTTACTAATATTTTATATTTTCTTTAGTGTTTTCCTTTCTTATACAGGTCGGCCTTGCTTTTTATACTTTGGCACCAATTGAAGGATATAAAAGGAGATCTAAGGCACCATTTGCTAGTTAGACTTTGGCGCATTTCTTCTTATTGGAGCATAGCTAGCTTAAGAGCTGCTTGTTCTTGCATTTGGGGATGAAAACCTCCTTATGCAACTTGCCTAGAAGGACGAAAACCCTTCTAGAGGTTAAGGGAAGGACGAAAACCCTTCTCCTTGGCTTGGGATTGATGTTTGAGGCTGATTTGAGAGAGAGTTGTCATTTTCAGCTTGTTATTGATTTATTAGGAATGGAGCGACCTACCTTGGGTAGGGTTTTGGACATTTGGTGAACTATTTGTGCAATTTGATTGATAATCTGATTTATCATATTTTCTAAGGCCGAATCTGAAGTTTGGTGATTTTTGGGGGTTTCTATGCCCTAGATCTATAATTTTCTTGTGGCTGCAATAATCTGTTCATAATTAATTTCCAGCAGAGAGTTCTTCAGTATTTCTTTGTGATTTTGGCTCTTGTTATTGCATAAAATACATATAAAATTGTGCAAGTGGATTTAAAGTGTTTCATGGTGTTTTTGGCATATTTTGTGGTAGATATAGTCGCTGATTTTGCATTTACAGTTTGCTGCAATTTAAAAATCAGATCTGCATTCTCAATGATTGAAAAGATAAAAGTTATCATTAGTGCAAAGGAGCAAGATCTCGAGGAGAAAATTTTCAAAGAAGTGCATTCAATCCTTGTTAATCAAAGGAACAAAATGACCACCCCACTACATCTCCTTGCCTTTGCATTGACTCCTCAATTTTATGGCACAAAGATTCTTTCTTTTCTGAGGAGGGTGGCACCATATAGGGACATGGAAGTGGTCAAAGGGTTCAAGTTGGTAGTACCCAAGATTTCTCCCAATCTTGAAGTGGAAGACACGTTTATGATTGAGTTTGGGAGTTTCATCACCTCTCAAGGTTAAAGCCTTGGTGCCATGCGAGACGAATTCAAGAGGGATACGCATATGTGGTGGTACCTCCATTGCCAAACAATAACAACTGTTCAAAATCTTGTAATCAAGGTCTTGTCACAGGTAAGTTTATTATTTTTTTGAGTTTTTAACTTTCTTTTTGTTTGATTTTTTTGTTTAAAACTTGAGTTTTAGCTTTTAGCTTTTATAAATTTTAATATAGATTGCATGTTCATCTTCTTGTGAGTGGAATTGAAGCTCATACAACTTCATCTACTCATAGAAGCGCAACAAGCTCGAAGAAAAAGGCCGAGGACTTGGTCTACATACACTCGAACTTGTGCCTTATCTCCCACAAGAATCCCAAGTACAATGATGGGATGTCAAAGCATTGGGATATAAATTCCAAAGATGTTGGAGGCATAGTATAGTTGGTGAGAGTGGTGGAGCTAGTGGGAGTGGCGGTGGTTGTGTTTTTAATGCACCGTAGGATGTTAATATTAATGTTCTTGATGCATAGCAAGATGACTATGAATATTAATTTTGATGTAATTAATTAGTAACCACATGACATTTGAGATATTTGATTATTTTGACATTTGTTTTTCAGATATTAATTTCTTTTTGTGGTTATTTTGTGTTTTATATGCATACTATATGGTTAATGTCTTGAATTTTTTATTTATTAGGCTATAGTTTCTATTTTCTTATTTTTTATATATTTTTGTACATACATGCCCAAGGCAAAAAAATGTTGCACCCACGTACCAGATTACTCCGTGCACCGTGCCGAATCACACCCATATTGGCTACTTAGGTGTAACCTTACCTCAAGGGTATTTATGAGTATATTAAATATTGGGGCATTTTGGCGCACCATACCTCTTGTGTATTTTTCAATTCTATTAAATTTCAACATTAGTTTTGTGTATTGGGTATTTGGCTCTTACCAAATTGTAGAAAATTTGGTTATGTTATTTTTTATTTTGGGCATACTCAAGAATAGTCTAATGTGGCATGTTTTAATGATTTTCTATTTCCCAACACTTACCGGATTTGCATTAAATATGAACTGGGATGGAGGAGAGAAGCCAACTTCAATGAAAATAATCCATGTTGGAGTGATGAATTTGTTTGTGTGCGGTAGGTAGACATGTTGGAAAACATTCCCCATATCCATGTGCAGATTAAAGGTGCGGTGATGGCTCTATTCTTGTGACCTAACGTGAAAATCTTCCCATCTTTTGCATTTCAAACCTCAACTCTTTTATAATAAAAATATTTACCCAAACTATTTCTCGATTTTAGGATTTTTTACTTGTGGAACACATCAAACATCCAAAAGTTTTCTTTTAAAGGGGAGATGTATGATGTGATGTCATCTATGTGAAAAATTGGCACCTACTCCACAACCATACTCACTTTTCCTTGGATTTAATGAGAGAACAAATAAAATATTGTCCTAGAAAGTGTTATTTTCTCTTTTTGATGCCGACCTACTTGTGATGGGGTATCGATTAATGACAAGCTCTTTTGTTTCATAGAAAATGAAATGGTTCTTACTTTTAATTAAATTACGCAAGCTAAAATTTTCATATGTCGAACATAGGAAATGAAAAATGAGATGATTGGATGGATTGAATGGAAGGAGGTTGAACAATGTGGAGAGAGGGTTTGAAGAATGAAGCCTACTGATGAATTATCGTCCTCGAGAAAGATTCCAATGCAATTGTCGGTGGTGGAACAAATGCAGCTTTAGTTATATATTTAATTAAACTTGGAGGATCGAGTGATTGTTGTACCACTTGGTAGGAATTATTGGGATGGAATGGGTATGGTTGTCGTTTGTATTTAATATGAAGGGCTGAAGTGAAGGTGTAAATGTGTGGTGGGCTTACACGCAAATGAAGGTCATGTGAAGGCAACCAATGCACCGATGCAATTGAAGATAGATTAATGCATTTTCTAATTTTCGTTCAACATAATGTATGTGAATCAATCATGCTTGTCGGTGCTTGAAAGCATTGGACATTCACTACATTCCCATGTCTTCTTAGAGTTTTTCGACATCGTCTAATGCTAAACTCTTGCCAAACGATCTAGGCCAACAAAATATTTGAAATGCAATATTGTATTGACTCACCCGGAATCAAAAGTAATCTTGGATTGAGCTACATTGTTATGAAGGGTATCTCCCCTTTCAATATGTTGGCATGTGCTCAAGCTAACAACCTCAAATACTTTATTTTAAAAATATGCAAGGTAAAAACCTAGTTCATATGATTATTAATGGAGTTGGACACAAGCTTCCTCACATGGATGTTTTTTCCATAATAAGGATCACTTCTTAATGTAGTTTCATTATTGTTTCTACATTGTCTTCTAAGTTGATCGTGTTTCTCATTTAACTATGGTTGTGAGGAACTATAAGTATCATTGCACTAGGAAGCATGGGTACATCCCCCACTCCCAACCCCCAAATATGTACCCGATATGGATCTGTCTCTGTGCGGTGTGTATATGTCCTAGGTACATCCAAGTATGTCACAAACGTACCCAGGAAGTATCTGGAGGCTTTGGCAAAGATGGGGGTCTTCAAAAAAATAGTGTTTTTATTCTTATTTTGACTTGGTCAATGATAAAAAAATGAACCCTAAGTCATAAATGATTAAAATAATAAACCCTGAACTCCTCTAAAAGCTATAAAAAGGCACTCAACCATCAACAAAATATATAAACAATTCATTATTGGTTTTTGCAAGTGTAAGAGCAAAGAGCCAAAAAGGAATTGAAGAGGAGGCAACCATTGGAAGGAGGATTTGTTTGGAGGTAGCCATTACAAGGAGGACGAGATTGGGGGCAGCCATTGCTTGCAAGGAGTTCAAGTTTGTTTAGAGGAAGCCATTGTTTAGAGGCAGACATTGTTTTATTGATCATTCAAAGGAGGAGACGTCATGTTTGGAGGCAACCTTTGTTTGAATTTTATTGCAAGGAGGATCTACGTCCTCGAAGATGGCCATTGTTTCTTACTTGTTGCCCTGTTTTATAGGTATTATTTATTTAATTCAGCCTTTTATTTTTTATTTATTTCACCGCATATTTTATTATTTTTATTTTAAACACATCCTAACTCTGTGTATGCTCTCACCTCGTGCCTTTATGGTGATCCTGGTGATCAAAAATAGATTAGGATGGCATCAAGTTCTACTTCAAGTGGAGTGTAAGGCCCACAAGCTTCGAAAACACATCAGTTCTTGTGAAACATGATTCTAATTCTCCTCTTTGGAGACATGTGATAGTGGTAGAAAACCTTGTTGGTGGTGGGGGTTGTATTTGGATATGCCATGGTTGCCATACTCAATACAAATCCTCATATAGTTGACTGAAAATCCATTTAACTGGGCTTGGAGGAGTGGGGATAAAGAAGTGCCCCAAACTATCAAAAGAAAAATGGTAGAGTACCTGAGAGAGCAAGAGGAGGTTGATAGACAAGCTGAAAGAAATAGGTCTAAAACAATTCCATTGCAAAGAAGGCCTTCAACAAGACCACCCACACCTACATCTGCTACTCATCCTTTCATCCAAACTCAAAGTCAAATTCATGCTCATCCACTTGATACCCCTTTAGATGAAGAGACCTCGCGAAAAAAGCCAAAAACAGCATTGGAAAAAACATTCAATAATGACAAGAGGGACATTGTTGATGAGTTGATTGCTTGATGCATTTATGCATGTGGGCTTCCCTTCAATGTATTGAGGTCTCCATATTGGCAACAAATGGTGAAGGCTATCAATGAAGCTCCACAAGGGTACAAAAGCCTAGGTTATGAAAATGTTTGAACCACACTCTTGGCAAAGGAAGTGGAACACATTCAAACTTCTTGCAGCCAATTAGAGATTCATGGAAGGATTCAAGGGTTTCCATCATTTTAGATGGATGGAAAGATGCTCGAAATAGACCCCTAATAAATGTTGCAGTATGCCCTAAAGGGGAAATGTTCCTAAAAGCCATTGATTGTGAAGGGGAAGTCAAACATGCATAGTTTATTGCCAACATTTTGATAGAGGCTATTGAGACAATGGGCCCCCAACATGTTATCTAAATCATCACGACAATACTAAAAATTGTAGAGCAACATGATTGATTATAGAGGGCAAATACAAGCACATATTTTGGACCCCTTGTGCTGTCCACTTCCTTAATTTGATGCTGCAAAAGATTGGGAAAATCCCGTGGATTGAGCAAATTTACATGGCAAATGAAATTCGGATGTTTTTCGTAAACCATCATATGTCATATGTCATATTCAGGAGATTCTCAAGGTTAGAGTTGTTGAAGGTTGCAGAGACAAGATTTTCCTCTCACACACTCGTTTTGAGATGACTTGTGAAGGTAAAAGAGGCCTTAAGCAATATGGTGATCAACAATGTTTGGACAGTGTGGAGGCAGGCAAGCACAAAGAAAGTTGCAAAGGTAAAATCATTGGTCCTTGATGATGAATGGTGGGCCAAGGTTGAGTACTTGCTCAGTTTTATAGAGCCCATTCTCTCCATGATCAGATACACAGATACTAATGCAATGTGCATGGGAGAGATTTATGATGGAATAGACTCTATGCTTGAACGTATGAGAGAGGTCATACAAACAAAAGAGCAAGATCCAAAAGAGACCTTCTACAATGAAGTCAAGAGTGTGGTCATGAAGAGGTGGAATAAAATGACCACCCCATTACATCTCCTTGCCTATGCACTTAACCCAAAGTATTATAGCTTTGAAATACTTGGGCTACCTAACAGCAACCACCATTCTCTGACTCCGAAGTTGCAAATGGAACCAGGGCAACATTCAAAAGACTTTTCTTGATCCATCTATAGCCAATGTGGTCCGCAACAAAATGGGCATGTTTGTAGCTTTAGAAGGCAACATGGGAGAGGTTGAGGCTCTCTTCGACAAGTACACCATGAGCCCAATCAAATGGTGGTATGTACATGGCCATGATGCCAAGTACCTATGACCTATTGCCATCAAAATTCTCTCACAAGTATAACATTTTTTGAAAATTTTATTAAGTTACTCAATACTAACATATATTTTATACATTGTTAGAACTTAGTATGTTATTAATTTGAAATTTCCAACAATTAACAAACTTTTTTTTTGTAACAGGTGGCTAGTAATTCTTCCACAAAGCAGAATTGGAGTACATATGCCTTTATCCACTCAGCTAAACGAAACAAGTTGGCATCCAAAAAGGTTGAGGATTTGGTATATGTGCATTCCAATTTGCACCTCTTGTCACACAAGTCTGAGGACTATATTAGAGGTCCTCACAAACTTTGGGATATTCTTCCGAGACTACAGATTTGGATGCCTTTGCAGCCACTCTTGCCCAACTTTCAATATTTGATGGCGAAGATGACATTCAAGGGAGTTCACAAGGAGTGGAGAGTGGAGCTACTGAGAGTGGAGCTAGCAGGAGTGGCATGCAAGAATTTGATTTTGAGGAAAATCTAGATGATATATTCTAGATTATTTGTATTCCTCTTGACATTATTCATAGATTGGCAGTTACGTGATCAATGAAAATGTAAAATCTTAAGTATATTGAATGTTTTGAACCTTGATCCTACTATATTTTTCAAGTTTTGTACGGATGTACCCAAGACGTATCATACCCAAGGGTTTTTAAAAATCGAAGTATCTGCATACTGAACTCGTACCCGTATCCTAGCAACGTAGTCATTTTACAAACAAAGACATTTTTGATGTTGCTTTGAAGATTGCCTACTATTTGTTGATTAAAACTGCATATTTCTGAAATGAATTTTCTTGCAGTTGGGATTTGAAATTCTCGGTAAGCATAAAGGTATAGGATACTAAAGCTGATGAGAAGTGCCCTAAAATGGATGCTGGACTCTGCCTCTATAATGATAACTGTAGATTTAACTGCAAAAAATATTTCATATATTTTGGCTGGAATTTTGAGCATAGTCAGCATCCTTGCATCTTTGTTTCATACCTTTGTTATTTGATGCAGTAAGTTCCTTGAATATGAACTGCACCTTTCATTCTCCATCTAATTAAATTCTGACCTTTTTGAACCTCAAAACTATATAATCTCTCTTTGACATGTAGAATTAGCATTGAAATTTTTTCCATCTGACTTAGCAAAGTTAGCATCCTTGCATCTTTGTTCACACCTTTGTTATTTGATGTGGAAGTTTCCTTAAATACAAACCGCACCTTTCATTCACCATTAAGTCAAATTCCAACTTTTTTGAAACTTATAACCATGTAATATCTCAGACTTCTAGCATCAACATTGAAAATTTGCTCTCTGAAAATACTACACTATTTTGTTCTATGCTTTCTAAATTGTGTAAGCGATGCTGAAGGCTAAAGCTTAATCTCAATATTAATTAGATGGGGAAGTGATATAAAAAGAATGAGGAAAGTAAGTGATAAAGAAGAAACCCAGATAAGAGGTATTCTATCTTACCAAGTCTTCAATTTCTTGGTTGTGTTGGTACAGGTATCAGAACTATTTAAGTGAGGAGACATCAGCACGTATTTTGGAGCTAATCAAGCCTGTATGATTTTACTGATTCGAGTTCTTTCTTTATTGTGATAATTTTCATCATGTAGGCAGGCATCAAGAATTAAAGAACACATTCAAGGCTAGATAATTATCAAAGTAAAATAGGTCAGATTTTTCAGCCACATATTGTTGAAAATTTGGACAATCTAGAATTTGATCCCAGGACATACACCTGGCCAGTTAGTGGCTCTACCATGTACTACTTGCCCACATCTTTTCTTAGTTCTCTATAGAAGTGTGGGTTACCACATGCATCAACCCCCTTGACCCACACTTTGCCTGAGGTTTCTAGCTATTCTTTAATCCAATTTTCAACATCCAGGTTTAACGGACAAGCTAGAACTTGATTCCTGGGCCTACTGCCGGGCAGAGAGATCCTCTACCACTGACCTGTGTGCTTGCTTGACGATGAGCTTATCTTCACCTTTTTATTTTATTTTTTGAGTTATCTTTTAGAAGTGTGGGTTGCCACTAAACACGGGTGTCTATATTATTAAAACTTATATTACTTTTAATATTTTTGCTAGATCCTTGTCCTTTCAGGCCATGATCATGATCAATGTACAGTATCTCATCCAACACTGAATGGACGTGTTATAGAGGTAATTCTAATATTGATTGCAATTTTCTATTTCTGGTATATATTTTTAAGAATTGAATCGAAAGAAACTTCATTCAATTCTCTCTCATCTTCCTCTACTTCATGTCTAGAAAAGCCAGTGACAATATACATTCAGCAATGGATGTGTTGCAGTCTTCTAAATTTCTAATACTAGTGGATTCCACGTACAGCATACAGTTGGAACCTTCAGTTGGCAGCAGGGAAACTTGTACCCATCATTCATGTTGTTATCTGTGAGTGCACTACCATCTTCCACAACAAACAATCCAGAGGGAATTGTATCAAGTAATTTGTGTTTTCTTCCTATGCAAACACACATATATATCTGGTAATTACAATATTGACATCTGTGAAGCTCATTTTTGTCTGATTTAATAAAACACTTCTGGTGTACACGAATTTTTTCCTTATTTTAGTACATAATTGTTACCTTATTTCAAATTCGTTACTAATAAATCAGTTCTGTTTGCAGGTATGCAAGCTTGTTTATTATAACTGTTGTTCTTTTCCTTTCTTGGCCAACAAATGGCGACTTGTTGAGTTGTTTCAGAAAATTGACAGAACTTGCAGCAACAGCTATAGGAACCACATCAAAAGGTGGTGTGAAAGAAAAGGATGAGGATGCAAGTTATGATTATGAGATGGCTTGGGATGCAGAAGGTGTCATGCATCTGATCAGGAAAGGATACACAAAACTCTCAAATAGCAATTCTGGTGAAGTTAGATCCTCTGCAAGGTTGGTAATTTTATGATATTTCCCACAGTCGTGTGATTTTAAATTATGCTCTTAAGGAGCAACCTGTGCTTGCAAAAGTAATCCACACGACATCTATGCTGGATAATCTTTCACACCTTTTTTGTGTGGACATGACTATTTGAGCTTGGACATGTGTGCACATGCTCTGGTATGTTTGCTTTGTGAATGTGTTTGAGACAAGCACGAGATATATGTCTTACAGCTCAATGTGTCCTGCATTGGTTTTATTCATTGGTAGCAATCCATGTTGCAACTACATGAACAACAACTTTTCTTGAAGCTTTATCTCTCCTTGTTTATGTAACATGTTATACTGTATCTTTGCATATCTGTCAAATGACCAAAAAACCATTACCTGATTTCTCTTTTTAATTTGTATGATGTTTATCTATGCAGAGGTCTTTAGGCATAATGTGCAGAGGAAAATGACTGGTTATGGTCTTAGTGCATATGTTCTAAACACACACACTTTTAAAATTTTGTACATATGGTTTAAACAAGGATTTGAGTCCATGCAGATAAACTATTTGTAAGATGCTTTGTTCTTTTACTAATTGAAGTCGAGAATTATTCATCTTGGCAGAGGTACAGCAGTAGCACGTCCAGCTGCAAAGAAGCAATTATTACAAGAATCAGAATCCTCTTGTGTGCAAATTGAGTCAGAAACAAATTTAGAACAGATCCCAAAGGCACCAAGAATGGCCAAAGGAAAGACAGGCTACATGGTTCAACGATTAATTCGGACACTACGTCATATTGCAGTCCTTGCAGCTATCAATGTTCCACTCTATATGATGTTGTTGATCAAGGACTGGACATGATTAATACAAATTTGGAAGGTAAAAATAAGAATGCCTGTAATGGTTTTAGTAGAAGTTTGGCTTTTGTAAAATTGCTCTTGAAGCAAAACTTGATGATTTTTCAATATCTGGTTTGAAGGAAACTTTTGTAGTGTGCATTTCCAGTTGCTTCCTTTGCATTAGGACTTCATTGATATTCAAGTCTTTGGACATGCATGGAGATTGGAATTTATACAGAAAAAATGCCATGGTCAGCCTGATGTGACATTTTTAGTTGAAAGAATGAATCACTCAAACAGGAGCTTTATTTTGCGCGCTTTTCCCTCAGATTTTTAGTTTCATATTAGCAAAGATTGGCAACATCTTTTTCTTGGCCCCACAATAATATTCATGCAGCCTCATTTCTGCAGGATTATAGTGCTTCTCACTGAGTAAATAATCAATATCAAGCTTGTAAGTTTATGTCGAATATGTATGAAGTGGTTTTGAGGTTCTGGAGTGCATTTCTGAATTTCAGATATGATATCCAAGCTGATATACCAAGTTATCTTGGCTTGACATTGTGGCTAACTTCATATTTATTTAATCCTTTGTTACCTTCATAAAGTACAAGCGTGTCGGAACCTAATGACTAGTGAAATATTGATTCGAGCCAAGATGGGAAACATCCATGATAATTACGTTGTATTATGTAGAAATTATTGTAATTGCATTATGCACAAAAAGTAATTTCTGCACCTGAGATGGCTTGCACAAAGTCCTCGTGACTTTGCATAATTGAATTTCTTAATGAAAGGTGGTAGCATTGTGGTGTGAATGCTGTTTATTTCTATTGCAAGCTTAGACACAATGATCACGAGTGGCTAGAGAAGTCTCAAAATTGAGTCTACTCTCTAGAAAACAAGCAGAGTCAATCCTTTCTTGAGTTGATGCCAATGTTTTGGGCTAGTCCCAAGTCTACTATTACTCTTTCCCAAGTTAATATGTAACAGAGTTGACTCTTTGCCAAATCTGTTGAGAGTTCTTGTCTGAGTGTGAGTAGTATTTTTACTCTTCAATTTGCCCCAATTGTTGCGAAGCACGAGTAATCACGGGACTTTGATTGCAACGTCTTGACTCCTTGTTATGAAAATCCTGTCTTGAAAATTTGATGAATAACAATGAATGTGTTCTTGAAATGAGGTCTTTTAGATGTATTTTTGCTAGTTTTTGGATTTGCACGAATGAAGTGGATTTATTATTTGCCTAAGGTTTGCTTCTCTTGAATTGGAGATGAAAGAAAATAGAATTACTCAAATGGAATAAGCTATAAGGTCTAAAGGGTTGATTTTCAAAATCAAATATTTAACGAAGTATGGCAAATGCTTAACATGGGAGACGGTTTGATTGTCTTTAAATATCTGAAAATATTCAAATTTCTTTTTGTTTTTTTGGGCCAACGATACCTAGGGTTAGGGACCTTAGACCTTCAAAAAATAGAATGAAAATATGAAACACCAATATATAATACTCATCATGTTGGGACCCCATGATTAAAAGATGCAACCGTGAGCCCAACTTTTGACAACACTTTCTTATATGTATTTAGATATTCATTTGACATTTTCTAGACCTTATGGGAGGCATGAAATGCTATTATAATGTATTTTGATTATTGCTTTGGACTTATAGTAGTTGTTCAGTTGATTTTTATACGTTTGATGCTCATGCATGTTTTGCATATTGATTTGAGTAGTATACGTCATGATTCTTGCTTATCTATATTTGATGTTAGGATTGTTACCAACTTCGGAGTGTGACATATGATGAGGATGATTTTTATCATTGAAATCCAGATAAATAAATATTTTTGGGACTAACTGTGATGACAATTTTTATATGAAAGTTGTGATGGCTCATGATTTGATTATTTTAGATGTAGCTTTTATTGTTTGATTTCGATATATTTAGACATACACCCTAGATCGCATGAAACGCCCAGGAGGTCCTCGTACCAGCTGAAAATGTACCAGTGTATTGGTATGCTATGGGTACGGCTAGGTACATACCCACATTGATAGTACGCCGGTGGGTACGGTTTTGCCGTACCCGTAGCATACCCTGCCACCGTGGGTACGTACCCAACTGTACCCACAGCCTCAACACGTCTTTTTTAAAAGACAACTCAATAAAACTTAAAAAATATGCAATTTTTTTAAATTTTAAAGTATCCTATTTCTAATTTTAAACTTGAATGTATTATGTTATTTTAATTTATTATCATGTTTTGAACATTATGAATCAATACACATTTCAAATTCATACAAGATACATGACTACAATATGTTCTCGTTACCAAAGAGCAACAAGATACTTTGTTATACAAGATACATACTTAAACGAGAAATTTCAAATTTGTTTTCATGTTCTATGAATGATTTTAACTTTTAAGTTGTATGACTCTATGAGTATTAAATTTCAATAAGTATGCAATGTATGAGAATTAAATTTCACTAAGTATGCAAATGCTTCTTTATATATATATATAACGTACCCAAAAGCGTACATCGTACCTATAAAATTTAAAATTTCGTTGTATCATCGTACCAAAACCGTCCCCGTACCGAGACAGTCTAGCATACACCATGAGCAGATTTAATGTGTGCAATTGAGTGTGCAGGTTATAGGGGGCCAAGGGCGAACAAAGAGGGATTGAGGTGTGTTTGAAATTCATATCTATACCCTATCTCATCCTTTCACCTTGCCACTTTCCGCGATTTATTTAAATTTTTAATTTTCCTTCTTTTTCTAATTTTAGGATTTTTAATTGTTTTTTGTTAAGACACATGTTTAAGCCTAACCTAAACCATATTGACTAAAAAGAGAACATGTTGACCTCACCTATTCCTCCCAAAGTATGAAATTCGGATGTGTATAAAGCCACATTTTGGCTTGAGTTTAAAGCTAATGAAATATGTCTTATAGTTCCGAATGCGGTTTACACCCATACTGAGGGGATAGGTAGACTTTCTAAAGGGGTTGACTTGGCCCTCATTATGGCCTAGGAAAGCATGCTTCACAACTACTCATGCTCGTGGGGGAATGTGTGAGTGGGGGATTTGTTCAAGAAAACTACTTTGGAATAGGCAAAGAGGATTTTTAAAAGAGCGAAAAATCTTAGGAATGTGCAAGGATTTACTGAGATTGGGTTTTGAGGGGTTGGCCTTGTTTTAGTGGTGGCATCCTTGAAAAGAGGATGACCGCATGCTTTTTTGTGATTGGGTTTCTATAATGTGAATTTTTTTATTACTCTGGACTTTTTGGGGTTCTGCATTTTGATTTTTTAGAGTTTTTGGGTGGAATTTTTGGAGTTTGAGGAAGGAGGTTTTGGAGAGTGGAGGTAGACCCTTCTCCATGTTTTTCCTCGCTTATTGGAAATGAAAATTTTGGGTTTACATATGTTTAAGTGACATTGCCCCTCCTCGTTGTTTTTGCTTGCTTGCTTGAAATTGTATGTGGAAGATAGGCTAGGGGTTTTAAAAGTTAGTTTTTTGAGTAATTGGGATCGTTACTCTTTAGATATTTTTGCTCCATGTTTTGGCTTGAGTTGTTTGGTGCTTTGCTTATTAAAAACTTAGATGTTTGTGAGAATGGAACTTTGTTCCATCTTCGCTGGTTGGACAAGCATCTAAGGGGATTGTTGTCATAAGTCTCCACACCCCTCTGCAATATTGGATATGGAGGCATGCACTTGGAATTGGAGCCTTGCAAAATAGGCCGGAAATATACCTCTTTCAACTTATTTTGGGAGGTCTTTGGAAGATTACCCTGAGCTTAGAAATCACCTGTTATTTCTATGTTTGGAATGGACAAACTATACCCACTCCCATTACCCTGTTTTGGTTGCTTGCTGTTTCATTTTGCACTTGGGTTTTTAAATATTTTCCTGGAGTGCTGATATACTTTTTCTGTAGTATTTCTCCTTTATAAAACCCATAGTTACACGGGGACGCGTCCCCCCCAAAAAAGACAAGTCCGGGACGTCCCGGACGTTTTGGGGATGCCGGGACGTGGGGGAAACGTTTCCCCCACGTTTCCAAAGTGGCAGGGGGGAGGGGAAACGTCCCCGGGACATTTAGAAATAACAAAGGACGTTTCGGGATGTTGGGGACGTTTCGGGACGTTGGGGACGGCTGAAAGTCCCGAAACGTTTCGGGGACTTCTGGTTTGGTTTGTTTTTTTGTTTTTTTTTTTAAAAACTTATTTTTCTTTTTTTTTTAATTAATTTGTTTATTGTTTTTTCCCTTTAGAAATGTTTACCCATTAAGCATAACCCGACTGTATTGTATTACAAAGACATACAAGAAATTTTCGAGCACAAATGCACAGGCTGTAACAACATGCTATGAAAACTAGTAGCATACATATAAATATTAAAGGCTATATGAACATATAACATTAGTATAGCTATATGTATGCGCTGCGGGTTTTTAATATGGACGTCTGAATGTGGACTGTATGCACATGGTGGACCGATATATAAATATCAATTGTTATTCATAATTTTTAAAAAAATTATCTATATATTTTTAATATTTATAATTTTATATATTATTTTAATAGCCCTCCCCTTGCCAACCCCCGCTGTCCCAGAATTTTGGAAATTTTTTGCCGTCCCGAAACTCCATCCCCACATCCCGCCGTCCCGCTGTAGTTTTAGGTAGTTATGATAAAACCCTTCCATATAGTTTGAAACGTGCTTCTTTCCTTTGGACTTGGTGAAGGCTTATGCATAAATCCCCACTAGATGGGAAATCACATTAGGTTGGGAGGCAAGCACCTTTCCTTTGGGCATTTGGAGTTTGATCGTGTTAGAGTCTACCAATATTGTGTATTACGTTTCACTTCTTGAAACTGGTAGCGGTGTATTGCTTTGGTTGACTTATTGTTGAAACATGTTGACTTTTTCCCTCTTCACAGATTGTAGATTCTTGTTTATATTCTCAAGTTGTATAATTGTTAGTTTGGTGGTATGTCCCTCGTATTTTGTAAATCAGTTACTGCAGAATAGTTATAATCTTGTGGGTTGTTGAAAGTTGTAAACCTGCTTTATGGAATGGATTTCTATATTCTATTTGAGAGCTTGCAAGTTTGTAGCTTACATTTTGAAGAAACAATGTGGCTGTACAATTATTGAATCTCCTTGATTTTATGTGAAAATATCACGTTACTGTTTATCTCCCTAGAAATAAGACCCAAATATGTATGTATGCAAAAAGATTCCAGAAATAATTCATTTAGAAAAAGTAGCTTGCATAATATACTGTCTCTATCTTTATCTCCATTCTTCTCGTAACCGACTCTCATTTCAGAAGACAAGTTGCTTGTATTTGATGGCATAAATGAAGTCATCTCAAATTTATCTCTCCTTAAGCTTTATCTTATTGCAGAAATGAAGTTATTGTTAGGTTATATTGCAGGCTTGTAATTGTCAATGCCTCAGGTTTTGTTCCAAAAAAATGTGTATACATTTGACTTTAAAATTATAAAGTTGTTGCATGGGAAGTTTATTGTGCAGATGTATGCACACACAAACACACAAATACTATTATATATATTTTTATGATTGTGTATGTGCACAAGTCTGCATATTAAACATGTATAATTTTAGATTTTTTATCTATAAAAATATGTATATATACACATACTTTGTAATGGTATGTATTTATATATATACATATAAATATATATCTTTAATATAGTGTACATATATATGTGTATATGCCTTTTTTTCCACCAACAAGATTAAAGATAAAATCCAAAAATTCGAAAAATGAGGCAAAATGAAATAAAATGACATGAATAACACTATTCACCTCTTAAGAAGACACCTTTATGGAAACCCTCCATCACACGGCCATAAATCTTTTAATCTGGTGGTGAAGGATCGTTTCTCCAAAAGCCATGTGTGGTGGAATAAGAATTAAATTTGCTTAAGTGAATTAACAATATCCTTTAACTAACCCTTTTATTGTTGGTTTTATTCGTTTAGTTAATCATTTGATCAAGGGTCTTTTAATTACTTTTCTTGTAATAAATTGTCTATCTTATAGTTAATTTTTTATTGAAAGATAATTTTTGGACAATAATTGTATGGATTAGGTGCACAAAATAACTGTCTTATTCGGCTTAGTGTCAAGGACTAAGAGGTATTCATTGTGCCAAATTTGTTTAGAGCACGTCCCGCCTTCATCCTTTTTTGGTGTTGAAGCCTTTGTATTCTGCAAGAATTGATCCCTAATGGGCTATTTGTAAGCTAAACTTATTCACCAATAAACCGATGACTTGTTGACTTATAGTTAATTTGACCACTAAATATTTTTTTCGAGATGGACTTGAATAATTAAAAAATTGGGTCATGAACATTGGAGGAAATTGTCAAGGAATTTAAGATTATGGGCTTTAAATGATTAAATTGTATCCCTTAGTGTTTTTTACTAAATATTGGAAACATGTTTTTGAAATTACTCATGTTGATATGTAGGGCCATTTGCCCGCATTTGTCTTATGTGGAAAACTTCATTCAATAAAAAAATTATTAGCATCTTTTTAGTATGGTTTATGTGCTATTTTTGAGCATGATAGCAATAACCCTCTTGTTAGAAACTATAGACACCCAAATTTGGTTATTTGGCATTTGATAATGTTAGTTTTGGCCTATGTCTCATATACATGGCTTTTGCGCATAAATTGAGATCAAATTTACTATCATTCACATCCTAAGGTTGTAATGGGTCCTTTCATTTTATTGCTCCATTACTTACATGAATACTTATATCAATCAAAAACATCTTATACCCCTATGTATAGACTTCTCTAGATCATTGTTTTAGCATCCAACCCTACAAGACAACCCTCTAGTTGGGACAAGATCGACTTTTGATTCTCGTCCCTTGTTGGGTGATTCTATCCTTAACCCTCTAAGGGTTAAATTTGAGCTGTTTTTGCTATAATTGCTTCTGTACTTAGTGAGATCCTCAGTTGAGACAAATGAATATCTTTTCACAAGTTGGATTTCCCCTTGTAGGTCAACCTTAGTGCAAAGCATTGCTTTCGAGGAAATATAAATACAAATCAAACATACTCATTTACTCACTTGGTATTCTGTGGCACCTATCACGAGCTCATCTAGAAAATACCTATTAAGGATCAAGTAAGATGCCCTTTTCTTCCTTATTTTAAGAATGTATACTAGGAGCAATTGTTGTATAAATTTGAAACACTCTAAACTAGGTTAAGAGCAAGCATCACCAAGCCCAAAGCATTCAAAGCCAAGCTCAAGCAAGCGATTTTAGATGTCGAAGAGCCAAATTCTAGTAGCAAACATATAGGAAAAGATCACAATTACACTTGCAATAGGTAAAAGAATAGTTGATGTGAGCTTTATGCACACCAAAGATTCCTACGTAGAGACCACTCATTTTAGAACTAGGTGAACTAATCCAATGCACAAGTTGTTGGGTATGTAGTTGTTTAGTAACCAAGAGGTGAAATAGTTGACATGTGATATTTGGTACTCCAAAAGGTGATTCTCTTTCGTTTATAACAACCCAATGAATTCCTAAATTGATCTTAATCTAAGGCAATTCCAAAAAAACTCAAAAGAAAGGATTTTAAATTGATGCACAAACTCTATTTAAAATTCACAATGTTTAAGGAACCATTAATTCAAAACTTGTAGCATTTAGGAAATCCACAAACACTAACGAATTTGAGCTAGCACCTAGGTGTGAGGGTGTGGAAAATTGATGATATTGAAGCTACACATGTATTTTGCTAATTAAAAGATTTCTAATGAACATATAAGATTAATAGTCAAAACACAAAATAATTTGCAAATCTTCAAAATTAGTTTTAATCTAAATTAGCTCAAGACAATTTAGATTATGTAATTAATACTAATTCCAAAACAATTGATTTTATTCACATAGCATATGCATCCATCTAATATGAAAGAGGAAGGAAAAAAAGAACTTAAACAACTCATATAACACCCCAAATGATTTTCAAATTACTTAGAATTGAATACTCCTTCGATGAATAAGCAATAAAAGTTTACAAATATATGGTGAAATAGAGGAGCCCGAGTTGTCTTAATTCAAGTATCTAAAAATAACTTCTAACTACACCTAACAATAGCTTCTACCTAAATACAGATTGACAAAAAGCTCAACAAGGGAGCTTGTGCATCTAAATACAAAATCATACAAATAAAATGTACACAAACTCTTGGACTAAAATGTACTTAAGCTAACACTTGTTTTCCTTTGGCCTAACAACATGCAAATCCGATTACTTTGCTCAATTTGAGCGGTATCTATAATTAGAGGTTTGCATGCCTTTTCCTTTTATGCTAATCCACAAGTAAACTCCAAGAGCATTCCATCCAAAATAACATGATACTCCTAGCTCTCTCCAAAGTATTTACTTGGTAGTGTCAATAAAAATTTTTAGAGTTGTCTATTGTATGCATTCTCCATTGTTATTGATTGTTAAACAAAAGAGCTCATAAAATGCACCAACACTACATCGAATTGTTCAACTATATAAATCATGTTCAACTCATCCAATAGTTGAGTGATACCCACTTCTACTATCATAATAAAACAGATCAAGATGCTTGATATTGATAGAACTAAATGAGATTTTTTTGCCAAATGCTTCCTCACTTTGGCTAAAACTTTTCTACATCCACTATATCATATATACTCAAAAGAGAGGCATTAAGAAGAAGTTTCTTTATGACCGTATTGGTTACTGATGGCCAATTTTCTATCTTTATCCTCAATTATGCTCAAAAGATGATTGATTGTTCCCATTAATGCATCTACTTTCTTTGTGGTCTCAAAAACATCCTTGAAAGTAGAAAATGATGCTCTAAGAGACGATAAACTTTAGTGTGTAGCATAGGAGTAAGGATTTTAGCTTTGGATGCAAGTGCCTCTTCTCTCATTCCTATAATTACTCCACTTGAAAGGTTTAGGGAAGCATCTTTTATATTGAGAGGATCACACACAAGCTCGGTTCCTCTTTCTCTCTTCTTTTCTCTTGACGAAATCATGATATCCTCCTTTATTTGTGTCAAAACCTATCTACCCTCATGAGTGATCTTATTGGTGGTAATGTTTTGTACTCTCTTGCTAAATTTATTAATATGCGAGATAGGTTTCATAAGGTTGGTAGGTTGGTGTGTGTGCTCTTTATACCAATTGGTGTTGCATCCATTGTTGTTTTGCCTTCGTTGTTACTTGTGTATCACTTGTTTGACTAGGGGCTAAGGGAACAACAATGTCAATAGTTTTAGTTATGATGCTCTTTTACAAAATCACCCTGAAATGAAATCATAGGGTGTTGGTGGAAACTAAGAAGAAATGATGGATGGAGAAGTGGATCAAAAGGATAGCAATCAAGACGGAATCCCATGTGGGAAAGTAAGAAGAGATCGGGAATGAATATTGGAAAAGTTTGGGGTGGGAAAGATAGGGGTGTGTTGGTGAAATAATTTGTTGCAGTACAAATTATTGGTTTTCACCAATGGTCATGGGGCTAAGCCCCTCCTTGGGTATGGGGAGGCTCCCATTATTGAATGTAAACTAACTAAAATTGTGGGGTGGTCGTTAGGTCAAGGATCACACATGAATACTCCACTAAACATGTGGCAAAGTGTTTGTACAGTGTACAAGGGAGGAATTTGCTTGGGAAAGAGGTAAAGGGGAGTAGGAGAAATAGAAAGAGAGGGGTTAATGTTGTGAGTAGGAACTAGCATAGTCTCACCAACAGTAACTAGAGTAGGTCCACATCCAATTAGAAGAACACAACAATGTAAGCAACAATAAGACTAATAAATTGGAAAACACGCAGTTCTTTCTTGGTTATACAAGATCACAATTGTTTGCAAAGTTGGAAAGTAGAGAGTATGGAAGAACATAAGGAAGGAAAAGAAGAAGAAGAATGTAGCTTATTGCTTGTAGTAGAATTGAAATCCAATAACTAGTAACAATCAACAAATGCTAACCCCTTAGAATGGAGAAATTATTTTAATTTATAGCTTACAAAAATGTCTCTTCCTCTCCTCCCATGCGACCTATCATCTCACCACCACTTGTGATTTTCACATTCCCTAGGACTAAAGTTAACTCCTTTTCTTATTTTTGAAAATGGACTTTTATAATAAAAATTAAGTCACTTAAGTGAATAAGATGAAAGATTGATAAAGTACATTCCCCATGAAGAAATAGAATGTTAGAGAGACAGAGAGAAGAAGAGAGAGAAGTAAAAATCTGAAGATGGAGAAGCTCCTGCTAACGAAGAATATGCTTCTAATGGATCTTGAGTGAATGCTCCATGAATGAAGTTTCCTTCCTTTGACCTCATGTTGAGTTGGAACATTGTGATTGCAAATTCCTCCTCCTGTGAGATGCGAGATACACTCCAAGGCATTGAATGAGTGTTTAGAAACACTGCTGTGAGACTTGCACTTTAATATGGAAACATGATGATCCTTTTTAACACAATGTTGGAGTTAGAACATGGAGATCATCACCTTGCTCTTCTTGGCTTCAAAATTCACCTTCGTGACACAAATGTTTCCTTTTTGAATGAAATTAACCCCAGGATGCTCAAACACCTTCTTGCTCATCATCACTCATTGAAAAGGCCTTCTCTAAACAAAGAATTGTTTATTCATCCAACTGAAAGTGCGTGGTGTGAAATCATGAATTTGTCCAATCATTATGATGTTTTGCATTGTTTCAAACATATTCAAGTGCTTTTCTTCAACATGAGAGGCTCAACATCCTTGTTTCTTGACCAATATCTTGACACTTACTATTTTTAGTAAGCCTTATTTTGAGAAGTCCATTTTAGTTACCAGTTGCTTAATTTGGCACTTTTGAGTTTCCCGATGTGCAAGGGGCAATGACAACTCTGAGAATGAACTGTTTGCAACACTTACTATTTATAGGTAGTGAGGCTTAGGAAGGCTTACTATTTTTAGAAGTGGGTATTCCTAGTGTCGAAATGGAATGAAAGTGGTCTCAAAAGTTTTGTTATTTCACAAGGAGGCTTTGCTCCAATTTTAGAGGATTTCAATTGTCGAACTCCGTAGATCTAAAAATGAGTTTTTTATTTTGGGAAACTTTGTTTGTCCATTAAAAATAATGTAGACCACCATTGGATGCAAGGTTGGATTCATTTGAAAGGCATTTCAAAGAAGGAATTGTTGTTAAAATCTCATATGAATCGACAAGGTGTTTGGGAGATATGAGCAACTTTCCATTTTTAGCATATGAGGTTCCATTCATATTTTTAGTAGCATAACAAAAAGGGAGAGAGATTTTGGGAGGAAAAAGTATATTTGAAAGATAAAAAGTGGCTAAATATGGATTTTAAACATTTCACTTACTCCTTTGCACTTTAACTCACATCTAACCCAAACAGGTTAACTTGGGTCAAGTGGAGGTTCTAGCTTAGGTTGACCCTTAAAAAATAGAAGACAAAGGGACAAAGGGGACATAAGGGACACCCAAGTGAGCTTTGTGCGATTTGGACAAGTGTTACCTTGTGGTTTCATGTGGGTGAGATGTTGGGGGCTAGAACTCGCACTCGGGAGTTGAAGTTGGGTTTACATGTGTCCTAGAGCTAAATAACAGAGAGGGAGCACACTTTTGTGTCCCCCTTGCATGTTGAGGACAAGACAAAGGTACAAAAAGTGCTCAAAATGTGCCAAGGGGGTATCCATCATGAAAATGTGGTCTAATTTTGCCTTGCTCTCACATAACCACTCAAGTCAAAAGTTTTAAGTGACAAAAACATAACATCCATAAGGGGAGCACAATTTTGTCCCCTTGTCTCCTTTGAACCTTAGGTACAATCCAAGGGGACATCAAGAGTGAAAATTTCCAGCCCAAGATTTTGGAATGTTGATGTCACCCGTTAAGTGCATTTTAGGACATTGGGAGTGATTTTTTTGCTCCGAGAGCATGAGAGTGTTTTGGGGTGCGGATCAAACCTTATATGATTTTGACTCCAAATAACCTTTTGAGATCATCCCAACCATTATCAAGAGCCAATTATTCCTGCAATTTTAATTTTGGCACCATTCACCCTTTCAGCACGAAGGAGCAGCAACAGTGACTTGAGCTATCACAAAAATATTGAAGGCTTAGGCAAAAATTTATGTTTCCATCATGTGGAGAATTCCAAGAACTTTCCATTGAGTATTTGATGAGCTTCCAAATCCTCCCATAACTCCTAGAATCTTTCAAACAAGTTGAATTTCTCTATTAGAGCATTCATTCCATGTGCCCAAAATGACTTGATTTTCTTAACTTGTTCCTGACATCAATTACCTCCATAGATTTTCCTTGTAACCTTCTGGAGGATGATCACTTGTTGCAAAATGGCCAAAAATGGCCCTTTATAGACCTCTCGAAGATAGTTGTTTCTCCTTGAAACTCGTTGACTTCTTCAGTCACATTAGGCATACATCCCTGCACATTAAACACACTTGAAAATATTGTTATCATGTTCCTCTAAGCTAGAATGAGGGTGAAATTGAGGGCAGGTTAGTCAAAGGAATGGTTCACAGTGACTGGGAGGGGAAATTTTCAAGTGGGGGCTTAGTTGTCATGGCTAAAATTTTCAATTTTGCATGCTAGAAATTTAGCATGACAACAAGGTGATGGGATGGGAAAGGGAAAATTTATTACTTAGGAAGTCAACAACTCTATGAATGATATGGGTTGTATCGGGGACACTTTGTTTTGTCTTGAGATAGGAGTAGTGTAAGAATTGGAGAAGTGAATTACTAATGAGGAATGGTTGAAATGGTGACAAGAGTGATAGAGATATCCTCAATCGGAACGTTTTGAACTTGAGGAGGGGTTGTCATCACCATAGGGATAGACTGGGGTGATGTAGTGGAAGCTTGGGGATTTGGAAGATGGGTTTGATTGGTGGAAAAGAGGAAACCAATGGAGTGGGAGGAGAATATGAAGCCATAAAAATGGTTGGTAGAGTTGAAGCATTGTGAGAAAATACAATGGTAAGGGGAGTTGAATAAGGGGAGACACGTCACTCGAATATTCATATTGGAATCTAGCACATTAGTTCTAACAAGAGAAATAAAAGCAAAGGGAGTAACATGAGCTTGACTTAGATGTAGACCTAGAGGAGTGAGAATATTTTGATCATGAACACCTCTATCGATCTACATATACTCGATAGAGTTTGACAACATGTGTTGACTATGACCTGTTGGTAAACATTAATAATAGGATAGGCACTTAGAACTAAAACAAGTGGGATTTGTAATGAACACAACCCTTGGGTGGAAGAGAGTAAGATGTCATTGAAATAGAAACAAAAGTAAAACAAACCCCATAGGAATACTCACAATTAAAGTGGTTAGTACCTGTGTCGAATGGGGTGCAACTTGAGGCTTGCTAATCATGGGGAAAAGGTAAATCCTACAAAATGCTTTTCTTTAGAGAATTTGTTGTTTCCGTCGGAGTCTTTGACCTATTAGATGAGTGTGTTTGTGATGTAGTGCCATATTGAAATTGGAATATATCTACTCTCTCCAACACTGTGAAGATTAAGAGGAAATTGATCCTCTTTGGATGTAGTATGCACATAAATGTGGGGAAACCTTGTGGTTACACTCCTAAGATGAGCTATTACTTTTCCCTCATGGTCCCATTTCCTAGAAGTAGACCCACATGACAAAATATATACATTTTATGCAACAAAACATACTTTTTGTAATGCAGGGTAGGTTGGGAAACGAATCCTCCCTACCGAGAAAGGTAGGGAAGGATATGGTTTATGTGATTGGCCCTTACACAACCCTCCTATGTCATTTCGAAATTGATAAGTAATCTCTATTGTTGTTAATTTATTGAGGGCATACCTTGGAAATTTAAAGGGTGCATTACAACATCCCGTAATCCTCGGTATAGTTTCTTTCTCATATTTCCAATACATGCCAATTAGCTTGATGGAGTTCTTAGTTTCTTTCTCATATTTCCAATAACTGGATATATAATTGGATAGAATTGCTCATAAGTATCTCAAATATATGTGATAATTATGCTTATAAAGCTTTAAAACACCACATGGATGGGAAAACCAATAAGAGAGGGCCAATTGAGCACTAGAGCATAAAATGTTGAAGATGCACAAAATGCATCCACTATGTATGATGCCTTATGAAAAATCTGCCCTTATAACATGCTCCTCCATGCAACATGTAAATTGTAATCAAGTATTTTGCCAAAATATGGCTTCTTCCCTTTAATAACCATTCCCAACAGAGGAACCAAAGATTAGTGTGCTTGATCATCCTTTTCATTCCCATATAACCTATTGAGGAACATAATTCCTACTATGCAATAGGGAACTCCAATTAGTGCTTCTTCTTGAGCCTTTGGGGTCTAGGACCATTTTTAAAAATCATCAATATTATTTATTCTTGTCATCCACTCAATGATAGTGGGTTGGTTGTAAGAGGTATATGGTGCCTCCATAAGATATAATTCATTGAACGCGTTACACCATAGATAAATGCTATATCTTGTTGCATGGCACTTGAGATAATGTTTCCTTCCTAAAGTGTGCATATAGCAAATACCTCTTCGAACAAGTTCTCACAAGGAAAAACCTTAGGCTTATCTCGTAATTCGATGCAAATGAGAACCCCTAATGGTTTCAAATCCTCCAAATATATCTCATCTACTTGACTGATCTCGTCCCCACTATAAACTTGTTCACAATTTTTGACTTCCTAATATAAATTGTTATAGTTCTTAATACACATCCTTAAACTTTTGGTGAATCGGGTATCCACAAATAATTGTGAAACAAAGGAGGATGAAGATTCTTCCTTCTTCGGTGCCAAGAGTTACCATGTATATAAAGTGAATATAAAAGCTTCCAAATAGTAGTATAAGTCCATTATTCATGGGGAAATGAACTTGACGGAACGAATGAATGTAATTTGCAAGGAGTTAGAATGATAAATGAATGATGAAACTGAAAGTTTAGGATTTCGCCATTTTTTGCAATTTTCTTCACCAAATAAAGTCTACACACATTGAATTTACACTCAAACATACATATAACATCTCTTTCACAAATGAAAAATCAATTTAACCAAAATAAAGAATGTTGTTCAAACAAAATGGTGGTGTTTTGGTCACAAAAAAACTTCTTAGGGTTTGAATCCCTTTTGAGGTAGTATTATGTAGGTGGCACATGAATATCTCAATCCAAACTCTTGAACCTTTTTATAAGTCTTTCAAGGAGCTAGGGTTTCAAGGAGAAATGACTGATATTAGTAACTTACACACATTTGTTGGAACCCATATAACACACAAAGCTACACATTCAAAAGTCACAATAGGTTGTATAATCATAGATCTATTTATTAGAATAAGAGAAGTTTGTACAACAAAGAACAAAAGTAATCGCACTTCTATCTTTATTGGCCAATTTTGTCCTAGGGAAAACAAAGATCTAGTTTCAAAGACAAAACATCTATTTTAGTATTCTTATTGAATTGTCTCATTTCAAGTCTAGATTCATTGTCAAAGTAAAAAGAAAGCCAAGTGCACTATCTTCTTGTGATTTTACTATATTTAACATGTCCCCTTATTAATCAAACCTCTTGCTATTTACTATATGTTCATATTTATGTATGAATGTTTAATTTATTAGTTTGATTATACACCCCTTCTAGATTCCAATCCTAAATAGAATTCTCTCGCCATAAAAATTTAATTAGGGTGTAATCATTTGGTGAACCTTTCTTGACTCGATCAAACATACTTAACCATATTTTTAAAGAATACCCTACCAAAATGGGCCTTCACTATCAATCCTAGCTTCCTTAGGGTTTTTCTCTTATACATAATTTGTTCATTACAAAAAAATTAATAATGTTTGTGCCAACGTCGTTACTTCGAAAGTCATCAATGAATGTGAATATATCATAATGAGCAAGTCATATAAAATCCTTAACCCACTCCTCTCCTCCATTCTTATTGCAAAATATTTAGTCTAAGGTAGTTTCTATCACTACTCGATTCCAAAGATCTTGTATCAAACCTATTTCATCGCCTCACCCTCGATCTCAAAATTGTACTAGCTACCATCATGCCTTTATTATTCTCCCTCGACTTATAGTGAATTCAATGGTCCATGTTGTCATTGGTCACAATATGAAGAAGGCCACCAACCAGGGAAATTAACCAACTCCACCACCTCTCACTCCCTTTTTCAACAAAATAATCAACAAAAGGGATGATGTATTGAACAACTACTCAACTCGCTTAACATTTCTTATTTTGGACTTATTAAAGAGATAAACCACATATAAGGACATCTTATATGATCCATTGTAGAATGATGCTCTTGATAGATACACACAATCCTTTGTTTTTTTCTTCTATTATGAATACATTCAATGCACCGAAAATGCCATCACCTTCGACAATATGGATTTACCTCCAAAGCATATCCGGAAATAATACCAACTATTAATAAACGTGGTTTGGATACAAAGCTTCTTAATCAAGATTGTACTAATTGATAATTAATCATCCTTGAATACATGTCATAGCTCTTTGTTATAACATATGGGAATTCATACGAGTTCCATTAAACAATTATCCCTTGTTATTAAAGGATTTGACAATATTGCATGACCTATAATGGGAAAAATATATTATATGTTCTATTTGGGTCCAAAATGATGCCAACCACATAATTTTATGGACAAGTGCCCTCCATTACAATATTCTATTGGGTCGAACTACCATATACACTCCATGAATGTGTCAAATTCATGCATGATGGACATGAGTATACCATTACGAGAAAATGATGAGCCTTTTAAGTATTGAAAAGTTGAACAATCAACATCTCAAGAGCCCTTTATTACACCTCCGACACAACCTATATCAATTAATAAGCTACACACCTATGAGGTGGGTGAGTCAAGCAAAAAAATGACCAAGGAATAGTCACATGCAATCAAACAAGAGAAATTATCACAACAAAAGTTAGTACGTGAACATTTAGAACAATTAAAAATTTCCAATGAGCAAATATAAAAGCACATGTACATCTAGCACAACAACAAATAAACATGGAAAAGTTGCAAAACAAACAACAAAAGAAAGAATTATCATGAATAGATTAATTGACACAAGCTATCAAACAACAATTATAATTAGGGAAACAAACGTATAAAAATCCTAAGGTCGTAATAGATTTACCCTTATTATTTAAGTTGAAACAATAGGATGTCATGGTAATATATTAGTATGATAGTGATGATGCATAAGATATGACATACGAGTGCTTTCGAAAGTTAAATTTCAATCCTATTAAAGATGAAAATTTTCTTTTCCACTCTTTGTTCACCTCTCGATGGTAGAGGGAAATACTAAGACAACTCTTATATGTCCAATAATACAAAATTATCCACCACTCAAGAGGCGAGCAAAAAAGAAAAATTAGGCTAGCTCCAAACAGCAATTGCAATCATATATCTAATGCCTTTTCTTATCACTTTTTGGTACCACTAAGTAGACTATTTGTTAAATCAAGTATTTTTTTTTGCTTGAGTTACCTAGGGAGAGGGCCCTAGCCCTTATGGCATCACCAACCCACACCGGTTGTGGAACCATCCAAGGATGGTAGTTTAATCTCTCAAAAGAGCCTACGATTAAACCACATTATCATGGTGCCATATCACCAGGGTATCCAAACCGTCAGTAGTAGGCCACCTTAACATGGAGCTGCGATTTGAACTTTGGACCTCCCAATTACAAGGAGACCCAAGAACCATTACACCACTACCCGTTGGATTTGTTAAATCAAGTATGACTAGAGAGGAAAAATAACTATATATTTTTACTTCAAACACAACAACAACAAATTATTTAGTTAATAACATTGAATTTATTAACGAGTCTAGCTTTATCCCAATTATGTTAGAGACGCAAGATACACCAAATGACATATTGCCACTACTACTTGGCCATGACTTACTAGTATTACAATTTACATGCCATCACATGATTAATAGAATATCAAAGAAACAAAGTAAATCCTATTGTGATTACCACCGTATCACAAGTCGTGAAAATAATCAATTTCAAACATTTCTATCAAGGATTAAAACGCTCAAGGATAAAGGTAAAATCTTTATATTCAAAGATGATTTAGAGCCACTATAATTATCAATTTAGTGATCATATTCTACTGAAAATAAATAAAATGCAAAAACACATGCAACTCATATCACAATTATATTATTTTACAATGATAAGTATTGAGAACATGACTTGATCAACAAGAAAGCACTCAAAAAAAAAAAAAAAATGTAGTTCAGCAATATAAAATACCGATTAGACTATTTTAGCTATTACATACGATGCAAGGTCATTGGAATCTCACGGGTTCATTACCCTCCTCATTTCCTATGGCTTGCACGTTATTACAAAAAATGTGTACAAAAATATATATATCATGGCTCACTTTTTTGGAAAACCATGGTTATGACACATGAGAGTTATAATCAATTAACACAATCAATGCATTACATTCCCTCAAACTAACACAATAATTGCAATACAACATGACAACGATCCTAGGGATAAATGGAACATGACACTTTGGAAACTAGTTTTAGCATAACAAGGTACATTGTACATGAATGAAGAATACATTATGGGTTTATTCCATCTTCAAGTAAGGCTATTAAATAACCCTTTCCTTAGAAATATTCACCACATAGATGATCCTAGAGGTTATTATAATATTGTATGATTAATGTTGGAAGTTAATTAATCATAATTTAGCTCCTGGTATTGAGTATTGCAATCCTTTTTAGTTGTTGTATATTCCATAACAATCTTAAGTTAATCTTAAAAAGGGTGCGAACATCATTCATATTTTGTGGTAAAGATAGTCGTGTTGAATATTAAATAATTTGGAGTAACTCTTTGATGGGTGTGAATTATGAAAATTGAAAACTTTGTGTGTGAATTCTAATCTTTATTATTTTCCTAACCTTCTCTCTCTCTCTCTCTCTCTCTCTCTCTCATTTTCTATCTCAATTTGAAATTTGTAAATATTCCAATTGTGTATACTCGTTATTTTGGATGAATTATGAGATATTTGTTATGGATTCTTCTAAGATACCTCAAATCACATGTGGCAATTCCACCATGTGGTAATTTAAAATGTCGTATACCAAAAATCATGCATTATATCTTTGGGTCCTAAAATGAGAGGAGATTTGTTCTCCATAACTTGTGTTGTGTAATGCCCACTTCCCTTCGACACTTTTGCTATTGATTTAGATATTGTTGACTATACTTATGGACATTATTGCATTATTTTGACTTAGCAGGATGGTAGATGATAGTGATACTCACCTATTGTTTTATTCGATTCATAGTATGGTGTGTGTTGGATTATTAGAGACAATTTATATTGATGATGGTATGTTGTTGACATAGTTTTATACATACATACATACATACATGCATGCATGCATGCATGCATATATATATATATATATATATATATATATATATATGTATATGTATGTATGTATGTATGTATGTATGTATGTATGTATGTATGTATGTATGTATGTATGTATGTATGTATGTATGTATGTATGTATGTATGTATGTATGTATGTATGTATATGTATATGTATATGTATATGTATATGTATATGTATATATATTTGACTCGCGATACTTTCATCATTTTGAGTAGACCTTAACAATTGAACTAATCTTGTGATCATATGGATATTGATGAAATGTAGAATCAAGATGTTGTTAGAAATTGTAAATGATATCGTTACTTGCCTAGATGATGTTTTGATTTATATACAAATGATTGTGGATTTATATTGTATATTTTATCCTAGATGTTTTGATGCAGCCACGAGGCCAAAGGAGGTGTTATGTGTTTTGTAGGTAAACATGTCACAACAAACAATGGGGGGATTGGAGACCAACCACATTGGAATGCTAGATGAATTCAACAAGGGTCACCATGGCAACATGTATTTTGTTATGTGTGTGTGTTTGAATTGTTGTTAGGGGGTCCCCATGGGGGAATCACCTCCAATTGTGACCAAGGGGTTGTGTGTTATCTCTTTTATTAGTTTCCTTTATTTGATTTTAGTATGTGATTTATAGTGATGTATTCTCCTTTTATTAATTACTTGATTTGTGTCTAGATTAGTAAATTAATCTTTTTACTAAATTAATTTTGAATGGGTCAAAAGGAATTCATTTATTATATTAGATGGCTCTTGGATTATGTGTTGTAAGTTGAGTGCTTGTGATCTTGAGTGTTGTACACTCTACCCCTTCATGGAAATTCGAATTTGGCCTTAGGGGCCAATTTTGGAGGCTTGTGGGACAAGTCAAACTTGTCCCACACCTCTTAAATTGCTATACCAACCCTACCTATGGGTTGGGGGTCAAAAATAGACCCCATTATGTGTTTTGGGAAGACAAAAAGGTAAAATATTATTACACTTTCTTTCTTGTAATTAAAATTTGTCCTTAGGGGGTGTGGGCTTGGATTGTGTGTGTAAGTAATTTGTCATTCCTCTCACCCACCAATTTATTGTGCATTGGGGTTGATGTTTGACTTGTGAGGTGGAGTTGAGGATGAATGATGTGGCATCCAACATGGAGCCTTCTCACCCTCCTCTCTCCTTTTTCTATTTATTCAAGTTCTTTTGTTTGTTTGGGGGTTACTTCATTTCTTTTGTGCTCTTGCATATTTGGGAGTTACAGGATTTTGGGATTGCTTGCGGATCTTGTTGGAGCTTCTTAATGATTGTTTGGGCTTGAAGAAGCTTGGTGTGTGACTCTTTGACCAAGCTCTACCATGGAAAGGTAGGAGTTAAACTCTCTTTAAATGCTTTCTTTTATTTTTGTATACATATGTGTGTATTTTTTAGTGTTTTAGAATGTTTGTTGGGTACTTGAGTAGATTGCCTAAGTGTGGTGTAGGAGGAGACTATGAGGATCTTACATGTGGGGAGGCATAAGAGTTTATTTCATGTCTGGGGAGTTGGGTTGGGTGCCCCACCTTGGACAAGAAAATGCTTGCATTTCTTACTTGGTTATTTTGTTGAGGGAGCCATAAGAGATTGTAGGGAGGCATAAGAGAATGTGGGAGGCATAAGAGGTTCTTGAGGGAGGCATAAGAGTGTGTAGGGGTTTTGAGAAATTTATTGGAGGGTTTTAAGGTGGGCACCCATTTCCCTTTGGCAGAATAAGTGACCTCTCCATAGGTTCTTGCTCCTTTGGATTTTCATTTTGAAGCCTTGTGTATTTTGTTATTTTCCTTCTTGAGATTGTAGTTAAGTTGCTTGTGTTTTGGTGTGATTGTGAGAACTTGGTTTTGTGATGTGGAAGCTTGTTTTGTTGCCATGTGTTGGATCCATCTTTCATTGCAATGTGGTTGGGGCTCGGGGCCATTGAGGAGGATGACTTCTCCTCATTAGATTTTTGGTTGGGTGGAGAGTGTTGCCTCTCCCCCCATTTTTGTTGTGGATCAAAAAAATAGGAAGGATCTCTCTAGTTGGTGATGTGAAGCTTGGAGCTTTTGTTGTTGTCCAAAAGAAACTTCCTTATGAGAAAACCTCCTTGTTATTCCCACTTAGGGTGGAAGACTTGTAATATTGTATTCCTTTTTAGCTTTCTTTTTTGTAAGTTTTCCCACTTTAAGTGGAAGATATTGTAATAATCTTGTGAAGAAAAGTTGTATTTATTATTGGACTTTAGAGTTGTATTGTATGTTGAAAAAATGGAAAGAAATATTTGTGTTTGTAAAGCTATTTTGTTGAAATAGAAAAGAAAGTTTATTATCATTGTTTGAAGTTTTAGTATTGTGAAGAGAAAAGAAAGAATTCTAGAAATTGTAAAATGATAATGGTGTATGCTTGGAAACTTTGAATGTAGAACCAAGTTGTTAGTAGTTGTTTGAACTAATAAGTTGTAGTGGAAATGGAAAGAGGCAACAAATTTGAAGTATGTTGTAATGTTGAATTGTTGCATTTTGTAGTAAGAAAAATAACAATATTAAAAGTAGAATTAGTTCCTTTTTACTTATGGACTTGAAAGAAAATTTGTTGAATAAGAAATGAAAATGAGTCTTGTAGATGTTGTGTTATTATTGAAATAGTAAATTCTTTAAAGGAGTAATTTAACTATGGAATGAATAAATGGAGTTAAATCTTACAACTGGAAATTTTAGGTGCATAAAACTCGAGTTCAAAATGACCTTTAGAATACCCTAGTGACTTTTGTTTTTTGGAAAAGCTCATATTTGAAGGTTATGTTCTTAAGGAATAGAATCACTTTGCCCTATGCAAAGCGGCGGTCTCGTAACCACTGCTCAGACAAGGCGGAGGTTTGTGAATCGTCACCCAAGTGCGGCGGCGGTCGTAGGACCGTCGACTGCTTTTGGGTGGCGGTTCCATCACTTACAAAAAAAACACGGATCCGCACTGCAAATTTTAACTTGTAATAACTAAATTTTAAGCATGTAGAAATTTAGAGGAAACCTCCAAAGAAACAAACAATGGCTAAATCTCATTGTTTTAAGCAATAAAAATCTTCAAATGGTAGATTCAAAGTACTCAAACTCTTATATATTAATAGAGGTAGGGTTTGCCCCAAATGGAGAACTCCAAATACAAATAGTTTTGTAATAAAACTAGATTTAAAAAGGAAATCCCTTCAATCCTTGAATGAAATAAATTACAATGATAAATCTACAATCTAAACTAATCTAAGCTTGATTTCTTTATAGACTCCTCCATAGTTCTTCCTTTCTTGCTCCCATGGCTTCCTTCTCTCCAACCTGCAAATTAAATAAAGGAAAAGTGACCAAATGAGGAGACTTGAGTAAAGAAAGAGATTAAATAAAAATTCATAAGGATATTTAGGGTTAGCTTGGAACCCTAGGATCTAGTGGCCACAATTGAATTGATCCAAGGGTTGAGGATCAACCCTACTTTTGTTTGGTAGGAATATATTCTATGGATGTTTTAAATAAATTTAAAGGTATGTGTAGATGGGTGAATGGGGCCATTTAAATACCTTGGTGTGCAAAGTCACTAATCTAGTTCCTAGTATGTTTTAGAAAAGTAATGAAATGGACATTTAAGTTATTTAAATAATGGAATTATAGTAACTAAGTATAAGGTAAAGTATTAAGGTAGGAATGTTAGTTGTGGAGTAGTAAAAACATTAAACCAAGTAAATTAAATTATGACACCCTCCTAGTTGAATGTTAATTAATTGACCTTAGAGATAAATTAAGAATATTTAATCATTTAACTTAGGCCTAGTCCATCCTTTGTAAAGTAAAGATTATTAATGTAAATAAATTTAATGCACACCAAGGGTTGACAACCTTGTAACCTTCTAACTTAAACAAAATAAAATAAAATTTGCCGCATCACTTTTCGGGTTAAGTGTTTAGGGTTTTAGCGTGTTTCTAGAACGTCATTTTTGTGGGCGTTACATGTTGCGCATAAAATCCTCATCAACACCGTACACACCATACCACTTGATATGTGACATCTATATGATCATCCCGTCAAAGGGCTCATATGATAGCTCTCGTATGCTTCCCACACTCACATTCATGAGCAAAATCACTTGTACATAGCGCGCGCGCACACACACACATTCTACTTAACCACAAATATCATTTTCTCATGGCGTAATGCAAATTCTTTTAACACCTAATCTATACTCCACAACTAGGGAATAATCTTACGATGAAGTACATTTCACACGTTTGATGTGATTTATTTAAATAATAATCATTACCCATGACCCCTTACCCTTTCTTATATTGGTACATCTTATGGATTATGGTCATTAATAGCTTCCAAGTAAGAAGTTTTATTTCAATCTTTGTTTTATGAAAAATACAAAAACAATACAATATGGAAAAATAAAAAACCAAAACCTTCATATGACTTTGGATTATTTATTTTATATATTTATAAATTTTATTTATCGTATTTTATTACTTTACAACTCTATACTTATGAAATTTCTCCTTATAATACACAAAAGATAATTGCAAATACTCATAATCTATGAGTATTTATATACATACTTAGCATCTTATTCAAGCCATACACACTAAGGGATATGTACCACATTGGGAGGCATGTCTCCTTTAGGGGAATCTTACATACAAATATTACTTAAATCATATTATTTCACACTATGTGGTTTCTTACCCTTATATGCTAAAGGATATCTTTCACATTGGGGGCATATCTACTATGGGGGCATATTATATATAGATCTTACTTAGATCATACCATTTCACTCTGTTTGAAATCTTATATCCTTACACCACGGGGGATACTTATGCTTGGGAATCATACATACTAAGATTATTAGGATAATATCCTTACACATTAATCCATTGGTGATATAAAACTTTTATTACTTATCTTGCATTGCCCTATATATTATGATATGTTCCATATCATGTTTCATCAATGACCACACTATTTATTTCTATATAGTGAACTATTGTACTCCATGCTTATTTTTGTTGATCACTATTTTAATACTTTTATACGACACATTTATATTCTTATTGACTACTATTAGGCATGGGATATTATATTTGGATCTTTCAAATTATTTCTTACATTAATTTTTTTGCATGCATTATTTATTACACATTATATACTATAGTATTATATTTGCACATTAACCTAATATACTATTTTCTCTATGCTTTGTTTTCTTTGTGTATTGTTTTCTCTATACATTCGTTTTTGTATTCACTTTTATCTCGTAGGCCTTTTCTTATCCATTGCCTTATTTTCTCTATGCATGTTTTTTCCATCCCTTATTTTCTTTATGTATTGTTTTCTCTATTCCTTATTTTCTTTATGTATCATTTTTGTATGCTTTATTGACTTTATGTGTATATACTCTATGCTTATTTGGTTACGGTTGTGCCTATCATTGTATTATTCTCTCTCTCTCTCTCTCTCTCTCTCTCTCTATATATATATATATATATATATATATATATATATATATATATATGTATTGTTGAAAATGTTGTCATTGATGTCAAAAGAGTGGATGGACTTATGAAAGGAAGTTTTTCAAAAAGTAATGGAAATGTTAGAATGTAACGGAAATAACCAACAATGTTTAGAGCCACAATAAGAGAAGTTTAAGTATATGAAAAGAATAATTTTTGCATAAGAAAGTCAATGATATGATTGAGATGTGAACAACGATCAATAAAAGGAAGATATCGTGTTTATTGAAGGATATAATCAACAATATGTTACAAAAATGATCGTTATTCATGAAGGAGAAATCAATTATTTATAATTAGCATTAGACAACATTCTATTGAAGGGAAATAAACATATGAACAAAAGAAAAACAATCAACAATATGTAAACAAAAACAACAAATCATGATCGAAAATGACACAAAAACCAAGGACTGCCATTTTCCTTTGGAGCCACAATTTTCCTTGTAAGGCCCCATGATCTTGCATGGAGGGTGGCACTAACATTTGAGGAGGCATCATTAATTGTGTGTGTAGTTATTTAATTAATGGGAAACATTTAATATAGTTACGCCCGACATATGTGTGTGTGTGTGTGTGTGTGTGTGTGTGTGTGTGTGTGTGTGTGTGTGTGTGTGTGTGTGTGTGCATTGTTAAAATCAAATATGGTTAATTAAATTAAATAAAAGGGTGTGTCGGTTGGAAGAAAGATTCCTTTTCGAAAGGGTACGAATGGCTATATAAGGAAGATCATTTGAGATTTATTTTCAAGCATTAAAGTTGTATATCTCAAGGGAAAGAGAAGAAGAGAGAAGAAGCATAAGAGCATATTTTTAGAGCAACAGATCTAAATTTGAAAATAAGAGTTTTCATCATTCGTTGAGACAACAACAATTCAAAGGTGGTAAGGAAGTTTTGTAAGAAGGTTGGTGCCTTCATATTTGAAGAGATTGGTGTCTCTTTCGAGTTGGTTCTTGGCGAAAGGGGTTGGTGCCTACAAAATTGTAAGTTGGGGATTGTGTCTCCGGTAGGTTGGTGCCTACAAACATTTGAGAAATATATTAAGAAATATTTTCTCTGTGGTTTTTCCCAAAAGGGTTTCCACGTAAATATGGTGTCTTCTTCCATTACTTTGTGTTGTGTTATTTGATTACTTTGAATATCTAAATTGCAATCTAAGATTAAGTGGTTGAAAATAAAAAGAATATATTATATTGATTTACCCCCTCTCGAAAATATTATGCTTAACATTTGGTATCGTAGCGGGTTCCTTCATGAATAACCTATGTGTTGGAAGGTATATCTCAAAGATACACATGGATAGTCACTCAATACTAGAAGGTTTCTCCACAAATAAGGCACCTTTGTTCGATGGAATGAATTATGCATTTTGGATTATAAGGATGCAAATGTATCTAATGGCTCTTGGTTTTGATATTTGGAAATCAATTTTAGATGGTTATACAACCCCAAAAATTCCACCAACAAATTAAGCTAAAAAGAAGGAAATAAAAATAATGCAAAATCCATGTAAACAATTTTATGCGGTCTTTTAGAGACTGAGTTTGTTAAGGTCATGCATTGCGAATCTGCAAAAGATATTTGGGAGAAGCTTAAAACTATCTATGAGGGTGATAATAAAGTGAGAAAAGAAATGAAGATGAAGGATGAAGAAAATATAGCGGGATATCTTCTTCATGTTGATGAAATTGTTAATATCATACAAGGGCTCAAAGAAAAAGTAGAAGAGTCTATGATCATCCAAAAGGCACTAAGATCCCTAGCATTAAGATTAGATGTGAAGGTTTCGCCATTGAATAGATGAAGGCCCTAAATAATTTGAACATGGATGAACTACATGGAATACTTAAGGCATATGAAATGAGGACTAAATCTGAAATACCATCAATGAAGGAAGAAACATTCAAAGCCTCGAAGAAAGAGAAAATCAAAAAACCTGAATTGAGTGATAGCTCAAGAACGAAGAAGATGAGAAGGAAGCTTTGTTTACACGAAAGCTAAATAAAGGATCTGAAAATACAAAGGTAAGTTACCGTTCAAATGTTTTAATTTTGGTAATTTTGGTCATTTTTGTAGCTAAGTGTCCATAAAAAGAAAATAATGATGATGCGGAGAGAAAACCTAAGTTCAAGAAAGGATTCAAGAAAGTAAAGGCAAGAAAATATTTGGAAAGCGAAGAATAGATTATACTCCAAGAGGGGTAGAAGCTCATCCAAAGAAAGCGGGGTAAGTAACTTTGATAACAATAATGAAGAAATATTATTCATGGTTAAAGAAGATAATGCTTCCACAATAAGAATACGAGAGAAAAACTCAGTCCTCCATATCTCAAAAAATCAACATCTTCATCGTGCAAAAACTAGTTTCAATGAAACTAGATTTTTCAAGACCCCTCCTCTCGATTTTTGGATGATTTCAGCTATCGACCTTCGAGAATTTGAAATTTTCTTCGAGGAGGAAGAATATTGATGAACAACACAATTCTCTATATCCCTAAAAAATAGGGTCTTCATGGCATGAAAAATAGATCACGCGAAACTAGATTTTGTAGGGATTATTTCCTCCAATTTTGAATGATTCCGCTTGTCGATCCTCGAGAAAGTGAAGAGGTACCTTGTTGTCCTTTCGCTGCTGCATCATGGTAGTGATTAATGGTGGCTTGAAGCTTTGAACAACTTGGCATGAAGTCTCGCCATGAAAAACACTGCAATTATGCATTTTCATGCTTTGACGGTCATTTGAAAGTCAAATTTGAAGCGACAACAACTAGGGCACGAAGTAGGGTTTCAATGGATTGGGGGCTAAAAATTTGGTCACATGAAGAATCTTGAAGAGGGGATGAAGAGTGGGGCACATTTTCTTGTCCCCATTATCCCCACTGTCTTAGGGATAGTTGGGATAGTAAAACCCGCCACCCATCTAACTGAGAAAATGGCTAAGTTGAGAACACATTTCTTGGAGCTCTAGGAGGTTTTTTATGAATTTTTAATATCAAAATCCCAAGATAATTCTAACATCAATGGGATGGTTTACAAGACTTGATTCTACCTCCTTCTCCAAAAATGACCATTTTTCATTCGGGACCGCAGGTATATCTGTGAAAATCAAGTTGCCTTGAAAAGTCATTGGGCCTTGTGAGGATGACTTCAAAAATAAGCTAAAGGGGAGGGGAAAATTTTCTTGTGCCCACTATTCCCAATGTCATAGGGACAGTTGGGACGATAAAGCCCGCCACTTAACTAGTTGAGAAAATGACTAAGTCCTTGAAACTTGAGAGCAATTTTCCTGGGGATCTAGGAGGTCTTTTTCACCAAAAGTTTATATCATTTTGACTCACAAGATCATTCTAAGATAAATGGGATGGTTTTAAAGATCTGATTCTTCCTCCTTATCGAAAAAATTCCATTTTTTCATTTAGGGCAACAAAATGAGTATGCACAAACTGATCTTCCCTGAGAAGAAACCATGTCTTATAAAGAATTTTGTGATTCCATCATGAAGAGGTCTCTTCAATATTTCCAATGGTTACTTGTTTGTCTCCTAACTCCTTATGAAGCTCCCAAAATCATCCATGGAAGATCATGTACCCGATTTGACCGCTCATTCCTTGCACCTTAGAAACCGGATGTTGTATCTGTTTGTCCCTAAACCTCCAAATCTTTCCTAAACTTTCCTAAATCAGTCAACATAATCATATCTTTTTAATACCATCTTTAGATGAGTTTGAGCCTTTCATTCCGTCTTAGAGGATGAGCACCAACCTTGGAATGCCTAAAATTATCCTTTCTAGGCCTATTGAGCAACTAACCATTGGAAGTAGTTCATCGAGTGAGGTGAAAAACCTTGTCACACTATTCCAAACATCTCATTTACTTTTTCATCATCTTGGAGGCACCTACAAGATCAAAATGGACATGACACAATAAACAAGTTGGACAAGAGAGGGTTTCAAAAAGACTCGTGAGTGAAATTTTCAATTTGGGTCTAGTTGTCATGCTTGAAAATTTGAATTTTCATGTTACACATTTGCATGACAACATATCATTTCCTATATTTTGTAGATTCAAGTCTAGCTTGGAAGATGGCTCTCGAGGTTGCCCATATGCGAGACCATTTTGGATCATTGAGGTGACACTCCTCACATCGTGGCTCGTGTTCCTCCCTCTTCACCATCTTGAGATAATGCTTTGAGGGGAAGTCATGAAGCCATTTCTAAGACTTGTGTTGGGTGGTCTTTGCCTCACCACCACTATCTATCGCTTTCACAACATGGTGAGTAGGGCTTCCCACCACCTCACTAAGATGGTTGGTCTTTTCCCTCATCTTCTCGTTGAGATGGGTGGACTCATTTCCAATTTGATAAGTTTCCTCACCGACGACCATTTCTCACTAGCGAAAAACCACTCAAGAATTGGAGGACACTTTAGAGTGGATGACATTAAAATCGTGGCTACTATTGGTTGGGACCCCATCAATAAAGGAAACGACCTCTCAGATGCTAAATGGGGAAGATTTAGTAACAAAGATCATCTTCTAATTGACTTCTTTATGCTACAATTTCTGTACAACTAATGGTATTGTCTTATTTTTAAAAAAACTCGATTTTCTTTATATAAATTAAATCCCATTGTACTCCCAAACCTTTAAGACTTCGTATAACTTCGGTGGAAAATTAAGAAGAAGAAAGAAAATAAAAGGAAAAAGGAAAACCCTTCCACAGGGATAGAATTCAAATATTCAAATAGAATACAAAACGTTCCAAAATATTAAAATAAGGGAAAGAGAGAAAAACAAGGAACGGATAATCCTTAAAATCTTTATGAAAAACCCAACATCAAATCCTCCAACAAGCTGGAGGAATTTGAACCTCCCAACATAACACAGCATGAAAGGTCTTTCTTACATTACACGAGCTCCACCGCGTTTGTTTCCCATCTCCACGGCTTTTATGGCCTGCAAATTCCGTGTTTTGACCCACAATTCCAAGTTGTTATCACTCAAAAATGCTAAACGCTCTGCAAAATTTTGTTGGAGAGGTAACCATTCTAAAACCAGGTTGGCGGATGATGATGAGGATTCTGAAGATTTGAAGAGAGAGAATTACGGCGAGGTGCATTCTCCTGTTCTGCTTAACGAGGTTTTGAAGGTCTTCGACGGTCGTCCGCTGCGCTCTTTTGTAGATTGTACTCTTGGAGCCGCCGGCCATTCTTCCGCCGTCAGTATTTTTCTTCGACACTCTATTTTGCTTTTTAGGTTTTACTCCTTTTTCTGTTTCTCAAACTATAAGGGGAATGTGGAATTCGACACAAATGTTTAATTTAATGAACATACTAGACTTCTTGTGAGATTGAATGAATGGTTTCATGTGCAATGACAATGCTGTCCAATATTTGTTTCCCCATTACAAAACCAATTTGTTCTTCCGAGATTAAGGTTTCCAAAACTAACTCTATCTTTTGGCTAGCACTTCGGTTAGGATCCTGTAAGTGGTATCACACAATGCAATGGGTTTGTAGGAATCAAATAATTCAAACTTTTCTTTTTTAGGGATCATGGCCAAGAATGTCGAGTTCCATTGCCTCAAGACAACTTCCTTTAGTTTGCTTTCATCAACCGCTTCCCATGCATCCTTTCCCACCACGTGTCATAACTTCTGAAAAAGCCCGCCAAAAACCCATTAGGGCCTGGGGATTTGTCCTTCCCCATCGATGAAATTGCTTGCAACATTTTCTCCTCAGAGATTGGACTCATTAACATTTCATTATCCTTAGCTGTAACTAGATTTGGAATATATTGCGGCAATTCCTCCTAAGGTTGGAGTATTATCAACATCCTCTCTAGCCATCAAGTCTTGAATTTTTTTTGTTGAAGGTCTGCTGTTAGCTCTTTTTCTTTCCTTAACCTTCATTTGAGATCTTTTTCTGAACTCCTCCCAGATATGTTGAGAGAGCCTCCTTTTTGGAAATCCACTTATTCACCTCAGTCTTAACCATTTACCTAAGACTCTAAACGGATTTTTTTTTCTCTAAATTTTGGGGAATGATGGCTAATTAAAAAAATCTATAAATATAAAAAATATAAAAATATAGTGACTAAACTATATAAATTAAATAAAACCATTTGAATTTAATAAAAATAAAACCATTTCATATTAAAATAAGCTGAAATCTTATCAAATAAATTAAATAAATTATACAAATTTAAAAAACCATTTCATTGTGATTTAAAAGATCATTGTGATTGACAATATTTGATATTCATATCATTAATCTGAAATTCAAATACACCAACAATTGTCAATATTACAAAAAGAAGAGGACAAGTTCAATCAAAAATTAGAATCAACATCTGAAAACATCCATGAACTCCTTGCTTGGAACTATCATCCTCATCCTCAAAAGAGAGCCCAATCAATCCCGTTGCATAGTATTGTCCTCTTCTACCTGCCTCGACTCCTTAAGATCTACATCCCACCGTAATGTTGGGTCTTCTTGTACTTAGTTGTCTTGCAATCTATAAGATGCAAAGCACTTGTGTACAACTACAAGCTTCTCCGCTCTCTTAGAGGTAAGCTATTCCTCTTAATAGAGTGGATCCAACCATATGTATGACCAATTCCTCTTAGAGGCAGAGGAACTAGAAACTTGGGAAAGGAGGTGAATTGCAAGTGTTCGCAGGTGGTCCTGATGCCCATAAAGTTTCCACCAACTCACCGACTTCTCTTGTGCCAATGTTACCCTTATCCATCTTCGCTGAAGTTTTGTACCCATCAAGTTTAGTGAAGTTGAGCCACTCCACTTGACCCATGTGAAGCCTCCTCTGACTATACATTTTTTAAGGGCCTTCATAAGGCCTTCTTCACCTCATCGTCATCCAAAGGGATAACTCTACTTGGCCTCTCCACATACCATTTGGGATTAAGTGCATATGCAACCATATGAAGTGGGGTGTTCAACTTCTCCCATCTATGTTGAATGATGGGCTGAATATGTTCATGGTAGAACTCTAGAGTGGGGTCCCTCACCCGAATAGCTACCTTCATTTTCCCAAGACATGTTGTCAATGCACTCATATATCTCACCAAGATTGGGGCTATTAGAATCCCTATATTTGATGATGCTAAAAATTAGATATAATTGATGTGATGTATTTCACATCAACCCAAAATGTCTCCCTCACCACCACTTCCTTCACTCTCTTCCCTTGCTTTGTCTTGGACTCATGCCACCTAGTCCAATCCTATGTCATAATCATAACTTGTAGGGGCTCCTGCAACTCAAGCATCCTTTCCAACAAAATAAAATAGGATGCAAAGTGGGTGTCAACTGGTTTGAGGAATTCTTTTCTCGAAAGATTTGAAAGAGTGCCAACGATGTGTGGTGATTACATATGAACATCTGACACGTCCCTAGCCTCAATCACTAACTTTTTGACCCACTAAATCTTCCCTATGTCTTTCAAGTGCATTGTTCATGGCATGCACGCAACATGAGGTCCAATAAATATGATTGTAGGTACCCTCCACTAGCTTGCTTGTTGCTTTGCACATAAGTTGCATTTGTGATGACCTGTACAACATTTGAAGGTCCAACCTCTTCAATGGCATCCTTCAAAATTTGAAATCAAACTCAACATCTTTCCACTTCCCAGAACAATCAATTGCTCTCAAGAAATACAATCCATCTTTGCAAGAGACAATGATATTGATGAGTGGTCAATGTGTCTAATATCCGTCCACCCATCCATGATAATGTTGCATCCATGTGACACCCATGTGACCTTCATCTCCATTAATATATTAACTTTGGAATAGTTTCTATCCAAGATTGTTGTCCTAAGTTTGGTGTCTCCAGGGGCACATAACTTGTACCTACTTTTTTCCTTGGCCATAGCCTCCTTGTAATAAGGAGAGTAAGTGGCATGAAATGGGATCTCAATAGCATAATTTTTTTTCGATATCATCATTCGCCTTTCCTTGCCTTCAATCAAACATATCTACAACTGGATTGGGGCAACCCCCACGGCCTTCTTCTTCCCCTTTGCTTTCCACTTTTGTCATTCCAAAACTAGAACTAGCCAAAGTATTCTTGCCAATCCTAAGAGAGCTCAAAGGGGTGTTAGCCTCAGTGCTAGTACCATGAACTTCTGGAATGTCATTCGTGGTATTTCCATTATAAAGTCTCACCATCTCTGCTCTTTGATCAAGTGAAAGAGCCTTACAAACACCAACTCCCCTTTCCTGTAAGGTGCAACAAGTGTGCATTGGTCCTGTGATGCTGCCATGCCAAGTCTTTGAACATATATTGCACTTCCATAGTTTACTCCCCCTCCAGACTTGGGGTTCACAACTATGTGAGCAAATTGTTGCAATGTTTTCTTATTAAATGGTCCCATGGCGAATGCGGCCAACATTTGAGAGGGGCAATTGGTAGCACTACTAGCTGAACTACTAGTTGGCATTGCCACTACATTTTGCCTCACTTCTTCGCCCCCCCCCAATAATGTCATCACCAACACTTCCACCTATCTCAACCCTCTCCTCCTTTTGATTCATAATCATACTTAGAAGAACTCATTATGATGATTGTTGGGGTTGCAATGAATTAAAAAAACAACGATAACTATATGAAATGAATTTTATAAAAGCAATAACTATATGCAATGATTATAAAAAAGTAAAACAGCCATAACTATATGCAATGAATTAAAAAAACAACAATAACTATATGCAATGATTAAAAAAAAGTAAAACAACCATAACTATATGCAATGAATAGAAAAAACAGCCATAACTATATGCAATGATTAAAAAAACAGCCATAGGATCATAACTATATGCAAAAAATTAAAAATTAAAAAAACAAAACTTAGAAACATGTAAAATAAATCGAATCACCGAATATTGAATAGGAATATTAAGTTTTTTTTTTTGTATCTACATTCACATGTGTATCAAAGTTTTTGTATTCCTAATGTTTTTAAGAATGTGTATCATGGTAAACCTTGCCAAACCTATTCAATAATCAAGAGTTTTATATTTTAAAATTAAAATAATTTAACCAACCAAACCCTATGTAGTATGCATTTTGTAAAATCCTAAAAACTATAAACAAGATTACAATGTGAATGTAGATACAAAAACTTAAAAACAACAATTAAATAATACAAATACAAGCTAATTTTTAAAAACTAGAGACTATTATCAAGTATGTAAACAAATAAAATTATAAATACTGCTCTTGCTCTCTCTTACAATTGCCCTTCTTCCTCTTGCTATTGCAGTTTCTCTCCTCTTTGCTCAAGTGTGAATTGTATGTGATGAGGCCATAGAGTCATTTAAGCTTAATTAAAACTTATTATATTGTTTAATGTATGCTGTTATAGGGGTTATAACAACTTGGGTAATTTGTTGGGTTTGTTCTACGGGTAAAGCTATTTCTTACTTCCCGTTATTCCTTGTTGCACCCACCTTTTTATAAGAGCTTGTTGTATGTCTATTTAATAGGCTCTCTCTATGAATTGAGTACGATTGGTTTATTCCATATTTTATTGTTTCAGAGTGCCTGTTTGAGGAGCCTCTGGAAGCAGCGGTGAATTTGCTTTTATGTCTTTCCTTGGTAAGCCTTGAGATAAGAGGAAGAGTTAAGTAGAAGCAAGCTTGAGGTGAGGCGAATGCATTTTTTCCTGAAGTGCTTTGTAGGAGAAAAGTGTCCCAGCTTGTAGAAGAGTGTTCCAGTTTTTTGAGTGGAGAAGGATGTGATAGACTTGGAGTGTTGGAAGGCGTTCCAGCAAAAGGAAGCGCTAGCAAGGAGGAACGCAATCGTTAACCTCGCACGGCCTTTTGATTGTATGTGGCATTGTTTGAAAGCATAAAAGGACGTTTTCTTGTGGTTTTTGAATACATGTTGAAGCGTGGCATATACAATTGAGCACAACCTTTCTTGCAAGAATGCGGGAGTAAGCAATATTGTTTTTCTAATGTCTATAATTTATATTCTCTTTGTTGAGTGTGAGGGCGCTTCTGTTGTGAGCAGCCATTAAAGAAATCTCAGCCATTTGTGATATGTTGTGGACTTGGGTGCCATCCTAGAAGCATTAGAGAAAGAATTCAATCCATGTTAGAAGCCATTAGAGGTGCACAACAAAGAAGCAAGCTACAGGTTTTTTCCTATTGGCTAATTATAGTAAGCAATTTTTTTCAAACAAAGTCCACAGTTTTATATAAATTTAGGGAAAATTAATTTTTATAGATAAAACTATAAGAAAATGTTAATTTTTGCCTCTAAGTTTACCTCGAAAGACAATTAATTTTGTAGCTTACAAAACCGCAAAGTGAAAAAACTTGAAATTTTGCAAACTGTTGTCCGTTTTAGTGTCCTTGTCAGCAGACAAAAGAAATTTTTGCAAACAGAGTTGTAAATCTTGAGATTTTAAATTTTCCGTATTTTTAGGCAATTTTACAGGAAATTGTTATTTTAAATTCTCACAAACAGTATAGAGTTTTTTTTTAAAAAGTGACAGTATTATCCAGTTTTAGGGTAGAATTAGTCTGGAAAAGAATTTTTGTAAAAGCCTTTATAGTTTTTCCGATTTAAGTGTTTTTGTGAAAAACTAGGTCAAATGGCTGGTTTACAACACTTGTTGCTGCTAGATTCTCAAAAATTGATAGGCAAAAACTTTAGTTTGTGGAGTCATAAGATACTTACAATATGTGAGTATCAAAATCTTGATCAAATTGTACTTGGAAAAGAAAAAAGACCAGATGATGATGAACTTTCAGTTGATGAACCTGATAACTATGATAAGCGTCATAGAGAAGCATTGATGTTGCTAAAACTTTCAGTGGTTGACAATTTGATTCCTAGAAGTTAGAAATGCAACTAGTGCTTCGGATTTGTGGAAAAGTCTAACATCTAAGTACCAAGCTTCAGAAGTTGGTAGGGTACTTGTACTTGAAAATTTTGTTATTTTCCACTAAAATGCAGGAGGGTGGTTCGGTCTCTGAATTCTTGTTGTAGTTAAAGGACATTTGTGATCAATTGAAAGTAGTGGAAAAGCTTGTAGATGAGCAAGATTTGATTGCTTCTGGTACTGCAGAACCTGCCAACATCATTTGACTCATTTGTTGAGTCATTGCATATGATTGCGGAAACACAAGAGATTGATTTTGAGAAGTTGTCTACACTTCTCATGCAGAAGGAGAGAAGGAAAACTCATGCAGATTCCTCGACATCAATGGCTACGAAAGTGCTTTTATGGCGAGGACAAAAGGCAAGGGAAAATGGTCAACAAACAAAGATTCTTCAAAGAGCAATGTAAGTGATTCCAAGAAATCAAAATGGAAGTGTTTTTATTGCAAGCAACCAGGACATTTTAAGAAAGATTGCAGAAAAAGAAAAGAAGATATGGCTAATTCAAACAAAAATCTAGACATGCTAACATTGCGAAGAAGCAAAAGAAGAGACATCTACTGAATTTTCCTTTGCAGCATCACATGACCAATCCAGTGAGTCTCGCACTTGGTACTTTGACTTAGGAGCTTCACGACACTACACGTGTCATCGAGATTGGTATGTAAACTTCATTGAGGATAAAAGTAGTAATGAAATTGTTTCCTTAGGAGATGGGTGGACGCATGATATTAAGGGATGTGGGGATGTGCAAATCATATTGAATAATGAGTACAAATATACATTTAACAATGTTAGATATGTACCAAATATGAATAAAAACCTTTTGTCCATCAATGAAATTACCAAAAACAAACAACTAGTAGTTAAGTTTGAAGGAAATAGGTGTAATGTTACTACACTCAGTGATAAGCTTGTTGCTGTTGTTATAAGGGAAAGGGGTCTATACAAACTTGTAGATCCTAAATCAAGTAGAACAATATGCTTTAGCAACAATTGAGCAAATCAGTACTCTATGGCATGTAAGATATGGTCATTTGAGTTACCAATATTTAAACATGTTTAGTACAAATAAAATGGCGTATGGACTTCCATCTATTTAGGAAAATCAAAATGTTTGTGAAGGGTGTCAACAGGGTAAACAAGTCAAAAAACCATTTCCTACTGGTAAAGCATGGAAGGCAAAATGTGTGTTAGATTTGGTACATGCAGATCTTCGTGGTCCTATGCAAACTAACACTATATCTGGTGTTCTTTATTTCTTGTTGATAGTTGATGATTTCTCTCAAATAATGTGGGCGTATTTTCTTAAGAAGAAATCAAAATGATTTGCTAATTTTGTTGCTTGGAAAACTCTAGTTGAAAATCATATAGGTAAAAAGGTTAAGGCCTTTAGGTCAGACAATGGTGGAGAATTTGTCTCCAAGCAATTCAATGATTACTACACAAAGGAAGGTATACACCGGCAAAGATACCGCTCCTTACACTCCATAACAGACTAGAGTAGTGGAAAGGAAGAACAAAACTATCATGAAGATGGCATGATGTATAGTGTAAAACAAGAATGTACCTTTTTCGGTATTGGGCAGAGGCTATCAACACTGCAGTGTTCATCTTGAACAAGAATCCGTGTAAGGTTGTGCTGGATATTACTCCAGAAGAAGCATGGTCGGAAGAAAACTTGATGTAAGTGATTTCCGTACCTTTGGTAGTATTGCTTTAGCATTAATTCCTAAAGAGAAAAGGAGTGGTTTAGATGCTAAAAGTAAAAAGTACATGTTTGTGGGCTATAGTGAGAAATCTTGTAGTGCCCACACATGAAGGACCAAAATATAAGACAAGATAAACCAGAATATATATATGTATATATATATAATATATATATATATATATATTCCTTGTTTCATAACTTGCTTTACTATACAACACCACTTAGGCTCACAAGAACAACTCAACATCACATGAGACATTTACACCAACATGGACCCACACGTACAACAAGATGAGAAAGTAATTGACATCACAAGTAAAGACAACACACATTACCAAGCCTACCTACGAGGCTTACAATGGGGAGAGGTCATCATTGCAACTACCCCTTATCACTCCAAGAAGGAATCTGGCTAGCCTTTGGTTCCTCCAATAGTAAACACACCACAACAACTTTGACAAGCCCCTTATCCCTCCATTATAACACGCACTTATCCCTCCACTAAGACTAGCCACAAATTCCTTTGTTTCCTCCAAACAAAACACACACTTCCCCTTATTCCTCCCTTCACTAGCAACACCTTATTCCTCCAATAACAATGATGCAAACTCACCCCAACAAGGAGAAAAATATATACAACATTATAACACAAGATACACCCTAAAATCACACATACTAAACATACTAACAAGTACAAAATAACGACCCAACCACAATATGAACATCATGGATAGGCACTTTCCACAACACCACATTTTCATGATTACATCTTTAATGCAATCAAATTCCATTGTTTAACTTTAAAGACTTGAAGAGAATTTAATAAGTAAACATATATTCCCATTCTCTAAATTACATTTTCTTCATTTCATTCAACATTTAACTTATCTTCATTTCATTCAACATTTAACTTATAATGAGTACACTTAATTTGGTTCATTTCTCTTATTGCAATTAATTTGTATAACCCATTGATGGTTAGAACATTTTTAAACACATACGAGACACCTAATGTTCGATCTCAAGCTAAGAGTTCTTGCTCCCTAAATCATATTTACTTGACATTCTATTTCACTTCCATCACATAGGGAATACTAACATGAAATCAAGAGGGAAGGAAATTAGGTCTAAGAGTGGAAAAATCTCTTTTCCATCTTTGTTACAATGTTTAAACATCCAGTATACACTTCATTTACCTATTGTGTTGATACAATTTGCTATGTGATTTAACTATTCATTTTGCCTTATTTGTGAAGTGCATGCGAATCGCAAATCCACTTGTTCCCAAAAGGATTCCTAGGTTTCAAAAAAAATGTGTTACACATGGAACAACTTGTTTCACTTGTATTAACATAAAGAGTGCTTGCATCTAGCAAAGGGAAAGATCACAGTTTCCACTTAACTTTACGCTAAAGGGGGAGGATCTCAAGTTACCTTATACTTACAGTACATCTTGTAGATAGAATTGATTGGGAAGTATTTATAAAATATGCATGTGTCACATAAAGTTTGTGTTCAAACAAGAGTTAGTGTTGTCGGTTTACCAAAGTTTGTTTGATCACATTACAAGAAGTAAAAATTACATTCCCTAATTGCCCTTATGATCCCATACACTTACATTGTTTAGCCCTTCCATAGAAGCTTAGTTTCTAAGACACCCATTTAAAAACATTGTTAAAACATTACGTCATTCATGTCACAAGGTGACATTATACCTTTTAACCATTGCATCTAACACACTTCCACATACACAAAAACCCTCTACTTGGTTCTTGGGAAGAATCATGATTACATTAACAGTACCACTAAAATCTCTAAGACTACAAGAGAATGTAGGTTACTAAAATGTCGTCATCCATTAGCAAGACACGTCCAATTTGAACTGTTCTTAGATCGCTAATTCACCTAAATCCCATTGAAGTGAAAGACATAAGACTAACACATTGCTCAAGGGCTAACAATCCTAGGGATTGTTAGGATCGTTAGATTAGAGTCATTTAGATAACTTGCAAAGTAACATCCTAATATTGGTTAATACATTAGAACATACCATACAAATCAAGATTATTTCATTTGTTGTTTTCCACAACTAACTTTACAAACTCTAAAACACACACAAGCAAATATAGCTTAATTACATATCCTTACAAGTAATATTATCATTTCATCACAAAAACAATAAAAGTTTCTCTTGCCTAATACAACCATGTCATTCTATAAATTCACATCAAGTAGTGTTACTATTTACAATATACAATGTATTTATCTCAATGGTACATGCTATCAACATATTAAACAGGCTATTGATTCCCTCATTTAATTCACCGAAAGTTAATCTTCTTTGATTTGATTTTCAACACCATTACAAATGGAAAAACTAGAAATGCTAGATCATGCAAGAAAGAGGTAAGATAACCATGCCTGATAGTAGTTGAACCAGGGTAAATTGGGCTCAGGGCGGTCTACACGCTCTCCAATCGCATTCGCTTGAAAAACTCAAAACCCTTTTGGCATACCCAACTGTCTCAGATGACTGAGAACTCACACTTTGCTGAGGCATTTCAACAAACAGTTCTCGTGCATCCACAAGTTGTCCGTCTTGCAACCATATCTCGTCACAAAGCCCCCATTTTCACACAGGTAATAAAATGATCTCAAAGGAACAGGATTTGGCTTTGGGATTGCCAATGGCATTTGATTTGATGCCCATATGGTCTTCCAACAACCCCATTTGCGCATAACTCGCAGCCATGGTATTTCATGAGAAGACACATTTTGTTTGCTTATATTAAACCAGGAATTTGCCAAGCATTCCACGCCTTGTGTGTGTATTCACATTTTGCAAACGTATCTACCAGGGCTGTAGCAACAATAATACTTGACACCCACCTACACAACAAATTTGTGCAAGATTAGATGAAATGCCAAGGGGAAGAAAACGTTGCAAGGGTTGTATGCAGGCACGGGATGTGGAACCGGGCTTTACACTTCTAAATGCATTGGCCTGACAGCTGCTGCATTTGATTCCATAACAATAACAATACCCAACAACCCACGACTCCACATCTCGTTGAAGCATCCTATCAAAGAGTCCTCTTGCCTTAACAATGCATCCACATCTTGCTTATCTGTCAACAAAGCATTTGCAACTACAGTATCTTACAAATCCCTCTCTTCCAAAGTTCTGGTGGACAGTCCATACCCTGTTCCACGACTCCCCATTTGGCACAGACAAGGGGAGCGCTGGCAAAGGTTGTGGTGTTTGGCTTTACACCTATCAATTTGCATTTGCTGAAGGTTTCCAAGGCCTTTTAAACAAATCCAATGCATGCGTATCCTGCAGTCATGGCATTTTGTCAAACAGTCTATGAGCCTTGTGTATGCCATCCCCTGCAAATCTCTTTCTTTTGCCAAACAACTTGCATGCCAAGTGTATGTTTCCACATTTGCATACATATTTACCAGGCGCTTGCAACCAAAAACATTTATCGAAAAATCCCGCCTCCCTAATGTTTTGGCAGGTGACCACGCCCTGTTTGGAAGCTCCATCATTGGCACAAGCTGTGTGGAGGCAATAGGGTAACAACCAGAGTTTAACGCCTTAAAACAAACCCAATCTGTGCAAAACCTACAACCAATATTGCCCTCACACCATGAAAGCTCCCATACAATGCTAAGAAATTGCAATAACATCCTGTGACCAAAAATCCCCTCTGTATGCACATAACCTCACATTAACCAAAAATTCCATAATTCTTTCTTGATATGAGGTTGGCACAAGCCCCAAGTAGTTGGAGGGATTTAAAAATATTTTCCAATTTTATTTATATTTATTTTACTTTTGTTATTATCATTTTAATCTCAAATGATTTATATCATTTTATTATCTCAAATATTTAATATAACTTATTGTTATTATTGTTTTACAATCGTGAATATTGAGACTTCGAAGCTCTTGTCAAGCCATCCTCCAGGATGGAATTGACGGCGAAGAATAAAAGACTCCTCATCCACAGAGCATTTAAAAATTTGGGGGATGTTTGCACGATCACCCCAAATGCGGTCAAACATGACAACCGAAACGAGTCCAAAATTTAACGACCATCCCGAGATGCTTGGACAAAGATTTTAAATACCTTTAATCGAAAACCCGAGAGAGAGTTATTGCTATCTCCACAATGCATAAGGGGATTTACAAATAACACAAACATATTTCAATATTCCGAGAAAATCGTCATGATCGAAAGACAAGAAAAATTACTACAAACCGGAGGGGGCACTACAAATCCAAAGCGGATAGATTACTAGATATCTTTACAAATAAGGTTGTCATAAGTAGAGATGTGACAATAGATGAGAAAATCCCGTATTTCTCAAAAGATGGTACACCTACTGATACTAGTAATATTTGGATTCCTAATGATGATGTGAATCAAGTCCTGGTTCTAAAAGGGAACATGACTTAGAAAGGCAAACATCAGAAGAGTATAGCTCCATAGCAAGACCTAGTGAAACAAACAATGATCCAACTAGTCATCATAAAAGGCCAAAATGGTACTCAGTAGCACACTACATGATGTTCGGTCGATGATGAGCTTCCAAAATCATTGGAATGTAGATCCGCCGGATCTAGGAAACAAGCAGTACAAAATCTTGAGTAGGTAAACTTTGCTCTCAATTCATCTGTTTCACAAAGTTTTGATCCAACTACTTATACAGACGCTAAAGGAAATCTTGAATGGGAAACTGCCATGAAGGTGGAGTATGATGCCTTAATGAAAACGAAACTTGGGTGTTGTCAGAGTTACCTCCAGGTTAGAAATCCATTGGTTGCAAATGGATTTACAAAGTGAAATGTAAGTTAGATGGTTCCTTAGTTAAGTATAAAGCTCGTCTTGTTAAAGGGTTATGCACAAGAAGAGGGGGTAGATTATGAAGAAACATTTGCTCCTATAACTAAAATGGTAACATTCAGAATGGTTATATCTATTGCTACACAATTTGGTTTGCAGGGTATTTCAAATGAATGTGAAAAGTGCTTTTTGAATGGGGACTTAGAGGAAGAGGTGTACATGGTACAACCATAAGGATTCCAGATTCCTAGGAAAGAGCATTTGGTTTGTAGGTTAGTGAAGTCCTTGTATGGACTTAAGCAGGCTCCTCGAGCCTGGTATTTCAAAATTGATAAATATCTTAGAGAGTATGGTTTTAAAAGATGTGATGCAAAATCTACTCTCTATGTTAAATTGGTTGGTGATGACATAGTGGTTCTAGTTGTCTATGTTGATGATCTTGCCATCATCGAAGCAGTAATGACTTGATTAAATAGATGAAATTCAACATCTGTTCTATGTTTGAAATGACTGATCTAGGATTGCTTCAATCTTTGTCTAGGTGTAGATTTTTGCAGTGTTACAATTTTGGCTATACTATTTTTATATCCCAAACAAAGTATGCCAAATCCTTGTTAGAAAAGTTCAGAATGAATGATTGTAATCCAATAGCTACACCTATGGAAGTTGGGACAAAACTCTCAACAAACACTGATTCACCTCTGGTCAATGAAATAGTGTATCGGCAATTAGTAGGAAGTTTGATTTATCTTACTACTACTAGACCAAATTTGTGTTTTTGGTAAGTTATCTTTCTCGCTTCATGAGTCAACCACATGAAGAACATTGGCAAGCTGCAAAACAAGTTCTTAGATATGTCAAAGGAACTCTTGACTTTGGCATTCTATATAAACAAACTGATGATTTTGAGTTGACAGGTATACTAATTCAGATTGGGCAAGATCAGTTGATTCTAGAAAGTCTACAACAGGTTATGTTTTCACTCTTGGTTCAGAGTATTTTCATGGCAGAGTAAGCTTTAGAGTACAGTTGCATTGTTTTTATTGACTCGAGTACAAAGCGATGGTTAGTGCAGGTAGAGAATTGATGTGGATTCAATCAGTATTGGAGGATCTTCAACTTGAATCGTCAACACCTACACCTATCTTTTGCGACAACCAGTGTACTAAAGATGGTGAAGAATCCAATATTTCATGCCAGGACAAAGCACATTGAAGTTCACCATCACTACATCCAACAATTGGTTACTAATGAAGACATTTGTCTTTATTATTGCCCTACCTCTGAGCAACCAACTGATATAATGACTAAACCTTTATGTAAAGATAAATTTGTAAAATTCTGAGATAAGCTTGGAGTTATTTCAAGTTCAGTCATTAAGGGAGGGTATTAGAATAATTAGTTTGTATAAGCTTAATTAAAGCTTATTATATTGTTTAATGTATGTTGTTATAGGGGTTATAACAGCTTGGGTAATTTGTTGGGTTTGTTCTACGGGTAAAGCTATTTCTTACTTCCCGTCATTCTTTGTTGCACCCACCTCCTTCATTATAGGAGCTTGTTGTATGCCTATTTAATAGGCTCTCTCTATGAATGTGAGTATGGCTTGGTTATTTTGATTTTTGTCACTTTTAGGTTTAGGATTGTGCCGTGTTTCTTTTATGTTATTTTAACTTTCCAAAAAATTAAATTTGACAAAAAATGTTTTAAAAAAAAAAATCAAATGTAAAAACAAAATACAATGCCACCGGGATGTTTGGGCGTCCTCGGGATGTCCCCGATTGTCTCGGGACATCCAACTATCCCCGACATCCCCAAAACATGGGGGATGCCCCTTGATTTTCCCCGGATGTCTTAGAGACGTCCCTAAACTTCTTCACCTTTCCGAAAATGTGGGGTGACGTTTCCTTTGTCGTCCCCGGGATGCCCTGGATTGTAATGTCCCTTTCCGGGCTGAAACTGAAAAAGAAGGGAAATGGCACAAACCCAAATCAAAGCAAACTGAAATTTATAACAGCCAACTGAATTTTTGGACAGCAAGATACAACAGTCTGTAATCTTATGACAGCAAGAGGAAAATTGCAATAATTCACCACCAATACCACTTTTACACCATCCAAAGCATGTAGGAAACTTTTATAAATATTTTAGAACAAGTACAAGCCAAGAAATGAGTTTTTAAACCCCAAGTGGAGTATATTTAATTAAATTTGCAACAGCAGCGAATCCACTTACAAAAATGGCCGGAAGTTGAGATTCCAAGGCCCAAAATTCAATCTGTTAAATGCAACCAGCCTCAGAAATTATGAACAATCCAAATATCAACAAAGAATGAAGTGCCGTGCACTAGATATCACCAAAATCATCCACTATGCAAGTCGCTACCCTAGGAGAGGGTTTACAATAAGCTGGAAATGGCGAGTTTCCAAAGAAAATCTGAGTGTAGCTCAAGTATGACCTCCATATGAGATCACCAATGAAGAAATGAGGGGTTTCATCCTCAAATCAAGTGCAAAGAGGGTTTTCGTCCTCAATTGCAAGAGAGAGAAAACAATTTCATGCTCCAACTCAAAGAAAATGAATTTCAAAAGTATCCTTTTTCCAAGCCAAGCAACCCCTTTATATAGCTAAAGGTGGCGCCAAAATCAAAAGGATGATCCCCCCAAAGAGGACCGACCTCCTTGTAGAAATATAAGTTTTTTTTTATTTTCAAGTTGGTATTTGCACTTTTTCGAACCAACTTAACTTTTCTAAGTCATAATTAGAAAGTTGCTTGAAAATAATATAAAGCTACAAAAGCAACTGACAATCATGACGTTAAACACTTCCCCCAATGGAAAGGAATGGATGGAAGGAGGATAAGGAGCATACATAGTTAGGTAAAAACAGAGCCTAATATTGCATAGAGAAGAAGAACAATGAATAACTAACTCAAATAAAATGGAGTTTGAATCAGCTAAACAAGAATAAATGAAAGGGAACACACATGAGCAAGTAAATATCAGAGCTTGATCATTGTGAACAAGAACAACAAATTAATAATGTTGACAATAAGATCAAAGATAGTATTCACATGCAAGATTTAAACACTAACATCTAATGAACATAAGAACATCAAATGCTACAAGAGATAATGAATGGGACACAAAGTTCATATTTCATTAACTCTTCAAAATGTCTTCACAAAAGAACACAAAGTTTCTTTCTTGAAACAAAGCTTGCACACAAAAAGTATTTTCTCCTCTCTCAAAGTCACCCTTACAAATGAGCCCCTAACTTCCTTTTATAACCCAAAAGTTGGTTACAAGGTAGTTAGGGTTTACATGAACATTAAATTAGGGCACCTTAAGTGACTTTGACTTTTTCAACTAACTTTTAAAAAGTAACTTGAAATTAGAAATCACTTAAGTGATCAAAAGTCTGTCTAAAAATGAGTTTAACAATAACATCACTTTAAAATATCATTTTAAAACATAAAACAAGACCCAATGCCTTATCCATTAAAGTGGGGTCCACCTATCTCAATCGTATGAGAAATGGACTCTCCCACTTCGTTAGATACTAGAATGTTATCTCCTCATCCCATTGGTGAAATTAGGATCTGCCGCCTTTTCCAATTGAAAAGATTTGAACCTTTCCAATGTCTCGAACATCTTCTCTTCTTCAGGAGGTTCACTTGGTTGAAGCATAGCCTCGCAGAACACCTGCAATTCCAAAATCCTACCTGGCATATTATTTAGGTTGACCATTTTCGATTGAGCATTCTCAAACAGTTCCTCAATTTGATACAACATTCCATTGAAGTAGAGGAGAAATTGATGGCAAGAATGTACATGTCCTTAAACAATTGTGAGAATTGTTCCTCAACATGTTCTGATGAATGCCTCTGATTATGCTCATCCACAAGATCACAAGGGATTTCAGCTATGAACTCATGAATTGAGGTGAGAGAAGTGAAGGCTTCACTTGCATATGCTCTCGTAATGAATCATGGAATCTTCGAGAAGCGTCTTCCATGACTTGAGATGTAAACACCAAAGAAAGTGTGTCCCTCGGCATTCAATTCAAGGATCCCTTCAATGGCTAGAATTGTAGATTCCATGCTTGTCATCTCTTGCAGACTAGGCAATATCTCATCCAGATTTGATATGCTAGAAGCAAAATATTCCTTAAAAGAAAGGATTGGATCTAGGTATGCACTAATGTCTTCATGGAGCTTTACGACCACTTTGATTGTCTCTCTCCCAAAGATGAGAATTTTTGAAAGCCTTTAGTGACATGGCCCAAAGTGTTTACCTCCTTCGACAAATTGAGTGTTTCTTTGTCGGGGGCAGCCACTGCATCAAGTACTGGGAAAGTGGAGGATATTGGATTTATCAAATGTTGAACATAATTCACCAACTGATTCTTTTCGGCCTTGAGTTGAGAATTCTGAGATTTATATTTCTCAAGCCTTCTTAACACAATATCCATGGAATCTCGGGCCATTTCCATGTCACTTTCCAATGTAGACTTCCCAAGTCCAAGCCTGGATACTTCATAGTCAGCAGACGTCATGGCATTACATTCTCCTTCTCGACTTGGGAATGGCAAGATCTGCAAATTTGTTTCCATCTCCATCCACCATTATTCTCGAGAACACTTTAGGCTTCTTGGGGATGACATCATTTGAAAGCTTGGAAAGGGCATCAAAGTCAATATTGATCACCTTGACAACCCTCTTTCTTTTCTTGACTTCACAATCAACCCAAGAAGGGGTCTCCTTGACCAATTACACACATAAAGCTTGGAGTCTGAAGCAACATTCACATTGTTCTCGATATCATTGGATTCTACAAGAGTTCTTTCCACACTTCAATCCTTGGGGAAATAACTTTGACATCGACCTCTTGAACCTCGGGAGACCTTGAGAAACCTCTTCGTGAACTAGGGGTTTAGAGCATTTGATATTTGGACCACTTGCACTTGAGTAGACTCTTGTGCATGACATGACTGAGTAGTGTTTATGATGAGCTTCCTTGAACTATCAATAACGTGAGTAGATGAGTCTCTACTCAAGTGGAAATCCTTGAGACACATGTTCTCTTCCTTCAATAGGGCTAGGACCCTTGGATGTTTCTCCTCACGACATCTTCTTTGGAGAAGTGGATTTGGGAAACCATTCTCTCCTTGCTTGATGTGTATGGGTTGATGGCATGAGGTTGACTGAGAAGAGGTTTTAGTCAACTGGAGACCTCCTCGTGTTGGAAATTTCTGTGATCTGGGGTATGAACTTGGATGGATGGTAACTTTACAAGTTCTCGTTCATACCAAGGCTATGCTCCTTTCTAGAATCGGCTGATTCTTGCCATCAAGAGAAATTCATCTCTCTTGGTCCAATCAACTCGGGAAATGGAGTGAAGGCAACAACATCATATGAGGGATCAATCAAATCATCACCATCATCTACTAATGAATCTGGAGGATCTCTGATGCGGAAGGCCTTGATTTGAGCAAGGGTCAGGTGGGAGAATTCTCACCTTCTTACTTCGTGTTCATCTGAGCAGGTAGACCAAAAGTCTTCCATGGTGGGATTGTGTTGGTACTTTGCTCCAAGAGCCTTTTGCATGTATCCATTGATGTCAAATTGGGATCTCTTCACAAATGGATGTATGGTAATGAGAGCAAACTCCTTCTCCATGAGTTGTGCACTAAAGAGATTCGGGCATTGGTATTCCCCAATTTGGATTGGGAAGTGGATGCACGAATGTGTGTTTTCGTTGAGAAGACAATGAACTTGGAAAAGTTGTCATGCAAGCTCCATTAACACCCACTTATCACTTGAACATACTTGGGAAGCTTCCATGGAGTGCCTACAAATCCACTCACTGAATGTAGGAAAAGGATGGGAACTGAATGAACCATGTTCCCCACTGAGAAATGACCACCATGACATCCTTGGAGAATCTTTCTTCCGATTCCTATTCAAGTTTCTAATCACGTGGAAGGTGAAAGCATCATTAACTCTCTTGAAGTGATGAGAGCTATTCTTGAAACTCAATTACGGATAATAGTGGAAAACACTATTTGATGGACCCATGATGCCTTTCATCTCTAACCCCAAAAACAACTTCCTTCTAGCCACCGCATAGGTTAGGTATGATGTCATGTAGAAATGCCTAGTCATCTTCACCTCGATCAATTGCTTGTGAAGAGTGTCACTATGATGGTGGCCCAATCTACAAATTCTCTCTTTGCAAGGATGATGCAGATGAATTGATACATCCATGGGTGAAAAATCCGGAGAGGGAGACCGAAGACTCGGCTCAAAGAGTGATCATATCATTGATTTCCTCCACAAATTCAATGCGGTACAATTCCTTGGGAAACCGGTCAACATGAGTCCTCTTGGTCACTAGCCAATTGTTGTTGACCATCTTGGTCCACCTGAGGGGTTCTTCATCCCAAAACTCTTGTGTTGACTTTTGAGTGATGTCAACATTCTCAGGGAAATCAAGGATGTTGAGCAATTCTTCGATGTGCTCTGGTGTGATCAAAAGGAAAGGCTCACGATTATCCTTGAAGATTCCTCACCTTTCGGGATCATAATGTTCACATGTGATGACTAGCTCAGGGCATTGCACTAAAACAAGAAAAGTTGCTGACTTGAGGTAGACCACTATGATAGAGTCTATCCGAGAAGATGGTTTTCCCTCGGCTTTCACCCGATCACAAAATTGTGTTACGTTGATGTGGCCAAGATCGGTGTTGGTGATATTGTCATACGTAGATTTGATGGAAGTGGGAGGAATGATCCCTTGGAATTCATATTTGAGTGCGGACTTGTTTGACCTTTCTATGGCTTTTTGACTTTCCCAGTAGATTTGTTAGGTTTTTCAGCCATTATGAATTTTAAGGAAAAAAAAGCAAGCACGCAAAAAAATGTCGGGTCTTAGTCTCGAATCACCATAACCGCATGAAAGAAAAATGTCTCTTTATTTTTATTATTATTATTATTTAAAATAAAGAGCAATTACGGGTTTTACAATTTTTTAAAATGGTAATATGAGCTCGAGCTCGAGCTTAATATAAATCGTGTCAAAATGCTATGGATTTTGGAGGAATAAAAATATTTTGAACTTTTTCGAGCTCATTGGCCGTTATATGATCATGCAATAGAGAATCTCCTTAGCATTAGTTTTTGATGTAACATAAACCGAAATCCATGTAGTTTGATGTGAAAAAGGTTTGGGTTTGAATAAAAGCTAATTATTTCTTTTCGCATTATTTTTATATTTTATTTGTCCATGTGTTGGCTTGCCAAATTTCTTTTTAAATGGCTGTGTGTGCGTGGCTTTAATGCGTGAACAATTTTCCTTCTTTGACCTTGCATGTGGATATGGTTTTTCTTTATTGTGAATGTGTGTGAACTGACTTTGCGTGAAAATGTGTGGCTTTTTTCCTGAATGCATGGGCAGTTTTGAATTTGATGCCTTGTTGCATTATTTGCCTGTATGGGGTCTATCTCCTTTTTGGTTTTTGTATGCATGAAATGTGCTTGAATGTGACTTACTTTTTTTGGGTATGCGTGGCTTTTTCTTGAGCTTTGGCTGCGTGGGTGGCAATGTGAATGGCCTTGGGCCTTCACTCTCTTCGCACACGTGGACTTGTGCTTTTTTGCTTTGGCAATGCGTGGGCTCTTTTTCTTTCCACCTCTGCATGAGCTTTGTGTTGATTGCTTTGCAATGCATGGAAATGGTATTGTCTTCTTCTTGCGTGGACCTTTTTTTTTCCTTGGGCTGTGTTTTATTTGGATTGTGTGATGCTATGTTCCTTCCTTCTCAGCACGTGGTGCCTATGATGCAAATGCATTTCCTTTCTTCCTAACAATTTTCTTCCTTTGAGTGGCTTTTTTTGGTTTTGGATCTGCGTGATGAATCTTTGCACTTTGAATGCGTGGGTGTGGTGCTTTCCTTTCACTTTGCTGCATGGACCTTTACTGCAATGGAAGGTTTGAATGCGTTGAGAAACAATGTGGCCTTTTTTGAAGTTTACATGTGGACTGAACAATTCCTTGGTGTAATGCGTTCCTGTCAATTGTGATACGTGATGGATTCTTGGAAAAATCTTTCTCGAAAAACGTTTTTCACGAGAAAATAATAATAAAAATAAAACTTCAAAACTTCTTCTTTGTCAATATTGTTCTTGCACTTCTTTTGCCATTTGTAGAGTTTCTTACGAGAGAAAGTTATGAAATCCAAGAAGCTTTCTTAATTTGTAACCACTTCTTCTTTCTTCCCATTGAATAACCGATTCCAAATTTCTTAACCAATTCCCAATTTCTTTGGGTAGTGGGCATTAATTGCTAGGAGAATAGAGGGAGAATTTAACCGTTTGCCCATGACAATGGCAAAGCGGGTTAGCAATTCCCTCCATTTCTCCACATGGGAAAATGGGAGATATTTTTCCGTTTGACATCCGGTTGGGTTGGCAAATAATAAGAGAATTTCCCACAAGCGGGGAAAATGAAAACTTTGCCAGAAAGGGAAAAACGGAAGTGGAGAGAGCCAATTTGGCATTCTGGTAATTGGAAGCGGAATTTTAATTGCCCATGGCATGGGGGAGAAAATGAAAAAAGGATTAAATTAATATTTATTAATTAAACACCTCTTTGTCAAACAACTTTTATGAGGATTAAATTAATATTTATTAATTAATTAAACAATGATGAAGGTGCAAAATGAAGTGTAGTTCATTTATATAGGTCTCAAATAAGATATTAATCCCATTGGGGGCTTGAGGGATTGAAGTCCCTTTTACCACCTTGGGATTCCAACAAACAACAATTCCACTTGTACTTGTGTATCCACTACCTCCTTCGCACACGGTTTCCAAATGTTTTTGAACGCCTTTACCAATTAATCTTTGTTTACCTTAGTCTCCTGTAGTAGTAGAATATCTCGGCCTCTTTATCTTCTATAAGCCATTCAACTAAACAAAATTTGTTAAAGGAATTTAGCCCTCTGACGTTCCAACTTACAATTTTCATGGCTTCTTGGTGGAGGGATTCTCCCTACCACCCAATATACAAGCCTCTAAGGGCACTTTTGGTTTACAAAATTAAGTGCAACTTGAACCTCTTTATGAATTTTAATGGAGTTTGGTTTCCGATCTTTGGTTAGTTGAGTCCTGTATCAAGTTGATATTTCAATGTTAGTGTAGTCACAATATTGCTCCCCATTCTTGGTGTCTTTCTAATTACAATGGGCGGATCTTCCCCACTATCAATACATAAGATAATCCCCTTAAGAGCCTTAGACTCCCTTTTGTGTAGGTTTTATCCATATTCAAGGTCCCTAAGAGAGAATTTTTGACCGTTACTGACCATCCCCAAATTTTCTTTGTTTTCCGTGTTCTCATCTTATTCCCACCCAGGGACAATCCTTCCTAGATTTCATTTAGCCCAAGTGTCTTCATAGCAGCTTCTTCAAAACCCAAAACTTTTGCTTTCTCAAAAAGATCACTTAGTCTTGACATGGAGGAAGAAATGATCTTCACCAAGGAGAGGCACAATCCTTAGCCTCCACTATTGACCCAATTTAATCTTTATCCTTCAATTCCTTCTAGGTGCAATTTTGATGCTTCTCAATCTTGTTTTCCATGATTCTACTAGTAAAAATATTTTCATTTCTCGGGGTGAGTTTCCTTTGAGATACATTAACTCACCCTTTACTTTGTTTTAGGAGCATGAATATTTACCTTCACAAATCTTGGTGCTTTATTCCCACACTCTCCTTTCTTAAGGCCAATTTCTCAACATTTAAAGCATCGAAATAGAAGACATTTGTAATCAATCTCCAATTTCTAGATGCTAGAAGAGGAGCATAACCTAACCGCTTGGAGAATAGGTTTTAGAGTGATCCATATTGACACGAATTATGGCATATGCAAAAGGACCTTTTTGAGTGTGGTACTTCCTTTACACACCTGCGATTTTCCCCGAGAATACTTAACTCCCAAAATTTTGGAGGAAGTTAATACAACCGAATCCATAGAGGAGCCTTAGAAACTAGTTCCTTTATAGGGTTAAACAAGGTTGTCCAAATCCTCATATATAGCCTTGTGTTTTGGAAGAATCAAGGCCCGCCTTATGAATACTAACTCTTTATACCTTTTCGATTTGGTGTCCCCAGATTTCAATTTGAAATCTAAGACTACCCCTAGTTAAATTTTTTTGTACTTTTAAAATAATGGGTCGTTTTGTGTTTTTATTGCCAGAAAATGTCTGTATTGCATCAAGATATTTCCAGAGAGTCATATAAGCCAATTTCGACAAATACCCAGATGCCCAAACTCGTTATATTCTGTCCATTGGGGTTTGCCTACGGGAAATTTTTATTTAATTATTCTGAGCCCCATTTGAGGCAAATTGTGCTCTGGTTTAACCCTGTTGTGGTCTTACATGTCAATATTCCCATATACCAGTAGGGTTTCCACCAGGAATGAATCCTGGACTTTATTTGTGACTTTTGGCAACGTTTTGCGTTTTTGGTGTTTTCTCGTTTTGTTTTCTGTGAAATTTCTCTAGGTCAATTCCTTTGCTGGTTCAATCTGTTTTCTTGCCTGGAGTATCTGGAGATCATCTACGGACGTCATGCCAAAAGGAATTTGCCACAGGAGGTCTGGTTCTCTCTAAAAAGACGAAGTCATGCACAAAAAGGGCCTCTTCTGGGCAAGTCGCATTTTTGGGAAAGAAAGGTTTTAAGCTACAATGGGATTTTGGTGGCAGCAGGCAGGTGGGAATTTTGCACCTGCTTGGGTACTTTTTCCCATGGAAGCAAAGCCACTTAAGTCATAATGGGAAAATTAGAGGCAGCAGGCAGGGGAATTTCTTACTTGCCTTGCAGGGTGAAAATTCCCATTGTGAAATAAAAGAAAATCACTTAAGGCATTGATGAGAATTTCTTCCCTGCCTTGCAGGTAAAAATCCCATTATGAAAGTCAAATAGCTTAAGTGGATCATGGGATTTTTGGAGCTGCGGTGCAGGGTGAATAATCCCATTAGAAATTGACTTTTAAAAATAGAAATCAGCCATGTCAAAAAGTGCGACCCCTTTTGGAATAGAAGGATAACTTTAATTGCATTTATTAATTGTTTCTATTCCTAATTTTGGCGCCCAAGCATGAGGAAAAGTCAACGCAAGATGAGAGGATAAAGGAAATTGGAAATAGAATGCTAAAATTAAATAAATTTAATTTATTTAATGCAGCCCTCTATCATGCAAAAAAGTGCGACCCACCTAGAGGAGAAATAATACTTTTTAAAGTATTTATTGATGGAATTAATTCCTATTTTTGGCGCATGAGGTCAAAGCATAGTGTGAAGTCAAAGTAGACTGGAAGTAGAAAGCTAAAATTAAATAAATTTAATTTATTTAATGGCAGCCATGAGCATGCACAAAATAGGCACCCAAATTGAAGAGAAAAACATGATTTTTAATTAATTAATTGCCGGAAATAGGAAGGGCAATTATTAATTATAGAATGATCAAGGTTATATAAGCATGGGCTGCCATATTAATGGAGTTATTAATTCTTTAGCAAAGGAGTGCAGCCCAGGCAATTTTGGCGCCCAAAGGAGGAATTTTGCTTAGAAAAAGGTGTTTTCACTGCCGGAAAGCTTCAAAGTTTGGCGCCTAGGTTTGAAGGAGCTTGATTTAAGTCTGATTAATTGTCTGCATAGTATTACAGGTGCCCAGGTGAAGTTACAAATATTTATGCTTGCTTTGCATGCAAGCAAAACCTCAAATTTTAGGGCAGCAGACTTTATATATGCAAATTTTTATGATAAAAATCAAGTGTTCATGCTCCGGATTCCGTCTTTGTCTGAATTAATTGCAGGTATTCATTACAGGTGCTTATATAATTGAAAGGGAGCTTAAATCAATGTCCAATACATTGAATATATCTTCCGAATCTGAAGAAATTCCCAGATCTGCACCAATTGTAAAGAATTCCGGCCGAATAAAAAGAAAAAGAGTTGCTCAGACAAAGATTGCTCTGGCCATGGCGAAGCATGATGAAAGAAAAGGATCAACAAAATCATGCATAGCTTCCAGATCCAGATCCAGATCCGATCCAGATCCATAATTGCAAAGGCTTCATCCTCTTGTTTCTAATGCAGCCCGTGTAGAAGTCAGTGCATGAAAAATTCCTTCCAGGATCTTGTGCATGTGCTCCCAATCTTCCAGTTGAAGCCTTCATTGAAGTTTGCATTCACCCGGAGTGCTTTCTGAATTTTTAATTGCTCATATGCAATTAAAAATAAAAAAGATGAGTTATTTATGACAAACATTGCACTGATGCATGTACTGGAGAAGAACTACAAAAGCTTCAAGGATAAGAAGGAAGACAAGTCAAAGGCAATACCCGCAAGCAAATCACAGTCACTTGCTTCCAGATCCAGCCACTTCCAGATCCAACTGCTTCCAGATTCAGTTTGGTGAGAATCAAAGGCAAAAGAATCAACTGCATGCAGAATATGGAAAAAGAACAAAAGTGTTGCAGCTTTCTTCTAATTCATTTTCCTCTTTCTTCTTCTTTTCTCCGACAAAGTAATTGAGCGATCAATTAAATTATAAAACTTAAGTGATTGGTTTAAAAGCCATTACTTGAAGAAGTCAATTACTTGGAGATAGGTGGCAGACATGCAAAATAGAAGGTTCTATCTTCAGTTGCAAATCATGCATGTCATGCAAAGAGGAATTCCAGGAGGGAGATTGCTAGTTGTTTCCTTGACAACTTCCACATGTGCCAGTTCACTAAAAGCTTCCTATTTGTAATTGCCCCTCTACATGCTATAAGTAGAGGAAGAACTTATGTGTTAAATGGATCGGAATTTGTAAGCAACATTCTTATGTTTTCCGACTTTGTCTTGAAACCCTGATAGGCTATTTGAAGCAAAGGAATAGAAAGGAGTAGATTTCCGAAGAACTTTGTGTCATGGTGCATTTTGTTTTTAACTTTTTGTCTTAGATCTACTTATAAACTTTGTGTTATTTTAGATCTAGATTTGAAAGTTGCCTTTGCTTATAATTCTGTGTGTTAATATCTATTGGTTCCGTCTATGTGCATGCAATCAACTCTGTAATCTATTGATTGGGTTGCACATCTTCCCTCTTTCTTTCTATGTTTATATTATTTCCTTCTTCATTAGATATTTCCTTTCTTTAACAAACTTACTTGTTGCAAAACTATACAACTATGGTTCATGAGCTGCATGGTTAAAGTAATACCCCCAAATAGATACTAGCATATTTAATTGACAAATCTTACACGGGAGCCTCACCGATAAATGAGGGAGATTTATCTCATGACTGCCTAGGTTTTCAGCTATGCAGAAAATCTAGCCAACACGATTGAAAGGTAAACTTGAAAAAACCTTTCATCAAAATTTGGATTTCCTTCGGGCATTTTCCCCAATTCAAACCAATCTATCTCCTTTGCTCTTCCTTAGCCAAACATCTATGAATTTACAAATTAGGGCACTTTTTTCCAGCCACTCCTACTCGGAATAATTGCTATCTTTTGTCTCAATTGTCCTTTTAATCTTGATTCAACCTACTTGATTGAGCAAGTGTGCCACTCACTCTATGTTTCTCTTGCCTTTTACACTTGCCATTCAAATTTCTCATCCTTCTTGTTTATCACTTCTACTTCCTCTTCGCAACGACCATGACCTTTGAAATTGCTTTGACGTTGCGAATCTCGAACCTCCCACACAATGCTCTTCTCGCTTTCGCATCAACATGACCAATATTACACTTTTTCTTCCACACAATTTTTATCCATAAGCATTCTATCTAATTTTATGGATTGTGGAAATAATAACTCTAAAGGATGCTTTATGTTTAGTACAAGTTTTCTTTTTTGGATAGACTAAATGTTCGATTGAAAGTTTTCACATTTTAATTTTACAGCTCATGAAGTTTCCTTTTTTCTAAACTAGCCCAATATTTTCATATATATGTACCTTATAGGCGTCTGAATGAGAAAGACCTAAACGACAATGCTCTTCAACTTGAGTAGGTTCTCAGTTCCCTATATGCAATTTCCGTGCATGCTAGCTTCCTCTGCATCTACAATGATAAAGACCCTAGACGATGACGCTCTCTACCTTGAGCAGGTTCCACCTCCGTGCATGTTAGGTTCCTCCACTTTCTGTCATATATGATAGCTGTTTAGATGGATTGTGCCGATTGGATGTGTAAACGGACTTTGTTGGTTGGCTTCCCTATTGGCTAGGTGTGTGGCGCGGATGCTAAGTTGTAGGCGCTGTTTAGTGGAGCATCCCATCCAAGCATATCGTATATATTGCTAGTGCTAATCACAATTTAACTAAAAGTATCTATAAGTGTTAAATGTATAATGCAAATAGAATCACATTTTTCTTTAAACATAGAGTCCACACTTGGCTTGCAAAGTTGGAAAATGTGCCTTCTTGTTAATTGAATTAGTGTTCGAATTCGGGGGTTTGGGAGGTTATTGTGCTGCTTTAATGGCGTGAACAATTGGTTTTAGGAGGTGTCAGGCATCTAATCCCTCCCACTCCCCTTTTGATTTGAGCCCGATTGAAACCTCAATGTACAATTTGGTGGATATTTTGCTGATATCTTCGTATGTTTTCTCGAAAACCCTTCTTTACATTTGATGTTGTAGTTTATGGTCTGTTTTTATCAAATATTGTTTTCTCACATATGAAGTAAATACGCATTAATATGTGGCTTTTTGCACTATTTATGACAAGTATTACGAAAGTATTCAGTGAATTTTAACATTATTTAGGTAAAAAATGATCTCGTACTCTTTTGTTTTGGTTTAAATTTTGATGCAACAGGTTCTAATGCTGCGTAGGTTATGTAATGACTTGGAAATTGCAATTGAAATGGCATAAGAACATAAGACTTAAACCTTGACCTTATATGTTTTACAGGGAAAAGTCAAGTAGGACCGATTTTATTTTCCAATTTAAATTTGCAGGTCAATGGCTGCCTAAATCATTTTTGTATCGGAAATGCAAATTTTGTCATCCTTGGCTTTCAATTTAGTGCATGAATGATGATGTTCTTATTCACCTCAGATAATTGTTTTTTTTAAGCCAATAGAAATCTACACTTGTTTGGAAGATGAAAGATGAAAAAGATAACTAGGTTCTCTTTGTTTATTTGTATGGTTATTGTATCTTAGACCTAAAGATGAGAATTAAGAAATGGATGTTTCTAAAAATGGGTTTTGAAAAATAATGTGGAAAGCTCTTGTAATGTCCCCTTTTTCGAAGACATTATTAATATTTATTTTTCATTTGCATTGAACCCCTTGACATGCCTAGCTTCCAAGTGGGAGTCTCTTTAGTTAGTTTAATGTGCACATAGGTTAGTTACTTTTATTTATTTAATTAAAAATAAATAAAGTGCACATAGTCTTAGTATTAAATATTTTAATGAGAGTTTATGTTTTCCCTCCAAAAGGAAAAGGTCGTTCTTTATTGGATATTGCACCCCTTAGTTCTATAAAAGGGAGGTCACATTTCCTTAGAGGGTTATGTTGGATGAATTATTGATTTCACTCCATGCTTGGAGTAATTGGGATGCATGCCCATTGATGTTTTCCTTCTCTCTCTCTTGCGTGGGAGTTTATTGAGTTGGTTATGAATTGAAGTATTTTCATGAGATTTGCAAATCTACTTGTTGGTGATTCCCTTTCTAGCTTTGGCGACTTGGTCTTGGGTATGGGCATATTTGTTTGAAGCATAAATTTGCATTTTTGTGAAGGGTTTGATGTACTTTGGTGATTATACTTGCCGTTGCAATTTATTTAGCAAATCGACTTGGTTTGGGTTTGATCTATCATATTTTAAGGTTGTTTATGCTAGATTTATTTGCTGCTGTGTTTAATTAATTATTTTAGAGCAAAGACTGATTATTTGAATATTTTGGAAGGGGTGTATGAGCTGAAATTAATTTATATGATTTACTCTAACCCTAACGACTTGAAAACAGATTTCTGAGGTTGTTTTGGCAAGGTTTTAATGCTCAGAAAATTCAGAATCATAGTGCATTGGAAAGACATTGGTTTCTAGTTTGTTTTGCATTTTATTTCATGGAAAAACACTGAGTATTGGATGAGTTATGAATTTTTGAATATTTCAGTTGTCGGCAAGCTATCTGGACATTATTAATTAATATTATTTCAGATCTGCAGTTTTGGGGTCAAGTTAATGTTGGATTTGGTTGTAGAAATTAGGAGGAATAAGGAGGAAGTGATTTCATAATTTTTGGAGTGAATTTGATGCCCTAAATGTGTTGGGCGACCTAATTTTTAGGGCAAAATTAGGGTTTTATGTTGGCTGTGCAAAAACTGATTTTGGGACATTGTTCTTCATATTTTTGTGGCCCAAAATCCAAAGTTTGAGAATTTTTGCTTTGATGGTTAAGCGGGAAATAATTTTGGAAGATTGCAGCAGTTTGGGTATTTATTTAATTAATTAATTGCTGTTAAAAATCAAATCTGGGTGATATTAGCATTCTAATTAGTTTTCCCATCTAACCCACTATTTTGGCATACTCCAACCCCATTTTGGGTTGTATTATCGCTCATTGAGTTATTTGGTGTTACGCGAGGATGTCCCCCCTGTTTGACACGTCAGGAACGCGTCCCGGACGTCCTGGGGACGCGGGGACGTGGGGGAAACGTTTCCCCCACGTTTCCTGTTATTCATCCAGCGTTTTTTTTTTTTCCCTAGAAAGCGTCCGGGGGCGTCGAAGACGTTGGAAAACGTGGGGGGCGTGGGAAACGTGGGGGGCGTGGGGGATGGGAAATGTGGGGGCGTCCGGCGTCCCCCATGAATTTATTTCCTTTTTTGGCATTTTTTTCATTTTTGGTGAAAAAATCACAAGAACAGAAAAAAATTTGCCATTTTTGGAAAGGGTCCTGAAGATGTAGCGTGCCCTTGCATGTGCCATAACTTTCATTCTGTGGCTCCGTTTGAATGTCGTTTTCTCTAAAAGTGCATATTTTCTTGAGCTCTATGCATTGATGGCAATATTTTTCTTATTTTCATAAAATCAATTTTTGCACCTTTTTGGACCAAGCAACTTCTTGCAAACTTCAGAAAGAATCATGAGTATTAAGGAATGTATTTGATGTTTATGAGTTCAAGTTTCACCTTATTTAAATCTCAAATGGTTTTATTTCAGCTTATTTATATAATTTAGTCACTATATCTTTATATTTTAAATATTTATATATTTTTTAATTAGCCATCCCCCCGTTGTCCCCAAAATTTAGAAATTTTTTGCCGTCCCGGAAACCCCGTCCCCCGTCCCGCCGTCCCCGTCTCAAGTAACTATGGTTATTTGAGGTCAAACTAAGAAGATCTAATCTTCCTAGGGTGATGGAGATAATTAATTTTTGCAGATTTAAATAATATCCTAAAAGGGGATATTACACCTCTCTATTAATACATACTCCAACATAAAGATAAAGGTGATTTTTTAGGTCTCGAGACTAGCCAACAAGCCTTCTTGGGCATGAGACTCTCTTATGGGAACAAGGGGACTTTTTTACTTTAATTTATATCTACTTTTCAAATTTCATAGTTGTTTGAACTCATGACAAGTAAATCAAGCTTTGCCAGTCCACCTACAAAGGAGTACACACTCGTCTGTACTTGCTGTGATTTGTTGACCGTTGAAGGTGGGATTCTAATACACACCCTTTTGGATGAGAACCTTAATCTGGTTTGTTAGCCCATCTTAGCCAGCTTGACAGCTATATATATCTGTATACAGTTTTTACAGTTGCACATGAAGGTTCACTGAGTTGTTTGCTAAGAGAAAACAACTTTATTGGCTCCTGAGTTGTTGCAATGGTTGACAGGTAAGCAGATCCACACTCTTCTTTGTATTGTTGTGGGGACGGGTGTTTTAGCAATGATTCAGCTTTACAGCCATGAGATGGGCTATTTAGCAAGGTTTAAAAAAATGTGATTCTCATCGCCTAGTGTGAACCGTGGCAGTTTTTTTAACTTAGTGAATTCAATTGAAATGGACACACACACACACACACACACACACACACACACACACTATCATTAGTGAAGATTTTGAATTTTCAGTGGGTGAAAAATTTGTATGAGATATAAAATCGAGATGGGGCAAAAGAAATTGCGGCTGTGTATCATGCCACCCATAAGTGCATTGGACGCCGCCGCTTCATGTTCATGCTCACTTTTGTTTTTCCTTTGTCAAATTGATTTACTGTTGTCCGGGTTTGCTGTAGGTGTCTCATGCCTTTAGATTAGAATTGTCTCTGGCATTTTCAGTCCCATTTTTGGTCTTTATTAAGTTAAGGTGCACTTGTCTGCCTTGACCTATCTTTTTCGCTTCTGGGTGTTAAAGTTCTGTTTGTGTGCCAATGAAGTCTTAATTTGAATTCAATTATCTATAAATGCATGAATGCTGTAGTTCATTTAGACAATGGGAACTCACATAATATCTGTTGATTAGTAATAGAGAAATTACAAGTACAAGGATGATCAAACAAAAACAATCATTAGGACATTTTTCATTGCCTAAAATTAGTATTTTACTGTGCATATAGTCTCTAGGTTTTTAGTAGGACAGAGAAAGACAAAATAGAAGATAAAGTAAAAGGCGTAGAGGAGAATAATTTCAAGCTTGCAGCACCAAGGGGTTTGTAAGAATGATTGTGATTTAATGAACTTTATTTTCTCTGTGTGCAAATTTTAAACATCATTTGTGTATTTACTTTATTGTTGCATACATAGCGATTTGAGGTATCATAGCATACCTTCATTCCTTTTTCTTATTTGTTTTACTTTGGTTTCATTTCATTTTTATACATATTATTTCATATGACTTTGTCATAAAAATGTGCATTAAGCTGGTAATTTTTTTCCATATGTTCTCTTTTATTATATTAGTCCGGGGCCCTATCTTGCCTCAAACTTCTAGAAAGGTATACAAAACTTCTTAGAAACATATATAATTAGTATTGAAGAAGAAATTCTTAATCTTAAATACAAAGTGAATAGTCTAAAAACAAAAAGACAAGTGTGTGTGTAATGATTGCTTTTACTTTTGCTAACCTATTTCGAACGATGTTATTAGTAATATTGCATATAGAAAACATTTACAACTATGTTAATGAAAATTTTAATGTAGAAAGCGAGGACTGTCCGCCACAACCACTGTTAGAACATAGGCCCCCTAACCCTAGTCATGCCCAAGGGGTTACGGACACTATTTTGCTATTGGGGTATGGGCATCTAGTCCAGCTTATTATTTTTTTATTGATCGGGTCATAAAGTACTTTTAAAAAGGGACTAGATGTTATGTTTCATCATTGGGGCCACTTAAAGTACCTTTTTGGCGACTTGAGAGGACATGCATGGCATTAAATGTTATATTTCTTCATTGAGGTTACTTTATGGGCCTAGGCGCCTAGGAAGGGAAAAGCAACTTAAAGTTATTTTTAATAAGGCCCTCTTTTTGGGAAAGTGCGCCTTGAGTGGTTTTAGGGTTTCTTTGGCATGAAAAGGTTATAAAAGGAGGTGAGGGGTGAAAGGATAATCATTCATACATACACTCATATTTTCTTTTCATGGTGCAACTGCTGTTTGCAACTTTTAGCTTGTGGAGTAAGATCCCACGGGAACCCTAGCTTCGGTGGTGAAAGATCCAACCCTAGCTAGCAGGGCATTCTTCGGTAGTGAAAGATCTACCCTAGCTTGTCATTTGGAGTGGATTTCAGGGCTGTTTTACAGAGGTATTTTCAGGATTTTCAGAATTAGGGTTTGAAGGGTTTTGAGAGTTTTTGTGGAGATTTTCAGCCGGTTTTCGGATCAGACCTACGGCAGCCATAGAAGAAGGATTCGGCATCATCTACAGAGGGTTTCACAAGGGTTTTGGCTGTTTTCCAAGGGGGCGACTTGTTTGGGAATTTGCAGCCCTAATTTCTAGGGTTTCCAGCAGTCCTTTTTCAGATCTGAAGGTTGGAGAGTTATCTACTATTTTTATATATATTATTTCCAAAGTTTCATCTTTATTGCATTTGTATTCGAAAAGATATTAATTTTCGAAGTTTTCCGGCTATTCTAGGCATGCTGTAAATTTCTGGCAGCATTCTGTTATCTGAAAAATTCCAAAAATATTTCCCTTGTGTTCTACATATTATTATCTTGTTCCAGTTAAAATTTCAAGTATTTTGGACGGGTATTTTAAGAGTTATTCACATTTTTCTGTTCGCTGCCCTAGCTGTACTTTTCTGTATAAAATCTGCAAAAATCAGATTTAGTATATTGCTGCAATTTTCTGTGTTTGTCATTTTTTGTGGTAAGATCCCAATAAGGGATATTTCAGTGGTATCAGAGCGGTTGTTCCTCCAGCCTGTTAGGGTTGAAAGATGGGAGACAGAGATAGAGACAGTGAAGAAATGGGAGTAGATCTGATGAGACAACTGTTCACCAACATGGTGAAGCAGCAGGAGACTACCAACCTCTATTTGAGCCAGCTTACTGAGAGGTTAGCACAGGGTAGGATCGAGACTCATGCGGAGAAGGGAGAGGCCAGCAATATGGGTCAACATGGTAATAGAAGTGAGAGTCGACATTCGGGACAAGGGTCCCCTCATGCATCTACCAGGCCATTGGGACTCCACGAGCCTTCATTCTTAAAGGATCCGGAAGTTTCGCAGACACGACAGCCCGCAGACATTGTGGATGAAGAATCTTGCTGGGAGAAGTACCGGACTTTGAGCGAGGGTTTCCGAGACAACATGCCATTTCAGGAGTATTGCAAAATGAAGATTGGCAGCAGGCCTAGGAGAGATTACCAGCCACAGGTACCTGAGTTTCAGAAGAGGTTAGGACAGATCTCTATTCCACACTTCGATGGCTCTAGGAAGTGTACCGCCCAGTCTTGGATTCAGAAGTTGAAGACTTACTTCGACTTGAATCCCATGCGCGAAGAAGATGCAATTAAGTTTGCTATCCTACACCTCGAGGGAGATGCCCATGACTGGTGGCATCATGGATTGATCACACAGGGGCACATGCATATCACTACATATGCAGATTTTACACAGAGATTGATGAGCAGGTTTGACAGGAGGGACCCAGATAGGCACTTCAGGGAATTGACCCACTTGAGGCAGACAGGTTCTCTGGATCAATACATTGCAGATTTTCAGAGGTTGTCAGTGATGGTATCTGATGTTTCAGAGATGAGGTTGACTTCACTCTTCATGGCAGGTTTGACGGACTCTTTAGCAGGATTTGTGAAGGCATTTGAGCCTTCCTCCCTACATGAGGCGATTAGGCGAGCACGAGATTTGGAGTTGTCCACTCCAAAATCGAGGTTTCCCCCTCGAAATCAGCCTAAGGGTTTTCCTTCGAAAACTGAGGGTTCACAGCCAAAGGGGCCCCCACCCAGGCAGGATACCACAAGGAGACCATTTGTATCGAGAGAGGACCGGGAGGAGTTGAGGCGAAAGAAACTCTGTTTCGATTGCCGCACACCATGGGTTCCAGGACATGATTGTAGAGGGAAAGGAAGGGCCCAATTCATAGAGGTCTTTGAGGAGAGTGAGAACGAGGAGGAGCGGTACCATCAGGAGTTAGAAGATGAAGATGAGGAGGCATTGGATAGTGCAGGGATTGAACAGGAGGAGGAGACTTTTCCCCAGGAGACTATTGCTACTTTGTCGAGTACCCCGAGGTACAAGGCATTCAGAGTTAGGGGAACATTACAGGGCCAGAGAGTTGTAGTGCTCATTGATAGTGGGGCCACCCACAATTTCATTGATGCATCTTTGGTAGAGAAGCGGGGACTGCAGGCAGAAGACTTTGAGGGTTTCAATGTAGTGGTAGCCAATGGTGAGTCCATGAGATGCATGCAGCGAGTTCCGCAGTTGAGTATCACCATGGGTAACCATACAGTCACCGATGACTTCTATGTGGTTGGTATTGGAGAGACCAACCTTGTGCTCGGTGTACAGTGGCTCCATTCTCTTGGAGAATTTCGGACTAACTTTCAGACCATGGAACTCAAGTTCAAGTCCGAGGGAAAGAATGTAACCTTAAGAGGTTTATCTTCAGAAGCACCCAGAGTTGTTTCAGCAAAGAGGATCGAGAGGATTCACAGACACAATGGGGTTGATTGGGCAGTACAGTGCTTGGTTTCTACCAAGAACTCAGAGGATGGACAGCCAGAGTATCATGTAGATATACAGGGGCTATTGGACAAGCACAGTACAGTTTTTAGCGACATACCACCTGGTGTACCGCCAGAGAGGGGATTTGAGCATGTGATTGAGCTCGAGGACACTAGACCAGTGGTTACTACTCCTTACCGTCACCCCAAACGGTTTAAGGACGAGATTGAGAGGACCATCCATGAGCTTATTGACATGGGACACATTAGGCCGAGTTCTAGTCCTTTCGCTTCTTCAGTAGTGTTGGTGAAGAAGAAGGATGGGACCATGCGGATGTGCATTGATTATCGGGCATTGAATAAGAAGACAATCAAGAACAAATATCCAGTGCCGCGTATTGATGAGCTACTAGATGAGCTACAGGGAGCAATCTATTTTTCTAAAATAGATTTGCGATCGGGATATCACCAGATCAAGGTTAGGGAGCAGGATGTGCATAAGACCGCTTTCAGATGTCATTATGGACATTTTGAGTTTTTGGTGATGCCCTTCGGTTTGTCTAATGCACCAGCCACATTCCAGTCTTGCATGAACCACGTGTTCAACCGCCACTTGCGGAAGTTTGTTTTAGTCTTCTTTGATGATATATTGGTTTACAGCAGGACTTGGGAGAGTCATATCCGCCACCTTGACGAGATATTGGGAATACTAGGAGCTAATTTGCTATATGCAAAGGCTTCTAAATGTGAGTTTGGCATGACAGAGTTGTTGTACTTGGGATATGTGATTGGCGGAGGGGGAGTCAAGGTGGACAGAGTGAAGATACAGGCAATTTTGGATTGGCCTCCACCCAGGACGTTGACACATTTGAGGGGATTCTTAGGACTATGCACCTATTACAGGAGGTTCGTGAAGAATTTCTCACGATTGACTGCCCCACTGACAGACTTGACCAAGAAGGGAGCCTTCGCTTGGTCAGAAGCGGCACAACAGACTTTTGATCATCTCAAGGAGGTGATGAGCTCATGCCCCGTCTTGGCATTACCAGATTTTGCTCGTCCATTTGTTCTAGAGTGTGATGCATCAGGTGAGGGGATTGGAGCAGTGCTTATGCAGGATAGGCACCCCATTGCTTACGAGAGTCGGAAATTGAGCCCCGTGGAGAGGGGGTATTCAATCTACGACAAGGAGATGTTGGCCATCATGCATGCTTTGGCCAAATTCAGACAGTACCTTGTGGGCAGCAGGTTCGTGGTACGTACAGATCACAATAGTTTGAGGTTCTTTTTGGGACAGAAGGATCTCAACGACCGCCAGCAGAGATGGGTGAACAAGGTACAAACATATGACTTTGATATAGAATACACTAGAGGTAAGAATAATGTTGTTGCTGATGCTTTATCTAGGAAGCCTTACCTTACTACTATGTTGAGTTCTATGTCCGAGATTTCAGCAGATTGGAAGGCTCACATACTGGTTGAGTACTCCAAGAATCAGTTTGCATGCGAGATCATGGATGGTATTATCAAGGATGACCGATACAGGGTGGTAGATGATCTCATTTTTTATAAGGATCGGATTTTCCTTGTACAGGGGTCTAAGATGAAGGACAAGATCCTTCGTGCAGTACATGACACACCACTAGCTGGACACCCCGGATATTTCAAAACATACAGGTATATCAGGGAGAGATTCGCTTGGAAGGGGATGAAGGATGATGTCCTTAATCATGTTAGAGAGTGTATGGTTTGCCAGCAAACCAAATCAGAGCATTCTTTTCCTGCAGGTTTACTTCAGCCTCTTCCCATCCCTGAGCAAAAGTGGGAGAGCATATCGATGGACTTCATCACAGGACTCCCTCTGGTGCATGGGCACAATTGCATTTATGTGGTAGTTGATCGATTGACCAAGTATGCGCACTTCTTTTCTCTACCCAAGAAGCATGAGGCAGCTGATGTGGCTCAGGTATTTTATACAGGGATTTTTAGGCTACATGGGTTGCCTAAAAATATTATCAGCGACAGGGACAAGATCTTCATGAGCACTTTTTGGCAGGAGATTTTCAGACTTGCTGGTACCGAGTTGACTCCTAGCACGAGCTACCACCCTCAGACTGACGGGCAGACGGAGATTGTCAACAAATGGATAGAGGGCTATTTGCGGAGTTATGTGACCGGACATCAGCAGGCATGGATCAGATGGTTGCATATGGGTGAGTATTGCTACAATACCACATATCAGATGAGTATTGGCATGACGCCTTTCAGAGCTTTGTATGGATACGATGCCATGTCATTTGCTGATTTAGTATTATCAGATAGTCGAGCTCCCAAAGCTCGGGATTGGTTACAGGAGAACCAAGATATCCTGCGAGCTCTTAAGGAGAATCTCCAGAAGGCGCAGAATCAGCAGAAGGTTTATGCGGATCGACACAGGGTAGAGAGGTCCTTCGAGGCAGGAGACTTGGTGTTCTTGCGTCTACAGCCGTACAGACAGTCATCACTCAAGCAGAAGGGGGCGGAAAAGCTGAAGCCCCGGTTTTATGGTCCATACAGGATAGTCAGGCGAGTGGGTGCGGTTGCATATGAGTTGGATCTTCCAGAGCACAGCAAGATACATAATGTCTTCCATGTATCATGCCTTAAGAAGGCCTTAGGACAGCACATTGTACCTTCTACAGAGTTGCCACCACTGGATGAGGAGGGGAAGCTGGTTTTAGAACCGGATTCTATTATTGAGGTCAGACAGAGGAAGCTCAGGAACAGAGATATCACAGAATATTTGGTGCGATGGAAGGGTTTGCCTCTTGAGGATGCTACTTGGGAGGGAGAACAGATTCTACGGCATCCTAGTCTGCATTTGCTTGGGGACAAGCAAATTTTGGGAAGGGAGGACTGTAATGTCCCTTTTCCCTCGCCCATGGCCTAAGGGCCAATGCGTGCCCTAACCCTAGTCATGCCCAAGGGGTTACGGACACTATTTTGCTATTGGGTATGGGCATCTAGTCCAGTTATTATTTTTTTATTGACTGGGTCATAAAGTACTTTTAAAAAGGGACTAGATGTTATGTTTCATCATTGGGGCCACTTAAAGTACCTTTTTGGCGACTTGAGAGGACATGCATGGCATTAAATGTTATATTTCTTCATTGAGGTTACTTTATGGGCCTAGGCGCCTAGGAAGGGAAAAGCAACTTCAAGTTATTTTTAATAAGGCCCTCTTTTTGGGAAAGTGCGCCTTGAGTGGTTTTAGGGTTTCTTTGGCATGAAAAGGTTATAAAAGGAGGTGAGGGGTGAAAGGATAATCATTCATACATACACTCATATTTTCTTTTCATGGTGCAACTGCTGTTTGCAACTTTTAGCTTGTGGAGTAAGATCCCACGGGAACCCTAGCTTCGGTGGTGAAAGATCCAACCCTAGCTAGCAGGGCATTCTTCGGTAGTGAAAGATCTACCCTAGCTTGTCATTTGGAGTGGATTTCAGGGCTGTTTTACAGAGGTATTTTCAGGATTTTCAGAATTAGGGTTTGAAGGGTTTTGAGAGTTTTTGTGGAGATTTTCAGCCGGTTTTCGGATCAGACCTACGGCAGCCATAGAAGAAGGATTCGGCATCATCTACAGAGGGTTTCACAAGGGTTTTGGCTGTTTTCCAAGGGGGCGACTTGTTTGGGAATTTGCAGCCCTAATTTCTAGGGTTTCCAGCAGTCCTTTTTCAGATCTGAAGGTTGGAGAGTTATCTACTATTTTATATATATTATTTCCAAAGTTTCATCTTTATTGCATTTGTATTCGAAAAGATATTAATTTTCGAAGTTTTCCGGCTATTCTAGGCATGCTGTAAATTTCTGGCAGCATTCTGTTATCTGAAAAATTCCAAAAATATTTCCCTTGTGTTCTACATATTATTATCTTGTTCCAGTTAAAATTTCAAGTATTTTGGACGGGTATTTTAAGAGTTATTCACATTTTTCTGTTCGCTGCCCTAGCTGTACTTTTCTGTGTAAAATCTGCAAAAATCAGATTTAGTATATTGCTGCAATTTTCTGTTACAGCTATGTTACTGAAAATAGTAATGTAGAAAACAAGGACTCGAACCACAACCACAACTAGAACATAGGCCTACGAAGAAATACAGTTATTTGGAAGGCTTACGATGAAGAAAAAGAGGTACCTTTAGAGTTGAAACTAGAGATACTGACATTACTGCAATACATATAGCCCACTCTAAATTACACCATCCAAATAAAAACCCATTTTTATAGAAGAATCTAAAAGTAAGACCTGATTGTTTGAGGGAGACAAACATATTTGAACACCTTACACAAGAAGGCACTGGCGCCAACCAAGAAAGAACAGATAGAAACTATAACGTATATACCTAATAATATCTATTACTTATTTGATGGATATAATAAAGAAGTAGGTCAACATATAAACATTTTAATCTCAGATTTATTTTTTATTGACTCAAAAAACCAGTGTATATATAAGAAAACACATACACAATTGTAACAATTTAGGATTCTTGAGTTATTGTAAATATTGTTTTGTCGACTGTTTTGTAACAAAAATATGTAATGCTATCAAATATATTAGATACTAAAATATTTTGTTCATAAGAAATAGATTTGTTAAAAAAGGCCTTCTATATTTATCAGTTTAGGTACTTCCTAAATTTTTAACAAGCTTTAGTCTTAATGTAAAAACTTGTAATTCCTGAACTTAAAACATGTACACAAAATGTTCTCCATGAAATATTCTATACTCAACACTATGAACAAATATTACAATGATACAGCAGATTAGGAACAATATTACAGTATATGTTTGATAATTATATTGAATTTCAATAACCAAAGCTCCTAACATTTTGTTCCCACTACTAAATGTAACACCCACCTACAATAACCCACAACCAAATCTTCCACAGCATAGACTCGCACCCGTGGGAGCAACTGGTAATAGTTATAGCTGTAAGTTTTCAGTTTTTAGCTCAGATTTCAGTCTTATTGTTGTTTTTTAAGTTATAACCTACATTACTGATTTGGCCCCTCCCCCTACTCGATAACAGTTTGGGTGCAAGAGCGATTCACCTATGGATTCTTCCCGAGTACTTCTGGGATGATCCAGGTACAGCCGGGTTCTTTGGCTGAAGGACTTGGGTATACCAGGACCGTTGCAAACGTATCTGAGGCGAATCCTCATGTTTTACCTTTTTTATAATGATGTTGATACTCTCGCTGAAGAACTTGGGTGTACTGAGACTGTCTTTGGGCGAACTCATAGGTTCTGCTTTTTTTTAAAACACATTTTTACAATGATGTTGCTGTTGATGCTCTTGATGAAGAGCAATATGATAATGATTACAAAATTTCATGTAATAATTTATATTTCTTGTGACATTTGGCATTTAGTTAGCATTTTCAATTTATTAGTAGTGTTTTGTGGTTATTTTGTTTAATTTTTGTGTACTATGTGGTCAATTCCTGTTTATTAGGCTAATGTATTTATATTTTCTATATATTTTTGTAGGCCGTACCCAAGCCATATTGGGGTAAAAGTTATATTGCCATATTGGTGAACCTGATTTATTGCACCCGAACCTGTATCCAAAACGAATAGGAAAATTATGTCATAACCATTATCTTCAGTCAGTTTATCAACAAATTAAGTTTGTGTTCATAATAAATTTTGAACTCAACCTACCAGAGTTTCTTACAAATTACCAATAGAGCTCATATATTCTCTAAATTTGCATTGCTCCTTGTTGCACATGTACAGTATTTCTTGTAATGGAACCATTCGTTGCATCTAATCTTGATGGTGCTATTGTTTTGCTCCTTCATGCATACTGCTTTTAAACTCTGATCTGTTAGAACTTAGAACCACCTTCATTAGACCATTCTATCAAAGTTGGCACATGACAATATGAAATTTGATTGTATGCTTGGAAATGGAACTTTCTTGCATTGATTTTTCAGTGTTTTAACTACTTATTACTGACTTGAACTACTTCCTGTATGATATGGACATGCTCTCTAATCTATAAACCTTGCTTTTGTGTTTTAGTATTTTTGGTTGCAGTGCACTTTGTTAATGAACTATACATTAAAATGCTTAACAACGATATTAATGTACAGATAATTAAAGCACATCCTGAGCTCCAAATATTCATCGGGCTTGATGTAGATCCCACAGCACACGAGAAGGCAAAGCCCAAGTTACAGACAATCCTTGATGAAAATCAAGGCATAACGTCTTCAAATTTGAAACTTAATATGGAATGCAAAAACTTCAGAGAGATCAAATACGTTTTGGAACAGGTGGATAAAAACCTTTTAGTGGATGGAGTTGATGGGATTATGATGGACTTGGGCATGTCCTCAATGCAGGTATCTTATTAGACATACATTTTAAAAAAATAGCAAAGATCCAACTGTCCCCATTTCATTGCATTTTAAATTATCTGTGAATTAGTAGTTGCACTTGCATAATAAATTGGTACTTTACAAGTGTCAGAAATAATGCAATTAATTTTGAATTTTAATCTTCTGATTCATTAGTTTGAGTGAAAAAGCACCTTGTAGTATATCTTCAGCATTAATTGGGTCTTTGTTTCCTCGTGATATAAATTCACAGCTAGACAATGCTGAAAGAGGCTTTAGTGTGCTACATGATGGGCCACTTGACATGCGTATGAATCCTAAAGTAAGGCATGATCTTAAGCTCTTGATTTGCTTATATTTTATGAGAGGGCTAAGGTCGTTATGGATGTTTTAAAGCATTTCAAATTTCATATCAGCATTCTAGGTGCAATGGTTGCAATTCTATTGCATATGAAGGTGGTGATTTTTTTGACAGCTAAATTTTGTAAAGCACTTCTTCCTAGCCTATAGAACAAATTCAAGGGCAGGAAACAGTAGTTCTATTCTATATTTTATAATACAAGGAATCCACGGTTAGCTCTTCAATACACCAGAACTTAAGCTCAGTGAATAACAACCTAGCATTGTTTCAGATTCAGAACATATAAAAAATTAACAAACATTATTGGAAGAACAAGAGCCTTAACACTTATCTACCAATAGGATTTACTGTGAACCCAACTGCAGTTACTTCACATCTGTGTTACCTTTGGTCGCATCTTTGGGATGGGAAATGTATCCTCTGCGTTCTTTCTGTATCTGTGATGTGGAGGTTGTCTCCTTCCGTATCTGCGATGTAGAGGATGTACAAGGGGTGTTTGCTGTCATGTAGAATGCCTTGAACTCCGCATGGCATTGAGGCTGTTTGGGAGCCTTTCTGACCACCTTTTGACTGTGTAGGTGACAAGGTTTTTGAGTTTCTCATGTTTGACTGATCATAGAGAAGCATAAATATGTCCACTGGGGTTATGGAAATTCATTTAGAGTTAAAGAATGCTTGTACAACTGAATATAGGAGTTAAGTTGTCTTGAGTAAGTTACAGAGCAGGGCAAGCTGGTGAGAGCATTGTAGAAGTGCTAAGAGTCCATAGGATTCTTGGAGGCTCTATGAGACAATTGAATTGAATTGCAAGTCCTGTTGATTTTGTTTGAGATAAGGAGGCACAACCCCAAGTTGGGGAAATTTCCCACGTTGGTTTTCTTGAGGGAAATCTCTCTTTGTGATTATTTTTAGTCATTTGGCATTATACAACTGCTGTCATTATTTCTAATTCTTAGATGGCTTCATAATTTTATACCCAAGTTTGTTTTTAGGCGAAGCAATAAATGAATAAGGACATAGGTTAGCTGATACTTAGTTTATATAAGCTTAGCACATTAAGATTCAGGTCAGTAAATTAAGAATGTATATCTATCCTAATTATGGATCAGATTGGTATCAAAGCAGATCTTTGGTCCTTGATCTATGTGGTGTGATCAGTTTTCCAGATATATGCCCTTCACTCTACCAGTCAGAGCATGAGGAGAAGGAGAATTGGTTCCTTTGCAGATAAAGATATCTAAGAAGTGAGAAGAAGCATGGCTCATGAAGAGTAAGGCCTACCTCAAGATAATGAAGACTTTCAAGAGGAGATTCTTTGAAGTTGGAAGTGAATGTTGAAAGCATCTCCTAATCAACGGGGAAGTTTGACAAGACGGAGAAGATTATGGAGGCGCAAATTGACAAACTTGGAATTTCATTGGAGATACTCAAGGTGAATGAGGAGGAAAGGAAAGAACCCCAAATATCAAGAAAGAAAGCAGCCCTGTGGCGTTCCAAGCAATCCCTTAACCACTATTCAAAGTGGAGGAAAAAGTAGAGATTCATCCCTATGAAGGAGAGGTGGATGTGGACAAGCTTGACAATCGACTTTTTCAACTTGAGGTATATTTCAAGTTGTATCATATTAGTCAAGGGCAACAAATTTCTTTTGCACGCTTAAAAATTTCATCTACTCACTTGATGGGATGGTTGTGTTCATTCTCTCGCTATCAAAAAGTTGTCACTAGTTACTAGGTGGAAATATTTTAAGTAGCTAAAAGAATCAGTTCCGTCTTAATTGTTATGAACAGAAACATGCAATTAAATGATACTACTATAGGCAAAGGCAAAGGTAGGGACAAAGTGTCTAGGAATATATTGCTGAGTTTTGAAGGCAAGCAGTCCAAATGAGACCATGCACACAAGACCATGATTTGTTGAAGTACTTTAAAGGACTTTATTGCCATCTAAGTAGTTAAGTCATGATAGCCAAGCATAAGACCATTGAGGAAGCATGTGCATAAGCACACTAGCTTAAGATGGACAAGAACAAGGGTCCATCGTCTTCTTTGAATCAACAAGGTGCTCTAAAGACAGAAGGTAAATGGAAAAGCAAGTGGAATGCTACTACTCTATGAAAGAATAATGATGATTCAGATTATTGTGACTATTATGATGTAGATGGTCATATTCATGAGAAATGTTGGAAGTTTCATTCGCTGTCACATCCCAAGAACCACATCAAGAGAAGGGCTATGGCTTCTATGGTAGAGAGGAAAGAGAGCAACTCTCATGCGGATGTGAAGATTGCTTGTACTTCCATTCAAGAAGAGATATGCTTGAAAAACAAAGAGGCCGTGGATAGGGATGAACTTATCAAGCTCTTTTATAACTAAATTTCAATAAAAGAGAGAAAATTTGAAGCTGATTACTAGAGTTTTGGTAGACAAGCTTGGGTTGGTCATATATATTCATCCTCAACCTTATTCATTGGGTTGGGTGAAACAAGGTGTAGAGATATAACTCATCAAACAATGCAAAATTTAGCTAAGGATAAATGAACATCCCATTGATAATGATGAAATGGATGTTGTGTCCCTTGATGCTTGTGGTGCTGTGTTTGGCAGCACATATATGTATGTGGGATGCAATTCTCATGAGAAGAGCCAACAAGTACTGTTTGGTCAAGGATGTATATGTATGTGGGAGATGCAATTCTCATGAGAAGAGCCAACAAGTACTGCTTGGTCAAGGACTAGGAAAATAACATCATCAATGCATATCAAGGTAAATATAAGTTCTCCATAATAAGTACTATCTGAGATGAAATAGTTGATTATTGCTAGTGAAAATTTTGCTTTACTTCTTTTAATAATTGATGCAGGAAAATCCGGGAATGACATGCAATCTTGCATTAAGAAAAAACAACTGTGTATGCACCTTGTGTTTTGGCATGTGTCATGTTGTGGAAGAGCCATGTTAGAATTCCTCACAGACTTACTCCAAAGAGCCCTGAGATTAGAGAAGAGCAGATTTCAGTCAACAGACATGGATCAAACAGAGTATTCCCTAAATGATGACAAAATTGCCAATTCTTGCAGGCAGCCGGTACGAAATTGACGGTCTGCATTATCTTGTGGTTTTGCAGCTGCCGGTCTTTGTTAACCGACTGTTGTGAGACCGCCCCAACGGTTATGAAACTGCTGTTCTGTGTTACGCAATGGTTTCACCTGCGGTAGTAGCAAAAAGAGAGTAATGATCCAGAATGATAGCTTTTACCATTTGGAGCGTTTTTCAAGAACAGGGGAATTCTCAAAGGCACTCCAAAAGGCTTAGAAGGTAGAGAAACGATTGAATCAGTTAAAAAGAGTAGCTTCAAGGTGTGCTTGTAGAAAGATAGCAAAGCGTAACAATAATTGTTCAAGTCCATTGAGGGAATGTGATTATGATGTCTGCTTCAAGGTGTGCTTGTAGAAAGATAGCAAAGTGTAACAATAATTGTTCAAGTCCATTGAGGGAATGTGATTATGATGTCTTCTTCTTCTTCTTCTGTAATTCTGGCATATGAGTTCAATTAAGTGTGATTTTATTTTCTAGTTCTGAGTGTACTGTTTTGATGTATGGACATTGAAGAGTGTCGAGTATAGGCTGCTGGAAAAGGTAGTTATTCACTTGGCCCCCTCATGTTGACCTGCATCATTTGGTTTCAGAGCAGGTTGTATTCTGCATAGTTGAGGGTGTGAGGCTCCAAATGAGTTTCATGTAGATTGTGAATAGTCCTGCATTGCTGAGAGCTGTAAGGAATACAAAATGGCACACAGACGGGTACCTCTTGGAAGAGGAAGAAGAGCACCAAGAGTTGCAGATTTAGCAAAGATGCTGAGAGGAATACAAGCCCAGTTGGATGCTATGGAGACTGCACAACACAAAGGAGTTGTTGGAGATATGAATGAAGATGAAGGGGAAAGCACAAAGATTCAGCTAGAAGAGTATGAAGAACTGGAGTATAAATTCATGAAGACCAGCAAGCCAAAGTTAGACACCGTTAGCTACTCAAGTAGTTTGTGCCCCGAAGATGTAATTTATTGGATTACGGAGACACTTAGAATATGAGCAAATGAAGGACCCCAAAAGAGTGAAGTTTTCTGCGCAAAGTTGAAGGGACATGCATCATTATCGTGGGAGGCAGTTGGAAGGGATCATACGAGGAAAGGATACTATCAAGACTTGATAGGATGGTTACAAAGCTGAAAGGTAAGTTTCTACCTTCTGATTATCATCTGAGTTTGGGCAAGAAGTTACAAAATTTGTGCCAAAAAGACCTGAGTGTAAGGGGATTTCACGAAAAATAAGTTTAGTGAAATTTCATGAGTATAAGGTGAGTGAAATTCCACATGAAGGATTTCTTGTGAGAACATGTTGAGATCGTTTCCAAGGACTTTATGGTTGGGTTACCACCCATGACAAGCATTAGCTATCACATGGATTTAATACCATGGTCTAGTTTTCCAAACAAAGCATCGTATATATTGACACATGTGGAGAATGAAGAGGTGAAGAAACGAGTACAAGTTGTTGGAGAAAGGTTTGATAAGAGAAACCTTAACCTCATGTGCAAGTTTAACTAGTGTTAGCACCATGGTTACCATGTTCTTACAAACTTAGCGAAAATTCGGTTCGAACTGTACATTTCGGGCTGACCAAACTTACCAAACAAGTTTAGTTGACATTATTTTTTCTTTTTTGTTTAAATTAAAAATTTAAAGCGTTTAAATTAAAAGAACTTCAACACAAAACAAAAACGAAACAAGAAACACTAATACCTAAGCATGTAAAGTAAAATCTCCATAGATAATATATTTATTTATTATTATGTGTAATTGGTTTTTCTTTTTAAATATCATCATATATGTATGGTATTTATTATTTATATATAAATATATATTTGTAAATTCTCTAAACTGAACTGAACCGAATCTTTTGAAAAATTCCGAACTTCCGAACTTTTTTCCCTTTCGAACTATCCGAACTTTTCGAACATGGTAACTATGGTTAGCACCCTAGAAAAGTAGAGAATGGCACATGTGCACAGATCCTAGGGCCATAAACAAGATTTCTATCAAGTACTGATTTCCATTTCATTGGATGCATGACTTGATTGTTTGAGTGGAGTAAAAGGTACTTCACAAAGATTGATTTGAAGAGTGGGTATCATCAGATCAAAATTCAGTAAGGTGATGAATGGAAGAACGCATTCAAGACAAAGGACAATTTGTAAGAATGGTATTTATGCCATTTGGTTTGACAAAGGCACCAAGCACATTCATGGGACTCATGAGGACATTCATGAGACTTATGAAGTGTTGAAGCCGTATTTTAGTAAGTTTGTCATTGTGTATTTGGATGACATTTTGATTTTTAGTAAAAGGAAGAGCATTTGATGCATTTGAGGTAAGTGTTTCCAAGATTGAAGGAAGAAAATTTGCTTGTCAACTTCAAAAAGTGCAGTCTTATGAAGGCCGAGTTTGTTTACTTGGGCTTTGTGGTCTCACATGACAGATTGAAGATGGATCTGGAAAATATAAAAGACATTGTGGAGTGGCCATTGCCAAAGAGCATGTTTTTGAAGCGAGAAGTTTTCATACATCAGTTACTTTTTACCAGAAGTTTATTAGAAACTTTAGCGGAATATGTGGCTCAATCACTGAAACAATGAGAGATGATAGAAAAGAATTACAATGGACAGAATAGTTTTTCAGCTTTTGAAGAAAAAAGTGACCGAATACCTAGTGTTAGCATTACTGGATTTTAACAAAGTGTTCAAAGTTGATTGTGATACTGGTGGGACAGTGATATTTCAATGAGAATTTGAATGATGCTAGGAGGAATATTCAGATTATGACCAAGAGTTCTTTGCAATTGTACATGCACTTAAGAAATGGAGACACTACTTACTTCTAAAGAAGTTTGTTTTATACACAGATCACTAAGCACTACATTTCATAAACAACCAAGGTAAGTTGAACTAAAAGCATATGAAGTGGGTTAAATTTCTTCAAAGCTATTCTTTTGTTTTGAAACTAGAGTTGGAAGTCAAATAGGGTTATAGATGCATTGAGTAGAATATGTTTTTTGTTGAATGAAATGAGAATAGAGGCGATAGGATTAGACTCCATGAAAGATTTGTATGAAGAGGATTTAGATTTTAGTGATGTATAGGAGTGTGCGAGAGCCCAACTCGTGGTTAAATTTCTTTTTGCGGGATGACTTATTGTTCAAAGGACAACAATTGTGTATACTTTAAGGGTTAATGCGATAAGGGAGAAGCATGGTGGAGGATTAGTTGGTCATTTCGGCACATATAAGACATTAGCACCATTGAGTGAGAGATACTATCGGCCGAATCACGAGTGTGGACATGAAGAATATTGTGCAAATTTGTAGCATATGGCAATTGATATGCTAAGGGTAAAAGACAAAATGTAGTTTAGTATAATCCATTTCCAATACTAGAAAGATTGTGGAAAGACATTAGCATGGGCTTTATGCTTGGATTATCAAAGACACAAAAGGGTAATGATTCTATCTTTGTTGTCGATAGATTTTCGAAGATGAAACATTTCAAAGCATGTAAAAAGACTAGTGATGCCACAAATATTGCCAATTTTTTTCAAAAATGTAGTGAGGTTACATGGATTGCAAAAGCATAGTGTCAAATAGAGACACCAAGTTTGTTGGTCATTTTTGAATGACATTGCGGAACAAGATGGGCACTAAATTGAGTATCACCACACTATACCATCCACAAACAAATTGAGAAAATGGAGGTGGTAAATAGAAGTCTTGGGAATTTGCGAGATGGTTGATGGGAGATAAGCCCAAATGATAGGATTTGATTTTGGCACAATGTAAATTTGTCAAATACGATTTATTTTCTATTTTATTTTAATAGTAAGAAAAAAAATGAGATCCATTTCTTTTTGTTTATGGTCTATATATTATGACTAATTCCGAAGGTTTGTTTCTACGGGAGATTAATTATTGGGGCGCGGTGGGCTGCGGGGAGGGGGTGGGAGACTATCTATATCTATGCCCTCAAGTCGGGCTCCTTTCGTCGCCCAATTGGATATGTAGGGGTCGGCGGGAGGCCAATCCACCTATCTATAGTAACGAGGTGCAGTCTTGATGGTTCGACCCACTACGCTACACACACACATATATCCCACTACACTATATCTATATATTCCTTCATTAGATATGGTCCGATCGGTTTAAGAATAATTGAAGATTTTTTTCATTTTCTGGATACTCAAACTAATTCATATTTCACTTGATCTATTACGCCATTCGTAAAGAGTAGTAGTCTACACCAACAAGTATGATGTTTTACACTCACTTTAATATTTTCCATAGTAAAAATCAGGTTTAATTTCTCTTTAATAGTCCCCCTAGTCCAACTTGAGGCTCACATTTACTTTTCTAGATTTGTTATGCACGATTTAATGTTTTAATGAAGTTTGTTGTCCCGAAATTTGTAAATGCTAAAATTTTGAAACTTTTTGCATCAAAATGCTTTGCGGATCATCTTTACGCACCATTCCAAGAAGTTGTTTGTTTTCGATCTTTTCCAATATCGATTGTCGCAATCTGCGTTGTCACCTTCACATCATCATTGTTATCTCAGCTTCGCTTCATATACCCTTTTGGCTTTGCGAAATGGTTAATAACGCTAAATTAATTAGTCAATAATATTGATTTAATTAATGTTATTAAGTAATTAATGTTAAATAATTAAATTAATGTTATCTATTGTGTCTAATTTATCTTTTAATTGATGTTATTTATTGCTTTTTAATTAATTGACGTTATTAATTTAAATAATTAAATTTCAAATTTAATTATTAAATTAATAATGCCAATTTTATAAAAATGTTAATTAAATGTTGAATCGGTTAAACGGAAGGGAAAATGGGAATTTACTCCCATTTCACCATTCAGAGCACTTCCGATTGGATAAAAATTAAATTGCTTTCCAAGCAAGTTACTAGCGAGATATTTCTTTGGGAGGTTCACATGGATGTTTGGCAAAATTCAACCTGCTTCCCCACTTTCCCTCCCTCTCTCTCTCCTTTTCTGCATTAAATCTCCACTTCCCGTAATCATGGAGACAATTATTGAGACATGAGATTAAATATTATCTTCTTTCATTCCTTGTTTTGCGAAGCACGTATCCGTGGCACGAGGGGACAACATGATTTGCGGGAAGAAGTAGAAGATAGTCATTGCCTTGATCCAATCAAATTTTGCGAACAAGAACACGTCTACAAAAAGATTCTTGGCGAATTGGCGCTTGTCTTCTCGATTTGCAGTGCCACCAAGAAAGCAAAGTTCTAAAACTGTGCCAAAGGAAATGTGGAAAGAGGAGAAGCTTGCATGGAAACCAAGGCTGCAGCTGCACACAAATTAGAGAAGATGTCATCCACATGCGGAAAAGACAAATCATATATATATAAAGTGAAAGACCCAAAGAATAGCAAATTTTCGCACCACAAAGAGAGAAGTCGGTTATGTAGTGAAAAGAAGGAAGATAAAAGTCAAGAAATGCATTGAAAACCAGCATGAGCCAAGAATGTGTTGGAGGAGAAAATAACACCCCACGCATGAGACAAATAAAAAACGCATACACCAACGTGGAGAAGGGTGAAGACCTGCACAAGAAAGATAAAGAGGTTAGAAAAGAAATAAAAGAATAGAGCAAAATCACATTAGAAATTGGAGTGCTCAACATGTTATTATAAGCCAAGTCACTAAGAATGCATATAGAATGCGTTAAAATCAAGAAATCAGATAAGAGAACAGGAAGACACAAGGATATAGATAGAAACACATGTAAATCAAAGTCTAGAAGATAGAATTTAAAATTTGCGTAGCCACGAGGAGGATCAACTTATTCTTAATTTGTATCATATGGCCCAGGGAGAGTTAGTTCATAGATTCTCAACATGCTTGAGTAAAATATGCTTTAAAGAGGTGAGAGGCAAAAGCTCGTAATAGTCATCTAATCGAGGATCTCAAAGACTCTTGGGATCGAGGCATTCCTTGCATTAATACTCTCTTTTAGAAAGCTCGACATCTAAGACATATCTACATAGGATTTGAGAAGCTTTTGAATGTAACATGTTTGAAGGATGAAAAATACGAACTCGCGACGATCCTCAAAACTGCAGAATCTGGATTAGGGCTTCATCGAGCGAATTTATAGTTTTAGGGTCTTCTAATCTCATAAAAACAACTAAGGCCATGGCAGATATTGAAAATTTACTATTAGAGGCAACGGGTTGTACTAATACTCATGATGAGAAACATGCCAATGAATTCTAGTAAAGAGGAAGCATTCGATTCATTTTTAGACATTGGTAGTGATTCCATATTTTATAATGGCAATTATTCGATGATCTTTGGAACAAATAGAAAAGCATTGGGGTCAACAATGCCTTGAATGAATTGGTTGCACAAAGACAAAAGACATTGGAGATATTTAAGCGAATATAATCCATAAGTGTAAAGCTAACCTCTGAATCTTTGCACAAGATCCTTCTTGCTTGTGCAAAAAATGGGAGCTTTAGAATGGGGTATGAAAATCCATTAGCATAATTAAAAGTGGATTTTTGTCGATGTTTTAGTTGTAGACACCTTGGTAGATATGTAATCAAAGTGTGGAAGCGCACTAGAACATGAACTGTTTGTCAAAATGCCTCAAAGAAATGAGATCTCATAGTATGATTGTAGGATACGCACAAAATGGATTTTACTGCAACGATGCTCACAAGTTATTGAACTAATGAAGCAATCTGGAACACACCCTAACCATGTAAGCTTTGCTTGTGTTTTATTGGCAAGCATCCATGCAGTGTAGTAAATAAGGCCTATAAATATTTCAATTGCATAAAAGACACTTATCACATTACACCTACAATTGATCATTGTGTGTGCATAGTTGACATTCTTGGCCATCTTGAAGAAACTCTAAATTTTATTATCGAAATGCCAATTAAACCTGTGGTGGTTGGGTGGACATGTTTTCTTGGTGCCTATGGAGCATATAAGAATATAGGGTTTAGAGTATTTGCAACAATTCTTTTTGAGCTAGATCCTAAAAATGTTGCGACATGTTCTTCTCATCAATAAGGCAATGTAATGCCTCCTTTTCTAAATTGAAACTATAATTAATAATATTTTAAGTTGGGCCCACCAATTCTTCATTTTGGGACAACTTAATAATATTATTATTAAAATAAAAGGTATTTTTAAATACTAAAGTAGAAAAAGATCCTTAGCCTATTTTCATTATTTTCAATCAGCTAAAAGGGAGAGGTCGTCCCTCTTTAAGAGGAAAAACAAATGTAAAAAATAAAATAAAGAGGCCTACATGGAGCGCTCCACAAAGAAAGGAAAGAAAATGCCATAAAAACAAATGTTGGGGCTCATTGTAATCATCATTTTGTGAATTACATACTTCTCTTTTGGAACTTGGAACATTGAGCTCTCATTTTCACCCTTTGAAGACGAAAACCCTCATTAGATCTTATTAATGACGAAACCCTCAATAGTCACAACACTTGGGGACGGAAACCCTCATTTGTTGCATTGGTGACTTCATCCGGGAGTCACATTGGAGCTTCAAAATTCAGAATTTTAGAATGACAAGGGTTTCTATCAGAGCTAGGGCACACATTCCAGCTAGGGCATGCTTTTTGGGGCGACCACATTCATTTCAAGCTCGATCTACCCATTGGGAGATTTCAGGATCACTTTTTAGTGGGTTTTCGTGGTTAGAAAAATCTTTCTAATTTTATTGGGTAACTGATATTTTTGTGGTCAATTTGAGCCATCATTTACATTTTATCTCCAAGTATTTATGAAGATATGGAATTTTGAAGTTTCAGTTGTTTTTGAGCAATAATTAATTCTAGTAGTCTGTAATTTATTGTTGAAGCATTTATTTTGCATGAATTCATCAAGTGTTTCATGTTGTTGATGTATTTTTGAAGATTTGTGTGTGGGAAAGGCTAAAATCTGAATTCTACCTAGGTCGCTTAGGGTTTTGTGGACCTAAAATAGGTTGCTGCCCTAATTTTTGCATAAAATCAGTTTGTTGTCATAAAAATCAGGTTTTCTACATGTGGTTGGCATCATTTTCAGCAATGTTCCATTAGGGTTTTGGGGAAAATCCAAATTCCTCAAATTTGAGCCCGAAAGGGACATTATAGTGGTATCAGAGCTTCGGTCTTCCCAGCCTGAGGGTTTTCATGCAAGAAGATAAAATGACGGATAGAATTTTTGGTGATGTTAGATTTGAAAGGCTTTCCTAAGGCAAGAAAGATTGGCCAATAAAATGGCTCAATTTATACCGTTCAAGATCCGAATGGTGGAAGGAGCTCTTCAAAGGAAGTCGATAATACTCAGACATCCAAAGCGGACAACATTGCTACATGGTATGAGAAGTATAGGACTCTTCCGGAGAAGACACGTGATGCCATGTCATTTTCTGAGTTCATGGGAGTAAGCAAGGGAAGATCAAGGCCCAAGCCTAGGTCATGAGCTACACAAGAAGAAAATGAAATCAAATCTGCAAGAGGGCTTTGAGGTGGAGTCCCAAGAAGACCATGTTGAAGGACATGGAGAGGTGTTGCTAAATGAAGAACCAAAAAGGGTTTTTGATGCAACAATATCTCCAAAGAAAGAGGCAAAGTACCTATCATTTTCGCTATGGATGAGCCCTTGACCAATTTTAGAACAGCAAGATGGGAGGGCCAAGGGTTTGATGAAATCTCGAAGCACGAGCCTAGGGAAGAGAAGGAAGCCATGAAGCATGAGTTGGAAGGTAAAAATCCTTTGATATTTAATGATGATTCATTGATTTCTAATGATGGCATGTTGCAAAAAAATGGAGAAGAAAAATCAGATTTGCATGAAGTATATGAGGATGACATTATGGAAGGGTATGTCCATGAAGGAAGGGCACTTCCGGTTCTTCATAATTACTTTCAATTCGCTGGAATTTCCCAAACAATAGTCAATGAGGGGTAGATTGAGGGAGTTTATAACCTTGGAGAGAGTTTTGAAGATGTTCCAGACAAGTACCAACAAAATAAGGGTGAGCTCCTTGTTGGCAGCCCAAGGTATGATAGAAATGATCACATTTTATCTCCTCCTATGTCGCTGCCATACTTGTGCCATTATGGGAAGCTTGTTGAAAAGAATGATCATATGTCATGTTTGATGCCTCATAATATAATTGGTAATAATGTGAAGAACTCATTGAGTAACATAGGGCACATATATCTTTTCTTGCAAGTTCAAGATTATGTGAACATAAAAGTTTGGGTTCCGGTTGATCCTTTGAATTATAAGAAAGAGGAAGTCCTTGTTGAATTCAATATTGCTACTCCATGCATATGGTTAGAAAGAAATTTTATGAAGGATTTACTCCTAGAGTGTTCCTTGAAGCCAAGTTCTACACTCCAAGGCAAAGATATCAAGATAATCAGAGTTGCTACAACTAAGAAGAAGGGGAACTTATGAAAGAAGGCTCCAATATATTGGAGAGAATCCACTTCGAGGGGGACACCTCCAATATATCTCTTCCAAGTAGAAGACTCAAGTCATACATCCATGATATACTCATAATGATACTCACATCCTTTATATAGACATTCTTTACATTACTCTTAATGGATGGGTAACACCTAATCCCAATGTAGGTCGACTCATTACCCAATATAACTAATTCCTATGTGACCCCATATATTATAAACATATAACTAAGGGGGATGTGTGCCACATGTCGGCATCTCCATCAACCCATATACATTATAATATCATATCCCAAGGTACATAACATTCCCTCCCTCCTTGACATGTTTCGTCCTCGAAACATAAGAAGAAACCATATAATGAGTGTGTTTTAAATCATTGCACACTTGTCGCCATGCTCGATCATCCAACCACCCATATGAAATCCTAGTGGGTGATGCTTTGCTCCAAACTTGATTCCATATTCCATTGCACTCATTTGATTCCATCCTTGTCCATATGTGTTCCTCCTCGGCATCCATGCATATCCATAATAATTATTCCTATGATTCCATGTCATATAATTATTGCTCCATTGATTCCATGTATAGCCATAATTATTGCTCCTCCAATTCCTTGTATATCCATATAGATTGCTGCCCTCATGTGTCCTAGCATGTCTCCATGATTTTTTCCTCTCATGATGATGTGGGTGTCTATATGGTGCAACCTTAGTATCCTCAACCTTATCAACCTTTTCCTCAACTTTCTTTTCCTCTTCCACCTTGTTTGCTATTTCTTTTTTCTCTTGAGTAGAGGAATTATTTTTGAATTTTTCATCATTTTCTTCATCCTCTCCTTTTGAATCATCCTTATTCCCTTCTTCACCATCTTCAAATTCATCTTCATGCTCCATTTTATGACGTTACTTTTTCCTTGCTTAAGTGCGATATCTTACTGATGTAATTTTCGTTCTCTTGTACCATAATTTCATGAATTTCTTTTGCACATTAATATTAATTGTTCCCAATGTCTCTAACTAAGGATATCCAAGAAAATATCCAAACCATCCATATCTAAAGCATAAAAATCTGAATGTAAAACATATTTATCCATAGAGAGCTTTAAATCTTCAAAAACTTGAATATGCTTACCATCCACTTGAGCTTCCTTGATATGCTTTGCTTGAACATGTAGATGTTGAGCTACATCCATATTGATGAAGTTATATTTGTTGCTAGGGTTTATGGAAATAATTACCTTTTTCCTTTGAATGCACCCTTCAAACTGAAATATTGAAGCTTCCTTCCTTGGAGATGCACTATTTGAACTCACACCTTGATCTATTGGCTTTCCTTCTGAATCATGTGTAACCTCTTCATCATCAAGATTCAACATTGGCTTCTTCTTCACTGTAAAATCTTTTTTCTTCTTCTTTCTCATCCTTATCTGAAACACCCTAATTAGTAACATCCTCTTCTTCTTCTTCTTCTTCTTTTGCCCATCGATCTAAGAAAACTTGTTCAATTGCCTCCCAAGACCAATTGAGACGCTTTTGTTGCACTTGATACCACCAAGTTAGAGCTAGAGACCTACCAGCTGATTTTGCAAGAAAAGACGTGGTATTATAGATGATAAATGATCTTCCTTAAACTGAATCCACCATTCTCTAGCATCAATCTTTCCATCTCCATAAAAAATTCTCATCTCCATGATCCACAAAACTAGGGTTTTAGGAATAGACCCTTTTGATCAAAACTTGTTCTAACCCTTTCGGCTAGAGGTTGGCCAAAAATCAGAAAACACAGAAACACAAACCCCAATTTTATTTTTGATATTTTTCCGAAAATGTAAAGAAATCAGAAAATTTCCTAATATTGCAGCTTGTGGAGCAACTTTTTGAAAAACCATGAAACTGAAATAAATCTCAAAAACAGATCCAAATTGTCTGAAATTTTACGGGTATTACCTTGACATGTATTTAAATAAACCCAATTTTTTTCTAAGAACTAGATCATCATAATTCAAAGATATATATAAAACCTTAAAATTAGGGTTTCAACCCCAAAATAGACATATATTTCGCAAAATAGCTCCAAAAACTCTGAAATTTGGAGGGAAGATCACTTGAATGATGTATCCACTCCCCACAAAAATCTTGGAAAAATTCCAAGTCGATATCTAGATATAGGTGAATCACCAACATTAGGGTTTCATCCCACAAATTGCCCAAATCAATGCTTTGATACCAATTGATAAGATCTTTGCATATAGTAAATGAATAATCTGCAGAAGATAACACAACACAAGAGATATTGGTGGGCCAAGATTCCCAAATATTCAATATATGCGAATAATACCCTTAAGGTAGGGCAACACCATACAATGCTCCTTAAGGAAGGAGTAACTCCACAATATCCCAAGATGGGAATCCACTTCGAGGGGGACACCTCCAATATACTTCTACCAAGTAGAAGACTCAACTCATACATCCATGACATACTCATAATGATACTCACATCCTTTATATAGACATACATTACTCTTAATGGATGGGTAACACCTAATCCCAATGTAGGCCGACTCATTACCCAATATAACTAATTCCTATGTGACCCCATATATTATAAACATATAACTAAGGGGATGTGTGCCACATGTTGGCATCTCCATCAACCCATATACATTATAATATCATATCCCAAGGTACATAAAGCAGGATCATGCTCATAATGGGCTTAGTAAAACTCAACAAATATTCTACTCGATCCCACCAAGTGTCATCTAAGATCATGCTCTTCACTTTTTGAGCCCGTTCAGTGTTTGATTGCCTCCATACAACCCATAGGTTGGAGGTTACCATCCTGCTGAGTGCCTGTCGCACCTTCACAAGTCATCTCAAGACGATTGTGTGTGATGCGAACCGAGTCTCAACAACCTAATATAATAAGAATGAGAAACAAAAATTAAAAAGAAAATTGAAAACTTTTGAATACTAATTATACTATATTTTAAAAATAAAAAACTTATATTTAAATTAAAGAAAAAAGAAAGGTAGCTTCCCTTACCTTCAACAGCTCCAAATGCGAGAATGATCTAAAAATGCCCTGCGACTGGTGATGGTTGGTGACAAACATTTGGATCTCTTCCTCTGCATACACTTGTTGAATCCACTCTATTTTGTTGGCCATCTTTTTAGCATTAAATTTAGTGAATGCACGACACATGGTGTCCAAAAAATATGCCCATACCTTGCCTCAACTAACATCCCCGCGGCTTTGCAATTCTTGGCATTGTCCGTTATGACTTGGACAACATTTTGAGGCCCCACCGCCTCAATGGATTCGAAGAGGATGTTGGCAATGAATTGGGCATCCTTCACTTGCCCCTCACAATCAACCGCTTTAAAAAACATTGCCCCTTTAGGGCATACTGCAACCACATTGATCAAAGGGTGGTTTCTTGCATCTTTCCATCCATTAGAAACGATGGACACACTTGTTTTGGCCCATGAGTCTCTAATTGGTTGCAAGGAGGTTTCCACATTTTTTTGTTTATCCAATAGGGTGGTGCGGATCTTCTCATAGCTTGGTGATTTGTACCCTTTTGGGGCCTCATTGATGGCTTTCACCATCTCATGCCAATAAGGTGACCTCACAACATTAAATGAAAGTCCATTTGCATACACACATCTTGCAATGTGTTCATCTGCAATATCCCTGCTCTCATTTTGAAAGGCCTTTTCCAATGGCCCTTTTGTCTTACTTCTCTTTCGTGAAAGGGGTGAATCCTCATCATCCATGGAGGTAGGAGCCACAAATGGATGTGGCATGGTCACAATTGGGGATCCACTACTTGATGGGGCAACAGGAGGCCTCATTGATCGAGATGAACTTCCTCTTTTGGCCAATGGATGACCCGCTTTCAAAGCCAAAGTTGCCTTTGCATCTTCTTGCTCTTTGATATATGCCAAAACTTGTGCTTTTGGCACCCCAACATTATTCTTCCCCTTGCATATTCTTATACTATTACCCGTTATCGCACACAAGTGGCTTTTCACCCGACTATGTAAGAGCCTTTGAATATTGATTCACAATCGTTGCATTTCCAAACAAAACACCCACCACCTAGAAGTTGTTCAAGTATTGTTACATGCCTCCATAATGGCGAATTTGGGTCAAATTCCTTGACCAAAGATTGCCTAGAAGAGGCGGAACTTGTTGCCATTGTAGAAGTACCTACAAGGTTCAAAACCAACAACATAAGCAAAGAAAACAATGACATGTATTGAAAATTTCAAAAATTAAAAAGAAAAAACGGTTTAAAAATAAAAATTTCAATTGGGAAAAAAAATAATGAACATAAGCAAAAACATGAAGTGTGTGAAAGATTAAATAACAAAAACAAAAAGAGAAACAAACTTAGAAGTTAAATAAAACCTTACCTTCACTTAATAAACCACAAATCCTCCTCCTTTGCAGCTCCTCACACTCCTACCAGCTTAGGAAAATACTTGCAATGCTTTTTGTTGAAGTATCAAACCCTAGACAAGCAAAATGAAATTTTAGAGAGCCAAAGATGAAATGAGGAAGGAGAGGTAAGTTTCTTTGCTTTATGTTTTACTTTTGTTTTATTGTTTGTAGTTAACTTTTAGGGTTTAAATTAAAAGAATATTATACTTTTATTATTAAATGACTTTAAAAACATGTTAAAAAACAAAAACAAAAAAAAAAGTGTTTTGGGGTGGATACGGTGGTGTGAGCGGGCAAGGTACGATCATCATCCCCCAAATACGGCTACAACCGTATCCGTAGGGTGCGGCCATACCACTGCCCTCTCCCATCGCCGTATCCCCCTCGTATCCGCTCCCAAGACATTTTGACCTACAGGGGGACGTATCCCAGCGTATCCATAGGCTAAGTCGCATGGTTCGTGGAATTTCCAGCTTCAGATTCGAAATCGTCAGTATTTAACATACAAATTTGCAAATTTCAAGGCAAATTTCTATGCTTTAGGTAAAACTCTAGCTGCGAGTGTCAAACCTTGTGTTTCTCCTTGCCGAGCTTCAACGCTCATCTTCGACCATGGCTTTCCTTGCAAATTCAACCTGTGTGGAATGATTTGACCAGCGTAAGCCCATTGCGGTGGAAGGCTTGGACGACGAGAATCTTCTTTGAGAGAGACTAAATTTCCTTTGCAACGAGCTGTCCAAAAGTTAGGTTTTAGGTTTTTAAATTTAAGTATTTATTTCTTTACAATCTTTAATTTTATTTTAACTTGTTATGTTTTAAGTCATCTACATATATTTATTTATGCTTTACAGTTTGTTTAATATTTATTTATGTTTGTTTAAATATAATTGTTTAAATTTATTAAAATTTATCTTAAAATTAAAATATATCAATAATGAAATTAAGCTATTAATTTAAATATATATTATTATATATTTAATTACGATTTTTGTTTTTGTCCTGAATTTCATCTTTGTCAAACTTAATCCGATGACTTAACATTTTTATCGCAGCCACATGATCAATGAAAATATAAAGTCTTAAGTATATTGAATATTTTGAACATTGATCGTATCGAAGATGTATCGTACCCAATGATTTTTAAAATTGACGTATCCGTACCCTTATCTGTACCCTGGCAACATATTTCTTAAAAGATATTGTATCCTTTTCTTTTTTTGGCACGGGCTCCTATGTTTGCATATCTGTTTAATAGAGGATGATACCTGTGGTGTAATCCTGTTGTTAGATTGATGTAAGCATTTTTTATTTGAAGTAAACTGCAAAATGCATTCTCAAAAGAAATTCAAAATTAATCGTGTTTTAGTCCTTTGTAAGACATTAATATTAGACGCATTCTCAAAAGAAACTTCTCGTCTTTTAATCCTTTGTAACACAACAAGGGCTTGATTCTTGTTCTTTAGGCCTTTAGACGTGTTATCACTAGCTTTTCATGTCTTGTTACAAATATTGAAAATGTGTCATCACTAGCTTTTCAACACCTGTCTTTTCATGTCTTCCTCCTCTAGAATGTATGTCTGGTATGGCAAGGCATTACTAAGAAACAGATTAGCTTATTTCTTTTGGCAGTGCTAAGAAACATATTAGCTGATACTATTTAATGGGATTACATTGCTAAAGCTTCTGATGTTATTCAAAATTAGTAATGCTGGTATGGTAAAGTTGATATTAACCACATAAATACATGTTTGAAAGAAAAGTTCTAAGGACATTATAATGATGAAGCAGCTTAATAATTTGAAACATAGTGTACATTGGATTCAACTGCTATTGCTGAAGGTGATACTTAAATTTAATTTTGCAAGAAAAGCATAACTGGATTAGCTTGTGAGGTTGTCACTGATCGCGGACTAAGTATAAATTCTAAAACTCTAAGCAAATACCAAAATTAAGTTCTGCAACAATTTCTCTTGATATATGACTTTGCTGGAATGATTTTAGAAAAGTAATTAGGATCCACACTTTGAATAGTATCTCATTTGAAATGTAAAATGTTCATAGGAAATCAGTCCTTTCTAATAATATTTTTATGAAGAATGTGGACAATGTATCTTTCTCATGGTGGGAGACTTTCTGTGCTGAAATCAGTTTAATCAAATATTCAGAGTAAAATGTTTTGGGAATAAAGGAAGCTATTTGTCATATGTAATGGTCATACTGGTTTGTAGGAGTAGTCTGGCAGAAGATGACTGACAAACATACAGAGATACATGACAGGCACTTCTCAGAGCAGAAGAAATAGTAAATACATGGCCTGAAGCAGAGCTCGGGCGCATTTTGCGTGAGTACGGAGAAGAAAGCCGGTGGCAGATAATTCAGAGAAAGATTGCAGAAGCTCGTCTAGCTGGTGGTATACATTCTACTTCAGAGTTGGTGGAGCTTGTGCGTAGCAGTGCTTTTAAATTTTCAGGTATCAATGTCCCAATTCAATATTCTGGGCCTGCAGGGTGTGTATGATTCTGTAGGAAGGACTAGCCATTAGATAGGTGAGATACAAAGGAGAGATTTGTTAATTCGGCTTTCTTTTGCTGCTGCTTTAATGTTTGACATTGCATCTTTAGTTTGCAATTGCATGCCTTTTTCAATAAAGTGGTTTAGTTTTTCTAGTTAATGCAGAGAACAAAGAGACATTTGGCATAAGATTTTTTTACAATATTCTATATTAAGAACCTGAGAATGAGATTTTGGGCAAATATGTTGATGTTGGCAGTTCAATTGCCAAATATTTGCAGGAAGGCAAGGGTGGATGAAGACGGCTACCCGTGTCTTTCAAGCATTGAGAATTGCAGTGAACGATGAACTAAAAACTTTAGAAGATGCTCTTATGGATACATTCACGTGTCTGTCATCGAAAGGAAGGCTTGCAGTTATATCCTTTCATAGCCTGGAGGACAGAATTGTAAAGCAGTCTTTTCTGAACATCATCAACAAGGATCCTTGTAACAAAAATGGCATAGAAGATGTCACAAGTTTTGTTCATATCCCTGGTCAGACCAGATATAATAAATATAGAAGAAAAAGTATGAATTTAGAGGCTTCTAATGTCGGTTCGTGTGAAGAATGGATGAAACACATAGTAGAAGGCAAGTATGGCAAGATTCTAACAAAACGACCCATAACACCCAGTAAAGAAGAGACAAATGTTAATACAAGATGTAGAAGTGCAAAGTTGAGAGTGCTGGAGAAAACTTGATGGAAAATTTCGTACCTACTTTTACTGCTTTATTTTATAGTTAATTTTCCCCATGTAAAATTGTTTCTTTTTCAGTCAAGTATATGGTGTATCTTCCATATAGCTATAGTAGTGGTTTCTGTGATTGAATGTGATCTTGAATACTATATTTTGCGTTATTTGGAAAGCAAATGATTCACTTGAAAACCCGGTAGTTGCATCCGCCAAGGCTATTATAGTTGCATCTTTCCCAATGACGATTTGTTTACAGCAAAGGACAGGATTTTCCTACGGCAACCAATATATGGGAATTTGATGTATAAACAGACATGCGCACATTTTATGTAAAGGTATCGAAGAATTGTGGAGGGGAGAGGTGGGGCTTTGTGCTGCTAATTAATTACTATTCGTTCGTTGAATGGAACTATGAAATCCTTTGGGAATGAAACTAACTATTTGTAATTTGTATACCCTATGAATTTTGTTATATTTAGTTGCATTTCCATATTAGTTTTTCATTGCCAAATTTCTAGTTTACAGTATCACTCGTTGACACGAGGCCACGGGAAATTTATTGAAAAACATGTAATATTTAATGTTTAACATTGCATTGTATTTTTATAATTTATTTTGTCAGTGACATGTTAAGCTTTTTACTCTTTAATGTTTGGCTAGGGACCAATAAGAGGTTGGAAAGGGGGAAAGTGGAGTGAGTGTAGGTGCAGAAGATATGTGAGAGGAGGGTGTGTGACAATATCAAGAAATTCAGAGGTGGACCCCGATCCCGAAGACAAAAATATAGCATGCATGAGGTGAAGATAGAGTATAATGTAGTGAAAGCAGAGTCACTTAATAATTTTAAAAACTAGCAATTGCACATGAGGTGCAAGTTACACCGGATGAACATAAAAAACATTTATGCTGAAACAGTGTTGCTGGAATTGCGTCGCCGGAAATGAGCCTGCCGGAATTTGACGTTTTCCAGCAGGGCTCTCTTCAAAGAAGACACCTCCGGTGTAATTAATAGTTCACAAGGGATTCAAAAAGTCCTACAAAAGAGGGAAACAAGGATGCTATTTGACTTAGGGGATCTGGAAGTTGGGTTTTGAAGGTGTTAATTCTAACCTAAACAAATTAGGCCGAGACAACAAAGGAAGATCTACTAGTTGCCAAAGGATTTTTTTGTAACTTTTTAGGGCTATGGTCATCTGTGAAGGATTTAAAGAAATAAATGGAGGCAAAGTGGCATGATTGCAAGCTATGGGCATTTGTGAAGGATTTAAATAAATGGATAGAGGAAAAATGACATGATTGGAAACATCCAAAAATCGAGATCATTAGCAAAAAGTTTTTCTTTAGTCCTTTTCCAATTAGAAGAGGAAAGAACAAAATCTAGAATGGAGGCCCAACACTTCTTTAAGAAAGTAGGATTGCATACGAGATTTTGGACTTATATGTTTAACCACGAAATTGAAACGATATTAAGAATACTAGAATATCTATATATTCTTGCCAAAATTTGGAAACTCTTGAGAATGGGAGATTTGTTTGTAGAAATTCATTGAGATAACAACACTCGCCAAGAGAAAATCTAGGTACCAATGCCAAAGATTGTGTTGAATTAGATTTATCTCGAGACCATTGAGATCATAACCTTAAAAACCTTATGGTGTAAGGAGATTGATTATGAACACCTACCAATAAGATGTTTCAATCATCGAGAAGAGGGGCATAGGGAAATAAATTGTAGAAAAGATTGTCAAAATTTAGAGAGACGTTGAAGAATAGAGGCATCAACAATTTTGGCACATGAAAAGGGCAATTGGCAAATCAAATTCTTTGAATACATAAATAAAGATGGCGATAAGTAAGATTTTTCATTTGGAGGCATCTTATTGGCCTGTCTCTACTAGAGTATAAAAAAATTCATTTTGTATATGTCCCATGATATTCATACTAGGGAGGAAATGTTGGAGTAATGGTGTAGTTGTGATTAGAGGTCCCAATGAAGGGATGCCTTAGACAACACAACCCATAATTATAGGGTTAGATCTCATCTCGAGACAACTCAACAAGACCAATAAAAAACTTCTTTTATCTAATACGAAGAAATATTATAGACTTGACACATTTGCCTTACTCATTACACCGTTAAGAAGACTACAAAAATTCTCTTAGGACTTCGATACTACAACCTATCCTAGCCAAGATTGTAGACTTTTCCTACATAACCAAACTCGGCTCCTCATACAATTGAGCTAGCCCACACTACTACTAAGCTCAATTTAATGATTGTTTGATAAAACAACATAGATGTCAAATAGGTCAATCGACAAATGTTTTACACGTTCACTACTTCCCTCCATTTATAGAATTTGGCTGGAATAAGGTCGTTGTGGGAGAAAAAATACCTGTACAAGTAAATATGCCCTCACAAAAATTTCACAATAGGCTCAAATCACCATCAATTAGTTTGCAGACAACTTTCCATGAAATCATCCCCATCGATTAAAGTATATCGGGTTATTTGGTTTGTCCTTCAACAACGAAAGTGGAATAAGGCCAATGCGTGCTTGCTTGATTATAACGATGTTGACAGTGATGCATAAACTTCCCAAGCCGACAAGGCGCAAGGCTCCAACATTGGAGAACAAACTAGAGGTCCCATAAGTTGTGCGTCAATACTCAAGGCTTCATAGTGTCGGGAATGGCTTAACATAATCAAACTTAACTTCAATGAGCAAGGTAAGACTTTTGTGTGATGAAATGGGATAAGATGAGGCTTATGCGACATCGAGGTGGTGTAAGGATTGGGTAAGGCACCACAACATCGAGTATTGTTTGTGGTACGACACGATCTTGGATGTGGCATTATGAGGAATTGAATTGAATTTTATGACCGCGAGGTTATGGAAATGAAATGAAATGAAAACTTTTAACATCCATGAGGCTAAAAATAGCCTATGAGACGGTAAAACCAATTTCTTTTAATTTCATCAATTTAGATCTTCTTTTGTTAATCTTGATGATGAAGTCCCCCATTTTAGCTATCACCTCCTCATCGAAAAAATCCCTGTAATGACAATGTTGTGAAATTGATTGCATATCTCGAACGAATGTCATTATAAGCATTGCATTCTATAATAAAGTGTTTTTCTGATTCCATTGCCCCATCCAAACAAAAGACAGAGTCTCTCTTCCCATTTTTCTTTAGGCCTTTTCCATCTACCTGTTTCGCATCTAAGCCGGTGGGAGTTAGTCCTTAGTTGAGCTATGAGAATCTTAGCTCTCCAAGGGATGAGGGCCCCTATGTAGGCCTTTTGTTGATGATCACAAGTGTAGTTAAATTCTTCGAGGTAGTATCTCTTTTTCTTCCTCTTTTATCCCACATAGCTTTGTGGACCTTATCTATTACAAATGCTTTTATTTCTTTATTGTCTTTGGGCCATGCATTCCATTCAATATTCCATTTTTTCATCCACTTGATGTTTTGATTCACCCATGACCTTTTTCTCCTGCATAATGGCTCTTTGAAGACTATGTTGGGCCACCTGTTTGTTGTCATCTGTTCAATTTTGTTGAGGTATCTTAGAAGTTGAATCATAGCAATGGCTTCGATTGGAACTACACTTGTTTCAGCTAAAAGAATCTCATAAGGGACAAAAACTTTCAACTTGAACTTGCTTGTGATCATATGTTTTTGAATTCTCTCAATTTGTTTCCATTTTGATAATGGTATGTTGTTGGCCCATATTTCACACCCATAAAGTACAACAGGAGTAACTAATAATTCAAAAAGGGTCTGAGTAGTTTTCCAATCCCATAACTCTGCTTCTCTGCATTTGTTTTGTAAAGCATAAAGGGCTTTCCACCCTCACGTTGTTCTCTTTTTTCTGCAAGTCTCCCAAGTAAGTTTGTTGTTGAAGTCAATCCCCAAGTATTTGTAGTTGATTACTTCTTCTAGAATACTACCCTCAAAGAAAAATTGTTGCTGATTTCTTTTCCTTCTATTGCTAAAGATCATAATCTTGGTCTTACTTATATTAACTTGCATACCCACTTTTTGCAAAAAAATTCAAGTGTGAGCAAATGTTTTTGCAATCCTTGAGTAGACGTAGCAATCAATATAAGGTCATCAACATATAGAAGAAGCCTTATAACATACTCACCCAACCGGATACCATCGCCACCCTCCATATTTAACAATTCTTCAAGTTGGTCTATATATAAACCAAAGAGTGTGGGTGATAAAGGACAACCCTACTTAACACCAATGTCGCTCCTAAAGCTCTCTGAAATGTCTATTTGAGTTCTGATTTTAATACACACCTTTTCATAAAGTCTATGAACCACTGCTCTAAGTTGCCTTGGTATACCAAGCTCTTGCATTCTGCACCATAACTTATCCCTAGGGACCATGTCAAAAGCTTTCCTGAAGTCAACAAAACAACAAAAGACTTCTTTCTTTTCCTCCCACGCTTTTTCAATGATATGTCTTAGAGTAATACCATGATCTAAAGTGGAGTGCTTAGGTTTGAAACCAACTTGCCCTTTTGCTCTCTTCTCATTTTCTTCTGCCCAATTGCTGATTTTGTGTTCAACCATGCTACCAACTAACTTTGCAAATAAGGGATTGATCATGATGGTCCTGTAATTGGTTGGGTTGTCAACATCTCCACTCTTAAAAAGAGGTACTACCATACTAGTAGTCCAATCATTTGGGAAACCACATTGAATGATGTTGTTGAATATATTCAAAATGTGAGGAGCAAGAATATCTGATCCCCATTTTAGGTACTCTACTTGTAACTCATCTAAATCCTTGGCCTTACTTGCACCTAGCTTTTTGATACATGTTTTAACCTCCTGTAACGTGAATAAATTTGTTTGTGTGCACTAGAGGTGGAGCCTTAACCTCTTGTTCTTGTTCATATAATTGTTTTGCATATTCTAGCCATTGAGTCGTTGTAATGTTATTTATTGTTTGCTTGTTTCTTTGTTCTGTAGTTCTCTCCAAAATAACTTTGGTGTATTTTTCCCTAGATATATGAGTTCTTCTCTCCTATTTCCATGAACTCATCTTTCTTTCTCTTAATAATCTGCTGTATACCTTTATGTCTGTTTTCTCTTTCTCTGAAATCTTAAGAGTTTTCCTTGCAACTTTGCATTCCTCATCAAACCACTTATTTGTTGGAAAACCATTTGATTTTTTCCTCTTGTTTTTGGACCTCTTGCAACTCCCAAGTGCTTCTTGAATATTGTTTGTCAACTCATAACTTTTGATGTCATGCAACTCTACTCTTTTTGTCTGCATTAGATGTTCTAAATTCCTTGAAGGCAACACAATTTTCCTATGTTATGAGAATTCTGCCCTTTGTTGGAGATTGTTGACTAGTATGCCTAGTTGAGATTGGAAGACAACTACTCAAGTATTGTGTGACATTCAATATAGGCTTGTAACATTGTGTGGTACTAATAGGGATTTGTGACATATGAACTCAAACTTTGTGGAGTGACATGAGACTAAGGGTGAAAGTGTAAAAGCACAAGTCTTTATTGGGCTAAGTGTAATTGTTTTTGGTTGAGATGTATGTTTGCACATGAAGTCGGATCCTCTAGCTTGAAAAAACTAGAGAAAGTAGACTAAGAAGTCAACCAAAAGGGAATCATTATTGAAGAGCAAGGTTTAGAGGAGATTTAAGAGAAAGAAGTATTTGAGAGGATAAATAATAACTATAGGGTGAGAAAAATCTCTTGCAAACCCTACCTCTGGTAGATAACATTAAGGAAGAAGCTCCATAATAATTATCAAATTTGCCCAAACTCCAACCTCTAATTTGTTCTCAAATATTGGCACATGCAATCTATGGGGAAGGAAATCTAATTTGTAGTCATGGTAAATGAATTGCAAAACAATATTGTGAAAGGATCTCAAAAGGAAATTGCTACACACAAATTGAAGACCCCATTAGGTGGCCACATGGGCTCAAAGTTAAAATGCTAGAGGTTTAAACATCTTTGGCAAGGACTTTCTTAACAAGTGCCTCATTTCGAATTCAACCCAATGGTTTTTCTTTTCTAGGCAACTAAGACACAATGCCACTCATTTGTCAAAAACTGCAATAATTGTTGGAGTGGATATGCATGACTAAGAGTCGAAGAAGTCATGTTAGCTAGAGATTAACCGCCCTTTGAAATCTAAAAGAGTTCTCACATACTCATCTTTCCCGTGACAAAGAGAGCACCGAGACTTCCTAGGAAGTCTTAGAAGAAGATGCACTAAATGCTCTTGGATCCTAAAGATGCTAGAAAAAGGAGAGGAACTCAAGTACATCTCTTTAAGTATGGTGGAATTTACTAGCTTTTTCCTATCTCTCCTTTTGATTTGGACATTGGTCAAACAAAATTTATGGGGATGAGTTCATAGTGAAAAGATTAGAAAGGTTGATCTTTAGCTTTGAGTGGGCTTTAGATGGTATAAGATTTGATTTAGAAATCCTACACTTTCCAAGATCTCGACCATTTGTATCGAAATATTGATAATCGGCTGAAAATCCTTTCGAATTTGAATTCATGTGGATGCAAGAACCGAGCTTTGATGAGAATTTGAAAAAAAAATGGTAGAAAACACAAGAGAAATGGGGTAAATGATACCTTTAATATTAAAAGTTGAAGAAAGTTAAACAAGAAGCTAAGAATGGAGCAAGACAAAATTTAGAGATTTTTAAGATAAAGGGAAGCAAATAAAATGAAGCTACGACAAATCTAGGATCAAAATAATAGTTCTTACATTACGATTCTAGTAATGGTGTATTATTCTTGTCTTGGAACTTTGTTGATTACTATTATTGCACTCTATCCTTCATAAATTGTTTTCTCACATGACTCATTAAATACATTTTAGTATGTTGTCCTTCGAGTTACACCTAGGATTTGGATCAATGGTGTCGAACAAGTTTCTCATCCAAATCCTTCTCTGCATTTTATAGTCCCTCTCATTTGAGGTCCAACATGACGAAGCTTAGTCTCGAAAATTGTGACCCTTTATCCTACATTCTTAGTTACTTTCCAAAACCCCAAAAGACGGTAGAAAAACTGAGGTTAGATATTCCTACTTCATCAATGTTTCAGAAGATGATAAACCACACTTTGCAGTGAAAAGGAAATGACATAGAGCAACACTACATAACATCAAAATGTGGTATCACTTATCACTTTGTGCAACACTTGCAACATGTTAAAACCTTTTTAGACCAGTCATCTTCATCGACCCATAAATTGCTTGGAGCGCAAAAAACTATAAAGTAGAAGTAAATATGCATATTCCTATATTTCAAGGCCGATAGATGGCTCTCTAACTAATTGTGATTTGATATATGCTCCTACTATGCTAGCAATTCATTCTTTGATTCAAAAAATATTATCTTGTACATTATATTAGTTTCATCATCTATGAAAAATTGGTGGATAACTTTCACGCTACTTATGAGGATGTTCTTACCCTTGTGGATACATATAATGATTTTGTTGAAGTGTTGAACAAAACTTATTACCCTATTCAAGTTCTCCTCATGATCAATTTGATCAAGAATAACCAATACCTTCCATAATTCAAATTCCAAGTCGAGCATTAAATCAACAAGGAAAAGGACCCCCATGTCACTTTAAGAAGAAGACAATCCTCTGAAGTGTAAAAGAAACAATCTAAGATGACATATAATGTTGTGTATACAATCCTAAATGTCACTCTATTAAGGAATGCCATGCTTGGAAAGCATTTCTTGCACAACTAGAAGCGTCCAAGTGCCACGAGACACCAACCAAATCAAACATATTATTAAATCTCAACTTAGTGCCATGGTTGCGATTGACAACAAAGCCTCTTCCAACATACATCCGAAGAAGCAAAAAGTTCAATTCTCATATGCGGGTCAATGAACAATCAATACACTTCATTGTTGATACTTGGTTTCAAATTAATGTGATTTCACTCAAGTACTAGATTAAATATTTGACCACCATACACCATTATATAGTTAATCTTAGGTTCGAATAAATGCACTATTCATTAGTATCACTTGTACAAAATCGAGCCTTTTCAAGATGAAGTTCTTTGTGATGTGGATAATTCACCCATTATTGCACACATATCCATATCTATTGATAGTAAAGAGTATAAACCAACTTATTGACTTGATTGACTTCCACTATTAAAAGAAAAGCAAACTTGCCCCGCAAGCAACTACACTCCAACCCTAGTAATATAATTGACTTGTTTTTATAAAAGCATAGAGACATAGCGTTTGTAGATCATATTGTAAAAGCAAGTAATTCTTACTCCAATGAATTCAAGTCGAACTTCTTAATAAAGTTGTGGTAGTCATGTTACCCTTGGTAAAAAAATTTGTATTTACTTTAAGCTTTCCTTGATTTATTAGGTATGCATGTTTATGGGTGTTTGTCTTATGGTTGTTTGATGATTCTAGAGAGTACAACATACTTTAACATTTCAAAGACAAAGAGGTAGTCATTGAATCATATCAATAGTTTGTTTCATCGTGTAGTTCTTGTTTTGGGATTGGAAAATTTCGTGTTTCTCTAATTTTGGTTCAACAATTATTTTTCTCGCTAAAGGTATAATGGTGTTAGCTTGTACTACCTAGATATATTTCTTATATTTATCTAAAGAAATAATTTCTTCTATAACTTTGTTGGTCCGAAAATCATCGGTTAGGCAAGGTCGTGGGGAAACAAGCCAATTAGCAGTGTGCGAGGCATAGCCCTCTTTGAGACAACAAAGCAAAAGCTGGTTTATTGCTAATCTATTAAGCAAGAATTTGTGCAAATCTACACTATTCTAACTTCGGGGGTTTGGGATCTTATCCCAAAGAGAGGTAGTTCCAACTACGAATAAAAAGGTAGGAAGGAAGGAATGGAGGAGGGTAGATCTCGAAGGAAGAAAAGAAAAGAATTCCAAGACGGAAAGATCGGAAGGTTTATGCTTTGGGCTGGTTGGTAAACAGAGCAAACTTACTTGCATAAACAATTAAAACAATACTTGATGAACAGATGACAATAATAGTAGGAGTGAATCTAACAGAATAAAAACATAGATCTAACTTAAGAAAGATCTGATGTGAATAACACACACATAAAACAAAAGTCTCGAATATGTGTATTAATATTTCTTCATTGCAAGAAAACACAAAGTCTTTCTCTCACTTCTCTTTTCAAACAAAGATGTTCACCCCGAATACAAACGAGTATTCTAGTATTTATAAAAGGAGAGGAGGAAAGAAGACAAAATCAAACCAACAACTACAAAATATCTCACAAGATATTTACAAAATATCTAAAAAGTCAACAGTTGACTTGGGCAAGTTTTTGGATGGCAACATCCCATGGTGCAACATGGATGAGGTCATCGTGTATGCCAACATGCTTTTTAAATATTTTACAAAAAAATCAACTCATCCCATAAAGAAGAAACTATTCTTCCCTTTTGGAAAGTGGTGCAACTTTCGGCACATCGACACAGAAAAAATTCCCCTTTGGTGCAACTTTCGGCATGTCGACACGAGAAAAAATTCCCTTTGGCGCAACTTTCGGCACATCGACACAAAAAAAATTCCCCTTTGGCGCAACTTTTGACACATCAACATAGAAAAATTCCCCTTTGCACAACTTTCAAGCAGGTCGACACAAAAAAAATTCCCCTTTGGCGCAACTGACTTTCGCACGTCGACAAAGAAAAATCTCCTTTGCGCAACTTTCGGCATGTCGACACAGAAAAAATTCTCCTTTGGTGTAACTTTTGAGTGCGTCGACATAGAAAAAAATTCCCCTTTGGCCCAACTTTCTTCAGCACGTCAACACAAAAAAAATTCCCCTTTAGGCGTAACTTTCGACGTCGACACAAAAAAATTCCCCTTTGGCGAAACTTTCGGCTCATCAACACAGAAAAAATTCTCCTTTGGCGCAACTTTCGGCACGTCAACACAGAAATTTCTCCCCAAAGGAAAATGGCTAAAAATGGCTAAGTCTTGAAAGAACTTGATTTTTCAAAGGGAGTTTTGGGCTATTACGAACGTTGTCAAACTTCCTTGGGGCCAAAACAAATTTTTGGTATGGTTACCCATAAATTTCCCTTGTCAATTTTGCAGGATAATAGCTGGCTCTTTCTGGGGACTATCTTTGAGTGAAACTTAAGGGTAGAGAATCCCATATTTTCATGTGCCTATCCATTGGGTTATAGAGAGTCAAAAACAAGGGTGACCGGAGGGTGAACAAAAGGAAAAGAAAGGGAACACACAACAACAGAAAGCAAACACACAATGAAAGAAAACTGTACAAAGAAGAGAGTAAGCTCTACTTCTTGAAGATCTTTAGGTGCTACCCACTATAGGGAAGCGAGAGCTCGGTTCCGTCCAAATATGAGAGATAGAAACTATTCCCTCCGTTGAGCTGCTTGATCTTGTATGGCCCTCTCCAAAGAGAGTCAAACTTCCCGTGCATACCTTTCGGTTCTCTTCATTTGTCCCACAGAAGAACAAGATCTCCTACTTGGAAATCTCTTTGCTTAGCTTTCTTGTCAAACAACCTCTTAACTTGATTCTATGATGTTCAGTGATCTTGTCGACCACTTTCACTCACTTTTCTTCAAGTTCCGTCAGGTACATAATCCTCTTTTCAAGAGAATTATGAAAAGTTTCATCTTCAATTGCTCGAGCTAAGCACAGAGCAGGAAGTTCTCATGGAGATAGGGATTTCAACATCGATCCCATATAACACTGGAAAGGTGACATGCCGAGATACCTCTTTGGAGTGATACGATCTTCCCACAAAGCGTCATACAATGATTTGTGCCAGGACCGCTAGTTTTCATCAACTAGCTTCTGTATGATAGTTACTATGTTCTTGTTGCTGGATTATGCCTGACCATTTCCTTGAGGATAATAATCAGAGGCATGAGCCAAGGTTATTTCGTATCCATAACAAAAACCAATTACTTCCATGAAGAGAAGTTGGAAGCGTTATCAGCAACGATTTTGTGTGGAATGCCGAATCTCACAATAATATTCTCTTTGATGAAGTTGCAGAAAACAACTTCGTAAGTGGCATGCTTGATGTATGGCCTCCACCCATTTCGTGAAGTAATCCGTTGCATTGTTAGGACATAACTATGTCTAACACTTGATTGAGGATTGAGTGCTCCAATGAAATCGATTCCCCATTTCCTGAATGGTTCGTCAATGATGACGGGCCTGAGGGGAAACACAATACTACTTTGGTTTGCCAACGAACTGTTGGCAAAATTCACATTTTGCTACCTGGGTGGTTGTATCTTGAAATAGCGTCGCCAAGAGTACTACTTGGCCCGAATGATTTTGTGTATTGTCACTAATGAGGAGAAGTGACCATCGCAGGCTGAGTCGTGAAAACTTTCCAACAATTTTACCTGTTGCGGCTTATTAACACATCGTAGAAAAATGTCATCAATTATGCGTTTGTACAATCCATCATCCCATATGACATATCTCGCGGCTTTAAGTTTCACCATTCACTTTTCCTTTGTGGTTAGGTGAGTTGGGCACTCGCCATAGGTGAGAAAGAACGTGATGTCAGAATACCATTTGTCATTGGTTGCGAAAAACAAAACCATGGGCAAAGAATCCACTTTCTCCAGTTCATTTTGTTCTCCATCAATGTGATCAACTTTCTCTTCAAGTACCTCTGAGTCTTTATTTTCAGCCATTAGCTGACACAGGCCTCTTACCTCTTACCAACTTGGTTGGTTTGATGTCTAGGTCGTATTCTTGGACCTTTGCGATCCAATTCCCTCGTAAGCTCCCTAACTCCTGTTGAGTCAGGATAGACTTAACAACTGTGTCAGGAACCAACACTACTGTATGAGAATTTAGAATATAGTAGCGAAAACTTTTGACTGCTTTTACCACGGAAAATGCATGCTTTTCAATTATGACATCTTCAGTTCATGAGGCTTAAGAGGAGTGATCATGAAAGCAATCGGGATTCATTATCCTCGGAGTTCTTTTGCATCAAGATAGATGATACGGTATGCGCAGACGCATAATCTTATATGATGAAGTGTTTGCTTGAAGTCGGACACACTGAACAGAGCGTGGGCGATGGAGGTTTTTACGTCTTTGAATGATGTCTTGCCTTCCTCACTCCATCAAAATGTTTGGGACCCTTTCATCATATTAGATATATGATGAGTCTTCTCAGCAAAATCAGGAACAAAGCGTCCAAGAAAATTTACCTTTCCAAAGAAAGAGTGAACACCAGTCTTGCTTATAGGCAAAGTAAGGTTCTGAATAGCCTTGACCCTTTCGACATCTATCTTAGTTCCTTCTCTGTTGACGACATGTCCTAGCAGCTTTCCTTTAGAGACCCCAAAAACTGACTTCTTGGGATTTAGCAAAATCCCGTGCTCTCGACATCTAATCAAGACTTGTTCCAAATGATCGTAGTGATCACTTCGTCTCTTGGAGAACATGGTTAGGTCATCTAGGTAAACCACGATGACTTTTCCCATCATACCTTTGAATGCAAAGTCCATTGCTCGTTGGAAGGTGGCACCAATGTTGATTAAACCGAATGACATTCTATTGTAGGCGAAGGTACCCCAAGGGGTGGTGAATGTTGTCTTGAACTGATCTTCAGGCGTGACTTCAATTTGATTGTAACAGAACTCAAAATCCGTCAAGCATACGATAACATTTCTCGAACCGGTTCTTGCTCAGTAGTACGTGATCCATTATTGGCAGTGGATAGTTATCCTTTAAGGATGACTGGTTCAAGTTGTGAAAGTCCACGCATATGCGTATCTCGCCATTCTTCTTTTGCACAGGCATAATATTTGTAACCTAGGTACTGTGATGAATTGGAAAAATAATTCTTGCATCCAACATCTTCTGAATTTCAGCCTGGATGGTACCTGAGATTTTGGGGTTGTAATGCCTTTGCTTTTGACGGAAAGGCTTGACATCATCCTTGAGCGGGATGTCATGCCGAATGTCCTTTGGCTTGAAAGACTTCAGATTAGCATAAGACCATGCCAACACATCCATGTACTTTTTTAGCAACTTCACAAATTTTCGTTTTCCTCGGGCATACAACACTTCCCGATATTCACGGACGAGGATGCTCCGTAGTACCCAAATTGACGAATTCAATTTCCGGAGAAGAGGAAGCATCATCCTGTCATTTTTTCTTAACAAAACGGTCATGATTATTAAATAATCGTTCTAAGGAAACCAAACCTTTCAGAATCTTATTTTCTTTGAGCTGTATCACTGTGTTTTTTTAGATTCATGTGCTTGTCCGGTGAGAGACTCACGACACATAGAAGTTGATCCATCGAAATGAAGTTCTTTACAATTTTCAGCTTTCTCCAAAAAGGCAATAAGTTGGTTGTCATCATTGAACACTTGCCAGTGCTTTGTGAATTATCTGGTACACTTGGGAGAAAAACCACCTCAATGGTATATGTATCTATTTTTAACCTTGGGTGAGGGAGCATGAGAGAGGCTGAGATGGCCAATGAATCAGCCATGTCATTTTGAGCTTGGAACTACTTTGATTGAGAAAGTGTCAAACTCTTCGATGCTATCCCATACTGCATTACGGTAGTGTCTGAGTCGGTCATTCTTTACTTGATATATCCCTTTTACTTGATTGACAATTAACTCAGCATCACCTTGCACTCTTAGATTTTTGATTCCCTTCTCTTTTTGCAGCTTGCATGCCAAGTAACAAGGATTCATACTCGGAAGTATTATTCATATTGAAGAACTGCAACTTGAAAGAAAAAGGGAAAATATCCTCTTCAGGAGATATTAGAACAACCCCAACACCACATCCACTTGTTGCGCAACTTCCATCAAACTGCAATGTCCATACTTTGTTGAGATCCTCCTTTTGGACGAGAACGTCCATTCTATCTAAGTCAGTGGACAAGAAATAGTTTCCCATCCCTGATGATTCGAAAAGAATCTAAGCCTTGGGGTCATTAGAATTGGTGACTAGATATTTCTTTTGTGATTCTAGTTCCAATGTCTGCATCACCCCTTTGACAAGAATCCTGGCTTTGGACCAGTCCATATGAATTTCCCCACCAAATTCTTTACAAAATCTCCTCCCTAGTAATATCCCATATGTTGCTGGAATATCAGCTACAAGAATAGTCATTTTTACCCTCTTCTCAGGAAATGCCGTGAATGCAAATTGTGCATCCTTGATCTAACCAATCAATGATACCTGTTTGGTTTCCATGGAGTAAAGATCTGCCAAAGGTTTAGTAATTGTGAGGCCCAAAGCATGGGTGACCTTTCTTTGGCATGACATTATCGAAGCTCCAGAATCAATTATACAGTTGCTTAGTTTATGACCGTTGAGCAGGAGAGATAGGTAAAAAGGTTTAATTTTCCCTGATGCGGAAGTCGAGGCAACATTTACGTGAGACGTAGGAGGCGTGGGAAGAATTCCTTTTGGGAAATGGGAGGAGGGACAGTATTCTAGCTTTGGATATACTTAGTTAATCTTATAAGCTATTATGGGTTGGACTGAAGGTACTCAACTTCAGACATCTGGATCTTGGTCTTTTTGGCGTGATCAATTATATCGAATGCGACCAAGGGTTGCGCTAACGAAGGAATGAGTCCTTCGTTTCACGTTTGTGGAGGAGGATTACTGGTCTTTATGGGATTGGAGGAAGGCTGAATTGGAGGAGAAATAGGAGGAAAAGATTTCTTTACAAAAGGTTTAATAGGAGGTTGAGTAGGAAGGGGATTACCTCTTTTAGCGATCATTGGAGGAGGAGTTACCACAACCTTTTCCTTTTGTTTTTTAGCAGCAATCTTTACTTCTTTTCCTTGTGAGCGAGTGAAAACAGACATATGATTTTCCGCTCGCATACCCTTGGGTACCCTCTTCTTCATCAGATTCCTTGTCTTCAAATTCCATATACCCAATAGTAGAGTCGCCAGTCGGTTCATCGACATCTTGATCATCTTTGCCTTGTGACAAAGGTTCTTCGTAATTTGGATCATCTTCTTCGATTTCAACCAAAGCATTAACCGGAGGGGCTTCAATTGCTAACCTTGGAGAAGCAACAGGTAAACACGGCCTTTGGGGGCATTGTTGGGAGCGAAGTTCCTTTGTGGGATATCCCGTATAGAGCGAAGAGATGATGTTTGAGTAAGTTGCTTCTTTAATGAGAGCAAGTCATTCGCCATCTTCTGGAATGCTGGATCTGATGAGGTAGCCTGAGAAGAAGTTGAAGCCTTTGATTTTGACGGCTCTCGTCTTAACTCACCAAATATAAGGAGGTTATCTTCTATCCGAATGGCCATAGCTTGAGCAAGGACCAAGGTGGGTATCTGTTCCTATAAAAGTAAGAAACTTACTTTTGAACTCATGGCGTTTAAGAAGAAACACTTTTGATTCTCTAATGTCGGCATCATGGCAAGCGACACATGGTTGATCAGTGAATTGAATTGGGTGATAAAATCGCGCATGGTTTCATTGGTCTCCTTCTTCATGTGAGTGATTTGTGACAATAACGCAAATGCGTCTTCTGAAGGTTTGTATCTGTCTTCAAATGCAATCCATAATGTGGCCCAACTAGTGATGGATCTAATTGGTAAATGTTGGAACCATTCTGATGCAGGCCCTTGCAAGGTCTCAAGAAAGAGATGTACTGATATGTCTTCATGAGTCATGTCCAGAATGTTGCATGACATAATAAATGTAGCAATATGTGCATCCGTGCTTTGATTTCCGCTCCCATCAAATTTTGGGAATTTTTTACGATTTACTGTTTGGGGGGGGTGGACTAGATGCGGTAATGCTAGAGGACCCATGGCGTTTCCCCATGGTACATGTAGATTAATTTCCATTTGAAAAAAGGAAAAAGAACACGAGCAGGGAGTGTGGTTCCACTTAGCAAAAAAGCACTGCAAGTTGATGTCGAGGTAACCCCGTGAAATCTGCTCTTTCGTGGAGGCGAGGCACTTCTTGCTGATCGATCCAATGAGTTCAGTGATGTGAATCGTGCTGGAGTGATACTGAAATTGTGCCTTCGAAGTAGATCAAAAATTGGATCAACTTCCCCACGAGCTCTTCTGCTGCGAGTAAATGGTTCATCCGCCAACGCACCCATTCGGATATGCAACTATTAGGAGCAGATTACAACAATATTTTTGTTTGTACTTGCTGATTTTCTGATTTTTCTGGCAAAAATCAGTAGCATGTGCTTTTTTAATATTTAATTTTATCCTCTTTTAATAACAACCGATTGCGGTTTTCTGACAAAGATTAATAAGGATAAAAGGTAGGTCAATTTAGTAGGCTGATTTTCGGATCTTTGACTTGAATTTTGCAAGGTTTTGAAAATATCATAAAATGTCAGAATCTCAGATCTACTTGAAATATACAAGTTTTTGTAAAAATCAGCTGAACTAAAAGTCTATATCTGGTCCAGATCTATGGATCTTTATAAGGAAATTTTCAGTTTTGATCACTTATACAAAAATTTTAATTTTCAACAAAGGGTTAAAATTTGCAATCTGGTAGTGATTTTTACAGTTTTTTAGTTATTTCCTTAGTTCGATCCCCAGTAGAGTCACCAAAAACTGTTGGTCCAAAAATCATTAGTTAGGCAGGTCATGGGGAAACAGCCAACAATGTGCAGGGCATAGCCCCTCTTTGAGACAACAAAGCGAAACTGGTTTATTGCTAATCTATCAAGCAAGAATTTGTGCAAATCTACACTATTCTAACTTCAGGGGGTTTGGGATCTCATCCCAGTAGAGGTAGTTCCAACTACGAACAGAAAGGTAGGAGGGAAGGAATGGAGGAGGGTAGATCTGAAGGAAGAAAAGAAATGAATTCCAAGATGGAAAGGTCAGAAGGTTTATGCTTTGGGGTAGTAAACAGAGCCAAACTTACTTGCATAAACAATTAAAGCAATATTGATGAACAAATGAAAATAGTAGGAATGAATCTAATAGAATAAAAACATAGATCTAACTTAAGAAAGATCTGATGCAAATAACACACACATTAAGCACAAAGTTTGAATATGTGTATTAATATTTCTTCTATTGCAAGAAAACACAAAGTCTTTCTCTCCTCACTTCTCTTTTCATACAAAAAATGTTCACACCTGAATACAACAAATATTCTAGTATTTATAGAAGGAGAGGAGGAAAGAAGACAAAATCAAACCAACAACTACAAAATATCGCACAGGATATTTACAAAATATCTAAAAAGTCAACAATTGACTTGGGCAAGTTTTTGGATGGCAACATCCCGTGGTGTAACATGGATGAGGTCATCGTGTATGCCAACATGCTTTTTAAATATTTTACAAAAAAAAAAGATCAACTCATCCTAGAAAGAAGAAACTATTCTTCCCCTTTGGAAAGTGGCGAAACTTTTGGCACGTCGACACAAAAAAAATTCCCCTTTGGCGTAACTTTCGCACGCGTCGACACGAAAAAAAATCCCCTTTAAAAGTGGCGCGACTTTCGGCATGTCGACACGTAAAAATTCCCCTTTGCACAACTTTTGACACGTTAAGACAAAAAAATTCCCCTTTGGTGCAACTTTCGGCACATCGACATAGAAAAAATTTCCCTTTGACACTGACTTTTGCACGTTGACACGGAAAAATTCCCCTTTGCGCAACTTTCATCACGCCAACACGAGAAAAAATTCCCTTTAGGCGCGACTTTAACGCGACGCCGACACGAAAAATTCCCCTTTGGCACAATTTTTCGTGACGTCGACACGAAAAATTCCCTTTGGTGCAACTTTTGGCGCGTCGACCGAGAAAAAATTCCCTTTGCACACTTTGGCATGTCGACACCGAAAAATTCCCCTTTGGTGCAACTTTCGCACGTCGACACAAAAAATCCCCTTTGGCGCAATTTTCAAAGCACGTTAACACGAAAAAAATCCCCTTTGGCGCAACTTTCGGCACGCCAACACAAAAATTTCTCCCCAAAAGAAAATGGCTAAAAATGGCTAAGTCTTGAAACAACTTGATTTTTCGAAAGGGAGTTTTGGGCTATTACGAACGTTGTTAAACTTCCTTGGGGCCAAAACAAATTTTTTTGGTATGGTTACCCGCAAATTGCCCTTGTCAATTTTGCAGGATAACAAACTTATGAATTTTTAAAAATGCTTAACAATAATAACTAAAAATTGAGGGGCAATTTATAATATGTCATATCTATTTGCCTCATGTATTACACGATGTTTGAGAATATATGTTTACCTGTAAAACATCACATATCTCTAATGAATCTACATCATAAAGAACTTCATCTTTAAAAGGATCAACTTTATAAATGCTTAACAATGATCACTAAAAGTCGAGGGGCTACTTCCTATGTGCAATATCTATTTCGATCAACTTCTATGACAATTTTATGAGATTTTTGTCTTTATTTCATATATTACATGACATTTGTGAAAAACATCACATACATCTAATGGATCTACATCACAAATAACTTTATCTTGAAAAGGCTCAACTTTTTAAAAGGCTTAACAATGGCAATTGAAAGTCAAGGGGCTACTTCTTGTATGTGGTATCTAGTTTGACCAACATCTATGACAAGTTTATGGGATTTGCAAGTTTTCCTCATTAATTATATGATGTTTGAGAATATATGGTTTTCTAAGTAAAACATCACATACGTCTAATGGCTTTACATCACAAAAACTTCACCTTGAAAAGGCTCGATTTTGTACAAGTGACACTAGTGAATAATGTATTTATTTGAACCTAAGATTAACCATATAATGGTGCATGGTTTTTGAATCTTAAATCTAGTACTTCAAGTGAAATCACATTAATTTGAAACCAATTATCAAAAATGAAGTGTATTGATTGTTCATTGAACCACATATGAGAATTGAATTGTTTTGCTTCTTCTCGATTTATGTTGGAAGAGGCTTTATTGTCAATTGCTACCACGATAGTAAGTTGAGATTGATAATGTTTGATTTGGTTGGTGTCTCATAGCACTTGGCGCTTCTAGTTGTGCAAGAAATTCTTTCCAAGAATGGAATTGGATGTATGTGATGTTTTTCTTAAATGTAATGTAATATATGAAACGGAGACGAAAATCTCATAAAATTTTCATAGAGGTTGATCAAAATAGATAATGCACATATGAAGTAGCCCCTCGAATTTTAGTGATCATTGCTTAAGCATTTATAAAGTTGATCCTTTTCAAGATGAAGTCCTTTGTGATGTGGAACCATTAGAGATATGTGATCTTTTACTTGGGTAACCATATATTCTCAAATGTCGTGTAATCCATGAGGTAAATAGATACCACATATTATAAGTTTCCCCCTCAATTTTTACTTATCATTGTTAAGCATTTTAAAAATTCATTATAGAAATAAATTAGTTCTTCGATAAACATAAGAAATCTCTCCGGTAGTACAAGCTAACACCATTTTACCTTTAACGAAAAATAATTGTCGAACCAAAATTAGAGAAGTACATAGACATTTTCCAATCCCAAGATAGGAACTGCACGATGAAACAAACTATTGATATGATTCATGACGACCTCTTTGTAATGCATTATTAAAGTATAATATACTCTCTAGAATCATTGCAAACAACCATAAGACAAACACCCATGCACATGCATACACGATAAATAAATGAAAGCTTAAAGTAAATACAAAACAAATTTACCAAGGGTAGCATGACTACAACAACTTTATTAAGAAGTTATGACTTGAATTCATTGGAGTAAGAATAACTCGCTTTTACGATATGATCTACAAACACTAAGTCTCTATGCTTTTATAAAAACAAGTCAATGCTATTACTAGGGTTAGAGTGTAGTTGCTTGTAGGGCAAGTTTGATTTTTTATTAATAGTGGAAGTCAATCAAGTCAATAAGTTGGTTTATACTTTTCACTATTAATAGATGTGGATAAGTGTGCACTAATGGGTGAATTATCCACATATTAGATTATAATTAATATTACAAGTGCATCTTAATCACATACAATAATACACAATTAATTAAATACACTAATACCCCCTTAAGATGTAGTTCAATGAAGGGAAGGATGGAGGAATCACTAAACTACTCCCCTTAACGACACCTTCCTTCATTCGCAAAAATTTCTCGAGTTGAAGAAATTAGGCCTCGAGGATACACGCTTGAAACCACATTAGTTAATTTTGTTGGTTATTGGATATGTTTAGTCAGATCCTTAACTCTTTTAAGATGAATGAAATTTACATGATAAAAATTTGATAAATTTATGATAATGATTTCAAAGAAAATGATTGAAAATAATCGTTATACATGGTTAGAGGCTTACGTGGACCTAAACACAATGCCATAGTGAATGTTGTGGATTTTAAATTGTGTATATTCGTACAAGGGTCATCTAGGTGATTGGGGGTCATTTGGGCGATGGTTCAGACTATAATCAATTTCTTTGAACTATTATCAATTTCTCGCCAAATATTTTCAGACTGTAATTGTCATTTCTGAATTTTAGAAAGGTCACAATGGCGACCGACTTTGTTTATATGTCGAATTAGAAAAACCACACAATAATCACCTACGCGATTTAGGCATGTGCGTATTTTCTTAAAAACATTATTGCACCTTTCACATGTAATTCTTCAATTTTGTCGGGAAAACCTGCGAGAAAACATGTGTAAGAAACATGGTTAAAAGAAACTATGGGCCTTTTATAGAATTAGGTGAGTGAGCTTTTGGATGGGGAAAATTTAATGTTGGTGGTTGAGTGATTATGTGTATTGGATTAATGTATGAGGGAAGGTATTTGTTTATTATTACTTTAGGTATATTTTATGATTCTATGAAAATCTCACGTCACTTGTTTTATGGATATTTTATGATTTATATTTTTATTGCTTTTTATATTTGTTATATTTTTATGGGATTTTGGTATTTTATTGTGTTTTTGTATTTAATTAGTTAGTCACCTTTTGTAAATGATGCGACCTCTTGCATCAACGTGCATTTTGAATGTCTACAAAATTTATCCATAGTACATGTTAAGGGTACAACCAAAATCAAAAGTCTACTATGAGCTATATTTGGATACCCATTACCGTGCCCCATCATATTATTAGATTTAGTCAATTTGAATTGTTTAGATACCCCTTTACATCCTATATTATCTCATTACATAGGCTGATTAGTCCAAAATATTTGGTTATCACTTAATTCCCTATATTATTTACTCTTATATAGGCCTATAAGTTTGGATGCTACAAATTCCCAACTAACACTTTGCATCCTAGTTCTATTTTATAGAATCCTTTAAACATATTATCCCCATTGGGTTTACAAGACCATTGTCGTCTTTTTGAGCTACTTTGGTAACTTATATTATTGCTATACTTTATAACCGCCTTATGATATCTTTCCCTCTCGTGGTTTCCCTTCCTTTTGCTTCTTTCCTAGAGATCTTTTGAGTACGTTTTTATGATTTTTATTATATTATTTGACTCTCTTTGTGCTTGTGTTGGACGTTTACACATTGATCTCTTTCCATCTCTAGTAATCTATAATAATATACACTTCTTAGTTCATATCCTTTTATCCTTCATCCCATATGAAGTAAAACTTACCTCTTTATGGTCAACCTCACTTGAGGCACACTTAGGATGGAGATGATATTGCATTGATTCCTTAGAGAAGGTATAAAAGTACCTAATCATCCTAGTTTTTAGGCTCTCCTCTATGGTATATAAGTGTAATTTCTCTAATGTTAGTCATTGTTCACACCCATTTAATTAGCCTTCCAAATATGTATGGATGAGGAATGGTAAAAACCAAAAGAAAATGTAAAAACCATGTTATGAAAAGAAAATCAAGGAAAAAACAATTATTATAATCCAAAAAATCAATCACAAATTAAAAAATCACGATAGCATTTGGCACACCCCTTATCCTATATTAAAGCGCAAACACAACAATCGGTCTCATTATAGAGTTTAAGGTCCTTTAGGGCACGGTAAGTTTTTCTAATTGTGATAGGAGTTCAAATATATATCATTCAATGCCCCTACAATTTCAAGTTAGTACTAATCCCTGCAGAGGTCTAAAACCCTTAAGTGAGGTACTAAAGGAGGAAAATGTGGTGGGAAGGTAGCAAATTCATTACTATCATAACATTTCATAACTAACATGAGATATATCTTTTTACTTCATTGGTTAGCCTAATCAACATATATAATTGGGTTCCTTCACAACTAAATGAGGAAAACCTTTCTTTGTACCCTTTTCAATAGAGTGTCTCATCTTTGCTAAGTATATTCTATCTCTATTGTGGTGCATTAATATTCCTTTTCATATTCACATCCATTATCCTCTATGGATATTTCTAATAAACTGACCATGAATCCATAATTGAATGGTATCCTACTATATATTTTCACCTATGTTGGTACCATCTCCCACAAAATATTTGTGAATATGATTGTAATACCTTCATGCCTTCCTAAAAATAAACCCTTGGCATCCATATAATATCCATTCACCCTACTCATGAATGTATTTGGTAGTGCTTTACTTGCTTTTAAAACCCATAACAAACATTGGCAACGATCCTACCCATTTTATTTCTTCAACTTTACCACATGTAAAGGGTAACCAAGTATGGCCCAAATCCAGCCCATATCAACCAAGGAGGATCTTGATTCGAATCATGGACAAACTAACCATATTGGATCACTTTTCCAGTCCCATCGAAATCAAAATTATCTGCAACCATGGAACATGATGCCGAAAGTGGATATGCACAAATTTGATGGTAAGGATCCCTGAATTGGATAAATCAAATGGAGAACTTCTTTGAGTCAAACACCATCGGGACAAAATGTGACATTGAAATCCCTATATCTTGAACCCGACCAATTTGTTTGGTATCGTTGGTTATGTGCTCGGAGGAAGAAGAATGGTCTAGGTGTCACTTGGAAAATTTCTACCAGGAGTTGCAATTGCACTACGGTTCTAGTGTTTTAGAGAACTACTTTAGTCAATTAACAAAGTTAAGGCAAACATGATCGATCAAAGATTACGTGCATCAATTCCAAAACCTATCCTTAAGGGTGGAGAATATTCCAGAAGAGAATCTGAATGACTTGTTTCTTGGGGGTCTTAAGGACCACATCAAGCATGAGGTACGGATGTTTAATCCAATCAAGCTATTTGATTCTATTATCATGGCACGTCGTGCAGAGGAAAAAATTCTTTGTAGTAGGAGGCCACCTTTCATTAACACCCGAGAGACCGTAGTATCTCTTCCCCTTCATTTGCTAGGCCAATTAGACTGACTCCTCAACAAATGGAAGAAAAGAGAGCAAAAGGATTATGTTTTAACTGTGATAGAAAATATGGACCGGGACATAAATGTGCTGAGAAGAAGTTGTTCTATATTGACGAGGTAATGAGGATGATGAGGAAGCTGAAATTAAATTATAGGAGGCCGAGGAACTAGTAGAAGATGAAGTAGAGGATCACCAACCTACAATTTCTTGCCATGCATTGTCAGGTATTAGTACTCCTCAAACACTCAAGGTTATTGGCTATCTCAAAAATAGAAGGTGACGGTGTTGATTGATTCGGGAGTACTCATAACTTCATAAATAGTAAGTTAGCTGCCCGCCTCAATTGTTTTATTTACCCAACTCCAGAAATGCAAGTTATGATTGTGGATGGTGGGACATTCAAGTGCACAAGAAAGTGCCATAGTATCAAACTTTCCATGGGAGAATACATGTTAGACTCACCTATGTTTGCTATTTCTATGGGAGGGTAGATATTGTTTTGGGGTCCAATGGCTCACAACCTTAGTACTTATTGAGATGAATTTCCAAGAATTGCTCATGTGATTTCATTCGGATGGAAGGACAATACAATTGAATGGGATGGTAGCTAAGTCTCCATAGATTATTAGCTCTCATCGATGATGTAGAAGGTTCTCGAAAAAGGAGTGGATGGCTTTATAGCAAAAGCTATTTTCCATAGAAGTTCACAAAATACGAGTCTTGATGCCACCCGATCTTGAAGAAGATTGTGGATGCTCACTCATCTGTTTTTGATGCAATTCCAAAGGGACTACCACCAGATTAGGGATGATGATCATTCCATTCACTTGATTCTAGGGAGCCAAACACCTAACATCGGACCATACAGAGATACCCATATTCCCGGAAAAGTGAGATCGAGAAAATGGTGGAGGAAATGTTGAAGGCGGTATCATCGGGCATAGGCGGTGCATATTCTTCACCGGTGGTCATGGTACGTAAGAAAGATGAAACATGGAGGATGTGTCTAGATTATCGAGAACTCAAAAAGTACACCATCAAAGATAAGTTTCCTATTCCAGTAATTGATGATTTACTTGATGAATTACATGGTGTTGTTTATTTCACAAAATTAGATCTTCGTTAGGGTACCATCAAATTAGGATAAAAGAGGAAGATGTTCATAAAATAGATTTTAGGACTCATGAGGGCCATTATGAGTTTTTGGTAATGCCTTTTGGTCTTACAAATGCGCCCTCAACCTTTCAAAGCTTGATGAACACTATTTTTAGGCCTTTTTTAAGGAAATTTGTATTAGTTTTCTTTGATGACATATTGATTTACAGTAAGACATGGGAAGAACACTTACAACATGTAAATAACATGTTGGAAGTTTTGGAGAAACATACTCTGTATGCAAAGCCATCCAAATGTTCTTTTGGTGTACAAGAGGTAGAGTATTTGGGTCATATTGTATCCCATGAAGGTGTCAAAGTTGATCCTCAGAAGATCAAAGCTATGGTGGAATGGCCAAGGCCCAAAAATCTCAAAAATCTGCGTGGGTTCCTAGGACTAACAGGGTACTACAGAAGATTTGTGCGGGGATATGGTAGAATAACAACCCCACTCACTACATTGCTAAAGAAGGATGCCTTCCATTGGACAGACGTAGCCACTAAATCCTTTGAGCAGCTGAAGGAAGCCATGTGCAGCACCCCAATTTTGGCTATCCCAACTTCTCAAAACCTTCATTGTTGAATGTGACGCTTGGATCGGGATTAGGAGCGGTTCTAATGCGGAAGGAAGACCAATTGCATTTGAGAGTTGTCAATTCAAAGGAAAAGATCTGCTCAAACCTGTCTAAGAGAAAGAAATGATGGCTATTCTTCATGCAGTCAAGCAATGGAGGCCATATCTCATGGGTAGACACTTCAAGGTAAAAAATGATCACGATAATCTCAAATACTTTTTGGAGCAAAGGTTATCATCTGAGGAACAACAAAAGTGGGTAATAAAAATGTTGGGTTATAATTTTGAAATCATATACAAAAAGGGTAAAGAAAATGTAGTAGGCTGATGCATTTTCTAGAGGGATACATCCGCAAATGCCTTACTATGTGGAATGTCCATGTTGATGGCCGATTGGGTGGAGGAAGCAAGATTGGAATGGAATCAAGATAAGGATATAAAATCTCTAATACATAATATCAAGCAAGGATCTATGACATCTAACAAATTTGAGTGGAAAGGTAATGCCCTATGGTACAAGGATAGGTTATACTTGAGTAAAGATTCTAAGTTGAAGCATAAGATTCTTGCAGAGCTACATGCCTCACCTGTTGGAGGACACTTTGGGTTTTTGAAGACATATCATAGAATAAAAAGAGAATTCTTTTGGGAAGGACTCAAGGGGATGTACAAAAGTTTGTATTAGAGTGTTTAGTGTGCCAACAGAACAAAGGGGAAACAATTAAGACACCAGGTCTGTTGCAACCCTTACCAATTCCTAGCCAGAGATGGGAGGAGGTCTCCATGGATTTCATCACTGGATTGCCTTGTTCAGAGGGTAAGAATGTTATTTTCGTGATTGTGGATAGGCTCACAAAATATGCCCATTTTTGTGCCCTATCACATCCATTTCATAGCTAGTATAGTCGCAACTATTTTTTTGGAGACAGTTCAAAGGCTACATGGAACCCCAAAGATAATTGTGAGTGATCGTGATCCTATTTTCACAAGTAATTTTTGGACGGAATTATTTTCATGTTTGGGTACTCAGCTAGCTCACAGTTCATCTTATCATCCTCAAACTGATGGGAAAATAGAAGTGGTCAACAAATGCTTAGAGGGGTATTTACGTTGTTTTGTATCAGATAAGCAAGAAAGGTGGATTAAATGGCTACCACTGGCAGAATGGTGGTATAACACATATTTTCATACCTCTTCTCAAATGACCCCATTTTTAGCATTATATGGTTACCATCCACCTTCTATCACTTCCTCCTTGAGGGTGCAAACTAAGGTCAGAGATGTTGAGGAACACATTCAACATCAACAACATGTTTTGCTAGTTTGAAGGAGAATTTAGCATTAGCACAAAACATGATGAAACAACAAGCAGATCAACACCGTAGTGAAAGACATTTTGAAATTGGTGATTGGGTTTTGTACGTCTCCAACCTTACAAACAAATGTCCCTAAAGCAACAGAAAAAGGAAAACAAACTTGCTCCTAAATATTATGGCCCTTATCAGGTTCTACAGAAAATTGGTAGTGTTGCTTATAAACTAGAGTTGCCTCCATCTTCACACATACACCCAGTATTCCATGTTTCATGCCTGAAGAAGGTTATTGGATAGAAATTTGAAGCCCAGACAGAGTTACCAGAACTTGACGAGGAAGGAAGAATCATTTTGGAGCCAGAGAAGATTTTGCAAACACGTACTAAGAGGCTGAGAACTAGAGACATTAAGGAATATATGATCAAGTGGAAGAATCTGAGCATAGAAGACACCACAGGAGGATGAAGGTTTTCTACAGTAACATCCAGGATTATTCAACGTTGAGGACAACATTGGTTTGAAGGGGAAGGGCATGCTACACCCTTAACCTATTGCTTGTATTAGGATATGAGTAGCCGACTTATGGCTTACCATATCATTTTATTATATCATTTATACTTTCTCATGCTTAATAGGTCGGCCTTGGTGATGGCCATAGCATATGAATAGTATATATAGGGGATTGTAGGTAGTATTTCATTATCATTTGAGCATTTGAGTCTTATTATATGGTTTGGAGGTTTCCCCCTCGAAGTGGCGAAGCTATTCTAATTGCATATTGAGATCATTATTCTGAAATATTGTGTTATTTGGTGCTCTCTTTGTTGCTCTCAATCCGAATTATACAAGTAAATTCATTACAATGCTCCAGGACTATCCTCAACAATATGAATCTTTGGCTCTACTACCATCTCTCTTTCTAATATCTTATGCCAATGTTCTTGACCCTATGGGAACTAAAACTTCCTCTATGGCCTCAAAGCGAGGATCAAAATATCTTGTCTATGTACTCCTTTGCCTCTAGGATCCCTCACATGGATAAGTCACTATGGTGGTAATTGCAATGACACTATAGACTAAGGCATCCAAAACTAATTGGGTACCCTATGTACAAAGTGGTGATCTATCACCCATAGATATTTCCTTCTAATATTTATGATATCTTGTTGGACCATCATAGTTGGAATATTCAAATACTTATCCATGACACCCATATAGGGTCTCCATATAATATTTTCATATCACGCTATGTATAGCCTTGGGTATCCAACTTATACTTGGAAAACAAGATCTCCCTCCTTTGTAATAATTTGGGTGCATGAAATACTATCTATAATGGCATCCATCTAGAGGTATACATTAAAAACTCTCATTAATCTAGGATAAAAGTAGTAAAAATAGGCTTATATCAAACTCATGTATGCTTAGATATTGAGTCACCTGTAATAATGTTAGATATATCAACTCAAACCAACTTAATAAATAAAAATAGGCTTACATTGCTGTAATTGAATGAGAGGGGAATTCATAGGGTTCTATCTATGAATAAAGTAGGTTAACATCTGAGTCTAAATCAAAAATCACACACTAAATGAAAATGTTATTTTTGTCGGTTAGGGGATCTATGTCGATAAGATCCCTAGCCATTTTAAGGCGACAAAAGTATGATATTAAATAAAATGACTAAATGATAATAAAAATGGTATACCTAACTCAATCACAAGATAGTTGAGGTTGTAATTGATATAAATTAACAAGGAGGTCACAAGCGATCATGGGCACGAATGAGACATGTATTGGAAATTTTCCAAAATTATTGTATTGTAGGTTGCAATAGAGAGAGAGAGAGAGAGAGAGAGAGAGAGAGAGAGAGAGAGAGAGAGAGAGAGAGAGAGAGAGAGAGAGAGAGAGAGAGAGAGAGAGAGAGAGAGAGAGAGAGAGAGAGAGAGAGAGAGAGAGAGAGAGAGAGAGAGAGAGAGTTATTTTATAGTTTTGAGTGTATATAATATTTTTATGGATATGTGTATAATGTACATAGAGGGTGAGATGATAAGGGTCCATTGTGTATAGAAAATATAAATGGGTAGGTGGAGTGGTTAATATTAAATGTGAATGGGTGAGGATGAGTGAATGGGTGATGATGTGTCTTTTATCACCAATTAGATTTAGATATTATATTTTATAATTGATTTTTGAGGTCATTGGATTTTAGGGATCATTATAGTTTAATATATTTTTGTATTTTTAGACTTGGAGACTTTTGTGTAAGGTATGTTTTCTGGTGTCTACATTTTTCCCCTTTTTAGGTTGTGTCTTTGTGTGTTGCGAAAAGTAGGGCGCAATGCAAAAAATGAAGATGAAATTGGGGTCGTCTAACCATATAGAAATGGCTATTGCACATACGATTAGATGGATGAATGGATAAATGAGAAATTGAAGATGTGATCAATGAGCCACTTGAACGAGTCTATGAAGAGATCGATAAATTGATTTATCAAGACAAAAACTATTTCATTAGTAGAACTAATTGTTTGATAGATTGGATGTCATAAGATTGATGAAAAGTGTTTTAGTGTAGTATCCTCCCTAAGGTGACATATTTTTAGATGCTTCATGGGAAAAATTGTGGCGGTTGATAAACATGAGAAAAATGATGTGGTGGTGAGAAATAAGAGACAATGAGGAAGAAAATGAAGTGAAGAAGATGGGAAATTGGAATAATAAAAGGAAGAGAGAATTACACAAGGGATGAACCATGTAAATTCATTGGCGAGTTCTTGAAGGGGTATATCGAGAGCACAATGGGTGAAGTGTGAGTGGGGGTGGATCAGGGGAACACACTAGGGTTGTATGAGGAATGTACACAAGGGAAGACAAAGAGACATGATGTCCATAGTACATACAAGGGTGTAATGGGGAACAAATGGGGAAGATAACACATGGGGGTGGATTGGGGAACACATAGGAAAGAGTGAAACAAATATTTAAAATGATCAAGACTAACCCATGATTGGTGTTTGTGATGGAGACACATATGAGTGCTATATATGTTATGATACGAAGATATATGGATCAACATTCACCATTTGCAATAGTTTCTAGTGCTTTTAACAATAGATAAATTCCCATGACCAAAATCAAACCCTTTCAAAGTAGTATCATATTGAGAGATTGGTTGAATGTTTGCAATGTTGGAGAAGACAATTTGTCTATTCCCGTTGTAGGCATGACCAAAGTTGAGCCTTGAGGAGTTTTTGTGATTGATAGTGCATTTTGTATGGTGGAAGGGCCACGAGGCCACGATCGGGACCCGACCCCACAATATTTGTTATATCAAGGGGTCAACCCGTGAATTTTATGTGTGTAAGTGGATTATGACACTTAATGATGTGAGATATGTTGGTGTGTAATGGAGTAGTAATGGTTTATTTTTGAAAACAATATATCAAATTGGATTGGCTTGGTATCAAGAACAACTAATCGAGACCTTATGCCTACTATATTATGGGTGAGCATTATTATAATTTTGTTTATTATAAACCTACCCTAATATGGTCATATACGCATGACCAAATGGGCCACATTATCATGTGAAGTCGGGTAATGGTCCAAAAATTTGTAGTTTTAAATGACTAGGCCTATGTCCTTTTAAGTGGGTCATTAAATTATCCTAGACTAGTTGGGGGTGTGACCGGTTGGGCCCAATTTGTGCTACATTGGGATTTAGATTACCTTGAACCAATCACAGTGTGAATGGATAGGGAATATGTTTAGTTTTTTTCATTTTGGTGTTTGGAATAAATAAGGAATGATCATGACCATGATCGGCCCCATAGTTGATGGTTGAAAATAAAGGGTTGCGGGAGGAAGGGAGGACATACAATGTGGTGGAGAGGTGAACTAGATGGAGGGAAAAGAATGAATAACCAAGAGTGATAAGGCCAAATGTATGGTGTGGGTTGGATATGGATACCAAGAGGAGAGTGAAAGTAGTCACAATAGCGATTGATAGAGAAAAGAGGATGTAAAAAGTATAAAGAACACTAGGAAGGAACGAGATTATCCCATAGGAGAATATGGAAGTCAAGGGATGGAATTCGTGGGTATGACTTCCAACCGTGAGAGAGATGAGGTAAGTTGGAGGTAGAGTGTAGGGATGTAGGAAAGGAGAGGGTCCCGACCAAGTCATGGATGTGACCAATAAGTGGGGTATGGGGATGACAGTGTAGGTGAAGGTGAGTACGAGGAGGAAGAAGATAAGCTGGATCCATGATGGGGAAATTTGGGAGTATACATGCGTAAATTAGTGCACATGAAAGATCACAAGTGTGGTTGATGTGAGATCGAGCATGATCAATGTGTGAGTAGGGGGATGTATATGTACCATGACTGTAGAAGGGACCATTTAGACACGTGGAGGATGAAGGGAGGTTGGAGTGGAGAGATATGACCCACCTATGAGAGAGACTAATGCTAAGGAAAAAGGTCCCTAGTCGAAGTAAGATTATTTTTGGGCTAATTTTGTTATTAGGTTTTGCATATATGATGATGTATAGGGGTATTTTTAATGTCCTACAAGCGTGTCGTAACCATGTTATGACCATGTTATAACTAAAATACTACCATGCCATAACAACTGAATGTGTAGTGATGTATGATGGGTTTTTACTAAGAGAATGATGGGGGCATGTTTTTATTGGTGTATGAACCACCATACCGTGACTTTACAACATATTTTTTTGCCATTTTGTATCTTTTATAGTAAGAGATGACCAAACCTAGGATGAAAACAATTCAATGGGTTTTCTTATTTTATATTACATGGAAAGAGAATATGCATATGGTAAGGTGAATATCAAATGTGTTACTAGAGATATGGGACATCGTTATAAACACTTTTCACTTGGTGGTTTGGTGAGATGCAAACCACCCTAGAGGATGTGCATCATATCTTCATACTATTGAAATCTACCCCACATGAACCATCGGGTATTTCTACAAGCGTAATTTTTATTTATTAGGGTAGAAAAATATGTATGAGTATACCATCATAGCCACACTTGTATATGAGATCCACCACAAGGACGAAATGAGTGGCCTTTTGACAGAAACTATGCCTTGGTGATGCCAAGTGGTAGTATGTTAAATTTTAGATAGGTGAAAAGTTCCTTGTAAGAAATAGGAGGAGATATGGTCTTAATATTAAAAATGTTAAGTGTCTTTGGTAAGATCAAATGATGATTATGACATGATGTGAACTAGAACGTGGATAACATCATTCTCTTTATTATTTTTCAAATGTACATAAGATCATAAGGAAGCCATGGTGTCTACAAACCTATTGGAGGACCTTGGATTATAATTTATTTTAAAATACATGAAATATGTAAGTAATGCGTATATAAGGGTATTGTAGTGTTTTAAAGGTTTGTTATGACATTGGTATGACCCTTGGATATGGTTGATGAAAAGTTACGAGTAACCAACTATGCTTAATCGTGAGAGTTTGAGGCTAAGATCCTGTTGGATAGTGATGATGAGTGAATCATACTCAACCATATTATTAGTACATGGGAAATTTAGCTTAAATAAGATTATAATTAGAGCACATTGGGGAGTGATGACTATAATCATGCGCTACCTCGGTTTATTTTAGAACCATAAAAATGTAGTTTCATATCAAAATCTTCCTTGATATCTACAAGGTATTCATTTTAATAAATGGTGAATATAAAATCATTAGGAAGGTCAAGATTGAGGGGTTGTGTATATGAAAGAGGTGATTCAATGAGCTAATACATGATTACTTGTCCTTTGATTCAATTTTTGGAGATAAAATTGAGGTCAAATTTAGTGAGAAACATGATCCATTTGGTTGTACGAATATTGTGGCATGATTTTCTTATCATATAGTGTAGTGGACCCACTTTTGCAACAATTTAGGTCATGTGATTAAGCTTATAATGGTGTATTTTCCATGTAGAGAAGGCGATATCTTTGCAAATCTTATTAATATGGGTGTAAATGGGATCATAAGTGACGAGATTACGATTAACACAATAGATAGTGAATTCTTGATTGGAAATGTTACCTTGAGAAAACATACTCCTAAGAGAAAAATTAGTAGCAATGATGTAAACATAGAATGAAAAATCTAGTTGTGGTGGTGAAAGCATAAGAGAGGTGAAGAGATAACATTTTAGATGTTCAATTGTGGTATAACACTCCTCCCCTCAAAAAAGTTATGCCCTTCCCGAGAAGGTGAGGTGATTGAATGGTTGCTTGACGATCAAAGATATGTGCTCAAAAGTTGTATGGCTTGAATTTTTCCTAAGAGACCATGTAATTGTTTGATAGTTTTGGGAAGAGGCATATCCACAATATCCTTAACCTTGGATGGATCTACCTTAATCTTGTGACATGATACAATGAATCCTATAAAATTTTCTGATGTAACCCCAAAGACACATTTCTTAGGGTTTATGAATATTTTATATTTAAGAATGTGCAAAAATATTTTGTGGAGTACATATACATGGTTAGTGTGGAGTTTGGGCTTGACAAAAAAATCATCAAAGTATTCTTTTATGATGTCATGAATGTATTCATAGAATATATAAGTCATGACCTATTCTTTATGTAGCTACCACAATAAAAATACTTGAAAGGCATAACCTAGTAGAAAAAGGTCCCCACGGTGTGGTAAATCTAGTCCTATATTGTCCTTTTGGTGCAATTTTTATTTGGTTGTAACCATAAAATCTATCCATAAATGAAAACCTCTCTTTCCCAAAGTAATGTTGTCAATAATAAAATCAATGTTTGGTAGGTGTTGGCGAAATAATTTGTCATAGTGACAATTATTAGTTCTCGCCAAAGGTCATGAGGCTAAACCCCTCTTTCTTTGATATGGGGAGGCCCCATTATTGAATGTAAAATACCTAGAATCTATGGGTGGTTGTTAGGTCAGGGATCACATATGAATACTCCACTAAACCTATGGAATTTTTCTTATACCAGTACAAGGGAGGAATTTACGGTGAAGGAAGGTGAAGAGGAGTTAGGGAAATAAGGATAGAGAGGGTTAATATTGTGAGTAGGCTTACAAAATTCACATCCAATAATCGAGTAGGTCTACATTCAATTAGAAGAGCACAACAATACAAAAAATGATAAGACTAACAAACCATAGAAACATATGTCCATTGATCCATTTATCAAAGGCACCGACACCTTTCTTGGTTTTACAAGATTACCATGCTTACCAGGTTATAAAGTAGAGAGAAAGAGTGGATGAACATAAGAAATAGAAGAATTGCATCTTTTAGTGCTTGATGTAGTAGTGGTAAACATACAATCAATCAAACAACATACAATCAATCAAACATTTTCAATCCCTTTGAATGGAGAAGTCATTTCAATTTATAACATTAAAAATTGTCCTTTCATCTCCCCACATGAATTTTCATCTATATTCATCACATGTGACATTTCATATTCATAGGAGGAGAGTATTGTATATGGGCCAAAATGTGTCTCAACAACATATACTCCTAAATCATGCGTTATATAAGGGTATCAAAGCAACAAGTAGGAACCACACATGTACCGACATACAAGGGGATAAACTTAAAGGGGATACAATGAGCACTAAGGTCACATATTTAGAAAGTAGTTATCCCTACATTAGGTCAAGCTAGGGTTTCTAAGGCCCGCGGTCAAGATAGAGGAATAAACCCTACTAAGATATCGATAGTTGGATGTGGAGAGGTATAGATCAGTAATAAATGAAACAAACATACATGATATAACTGAAATAAAAGTGATGATATCTAAGGAGATGATATGAGTAAGAGTACTATGCTAACTAGCATCCAAACATGTATAATACTAAGCTAACATAGCACAATGAAGAAGGAAATGAAATTACCTATGCAAAATGAAAAGAGATGGTTAGAGCACTCACCTTGTACCTGTAGGGTGGTCATTGATGCATCTATCTCTCCAAAGAAGTAGTATGACGAGAGAGAGTCACTATTAGGTGGAGAAGGGGAACACCATTCCTGTCCTAGACTCACTATAGGTGACCTAATAGTGCAAGAAACCATCCAAGAAGAAGAGTATCCAATCCAATCCAAGAAAGATGTAAGATGAACCAAGAGCTAGGTGATAAAATGTGAAGATGGCACAAAAAGAAGAGCTAATGGTAGTTCAATGATTTTGGATTCCTTTTCTTATGAGTGTTAAATGAGGTGAGGGTATATATAGGATTCCATCACCCACATGTGATGGCATCGAGAGATGAGGAAATACAACACCGAAAACATTTCCCACAGATGATGGTGTCATCCATAGGTGCTAAAAAGAGGTAAGGTGTCATGAAAAGTGAAAATAGTGTGTCATAGATCATGAATGTGGATAAACAAGGTGCCAAGTGATGAGATGAAAGCAAGAAACTGTGAATGTGATGTGCATGAGACCTAGGAAGACAAGGATACCTAGTGCAAGGAAAACTAAGGCCAAGACCAAATAGCAACACTCTCTCTGTGTATTGTCTCTAACCCATAATGGTTACGTGAATAACCATTCCCCATTCCCGACATCCCCTTAAGGCACCTACTCTAGAAATAGATGCATCAGTGACCCTTATTTACACAAAGGAAATTTTTAGTAACATGTATGAAAGATGAAAAGTGAAAATTAGGTGTATACATATGACCTAACCATATATCACCGCATGTCGCAACAACGAAACATGGGGTGATCAATGGAAACAAACAATTTGTAACACCAATACTTTTGAAAGTAAGTACATAAAGAAATGCTTTGAAAGGACTAGCTGAAATGAAATATACCCACTAATGCATACCTAATAGTGTTGCTCACCCTACCACGTGTGTGTGAAATCTGCAAGAACCATAAAGAACTAAAAATGAAATGAAATAGTAGACGATCATCAATAAAGTAAGACACAAATCACTTACCTAGGAGCTTGTGGGATGAATGTCATGATATCATGATGTTTGAGATATCACAATGATATAGTGTCATAAAATAGGTGAAAATCAAAGATTGTTGAAAGTAGTCGTGTAATAGGTTGAAACAAATGACATGAGATCATGGTCATAATAGAACAAATTACATGTGTTGTAAAGTTCATGAGAAAAATGATGGTCATTGGAAGATTGAGGTCGATCGCGACTAATTTTGAATAGGAATTTTGAGTTTTATATAGTGATTTTGATTTTGATTTGCTTATTATTATTTTTGGAATTGAAAGAATTAAGCTCTGAATTCCAAATTTGAGTATATTTTGACATCATGGCTCGTGTACGAGGTGGGATGGAGGATGACGAGTGGAACACATTGCAGGGCACAACCACACGTAAGTTATTGCATTTAATTACATTAACTAGATTAGGTTTGATTTAATTATTTTGATTTTTAGTCGTTAACACGTCAAACTTAGTACAACTTGCATCATCGGGTAGGTTAGGATGAAATACAAATGGGTTTGGGAGGGATTTGAATATCATTTTTTCTTTTTGTATATTTTTAAAAATTCGCGGCCATAATTTGGCTAGATAAAATTGACCCCTTTGTAATAGGAGGGTTAATGGTGTCGAGATGGGGAAAGAGGGAGCTAAAGGGTCGATGGTGTTTTCCAAAGGGCCAATGACATAGAGGGAGATTCTTTGGGGCAATGACATTTGCTAGGAGGCCAATGGTGTAGGGATTTGGCAAGAATATATTTCATTCTTTGATTTTCACTCCAAAAAGTGATATTTAAGAGTTTTAATGTTTGCTTACTTGTTATTTTGTGGATACGGTAGAGCATAAATCTGCGTATGACAAAGTGTAGATGTATTATGGTTGAGTGTGATTATTTTTGACTAATTCATGTAAATATTACCAAAATTTATGGTTAGAGATTTTGGGGGCATCATGTAGATGCCCATGATACCATTGGATATGGATTTACTACGAGATGTTTTGGTCAGTATAGGAGACATGGAAAATTTTAGTGGTGAATTTTTGTAAACTCATGAAAATATGGGTTTTTGGAAATTCGAATTGGAAAATTTTTAGTGAGTGGCAGTTGACTTATTCAATGAAAATTTCGGCCATCAAGTCCTCTTGTATAGTAATTTCCCCTAGTATTTACACATATATAAGAGCTTATGCATGTAATTCACCACCATTTCGAATCATTCCATGTGCATATTCACCGAAGTATACATAGACTACTAATACCATACCATCCAACATCTATTGTCAAACTGCAACTATAAGCCATCCAACTTAAGAGCCGTCCAAATTTAGAGTTGTCCAACCTCTAAGCCATCCAACCCTAGAGTTGTCCAACCTCAGAGCCATCCAACCTTTGAGCCGTCCAACCCCAGTGCAATCCAACCACAACTCCTAGAGTTTTCCAACCTTTGAGCCATCCAACCTTAGAGCCGTATAACCTCCAATCCGTCCAACCCCACAACTTTCCAACCTAGTACCATCCAACCAAAATTCCTAGAGTCATCGAACCTCCAAGTCATCCAACCTCCAAGTCGTCTAACCCCATAGTCATCTAACCCGAGGGCCATCTAACCTTTGAGTCATCTAACCCCGAGTCATCCAACCCTAGATCCGTCCAACCTCAAAGACATTTAACCTCTAGACTATCTAACCTCGGTGCCATCCAACCCCAACTCCCAGAGTCATCCAACCCGATATCCATCCAAGTCCAGAGCCGTCTAAAACTAGAGGCATCTAACACGAGAGTTGTTTAACCCTAGATCTGTCTAACCCTGCACCCATCCAACAAAAACTCTGTCCCAACCCTAAATCCATCCAATCTTAGAGCCTTCGAACATAAGAGTTTTCCTTCTTTAATTCAACCTAAGCAGTCTTTTTTTCAATTTAGCGATATATCAATGGATTTTGGAAATCAGGATAAGAAGGTTACAAATTCAGCTAGTTCAAAAAAGGGTGTAAATAATTTGCTTGGCTATTTTGGAAATTCACAAAAAGGTGGTTTCGCATCATCCGAAATTGAAAATATTGGTATGTTCTATTTACAAATTATTTAGTCTTACAAAAATTGATAATTATGTTTTTCATACTATTTTTCAAACTCTTTGTACTCTATATGTAAAAATTTAACTATATATAAAATTAATACTACATCTGTAACAATTTAATAAAATTATATGTAGATATTTCACAAATTCCTTCACAAAATATTCAATATTAAGATATCGATGATCCATTATATGTTGGGAAAACATTCCCTCCCTTGATGACATAGAAGTACAAGAAAATTCATTGAATTCTCATGATACACCAATAGAGGAAACTTCCACTCCAAGGTCTATTTCTAGAAAAAGGAGACGTGAGGATTAAGATATTCCTACTGAGAGCCCAGATGCACAATTTAAACCCCAAGAAAAAAATTAAATCTATCAAAAGAAAGAGGACAAAATGGACAATTGGAAGGATTTTCCAATTTGAATGGGCTACAAAATATCCATTTATTGAACCTGTGAACCCTCAAAATGGTAATGATGTTCCAACACAATGTCGATGCAAAATATGTAGTTGGAAACAAGGGAAGGATCACATGATGCAGCTCAAACTAGACACCATTGAAAATCACTGTGGGAAAATATATATTTCCCAAAAGCAAAAGGATGGAAGCATAGTCAGAACACATAAATGGAAAGATGCAAAAGTGTGTCTACATGTAAAATATGCAGAGAAATATGAAAAGGAACAAAAATATATGAAAAATCTAAATGAAAAATGTGGCACAATTGTAGCAAGATTGAGGAAATCAATGGAGACAAAAATGCATTTAAAAATTATTTAGTTTTAATGTCGTATTCCATAGATTGAAAAGGGAAGACTTATGTCGATTTCAGAGAAAAGGCAATTATGTATTAGGTTATTGGTTTATAGAATGTTCCTCAATCACATTGGTCAGATACCAATGGCTAGGAAATTGTAAAATGTCTATCTCTGGTAGAAAAGGAGGATCTGAAAGAGTTTGTTTAAAAGGAAAAGTATATTTCCCTTTCAATTGATGAGGTTACTGTAGTAGATAATAATTCATGGATTTGTATTCATGTTTACACATTTTCAAATGAAGTAATAAGTCCCCATCTCTTAGCAATTCATAAAATTATTATGAAATGGTAAATACCTGAGTGCTAAAATGAGGGGTGATCTTGTTAGATTAGAGCTATGGGATCTTGAGGAGTCAAGCTGAGGTAATGGAGGTCTTTGAGAAGATGGGGATTTCCCCCTTTTTAAAAATGTTTTAGGTTCATTTTGAACACCTTAGCAAGGATTTGGTAAAAGCATGGGAGTTAGCTAAAAAAGGTATGGGAGGAGTTATGATTTTGAGGGGCGTACATATTGAGTTATCCTTAGAATTGGTGGTGCATGTCATGGGATTGCCGACTGTTGGACGTGAAGTTTACAAGCCGAAGAAGAAAGCTATAGAAGAGATGAAGCTCTTCCTTCAAGGTAGTGAAAAATTAACTCCCCACTTCACTGGTTTTTTAAGAACCTCCTTACCTGACCCTTTCAATGAAGTTTCCCTCACTCTCATTTAGTTCTTGACCCTTGAGGGCCACCATAAATGCATATATGCCTACCACCTTCCTATGTTGAACTTTCTTAGACACACCATAGTTTCAGATTTCCCTATTTTATTTTCCGTTCATTGTGTGCCACTATAGACCAGTTTAAAAAAATAGAGTTGATGTCCATCTCCATCAAGGTTTTATTCGGGCCTAGTGAAAAGATCAAATCTTAACTTGGACAAGAAGGTTGGTAGGACTAGTGATTTAACCAAAGCCCTGGAGGAGTATGCCGAGGAAGAAGAAAGCTGACTCGGAGGGAGATGAATCCAGTGAGTCTTTGGAATCACATGAAGGAGATGATACTGGGGATGATCAAGATGTTGTGGAAGTTGCAGTGGTTTAGATTCTTAAAGATCTCAAAAAAAGGAGGAACAAACTCTGTCTATCAAGAAAATGGAAAAGGGTGATTCGAGCCTTGAGGAGACAATTACCCGTGGAAACCCGAGATGGAGAAACAAGTTGATGTTTTGGGACGGACATGTACTAATAACGTAAATAACCTTGCTAAAATAGATACATAAATTGATGATTTGAAGGGTGATATGAGGCTCTCCAAAAATACATTTAATTTCATTTAAGCGATTGAAATTATATGAGAATGTGGGTGGAGGATGTAGCTAAATTCACGAGTGAAGTTAATATAGAAATTATGAAATAAAATTATAAGAACCTCAATAATGATGTTGACCAAATCAAGGCCATTCTCCACAACTATATGGAATGGAGCATTATCACGGTTAAGTCTACCTTGCAACACCTCCAAACACTCAAGCAACTAGCTAATGTTTATATTCAAGTTGATGAATGGATACTGTTGATCGTGACCTTACTTCACTTGGAGCTAAAATAGAATCCCCGACAAAGAAGTGGGATAAGTTGTTAGATAATCTTGAGAAAGTCAAGAGTTGAATTGTTTACCATTGTTATCTTTGAAGACTCTTTGTTTTTGGGATTTTGTTGTTATTTTATATCTTCATTATTATGTCACTTTATTATGATACTATAATAGATGTCTTTTTGTTATGTTGTGAACTTGATCATGTGCTCAATCGGGAGTTAAACTACATATTAGTCTTTTACATGTATTTTTTTGTAATGCTATGAACTTGACCATCGATCTCTCGGAGCTATGCTATGTAATAGGTAGGCCCCCCTCAACCATTTTTTACCTATAATAAAAAAATAAAATGACTGAGAATTGCAATTATGAAAATATTTACAAATTGGTGGTCTCAAATCTAAAGGATATCACAAGAATGGATGAATTTTCCATTGCAAAAAAATTAGTTTATGTCGGGCTGATGGTGCAATTTGTAATGTAGGGGGCCATAAATGGTCTCTCGCATTCAAATTTAGACAATTGTTGCTCCTTATATGATTGCAATCCATTGCATGGCTCATAGAATGAATCTGGCCTACAAAATTGTGAGCACATTTGAAAATGTAGATAAAGTGGAGGAGCTGATCCGTGATTTACATGCTTATTATTCTTGCAGTCCAAAGAGATTTTTAGAATTTAAAAAAATTACAATTAGGCTGATAGGAGGTAAAAACTTCTCAAATATGTAAGTACCGATGGATTTCTATATACGAACCTTCCTATAGAATATTTTATGAATATCCTTCATTGATGGGTTTATGTATAAATACCACGGGGATGTATATAAAGGTAAAGATCTATTGTACTGTCTAATAGACATAGAAAATTTGCTCACACTCGTGGTATTTTTCCTATGTTGAGGAATATTAATATTTTTATGAAGCATGCATAGGATCGTTCTTTATACATAACATACTTAATAAGACTAAGAAGACGTGTGTGATGTAGTATTGAAAGTTTATATATTTCGAGATGGAAGTTCTCGGGGTGTGTCAACACCAATCTGACACTATGATAATATTTTACCGGGAACTCCTTATGCTATGATTATTTCAGTAAATACACACTTTTGGTTTGGTGGTAGTAATATGGAAACACAGTAACATACATAACACAAGAATACCATAGTCTATAATATAAAGGAATGATGACAGATCTGAAATACAAATGTAAATTATATTATTAACATGATACTTTATTCAATCTCACCCATGAATTACTCCAAGTGTTACCAACTCCACTTGCCTTCCAATAGTAACTCCGAGAGAAAATTCACAGTTACACATTTTGATGGCTTCCTTAACACACCTTCACAATGAATCCTTTATTCATATAATAATTATTACAACTTTATTCTATGATAAATGAGGGGGTGGCCTCACTATTTATAAGACCTTCAGGACTCATCCATCCTATCTCTAAGATAGGATAGGAAATATCTTCGGCTAATCATATTCCATGCCTAAACTCTTAACCTTTCACGTAGACTTATCTTTTAAGATAAGATAAACCTTATCATTACACATGGGTTCAACCTTTCTAGATATTATACAAATTAAATATTCAAAATATTTATGATATCACTCTTTTCATTATTACAAATATAATATTTCTAATTATAATTCTTGTAGACTCTACTTATCGAATTACCCCAACTTTGACATTTTAACATTATCGGGACCACTTTAGACAAATATTTACTTTTTACCACAATATTCCTATTGTAATTTGACTGTTATTATACTTTCTTGGTGGTGCCATCTTTGGTAGCACCATTATCTTCTAGTGGATGCTACTACTAACTATACTTAACAATACCTTATTCATAATACATACATTAATGAAATATAAATTATGGAGGAAAATTCTAGTGTTGACATCTTCCCCTCCCAAGCTTCTACTTCGTCCCCGGAGTAGACTATTATGGAATTTTCAAGCTGGTGCACTGGAAAAATTTAACTTTTCGTAGTTGACCCATTTCGTAATGGGAGTACCATCCAATTCTTCCAATATGTACCATTCGATGCATAAGCTACTATTTTGTAGGGTCCCATCCATTTTGGAATAAGTTTTCTATGTCTTATCTTTTTATATCGGAATCATATACTATAGCCAAATCATTCACTTGAAATGGAGACCAAAGGATTGTTTTTATCAAAGTACTCCTACTTCATCTTCTTTTTATAACTCGTATCCTTCATTATTTCTCTCATTTCCTCTAACAAATGAAGATGTACCAACCTTTCTCTTACCAAATCACTTTCATCCATCCTTTCATTTTTAATAGCTATCAAAGTGGGGATATTAAATTCAATAGGAAGAACTAGATCAGTGCCATACACCAACTGAAATGGGGAGTATCATGTTGTTGAATTTGATGTTGCGGTAAGTGCAACAAGTTGGTGGACAAAAAAGTCAACATAAAAACCTGAAATTCACGTACCGTCATTGCGGGTTGTTTTCTACAGGTTTGGGGATTTCTGAACCTAAAACCGTGATTACGGTCCTCTGAGACAAAAAAACAGACCCACGACCCCTCATTTTCCCCCATTTCCCCCTGCGAACCACGATTTCTCCTCGACTGTTGGCACTCAAGCTTTGAATACCCCCTGTAAATTACTCTTTGGACTTCTGGATCACGAAATTTTCAACGATGTTGCTAAGACGAAGAGGTAAGCCCTCAATTTTGATCAAATTTCTTACATTTTAGGTTATTTTTGTGATTTTCATGGGTTTTTCAATTTTTTGTTTATGTATACAATTTTTTTATTTTTTCATTTGTTCGGCAAGTTCATAATCCTGCAAACCGTTTAAATATTCCTCAAAACCCTCCAAAAATTCCTCAAAACCCTCCTCCAAATGTAAATTCACCTATTTTGACTCCTATCCCCATGGAACCAACAGGAACACAAGATGATAAAATAAAATTTCCATTGAGAAACTTATTCAGACAATAAGACAAAATCATACCACAAATCCATCCCACATGAATTTAGCCAACACATTGCAAACATTGATTGGAAAAGTCAACTTCGAAACCAACCAAATAGGCATATGGAATACCTTTAGAGGTGATTATAGGTAGTGGTATGCAAATAAATTATCCCATGCGGCCATAAAAGACAAAAATTACAAAATACCGTATTTGTGTATTATTTATCTTGACCCGATATCGATGGCCCCCGCAACTACTTGAAAACGGTTTCCAATCCATACCCCACAATGAATGAATCAAGAACAATTTTTGGGACCCGATGGTGGATGGTTTTGATTATCCACCATGTAACAACAATGAAGTTCCTCTCTATTTTTTGAAAAAATTATATTGCGAGTTCGTGCTTAATGAGGTCCCAAATTATTTTGAATTTTCTGAGTTTTATGGGCGAGAAGGTGGCTCTGCATAGAGTAGACCTTATGTACGTGTTGGTTAACCAAGGATCCCCATATCCCAAAACCCACACTACCTTCAGTCATCCCTCCTACAGTGAAGGAGGTTGTGGAGATTAACACACTACATGCATTAAGGGAGCTCACTGATACTCTGACCCAACATAGTGACCAGATTACATTTGGTGATGTTGGTGGAGGCATTAGTTCTTGCACACCACACCACTATGGATCATGTGGTGCCGTATGCAATACAGTGAGACATCATTTACTTGGATCACATGATTTCTTTTCTCTAGATGAGATGATGACAGGATGTTTTTAGAACTGGTGCAAATGATCTCGGTGTTTCACGGTAAATGTTAAATACATATTTAATATATATACAATAGTTTAATTCATCTGAGATATTAATATATATATGTATTTGATTACATAATATACATACATGTAAAAACTAATATTTTTTTGACTTTAAACAACAAGATCCAGTGAAGGACACATCCGGTGTCGACATTCTAGCTATTGGAGTTGGGTGTGTATAGACGTGCGTTTCAAGTTACTTACATTTCAAATTTCATTTGATTACATTTTTATTATTAAATACACATTTTTAATGTTTGTGTATAATGTTTCACGTGTACATGTACATATTAATATGTTTGTCTTTTATATGCAGGATCCTGGATGGGTCATCATTTAATTTGGGCACTAAAGCTACTGGCACACGTCACGTGACTTTTACGCAAGTTAGTTTCTCTTTACACTTTGTTTCTAATTGTGGAAGTTCAGTTGTGTATCTACTCTTGTAGGAATTTTGGAGACTCGAGTAACATTGAAGCTTCCCTAGGATCATTAAACCTAGATTCCTACTCTTCCAGGAGGTCATATGACAATAAGCAGTATTATTAACCTAAAATGGAGGATTATTGGGAAGATTGTGTCAACAAGATTAATGTTTATTACTGATACTTCTATAGAATGACATTACAACAAATAACAAACTTTTGTCTCTAATGGGTCATAGAGGACATAGAATATGATGCTAATGAGTTGTTCAAAATGGGATACCTGGAGTCGATTCACTTCACACCTATCCCTCCTATAGATAGGTCATTTGTGAAGCCTATTAATACACTAACTTGTACCAAAAATTCCTCCAAAGATTGAAAAAGTGGTTCATTCAGAATATGCATGAACTCAACTATACTACTTTGCCTACTTATAGACAATCCCCCCCTCCCCCAAAAAAATTAGCTTCCTGAACAATATATTTCAAGTACCCAACTTCTTAGTGATACAAGTTCAATTGTTTCCATTATTGAAATAAAATGATGTTTTAGTACCATGGCTTTGAGCCATGTTCCACATTGTAAACTAACTTCTTGTAGATTAAAGAATTATAAAATAGACATGTTGAAATTGATATCTTTCAAGACAAGTTGACTATACTAGACACATTCAAAATTTTCAAATACTTGGCCAAAAATAGTCTCAATAAGGTGATTGACTTCCATATCTCACTAAATGTGTAGACTTATTATTTTCATGCATAAATAATTATGAGCCAAATTCTTGGGAAGTGAGAAAGGATTCACGTACTCCATTAGCACAACTAAGCAAAGACTCTATTGATACTTACTTCAAAATCCATGTTTGTGAGGTTTACAATGACTTGAGCATTAATGGTGTGTTAACTTACTAGGAAAATCATCAAGAATAGTCTCTAAAGGAAATTAATTTGTCATGGCTCCAATTTTACAAATAGGGTAGATCCTAAGTCTATGAGAGACTCCAAAAGTATGATTTCAATGATGTTATTTTTAATGTCATCACATTTGTAATTTAAGTAAAAGGAGATAAGGTGATATGGTGTTTTGAGCCTTAAATATCTAGGTCATTTCCACCATCAGTAATGAGACAAAATTCATAGATTGGGGAAAGATAATCAATGATAAATCTTGTAAGCAACTAGTGGACCTCCCTCGAGCTCAAACATTATTTATGCCTTCTAACTTTATCTATTGCATTTCCAATCTCAGACATTGCTGGTATGTAAAATTTCTCCACATTTTACTAGACAACCCAGTCAAAGTTGTGAAATTGTCTCTTTTCAAAGATCAACTTGTATGGAAGGTTTTGCAAGCCTCGGGTGGTTTCAAAATACTAGGTTATATTAATTGGGAAGGTATATAATTCTACTTCATGATAATATGCAATAAGAAAGGCATTAAGAGCATTGCACTAGTCTTGGGAACACATTCACTTCTGACACTTTTTGTAGACAAATTGTACTCTCAATCGTAAAAGGAAAATAAACTTGGGAAGAAGATATTAAGAGCCTTGGTTGGTTTCTATTAGAAAATTAATACATTGGTCTGTTATGTGTCGATTATGCTTTGGGTCTATTATGTGGCAGTCATGTAGATTAATATTGATCTGTACATGTTTTTGTATAACTTATGACTACTAGAGAGACTCCTCCCTATATGCAGACTATGGAGGTTGTTGTAGATGCTGCCATAGCGTCTGTAGATCCACTAACTTAGGTACAATTTTTCAAATTTGTTAAATTTTAGAGGAATTGTTTTTATTACTTATTTACAATATCAAATTTTGTACATGAACTATTTATTTGTATGTAGCCTACCCCTCGTGAGTCTACCATTGACCCTATAACTGCGTCGATGACAAATTGATAGAGATCATGAGATTGCGGTAAGATTTCACATGCATTATAAATTCTAAGTTTCTAAATTTTGAATGTATTTTAAAAATTTGGGTGTTAAAAACTTGTTGTTTATGAATGTGCAGGCTAGGTTGCAGGCCTATTTAGAGATGCCTAGGACCACATGGATGAAATCTATAGTGACATCTCCCTCCACTACATCCATAGGTCATGGACATGCTTCTTCTAGCAAGGAAAAGAGAGGGAATATGTTTCATGATTAGATTCATAGGACCTGGATGTATAGATATATATGCCATCTGGTCCTAGTTCATGATTCTTCATATAGTCCATGTATATAGCCTTATGTGACCGCATGTGGTCCTATATGTATGACACACTTAGTTTGATACATTATGAACTTATATTTTCAGAGACACGTGGCACACTTAGTTTGATACATTATATCCATGTTGGTTTTCATAATGATATTACTTCTATGTTTGATTTGATTTCATTACACATGATATCCTTCTATGTATGTTTTCATAACCATATTAGTTCTATGTTTGATTTGATTTGATGGCCTCGATTATGTGACCATTATCCATATGATATATATGATATATGATGTTATGTTATTGTTAAATGATATATGATATATGATGTTATGTTATATAATGGTTTTGAAGGTTCTTGGGTGCAAGATCATTTTTTTCAAGAGATTCAAGTGTGGACTTATATCATTTTTCTTATTTTAAGCACGTGGTTAACACACTCCAAAGTGGGAAAAAATGTACACAATTAAAAATGGTCTTGAGGGATTTATTACAAGTCATTTTATATGTTTTTAGTGTACTCATAATTTATTTTTTAAGTATTAGTTCAAATTAAGTGTTATTGATGTGTGTAACAATAAGGTCCTAATTTGAACTAGCTTGTCTAAAAATGTTCAAAAAAATTGTAGTTTAATTGGCACAAGATATGAAAAAATATTTTTAACACTCTATTGTGTATTACCATACTTTAAAAAGAGATCAAACAATCATTACAGTATTTACATGGTAATGTGTTAACCTTGTTGCAATCTCATTGATGCAAGATGAGTAGTGAGAAGTCATGCCCCGTGATGTCATGGGAGAAAAATGTCACCGCCAACGCATCGATTGGGGGGTAATATGTATTTGGGTGCTATGGCGGGCTCTAGGGAGGCCCGGTTTGGAGTTAGACCACCCGATCTGAAGCCAAGAACCCCTTCCCTATTAATCCCAATTCACATTTTTAGTGGAAACTTATGATGATCACAAATTGGCGCTTGGTCATCCAAAACAAGAACCATTTGAGCCAAAACTTGAGTGAAGGATTTCTCTAGTCACACCCAAGAATTCAAGGTCGTGGCATTCCTTGAGCCTTCGTGGCATAATTGTTTACAAACTACCTTTTCTAGCAGTCCTAGGAAATGAATGGAAGAGGTGAGTAGTGAGAAGTCATGCCTCGGGACGTCATAGAACCAAACCAATTTGTGCTAACACGTTAGGGTGGTTAGGTAAATTCTAGAGGAGATGTTGTTTTGGTGTGTGACAACGTCATTACTTCTAAGCTACTTCATTCGGGTGTAGTCCCTTAAGAGCCCTTAGACCAAAAAACTATTCAACTTTGACGGGTGATTACTAGGTCTTCGTGGAACTTAGAGATGTCTCATTAGATCCTAAAAATCAGCATAGAAACCCTCTATAATATCCTATCTTGGTTTTTCCTTCTCCAATCGGTGTTCTCGCTGCCCTATTGTTTGCAAACGAGTGAAATAGTGCAGTTTGAGCTAGTGTAAGGATGTCAAATGCTATATTTTGCAAATGGCGAGTCGTGGCACCGAATCGAATATGCTAACACATCAAGGTGTCTAGGTAAACACTAGAGGAAGCATCATTTCAGTGTGTGGCCATGTCATTGCTTCTGGGCTACTTCGTTCGGGTGTAGTCCCTTAAGAGCCTTGAGACCAAAAAATCTGTTGAACTTCGATCGGTGATTACTCAGACTCTATGGCACCTAGATACGTCTTGCTGGATCCTACACCTTGACATAGGGACCCTATACAATAACATGTCTCGCTTTTTTCTTTCTCAATAGGTGCTCTCGCTTTGCCCTATTGTTTGCAAACACACAAATTAATGTAGTTTGAGCTAGTGTAAGGCTGTCAAACGTTATATTTTACAAATGGTGGGTTGTGGCACCAAACCAATTGCACCAACACCGGGTGGCTTGGTAAATGCTAGAGGAGGTGTTGTTTTGGTGTGGGACAATGTCGTTGCTTCCAGGCTACTTCGTTTGAGCATAGTCCCTTAAGAGCCTTGAGACTAAAAAACTATTCAACTTCGACGGTTATTACTCGGACTCAAGTGGCACCTAGAGATGTCACACAAGATCATACACCTCGGCATAGGGACCTGTATACTGATAGCCCATATCAGTTTTTTTGTCTCCAATCGGTGCTCTCATTGCCTTATTGTTTACAAACACGTGAAATAGTGTAGTTTGAGGCAATGTAAGGCTGCCAAACATTATATTTTACAAATGGTGGGTTGTGGCACCAAAATAAATATGCTAAAAAACATCCAAGTGTTTAGGTAAACACTAGAGAAGGTGTCGTTTTGGTGTGCAATAACGTCGTTTTCTTTTGGGCTACTTCGTTTGGGCAGTACCTTAAGAGCCATGAGACCAAAAAAATGTTCAAATTCGATGGGTGATTACTTAGTCTCCGTCGCACCTAGAGACGTCTCATTAGATCCTACACCTCAATGTAGGGACTCTCTATAATATCCTATCTCATTTTTTTCCATCTCCAATCGATGCTCTCGCTGCCCTATTATTTGCAAACACGTGAAATAGTGCAGTTTGAGCTCTGTAAAGGTCAAGGTCAAATGTATATTTTGCAAACAGTGGGTCATGGCACTAAACCAACTATGCCAACATGTCAGGTGGCCAGGTGAATTCTAGAGGTGGAATCATTTTGGTGCGGGACAACGTCATTTCTTCCACGCTACTTTTTGTTGGTGCAATCCCTTAAGAGCCACGATAACAAAAACTATTCAACTTCCGCAGGTGATTACTCAGTCTCCATGAAACCTAGAGATATCTTATCATATCCTACACCTTAGCGTAGGGACCCTCTACAATATCATGTTTCTCGGTTATTTCTATCTCCAATTGGTGCTCTCGCTTATTCTATTGTTTGCAAACACACGAAAATAATGCGTTTGAGCCAGTGTAAGGCTATCAAATGCTATATTTTGCAAACGATGGGTCGTGGCACCAAAAATCCGAACTATGCGAAAAATGTCGGGGTGGATAGGTAAACACTAAATGAGCTGTATTTTTGGTGTGTGAAAACGTCATTGCTTCCAGGGATACTTCGTTCGGGCGTAGTCCCTTAAGAGCCATGAGACCAAAAACCGTTCAACTTCGACGGGTGATTATTCAATCTCCATGACACCTAGAGACATCTCATTAGATCCTACACCTCAGTGTAGGGACCCTATACAATATTCTATCTTAGTTCTTTCTATCTCCAATTGGTGCTCTCACTGCCCTATTATTTGCAAACACGCAAAATAGTGCAATTTGAGCCAGTGTAAGGTTGTGAAATGTTATATTTTACAAATGGTGGGTTGTGGCACCAAGCCGACTGTGCCAAAACGTCAAGGTGGCCAAGTAAATGTTAGAGGAGGTGTATTTTCGGTGTGGGATAACATCGTTGCTTCTGGGCTACTTCGTTCGGACGTAGTCCCTTAAGAGCCCTGATACCAAAAAAAGCTGTTCAACTTCGACGGGTGATCAATCGGTCTCTGTGGAACATAGAGATGTCTCATCGATCATATAACTCAGCAGTAGTAGGAACCTATAAAATATATTATCTTGGTTCTTTCCATATCCAATCGGTACTTTTGCTATCCCATTGTTTGCAAACATGTGAAATAGTGTACAATTTGAACCAAAGTGTAAGGCTATTAAACGCTATATTTTGTAAACGGTGGGTTGTGAAACCATAATGATTACGCCAAAATTCCGGGGTGGATAGATAAACACTAGAGGAGGTGTCTTTTTGGTGTGAAACAACGTCGTTTCTTCTGGGCTACTTTGTTCGGGTGTAGTCCCTTAAGAGCCATGAGACCAAAAAAATCATTCAACTTCGACGGATGATTACTCTCGGTCCACTGTGGTACTAGAGACATCTCGTTAGATCCTAAACCTTAGTATAGGGACTCTATAAAATAGCCTTTCTCATTTCATTCTATCTCAAATTGGTGCTCTCTTTTCCCTATTGTTTGCAAACACAAAAATAGTGTAGTTTGAGCCAATGTAAGGTCGTCAAATGCTATATTTTGCAAACGGTGGGTCATGGCACCAAATGACTGCGATGCCAACACATCAAGGTGGCAGTAAATGTTAGAAGAGACATTGTTTTGGTGCGTGAAAACTTCGTTGTTTCCAGGCTACTTCGTTCAGGTGTAGTCCCTTAAGAGCCATGAGACCAAAAAACTGTTCAACTTCAACGGGTGATTACTTGGTCTCTGTGGTACACTAGAGAAGTCTCTCTAGATCCTACACATTAGTGTATGTACCCTCTATAATAGCCTATTTTAGTTTTTTTCTATCTCCAGGTTGGTGCTCTCACTGCCCTATTGTTTGAAAATGCGTGAAATAGTGTAGTTTGAACCAGTGTAAGGATGTCAAACACTATATTTTAAAAATGGTGGGTTGCGGGACCAAAAAAATTGCGCCAACACATCAATGTGTCTAGGTAAATGCTAGAAGTGGCATCATTTTGGTGCGCGAGAATTTCATTATTTCAGGATACTTCGTTTGGGAGTAGTCCCTTAAGAGCCCTGAGACCAAATTGATGACAACGTCAATCCTCGCCATTAATAATGTCAATCCTAGGTTGGTGTCTAAAGGATGTATTAATTAAGAGAAGAAGATCTCGGAAAATAAATCCTTTAAACACAAACCAAACTTGCATAAAATAAATCACACTTGCGAAATTGAAAGGTACATTTGTAGAAATAAAGTTTGTATGAAAGAAACACACTTGCATGAATTAAAAGACACACTTGCATAAATGAAATTTACATGAAAGAAACACATTTGCATGAATTAAAAGGTACACTTGCATGAATGAAATTTCTAAATTAAAATAAACACAATTGAATGAAACACATGCAGGTTTACAATGATCTGAATTTTCACAATACAAAGATAAAAACAATACAACCAAATGAATTAAAGAAAAATGAATAAACATAAACATAAATACAAAGATCCATCTTCCTTGGAAGAGGATTTAAATCATACTTCTGAGATCTTAAAACTACAAAATATTTGAGAGAAAAGAATAGATCTTTATTTCTTTGGAGAAAAACATTACATATCTAAGTGTGGAAGGTTGCATTTATAATTTATGCGTCCAACCAACTCCTTATTTTGGGAGATAAAATCTGATCTTATCTTTATTCTAATCCTAATACTAAGATCTCCATCTCTACAAAATATGGAGAGAGATATATTATTGAAGTCAAAGTCTTATCTCACTTATTTTAGGAAGATTTACTCCCAAATCTTCTCCTTGATTTTTGGTAACAAGAATCATAATGATTTTATTCCTCTACATTATTAGGAGGATTTTCTTCAAAATCTTATTTTTACCAAATACCTTTCTCGATTTTCCATTTGACTTTCTTTGTTTTTGATTGTGGAACTTTTAACGCTTATCAAATACACTTTTCCTCGGACTATAATTCACTAAAAGTTATATTTATATTTATTGGTAAAACTTGTAGAAAATATAAATGAGGTTTTTGTTAAACATATTCTATGAACAAAAACCTCTCTCGATTTTCATTTGACTTTTCTATTTACATTTATAGTAACTTTTTAGTGCTTGTTTGATACACTTTTCCTCGATTGGCAAGGGCTTACTAAAAGTTAGATATTTCTTCATTGGTAAAACTCGTAACAAATATGAATGAGGTTTTTGTTAATTTTTTTATATGAACAAAAACCTCTCTCAGTTTTCCATTTGACTTTTCTATTTCTATTCATGGAACTTTTAGTGCTCATCGATACACTTTTCCTCAAAATACAACTCACTAAAAGCCGATCTCTCTTCATTGGTAAAACCTGTAGAAAATATGAATGAATTTTTTGTTTAAAAATTTCTATAAACAAGAACCGCTCTCATATTTCCCATTAGAATCTCTCGAGTTTTCACAATCCCTAAAAACCATATTCCGTTGATGCGAGTTAGGAACTAAAGCCGCATTCATTTTATGCCGCCTTCAAACTAAATATGATTTTTCCACGAATTGAAAGTTCTGGAACTAACTATCATTCAATTAATATAAGTGCTATAACTAAATCTATGAGTTCTAGAACTAAACTGCAAGTTCCTCCTAACTCTGTGAGTTCCATTTAACTAACTCTGCGAGTTCCGTAGCTAACTTAAAACAACTATAACTTTTGCATGCGACCTCAGATTGAGATGATTATTTTTTTAACTTGCATAATTTTTTTCAGAGGAATCTGAATATGAAATTATATATAATTTTAAATTTAATATTCATGATCAATTCCACTTTTCCCAATACTAGCATTATCTTTCCTTTATGGCTTCATACACAGATCTTTGTTTTCTTTGCATCTTATCCCAAATAATATCAATAGGATTAGTTAACAAGATATATATCCTATATTATATCTTAGGTAAACTATAATTTATTAGATTACATTTAAATTCACTTTCAAAGGTAACTTGGAAGGACAAAATAATGGTAATTTATGGCCAATTTATGACATCATCACAAACAACCAAAACCATTCAACTTTGATGGGTGATTACTCGACTCCATGGCACCTAAAGACGTCTCACTAGATCCTACACCTTGGTGTAGGGACCCTTTACAATAGCCTCTCTCGGTTATTTCCATATGTAATTGGTGCTCTCATTACCCTATTATTTGCAAACATGTGAAATAATACAGTTTTAGCTAGTGTAAAGATGTCAAACGCTATATTTTGCAAATGGTGGATCGTGGCACCGAACCGACTGTGCACATGCATAGGGATGGCCTTATAAACACTTGGGGAATTTTTTTGGTTCTCTATGCTCCTGGTTCTTCGAGCTACTTCCTTCGAGCCAAGAACCCCCTTTACAGGGACATAAACCATTGTTAGTTTCTTCTCTTTTCTTGTAAAACAATGAAAGATTCTTTTAGCTTTAAGAATATAAAATTCTCTACTAACAGTGCCAACCACATGAAGGTGGAAGATTTTCTGGCACCACTAACTTGCATAAAAGTGTTAGTCAAAGAAATTTAAGTTGAATCAAAATAATAGAGATATATAGAAAATACAAGAATTTAATAAAATATATGAACTTGAATCTAGAACTCCATAAAATTTAAACAATTCAAAGAAAGTTTATATACCGGATGAGCTTATGTAAATTAATTCCAATGTTCACCATTAGAATGTGAAAGTGGAAGCTTTTCTGGCACCACTAACCTGGATAAAAGTGTTAGTCAAAGAAATTTAAGTTGAATCAAAACCATATACTAGATATATACAAAATACACAAATTTAATAAAATATATGAACTTGAATGATCTGGTTGAAAAATTTAAACACTTCAAAGAAATTATATATACCAGATATGAGCATGTAAATTCATTCCAATGAACCATCAGGATCAGATCTACTCTGAATAGCGAGACATGATTGCTTCATGATCTGACTCTCGAACCTTCCATAGAATCTTGTTATTAGGCCTTCCTCAATATCTATACAATGAATATTTGTCACTAGAACTTGATGTGAATATAAGAGTATTTTCTAGTGTGTCTCAAAATCTTCAAACACCCAAAAGAGGATTTTTTAACGGATATCGTCGAATCCAAGTTCTAATCGTAACTACCACCACGACCACATAGATTACTCAATATCTTTGCTATCTATAACATGAGAAGTCAAATTATTTCTTTCCTCGATGCAATGAAATAAGAAATATTCTGTTCCTTCTTCATTATCTTCTATAATAACTACAAACACGTGTCCTAAAAAATTAAAGGTTTCAACTCAAATTTAAATTATGTATTAATTTCAATGGACATAACTCAATACAAAAATCGTAAATAACCATTTACCTTGTTGCACCAAAATAAAATTTTGTCAAAGTCCTTGGATGTTGCAACTTCATCTGGAGAAACAAGTCATAATGCCTGTGGAGGTTGATAATTGGGAAGCGAGTTAGAGGCCTACAAATCCATCCATCCACCCATTCTTGTGAATCACACTTAGCAGTGAAAAATTTGATACAAGATGCATAAAACACACCAAATTTCTTGTCCATGTGGCCCATGAAGTAACATCTGAGCTACAAAATGAGTGCATATCACTAGACCTTGTGAGTGTCATATAATCCTCGTAGTTAGCAATTTTTGTTCCTCTATCAACCAAATATATCTCATGAACTATGAAATTTTCTTAAGAACCTCGGGCTATATTGTCAATACACCATTCCACTATGCTCTTTAATATTTCAATTTAGCACCATCTTTGTACTTCAATTCTTCTCTTGCAAGATCTCTTTTCACACATGCCCCTACACCGTCATGCTCTCCTTTTCATGTCCAGACTCGGTGAAAACTCCAAATATGTTGCACACCCATATTGACATGCATCCTTCTCATCCAATAAAATATTCTTGCATTAATAAACTGAGACATGTAATTATCTGACCATATATAATGTTGATTGAAGCAGAAGTCCATATCAGACAAGTTTCCATAAAATAACTGGAAACACCCTTGCAAAAATTCAGTAGAATGAGTATGATCATAATTGACATAAAAGTGGTACTCTCTTAAAATTTTTGGATCATTCTTTGTACTATCAGGAGAATGTATAAATGCTATATGCACAAAAATGACAACATGTACTGAGTTGTAATATTGCAATTGAACCTCCATTTGTGGTTGAAATGTGTAATTCTCTCTCAAAATAGACCACTTTGAAACAATAGTACCGATAGTAAATGTATCCTTGCATATCTTAAACTATTCATCTAACTATCGAGCTCTGTGTGTATGCCTCACATAATCATAAACAATTTCATCCTTAAATTTTCTCATAAATTGAAAAATATTTATATGGTCTATAACTAGCTCATACCGTTTAGACTCCTTTCCATCTTTCAACTGGTATGGTACTGAATTTATTTTATCAAACTCAAATAAATTATGTTCTATTGCACCTCCAATTTTCTCATGGATGCAATTTTCTAATTTAGGTAATCTTTCGCACGTACCACAACTTCCATCTGAAGAATCCTGACTATAAATAATTGTTTAACTTCTCTTTCACAAAATATCATAAGAATGAAATCACTGGAAGATATTGGTGGAAATTGAACACCACATTCCAATAACATAGTTTCAAAATGAAAATTAGAACAAATACGTAAAAGTTTAGCATAATGCATTGCAAATTCAACATGTTTCCTATAACAACAAGTGGTGCGAGTGTGGTTGATTTTCACATAGAATGGTTTCAACATTTCAAAAAATGTTGACTAATTTTAATTTCTAGATGCTCTTATTCAAAATTACAAAAAAATTGAGTTTGAGTCATATCTAAGAAATGATTTGCATGTGGTTCATGATTAGTAGAACCAAATCTCTATTTTACAACATCTCTTATATTAGGTGAAACTCTAATGTTATCATGCCAAAATTGAATAGCAAATTCTCTTATAACATCAAATATATCTTTGTCCTTATGTGGTGCTCTTAGTAGAAAATTTACCCACAAATTGGTGTTATCGAGTGATTGAAGGATATTACATCTTTCAATTGCTTTCATTAGAATTTTTGATTAACTTTCAACATTCGACTTGTTTGCATAATCAAATATTTTTTTTTGATTTACTTACAAAACTAGTAGCAAGTACACACACACAATATTACTATCCCTTATGCGTCTCTTGACACCAACACATGTGATATGTATCATGAAGGTTTTTAACAATTGTAGAATTTTGACCACATATATTAGATGTTGTCAATCCTAAGGTGTTTGATGTAGGTCTCATTTTAATCAATTTCATCAAACTAACAAACAACTGACATCTTTGGAAATTTTTAAAATTTCAAAATGTTTATTAATCTCAATCAACTAAAAATTACAGAGAATGGGCTGCAATATTTATAGATATTGCACAGCCAAATACATCCGGGAGAATAAGTTGCACAGGTGCAACCAAATGCCAGAATAAACAAGCTTCCAATAACATCCGGGAAGCAGGAAATGAATAGATACAAATATATTGTTTACAACAATATAACAACATGAAATAAAAAGACAAATATGGTTGATTAACCATATAACCAAATAACAATTATTATTTAATTAATAAAATTAAATAATTTAAACTATGCATAATTAATATTAGGATAATAATATTTAATCCTAACATTCCCCCCCTTAATTGTGCATTGTCTGAAGAGATGAGGAGAGAAATGCTCTGAACAACTCGAACTTGTCACGTGCAAGTGACTTTGTGAAAATATCTGCTCGTTGTTCAAATTGTTGACAAAATCAAGCCGATGTTGTGCTTCAACACATGTTCACGTATGAAATGAACCTGAACTTCAATGTGCTTTGTTCTCTCGTGAAAAACTGGATTGCGAACAAGTTTGAGAACACCTTCATTGTCAACATACATGGTGGTCGGTTTGTCCTGTGGTATTCCAAGTCCTTCCAGTATGCGACGTAGCCAAATCGCTTCACAGATAGGCTTCTCCGGCAGAACGATACTCGCTTCTGTGGAAGAGCGAGAAACAAAGTGTTGTTTACTTCCCATGATATTGGTCCGATCCCATAAAGAATACAAATCCGAGTGGATTTTCTATCATCAATGTTACCCGCATGATCCGAATCCGAATATCCAAATAAGAAGAAGTTTTCATTCTTCTTGTATTCTAGACCAAGATCCACCGATCCTTTGAGATATCTCAAAATGCGCTTTGCTTGCTTTCCAATGACAAATTTTGGGTTCCTACGCATGAACCTGGATAGATAGCTCACCGCAAAGCCGATATCCGGTCTAGTGTAGGTAGGTCGTAAATGAGACTCCCAATCAGCTGCCGATAGAGAGTGGCACTTACCTCAGGAGATGGATCTGAACGAGATAACTATAATCTGTTCTCCATAGGTGTAGCAATTGGTGTGCAATCCATCATCCTAAACTTCTCGAGCGTTGTCTTGGTATATTTCATCTGAGAAACAAAGATATGATTCTCTTTCTACCATACTTCTAGTCCAAGACAGTAGTGCATAAGCCCGAGATCTGTCATGTCGAATGATCGCTTAAGATCTTTCTTCGTTTCATCAATCATCTTCACTGAACTGCCAGTGATGACTAGATCATCGACATAAACTACAACAATCACCATCTCCCCCCCTTGCTTTTTGAGGTAGAGATTGGGATCGTATGGATTTCTGACGAATCCATGTTGTACGAGATGCTCATCAATCTTGATGTACCATGCCCGGGGTGCCTGTTTGAGGCCATACAGAGATTTCCTGAGTCTGCATACCTTTTCTTCTTGACTAGGTACAACATATCCCTCAAAGTTGAGTCATGTAGACTTCTTCTTGTAAATCTCCATTCAGAAGGCACTTTTACGTCCATTTGGTGAACTTTCCATCCAAACTCGTAGTAGCTAGAGCAAAGATCATCCCGATCGCTTTTGATCTTAGCCGGGGAGCAAATGTCTCCTCATAGTCAATGCCTTCTTTCTCGTGTGCACCCCTTTCTACAAGTCTTGCTTTGCACTTGTCCACCGTCCCATCTCGCTTTGTACTTAGTTTTGAATATCCATCTGCATCCAATGGGTTTCTTCCCTGGTGGAAGATCAACAAGCTGCCAAGTGTTATTCTTCATCACTGATTGATATTCGTAATCCATGGCATCTTTCCAAGCTTTTGACCGTAGGGCTTCCTGACTGAGGGCTCATCTCGATTCAATAACTCTACTCATCAAAGCAAAGTTAACTTCTTCTCTTGCTTTACTGCGAGTCCGTGGTCCAGGGGTGGATGTATCCGGTGGAGCATCCAATCTTGCATCTCGTAATGTACTTGTACACCATTTAGGCATACGTTGAACTGTTCCCATGGGTTGTGGTTCTATCTGATCAACACCATCATCCCCATCATCACTTTCATATTCTGAGGGAACATTAGCTTCAATTTTTACAAGGTGAAAAATCTACATCTCATGAGTCCGGAGGAGGAGTCTCTCGCTTCCTTCTTCTCGAAAACTCAACATCTCTCGCTTGTGTAGACTTTTTTCTGGTCTTAGGATCCATCAATCTATACCCAAGAGTCTCTTCACTGTATCCAATGAAGATGAGATTTTGTGACTTCATATCTAATTTCTTTCTGTTTTGTTTGGGTATGTGCATGCTGGCTTTGCACCCGAATACTCTGAGGTGTGCAATGGATGGTTTCCTTTTTGACCATGCTTCTTGTGGTGTAATTCCATCAAGAGCAGTTGTGGGTGCTCTGTTTAACAAATACACTTGTTTTTGCTGCTTCTGCCCAAAATGTCTTTGCAAGTCCGGAATCATCGATCATGCATCGCACCATTTCCATGATAGTACGATTTCTTCTCTCGACAACACCATTTTGCTGCGGTGTGTGTGGAGGAGGCATTTGTCGACGAATCCCGTGAGTTTGTAGGTAGTCTCTGAACTCATCACTGGTGAATTCCCCCCCTCGATCTGAGCGGAGAGTTCTGATGTGACGACCAGTTTCTTTCTCAACTGCAACTTTGAACTTTTTGAATGTTTCAAAGGCTTCACTTTTCTTAAGACAAAAAATCCACATTTTTCGTGAATAGTCACAACACAGAAGCAGCATGAAGTACTGAACCCCGAATGACTTGGCCATCGACCGCACAAAGATCGGTATGAACCAGTCAAGTTTACCATGAGCTCAAAAGTACTCTTTTGGAATGAAACTCTATGTTGTTTTCCTGCTAAGCAGTGAGGACACTTGTCTGTATCCTTCTGAAGAGATGGTAGCCCATGTACCATATTACACCGGTGAAGTGTTTCGAGATATTTGAAACTTACATGACCAAATCTCCGATGCCACAACTGGCCGAGGTGGAGTTTTTAGCCACAAGTGCTTGATCATTTTTGTGAATGAAATCAAGTTGAAACATTCGTCCCACATTTGAGGCTTTTGCAATTATTTTCGAGCCTCTGGATTTATCTCGAATCAAACACATTTTCTTGCCGGATTGACTATCAAAGTCAATTTTCAGGTTGTGATCTAGGAGTCGATCGACCAAAGAAGATTCTTTGTCACAACCTGTGGACATATAGAACATCCGATAGTCTACATTTACGTGAACCAAGGGGTAGAGAAATGTTTCCAATCCTCGAATCAGATATGAAGAATCATCTCCCAACGAAACATGATTTTTCGATGGCGTGTCCTCATTGAAATAAACCACTTCTCGTGGCTGGTCATGTGTCGAGTGGCTCCCGAATCAACATACCGACGCCACTAGATGACGTGGATGGTTCACTTGATCGAGCAAAGAACAAGAAGTCTTCATTGTCCGATCTGTTTTGTTGCTCAAAGCAATATTACTCACGTGGGGTTTTTTCCAGCCTTCCCCTTTTTCTACCCGTGATAGTTGTTTGAATGTCCTCGTAAGTTTGTTGTTGTTGTGGTCCGAATTGCTTGATGAACCTTTCTTATAAGTGTTAAACCAACATTCTTGCAAGTCATGTCCTCTTTTGCAAATTGACATCGCTTCTTCTCGTTGATTGTCCCCATGATACCGATTCTCGATGTGGGGACTTCGATAGGATTTAGGTTTTCCTTTACCTTTTCCTTTCCATTTTTGATGTGAAGATAAAGGCTCGCCCTCTTCATCATCCTTATTGTGCATTGCTTCCTCTTGTCAGTGCAAAGAGGTTTACTAGCTTGTCAAAACTAATTGTCAGTATCCGACAAGTTTAGAGTTGTGACAAAAATGCGGTAAGAAGAAGGAGAGCTCTCGTAACAATGGGAACGAGAGATTCATCTTTGACCTCTTCTCCTAGGGCTAGAAGTGAAGCCCTCAACTCGCAACTCTTCTTAGAAGGCTTCAATTTTCTCATTCTCGCTTGAACTTCAATGTATGTAACTCGACTCGCAAATTGAGTATGACATTCTTGTTCTTGGCCTCATATATTGTGCTCACTTATCCCATGCTTCTTTTGCTGATGTGGCATCTCGAATGTGGGCTTGCACATCGTCGATACTCCAAACAAGATGATGAGTTTTGCTTTCTCGATCTCGCTTCTATCAAATTGTCGTTGTTGAGTTGCATCGCTTGGTGATCTCGGTTAGAGTACCACCACAACAAAGCCGATTTCTTCAAACTCAAGTCGTGTCTTTATTTTTGTCTTCCAAGCAGCATAGTTGCTTCCTCCGAGCAATTGTGAATCCTAAGAAAAAATTTGGGGGCATTGTGCCCATTTTGCAGAGATCACCGACAGTGGTTTGCTCTTATCACCTGTATTAGGTCTCCCAATCTATATACCGTCAGTCCGATATACCGAACCTTTCTATATACGCGCCCTTCCGATATACCCATCGGTACGTGGAAGAAGCTCACCCTTTCTATATACCCGGCGGTACGTGAAAGAGGCGTTAACGTACGTGAAAGAATTCAATACGTGGTACCAAGACAATACTGATGGGGTCTGTGCGATTATTGACACCGGCTCAAAGAAATATCCTCATACGCGCGCGTAACTTCGCTATATACTCGGATAATTTCTCACCCGATTTATGTCTTGCAATCGTTCACAGATGGATGGGATGGTTCATAGTGTGTGCACTGTGACCTTATTACTCCCGCCGATTTATAGGACGATGCCCGCATTTACGTTGTTGCAGCTATATTAGGCGTTAAGTGCAGTAGTAGTCACGACGGCTTTACCCGTAAGCACTTCCCAGAGGCACCGTATATACCGAACGCTGCGAATGAGATCTAGGATCTCGTGAGTGTTACAGAACCAATTTTACTGTTTTTTTATTACAATTTCTCGCCAGCTTCGAAAGCAAGCATAAAAGTTTTGCAGCTGACTATGGCAACCTCGCAAATTAGTACAATATGCAGCAGTATACAATTTACATTCAAAAAACTGTACAATTTGAATGACAGGCAAAAAATTTCAGTTTCGGGGTCCTGGTGGCCTCCTGAGCCCAATATGACCCAAAATGCTAAAAATTGCAAAATAATAGCTGAAAATGCAATTTTTAGATGGGTCTCCTTTGCAAAAATGTCCTGAATGAAAAAAACAGACTGATGGGAGAAATTTTTTTACCCTAAATTAGGGATTTCTCCGCTAAATTTAGTTAGTTGAATTAAATTCAAAAAGTCTCACTAAATTTAGCAGTTCCGCCAAAAATTCCGCCAAATGCAAAAGGTGAGTTTTTGAGTGTTTTTGGTGGGATTTGACCCCAAACCTCTCACTCCCAAGGCGCATGCACTAACCAACTTGCCCACTTAGGGCGCTTGAGCTATGAAAGGAAGGAACTTGTATTTATTGACAAGTAAAATGACTTACCTCTTGGAAATGCGACTTGGTTGAGAAGATGCCACGTGGCGCATGCTGGTGAAGGTGGATTTAGGGTTGTATTTGCTTAAAAATGGATCTGAAGCTTTGTTTTTGTTTGTTTGCCTTTGTATGGCCGCTTTTCCTTGCTCAGGCCGCGTTTTCTAGCTTTCCACGCACTGATTTTGTTTGTTGTTTGCTTGTACAGGCCGCATTTTTGTGTTTGGCCGCTGTTTTTTTTCCTTGGCCGCATTTTTTGTTGTTGATCACTAGCTAAGCCTGCATTTCTTTGTGCAGGTCGCTGGAGACAGAAAATGGCGCGGGCGAGTGGAGAAGGGCACTTTTTTTGCTCCAAAAAATGTTTTTTTTTACGCAGCCACGCTAGGGTCAAAAAAATGCGAGGAGGACTGCTTTTCCGCTTTTACTCTTCTTTGGCCGCTTTTTACTTTTTTTTTCCGTGTGCTTTTGTGCAGGTCCAGCGTGGGCGCCTCCTTCCCCTTTTTTTTATTCTTTGCTCTGTTTGCAGGCTTGGGCGTCTTGTGCAGGCTGAGGAGGTCGTTTTCTATCTATTCTTGCACCGTTGCAAAGATATATTGATAAATAGACGCACCAGCTGTTGATAACTAGGCGCGTGGACAGTTTTCCAATTCTTGCATTCTCACCATTCAATTCTCACTTCACATGGCTCTGAGTTTCTGACATACCCTGCTACATGACATAGTATATGCCGATGAAAACAATGTCAATCAAATAGATATGAATTTGGCACACATACCTCCAATTACAACAGCATGCTACTTGTAGCTGTCACTAAATGCACCTCTGAATTAGAGGGAGAACCCCTGTTTGGGGAATTTTTTTTTTTTCCAATATAGGCTCATAGCAAGAATTTTGCCTCGGTGCAACCAAAGACACCAAAGCAAAAAAAAATTTGCCTTCCAAGCACCTGGAAGGAACAGGAGGATGTGGGGGAGGCAGGGATGGGGCTGGGAGTTTGCACGAGGCTGCACAGGCTCTCAAATGCTGCAAACACGTCTCCAATCTCCTCTCTCTCTGCTGCTCTCTCTTCCACACCTTTACAGGGCCAGATTCTCGCTCTGGTACCAAATGTAGATTGAGAAACAGGGACGGAAGCCTGTATAATTTTATTAATCTCAATCAACTAAAAAATTATAGAGAATGGGCTGCAATATTTATAGATATTGCACAGCCAAATACATCCGGGAGAATAAGTTGCACAGGTGCAACCAAATGCCAGAATAAACAAGCTTCCAATAACATCCGGGAAGCAGGAAATGAATAGATAACAAATATATTGTTTACAAATATATTGTTTAACAATAAATATAATTTAATATGAAATAAAAGACAAATATGGTTGATTAACCATATAACCCGGTAATAATTATTGTGTTTAATTAATAAATTAATAATTACGCATAATTTAAACTTTTCCTCTAATTTGCTCGTGCATAATTAATATTAGGATAATATAGCTTTAAAGTGAATACAATAAGATAAATATCATTTTATAATTTTTTACTAATAGTAGGTCTTTAAGAAAATTTTTTCCCACATATGTTCATGTCTACGTTTAAGACTGCAACTTTTGTTTCACTTATCAAAATGTGATAAAACCTATACCATCCCAAACATGAAAAAATTCTATACACGTTAAAAAAATATTGATTTCGATATTTTTGTATATAGTTATGATGGACAAATGGAAAGTGCCCGTTTTCTAAATTTTTGTAGACCACTTTCACAGAAAAATTATAAAAAAATATTACTCGAAAAAATACAAAATAAAATCCAAGATAGACAACGACATCTAACTTTTCACCAAAGGAAAAAAAAAGATTTGGTCATCCAAATCGTGGGCAAATGGACTACAATCTTATAGGTTTAAAAAAAAAACCAAGTCATATAATTTTGAGTGTTTAATATAGCTAAACTTGTTTATTTTTAATTTTTTAGTAGTTTAGAAACTAGATTCCTGGATGCTACGATTCATATTTATATAATTTTTTCTAATTTTGAGTGTTTGTATTGATAATAATCCCTACAAGTTGATATTTTACTTTTTTTTTTTTTCAATATGACGTCCACTTATGACCCCTTTTTGGTCCACCAACTTGCTACACTCACCCTTTCCCTATATGCCCATAATGTTGCATGAATCATTTTATCCCACTTATGCATCTGCAAAGATGCATATTTTGCTAGGATTTGGTGCAAAACATTATTTTTTCACTCTACCTGTCCATTTGTGTTTGGTTTGTAAGTTGTTACCTTCCTATGCTTAATAGAAAACTTGTTTACCAAGGCTTCTACCACCTCATTAATAAAGTGGATTCCTAGATCTGTTACAATTTCTAATGGAAAACCAAATCTGGTGATAATGCATTCATATATGAACCTTTCCACTTCATCCATGGAAGTTGTTTTCAAGGGTCTAGCTTCAACCCAATTGGTTTAATAGTCAGTGACAACTACAATATACTTATTTTTGTGTGGGGTGGTTGGAAGTGGACCTAAAATATCTATTCCCCACTTTTCAAAGGGACCAAGTATAAGGATAGGACATAGTGGAGCTGGTGAAGTCTTACGATTCCCATGTGATTGACAAATATCACATGTCTTACAATAATTATAACAATCTCTAAAAAGAGTTGACTAGTGATAACTTGCATCCAAGATCTTTCTTGTTGTAAGTTGTCCAGAGAAGTGTCCTCCACATGTACCATTGTGATATTATTCAATTAGCTCATTTTGTTGATCACGTCCAACTTCCCTTTTGTACTTTCCATCCCGCCTATACGAAATAATACTCCATGCAAAATAGAATATGGATGACTTACTTGAGTAATATTCCTCTTAGTCTTTGCATTGGACCATTAGGAAACTTGAAATCATTTAGATAATTATAAATATCTATGTATTCACTGGGGATTATGTCAAGGGATAATAATGTTGCACCTAGGAAATCATCATCATCAAAAGATGGGCCCAAACCATCATAGGCTTAGGAGAGTGCATTTGCATTGACATGTTTCTTTCCTGACCTATCTATAATATCAAATTCAAATTCTTGTAGTAAAATTATCCACCTTTCTATCCTTCATGATGGGTTAGGCTTATTCACAATATATTTTAGAGCCTAATGATCTGTTACAACTATAATTTTTTTCCCTAAAGCAAGTAATTTCTAAACTTTTTTACAACAAAAATGATAGCTAGAGCCTCTTTTTCAATTATAGTATAATTTACCTCAGCACTGCTCATTTGTCTGCTCTCAAATTAAATCAGATGATCATTCCCCTTTTCATCCTTTTAGCTCGAGCATTCCGTAGTCTTTGTCTCAAGCATCAATATATACAATGAATGGCTTGCTCCAGTCTGGATTCTTTAAAATAGACGAAGACACCAAATCTTCCTTTAGTTGTTCAAAAAATTCATGTTCCTTTTCTCCGGCTCATAAGTAACACCCTTCTCTTTAAAAATTGATTTAAAGGTTGTGCAATCTTTGAGAAACTATTGATGAAACTTCTATAATAACCCACATGGCATAGAAATGATCTCAACTTACTTTGATTCATAGAAAATGGTAACTACTTAATTTTTGAAACTTTATCAGGATCAGTACCAATACCATCTCTAGATACAACATGTCATAACAAGACACTTTTAGAACATCCAAAGACACACTTTTTAGGGTTTAGTGTTGCTTGTGCTTCATCTAACCTTTTAAATTCTTCCTCCATATGGTTTGTCTATTTTACTCCCATAGATGCAAAATTCATCCATGAATCCTCGATGAAACTTCCAATGTAGGGTTCAAACACCCTATTCATTAGGCGTTGGAATGTTGCTGGAGCATTACATAACCCAAATGACATAACTATATAAGAAAACGTTCCCCAAGGAGTGGTGAATGTAGTATTGAGCTGATATTTTTCTCGCTATACGAACTTTGTTGTAACCACTATAGCCATTTGTAAAACTATAACACTCCCGGCCAACTACTTTGTCTAAGATCTGATCTAAGAATGGAAGAGGGTAATGATCCTTCTTTGATGATTTGTTGAGCTTCATGTAATCAACACAAGTGCATAACTTCCAATTATTTTTTATTGAGATCACAATGGGAGAAACCCATTCTCGAATTCTCCACAATAAATATGAATCATGCATCAAACAACTTATCTATTTCTTCTTTCACGGTCTTAGAAAATTTAGGATTCATTCTATATAGCATTTGCTTTATTGGCTTAGCACCATCTACCATCTCAATAGAATGTTCTATCCAAATTATATGGCGGAGTTCCTTATAATCAAAAGTGAATAAGTGCATTTACCTTCTAAAGAGTTGGAGGTAGGATTCCTTCTTAGTTTCCATTACATCATAACTAATTTATATTTATTGGAGACGACATCAATTTATTCTTCACTAATTTTATGGGTTAATGAGTCGGTGTGACTAGAAGGATATCCGTGATTGACATATCCACCTCACTTTCTTCATCTTTTGTGTCCACTTCGTCGGAACTAGAGTAGTCAGAGGATGTCCAATCATCAGTTTCATCACTTGAATCCACATGTCCTACCATATGATGACTAGGGATCACATTTATCATCACCCTCTCTCTTCCATGTCATAGTGTCATGAAGCCTTCATTCCAGTAGTTTCTTACATGAAATTTCCTTAGCCATGGCCTTCCTAGCAACATTGGGTATGCAACAATACCATTCTTCATTACCTGAAAGTCTACCACACATATAACATCCATGAAAAATATTGTCACATTTGAAACAACACATTCTACTTTAGTTTTTCCCTTATTTATTGACCTTAACATAAGTGTCAAGGGGCGATCAATTTTTAAACTCAACATATTCATTAAATACTTAGTCATTACATTAACTCGCAAGACCTCCATCTACTAAGACATCATGAATTAAAATTCCGTTACATAATACCTCAACTTATAAAGTGTGGGGATCCACCTCTATTTCTAAAACAGGGACCTCAACCTCTTTCTTTTGTCGAGTGTTGAGTCCACTCCGCATCTCTCTCTGCTATTCTTAGAAGATAGCAAGAAGTTTTCCTTATGTAATATTTGTAGGACGTTTAGACATATATTCTAAGATGGAGTATGGTCCTTGCCCCTATGAAATTAGAAAATACTTTAACTTTCTTCTCCTATGTTTCTTACTACTTTCACCTTTTATCTTCTTAGGATCATTTCCATCTTGGTTATCTTTTTCTCTCTTTCTTATTTTCACAAACACATATACTTAATTATTTATGCTCCTATATACTACATCAAAAGAATTCACATGTATTTTTTTCCTTATCATTATTTCTTGTACCAGATGTAGAGGCCCTATCTGGATAATTATACTTATAATGACCATTTTTATGACAACCATAACATAGAACTTCAGATATATTTATTTTTGGACCTCTATCTCCTTGGGAATTTTGAGAACTAAATTCCTTTCCTTGAAGAAGATTAATAGTTAACTGGCCCATTTTCCTAAGGAGATCCTCATACTCAGTAGATGTACTAGAGGGAAGATTTGTGCTCACCAAGAGTGGTTGTGGCATCTAGACTAAAGGTGTTGGTGTAGGCTCCACCTTAATAATTTCTTTGGGCTCCTCTTCCATGCTTTCTTCTTGCCTTCTTGTAATCTCCTTGTCTTGTTTTAGGGTCACTAGGTGGTCATACTTCACTCGTTGTTTGATATATGGCTTCATCCCAAGAATGAAGTAATTACATAGGAGATTATCCACACCATTCATTAACTAATCCACTAATCCTTCCTTTCGGATCTGGGCATTGAGCTTCCTCCTTAGTTCCAAAGCACGAGCATAATCATCTCGATATTCTCCTTCTCTCCTTGGGCTAGATTTGTGATCTCCATCATGAGATCTCGCATAGTTTTTTTGTTCACCAAATTCTTCAAGAAAATTTTAGTTAATAAATCCCATGAGTTTTTAACATTATCACCTAGTGTTTTAAACCACGTAAGGGCTAAACTATCCAAAAGGTAAGAAAAATTTAGTCCATTCTTCCCTTCTTATGAGGCCATTACAAATCCAAGATTGTTTAAAATTTTGAATGAAATATGGAGCATATTCATTAGATTGGGCTGAAAAAACAATAATCTTTCCTATTTTCAAAAGTAATCACAATGAAATACCAACCCACAGGTACAATTAGTAAGACTTATGTGCACAAATAATTGAAATCACTATAATAGAAAGTGATTTTGCACCTTTCTGCAGAAAAGTAGGAATGGCCACGATAAACTTATATTTATTATTATTAAATTTGACTTACTTGTGGTAAATATTATTCATGGTAAAAGTGAATTTATCGGTAAATATTATGCATGGTAAAAAGTGACTTTATCGTGGTAAATACTATGTAGGGTAAAAAGTGACTCTCTTGTGGTAAATATTATGCATGATAAAAAGTGAATTTACTGTAGTAAATATTATGCATGGTAAAAGTGACTTTACCATGGTAAATACTATGCACAATAAAAATAAGGTTACCCTCCAAATAATTTCAGATTAAGTGGGAATATCTTTCCATAAAATCCACCAACGAGGAATGGTCCCGACAATGAAACCAAAATGTCAACACCAATCCGACATTATGATAATATTTTACCGGCAACTCTTTGTCTTATGATTATTTCAGTAATGCACAAATTTTGGTTTGGTGGTTGTAATCTAGAAACACAGTAACAAACATAACACAAGAATACCAAAGTTTATAATATAAAGGAATGATGCGAGATTTGAAATAGAAATGTAAATCACATTATTAACATGATATTGTTACAATCTCACCCATGAATTATTGCAAGTGTTTCCAACTCCACTTTCCTTCCAACAGTAACTCCGCGAGAAAATTCACAGTTACTGATCCAAAAATAATCAAGTTTTTATCTACCTGATCTCGGACTCTTATAGGCTTTAATTATTTTCCGATAATTTTCTCCTTTTAAGTAATCAATTTAAAATAAATGCAAGAAATTAAAGACAATTGCACAAAGATTGATTACAGAGTTTGGCAATTGCCTACGTCTCTGGGTTCTTTCAAACCGTTCCACTAGTTAAAACTTGTAAGTTACAATATTAATTTCATAAGAAAACCTAATGAAAACTATTCAAAACTTGCTTAGAAGAATAACCAGACTTTAGAAGACAAGGGTGAAAAATACCACTCGAATTCCCCTTTCCTGGTGTATTCGGCAAGCTCGATGGCACCAGCTCCACTCTTCGGAAACCTTCGGTTCTCGATCGTCCTTCCAGATGCTTCGTAACACCCTATGGCACTCCGGTCGATATTCCAGGCTTTAAAATTTAGTGTAGCGCTATGGGCCAACTAGGTAGTATTAATAACTCCTAGCCATAATAATGCCTATTTAAATAAATAGGTCTTCACACAATTACAATTTCTCATCCTCCTCTTGGCTCGATCTTCACCTCCTGAGCTCTAGGAATGAGCTTGTCTCCGTTGTGTGTGTGTTTACAAAAGAATGGGTTCCCTATTTATACAATTTTAGGGCCCTTAAAATATGCATTACATATAATCCTTAGGCTAAAAATACCATAGCCCATACATGAAAATTGGGATAATATTCCCCACAGTGGCGGATTAGCATGTTTAATGGGATTAAATCCCACATTTTGTGGAATGATAAGGTTTTAGGCTTATTAAAGCCTTTCCACGCATTGTATGAAGTGGTTAAAGGACCACTTGGGCATAACCGCCCCCACCTTGTTCACCACATGGATTTCCACGCATGGATTAGACCTCTCCCCACATTATGCTTGCTTCACTCCCATCCACCACGTGGAAGCTTTGGAAAATATTGAGGTTATGTGGGTAAGTGTGGTTTATACTAATGTTTGAACATATATATATATATATATATATATATATATATATAGCGGTTTAGCATATATGGCATTGGAAAGTGAACTTACCAAGATAATATAATTTCGACCCATAAAATGTGGCATAAAAATAATTAACTCAGTAAAATAGCATATATCCCACTTGTCGTCTCTCGATAGGTAAATCGAGTGAATATGATGAGTGGTGCTAAGCCACGTGGTGGTTTGTGGACCCACCACGTCGGCGATAATACCATAGTCCACATGGAGGCCGAGCTCTTGTCAGTAACAAAAGTTGAGCTTCTTGTTCGAGGAGAGAAATATTTTATGAATGAATGAATACTTTCACCTTTTCACCACGTGTCATAGTGCCCTTGGTCCAATTATGACCAATTGACCAGAGTTGACTTTCCCACTGTCTGAACTTTGACATGACATATCTAGAGCTCCCGATGTTTGTTTGTCGCGTTCTCATAGTCGTTGGAAATATCTCGAGATGATCTTCTACACTGACACCATTTAGGGATGTTTAGGGAACTTTCAAAAATTATCCCTTGATCACACCTCCCCACTGAGAAAGGCTTTTTGTCCCCAAAAAGCTTATATTGGAACATTTTTCCATGTTGTCTTGAATATGGAAACTTTGTTGCCACCTCAGAAGTTCTGCTTTGTAGTAGAATTTTAGGTCTCTTCCTCTGTAACCTTCTCACTTTGAAAACTTTTCTCCGATCCTGGGACTGTGGGTTATGGGCCCACGATACTTCCACTGCTCCACTTTGATATCTAAAGAAGACCTCCACGCCTCGATGTATGGTGCTAAGTTTCTGAATGAAACCTCAACGCTCCTTCTGTGTGGTGCTAAGCTTGATTTTTGACAATAAGGATCTTATTTTACTCTATAACATAGCTCCTGGATCTGAGTTGATTCCACAAAATCCAAACTGGTTTGAAGGAACTCCATATTACATAGAGCTATGATCGATCCGATGTCAATGATGGACAATGAATTGTCCCTTTTCAGATCTCAACGCCTCCGATGCACGATGCTAAGCCTCTTTCAAGACCTCAAGCCTCCAATGCATGATGCTAAGTATCTGTAGACCTCAACGCCTCTGATGCATGATGCTAAGCCTCTTTCAAGACCTCAAGCCTCCAATGCATGATGCTAAGTCTCTGTAGAGCTCAACGCCTCCAATGCACGATGATAAGCCTCTTTCAAGACCTTGAGCCTCCAATTCATGATGGTAAATATGTTATAGACCTTAACACCTCCAATACATGATGCTAAGCCTCTTTCAAGACCTCAAGCCTCCAATGCACGATGCGAATTTTGTTGATCAACTACCATTTGTATGTGCAGTCACAATGCCTTGATACCGAATGACATTTTGAGCTGATCCTTTTAGAGCTCCTCTTTGTTGACACACTAATATCAAGTACCACTCTGTTGCATGGTCATAATGCCTCTACATAGAATGAAGTTCCGACTCGACGTCAATGCTAATGATGACTCAACTACCATTCTACTACATGGTCACTATGCCTCTACATATAATGAAGTTCTAAGATGATTTTTTTAGAGCTCCTTTTGTTGAAAAATTATATCAGGTACCATTCTGCTAGATGCCCATGATGGCTTCTCTACAGAATGAAGTTCTGACCTGATGTCAATGCCCATGATGATTCAACTACCATTTTGTTGCACGGTCATAATTCCTCTACACGAATGAAGTTCTAAGCTAATCTTTGTGAACTATACTATCTTGCACAAATGATAGATCAATCTCCAAGCTTTATATGAGTTAATTCCTATATCCAAGCTGTAACAGGTACTCACACGCTGATTAGGAGATATGTTTGGAGCATTAATCAAATTTTCTAAGTAAGAAAATCCACTGAGTATTGTAAACCTTTCTCTCAGCATTTCCTCACGAAATCGATATCCAAAATTAATATTGCATATTATTCATCAATTTGAATTATGCAATATATAATTGAAAAATTGTTGACTTACCCATTTTAAAGGACTTTCACTTTCAGGTATTACCTGGTCTTGGGTTGACTTGTCAACTGGTGGTGGATTAGAAACTTCCTTTGCCTTTGCAATAGGCCTCCATTCCATATTTGGCTTGCCATTACTTTGATGGCGAGATGGATGCAATTTCTAGCAATTTTCCACCCAATGCCCATTCCTCTGGCAATGAGCACAAAAATTCCTCTTAATCTCCTTCTTCTGGGATGAGGAAATATGTCTACCATTTCTTGACTTTGCATATCGAGATTGGTCTTTCTGGTTTGCCTTGTTCCTGATAAACAACATCAACTTATTCATTAGTGCCCTTCTCTTCTAGCATCTGGCCACAAAATGATTATGCAATCCACAAAAAGTACATGGAAAGGAATTCCACATCTTTTGAAAATCATAACCATACTTCTTAAGCTGAAAAAGTGGATCAAAAGTTTTACTTGTGCTTATGATTATGGTAAGAAATTGAGGTGGAATCTCATTACCTCTTCGCTGATTTCTCTTACCACATCATGCATGTGATGAAGAAGCACAAATTTCCTGCTCAAAATCTTCTTACAGGACTAGCGGGGTATTCATTTTACTTTCAGAAGCTTGTCTCCCATCAACATTCTTAGAGCATTCTCCAATTTCCATTCCCACACTAGGATAACCCAAACCTGTAAAATGAGGATGATCCTTGACCTGTATTGGGTTAGCAATGCCTTGGCCATTTTTACCAAGGCCTCTCCCCTCAAATCCCATTTTATCTAGTAACTTTGATCTAATGCCTCTAGTATGATTTTCAAACAAACCAAAGACTTCATTACTCGAATCTAAAACCGAATGGGAGGAAGAAGAACAAATTATAGTGCAGTCATCTGCCATGGTCACTACATCTGAAGTTGAAGGTATTTCCTTTCTTTGATCACCACACTACAACCTTGCCAAGAGCTCATCCTTGGTTTGTAGTTCTGATTTCAAGCGAGCATTCTCCTCTTCCAAGGAGTAATACATTGATCGCAGGAGAGAGTTCTCTTCCTGGATTTGGTGATTATAAGCTTCAATTTCCTCGAGCTTTTCCTGTTCGGACATCTTGCCCATGGTGCACATATACCATGTTCACACAAACTGAACCAACTGCACCAACTTGAAGTAATCACCAACTTGCTTTGGAGATTAGCAATTTTGCAAGTGTCGATCACCTACTCTGATACCAAACTTGATCCAAAAATAATCAAGTTTTTATCTACCTAATCTTGGACCCTTATAGGCTTTAATTATTTGCCGATAATTTTCTCCTTTTAAGTAATCAATTTAAAATAAATGCAAGACATTAAAGACAATTACACAAAGATTGATTACGAGTTTGGCAATTGCCTACGTCTCCGGGTTATTTCGAACCATTCCACTAGTCAAAATTTGTAAGTTACAATAGTACTTTCACAAGAAAACCTAATGGAAACTATTTAGAACTTGCTTAGAAGAATAACCAGACCTTTAGAAGACAAGGGTGAAAAATAACACCTGACTTCCCCTTTCCTAGCGTATTCGGCAAGCTTGATGGCACCAGCTCCACTCTTCAGAAACCTCTGGTTCTCGATTAGCCTTCCGATGCTTCGTAACACCCTACGGCACTCTAGTCAATATTCCAGGCTTCAAAATTTAGTGTGGCGCTATGGGCCAACTAGGTAGTATTAATAACTCCTAGGCACAATAATGCCTATTTAAATAAATATGTCTTCACACAATTACAATTTCTCATCCTCCTCTTGGCTTGATCTTTGCCTCCTAAGCTCTAAAAATGAGCTTGTCTCCATTGTGTGTGTGTTTACAATAGAATGGGTTCCCTATTTATACAATTTTGGGGCCCTTAAAATATTCATTACATATAATCCTTAGGCTAAAAATACCATAGCCTGTACATGAAAATTGGGATAATATTCCCCATAGTGGCGGATTAACATGTTTAATGGGATTAAATGCCAAATTTTGTGGAATGATAAGGTTTTAGGATTATTAAATCCTTTCCATGCATTGTATGAAGTGGTCGAGAGGATCACTTGGGCATAAATGCCCCCGCTTGTTCACCACATGGATCTCCACACATGGCTTAGACCCCCCCCCACAACCACTTCACTCCCATCCACCACGTGGAAGCTTTGGCATATATGGTGGTTATGTGGGTAAGTGTGGTTTATACTAATGTTTGAACATTAATATATATAGTGGTTTGGCTTATATGCGTGGAATTTGGAAAGTGGACTTACCAAGATAATATAATTTAGACCCATATAATGTGACATAGAAATAATTAACTCGGTACATAACATATAGCCCACTTGTCATCTCTCGCTAGGAAAATCAAGTGAATTCGATGAGTGGTGGCAAGCAACGTGGTGGCTTGTGGACCCACCACGTTGGTGATAATACCATAGTGCACACGGTGGATGGGCTCCCCTCCATAACAAAAGTTAAGCCTCTTGTTTTGGTGAGAAATCCTTACAACCGTCGAAAAATGGAGATCGAAAAATGAACGACTAACTCCTTTCACCTTCTTACCACGTGTCACAATGCCTTTGGTCCAATTTTGACCAATTGATTAGAGTTGACTTTTCCATTTTCTGAAATTTGACCAAACATATCTAGGGCTCCCATTATCCGTGTATGGTGTTCTCATAGTCATTGTGTTGGACCCCTGGAATATTGACCAAGTATGAAGGCACGTAGGCACGTAAGGTCCCAGTTATGGAATGGCGCGCAAGGTAAAAGCACGCAAGAGAAGGAATTAAGGAAGCACGTAGCACATGCGACGCACGAAAGGATCAGGACTTAGTCATTTTAGACATTTGGGAGCAGAACACATGAAAATCATGACCTTTTGCATGTGGATAAGATGCTAACCTAGTGATAGGTTGGCCTATGAAGGAGCATACTTGCAATGGAATCTTCTAGAAGAACATCATGGAATGAAGTGGAGATCTCAGGCCTAGAGAAGCATGCTCACATGGAGGACCACATTCGGACACTTGGCACCGATTTGAGGGCGCCTTTGGAGGGGCGCCTAAAATATATAGTATATTTTTTTGAAAAGGGAATTATTCGGGGGTCGGCTTCGCCTTCATTTGAAAACATCTCCTATAAAAACCTATGTGATTCACCGTAGATACCTCAAGTAGCTTACCAAATTACCAATACTGTGAAATTTGAACTCCCATACCCTTGAGCACCGTGAGATTCATATTATCATATTAGCTCGTGATTGCTGACGCGCGACGACAAAATGCAAAAACCTATGTGTCGACGCGCGACAAGGGCATTATCGACGCGCGAAAGAGTCATACCGACGCTCAAGATTCAAGAGTCGAGACCGACGACAAGAGCCGCATACGACGCAGCGACAAGAGTCAGACACAGACAAGAGCCGTACATGACGACGCGCGACAAGAGCTCAGATTGACGCGCGACAAGAGCTTTACTGACGCGCGACTTGGGCTGTATTGACGCGTGACGCGCGATGAGTGAGGGCTAGACGTGACGCGCGATGTAAGGAAGTGGTTGACGCGACGAAGGAAGTGTTGATGCGCGACTTGGAGTTGACGCGCGACCTCAGACAGTTCACGCGCGACAAGACCTCAGAGACTGGACAGAGTCGCTTCTTGGTTCTTTTGCTGACGCAGGACTCTTTTCAGAATAATGGAAGGTGCCACCAAAGAATACAATAACCTAAAAGTAAGTAAGAAATCTCGTAAATCACTCTTCAAGTATTTTGGAAACTCATGGATACGTATATCAGTAAATACCAATCATATAGATGCCACCAAAAAGAATCGTAAAATACTGACTGTGTGGAAGGTATTATTGAGGTGGACATGCATTCTCGCACAAGATCACAACCAAACAAATGAAACCTACGATAATATGCCGATCTTGAAGATATTGTTCCCGTTGGGGTGCAACCTGTAAGTGTGCAAATAGATATCACAGATATAAACACTCAAAGAAAATGGAAGACATAAATCAAAATCAAACTCGTCCAAGAAAGAGGAAACCAGTGATTGTGATATTGCTCAAAATTCTACTCAAAAAGTAAAGCATCAAAACGAACAAGAATATGTGGACCATTGCGCGACATACAAGTTTGATTGGGCAGCTAAATTTCCATTTATCAACTCCGTATAATCATCTAATTCTCAAGAAATCCCATGTGAATGTACATGTACAATATGTACGTGGAAATTGGGAAAGCAACAAAAATGCAATCAAGCTTTGACACTATAGAAAAACATTGTGGAAAACAATATTTAATCAGTAACGGGGCGGATGGCCGTAAAATCAAAACACATAGGTGGAAAATCGAAAAGGAGTGCATGCATGTTGATACGCAATGGAATATGAGGCAGAGTAAAAAAACAGTACATCTCGTTGAAAAGGGAGGAACGATCACATCGCATATTGGTAAGATGAAAGAAACAAATCTACATGCAAAATTCATACAATTCTCTACTCTTTTTCAAATACTTAAAAAGGAAGAGCGATGTCGGATTTCCTCGATTTCAAAGTTTTGTATCAATTTAACGGAATGTCGAATGTACCTTAGTCCTCATTGGTCCGAGAGTAGTGGATGGGAAATGGCAAAATGCCTCTCGATGATAGAGAAGGAAGATTTGAAAGAGAATGTAAAAAAGCAAACTTTATCTCTCTTTCAATTGATGAAGTGACAAAGAATGACAACACCGCATGGGTATGTATCCACATCTATACATTAGAAAATCATATAAGGACACCTCATCTCATGGGTGTTATGAAAATGGTTGAAAACTCGCAATGCTGAAAACCTATATAAAATAGTTGTTTCTCATTTGAAAGATGTCATGCTATGACTGATTATGAAATTGCTACGGTTGGTATGCTTGGAGCAGATGGTGCATCCGCATGCGCAGGTCACCGAACAGGGTCATGTGTGTTAGATTACAAACAACAAGGGCCCCATATATGCTACCAATTCACCGTATGGCTCACGTAATGAATTTAGTGTATAAAATGGTAAGAAACACGAAAATGTTGCTAAATTAGAAGACCTCATAAGAGAACTTCATGCCTATATGTCAAGCAGCCCAAAGCGTTTTCTCGAGTTCCAAAATTTGCAATTGGAATTACAGATGGCAAAAACTTCAAGGATGTGGAGACTAGATGGATATCTTTGTATGAACCTCGCATGCAGAGTTCGTGAGGAGTATCCTTCATCGGTTGGTTTCATGCACAAATACCGCCATGAAGTTGATAGGCAAGGGACCCGTTGTTCCGCTTTAACTCGATTTGGAGACATTGCTTACATTGGTCGGTATTCTTCCAATGTTAAAGGAGATCAATACACTCGATGAAGCATGCACAGGCAAGTGCATTAATCTATATTGTGGATTTTATACGATGAGGAAAATGGTATGTCAAAGTCTTGATATATCAGATCGCTCCCGTGATAGTTTTGATGCACCTGCTTTTGAAAATTGGAGAGATTTATTAGATCTTAAAAATCCTAACACCTTTTTGAGATTTAATATCCACAATCACCTATGCATCTCTGTTAATGGGAGGGAAATACCAATGCACATTTTGCAAAAACGTCAAGATATTACAGGATCGGAACGAGAAGATGTTCCCGTGACACGTAATTTGTTTGAGTCTCGTGATAGTTGAAACCAAAATAAAGCTTAAAAAAATTTTTTAAACTTGTCATCGAAATTAGGGAACGCTTTCAGAAAGATAAAATTTTGAAGCCATGGGTGTGATGAATCCGAATTTTTGGAATACGTATAGGTGGCAGCAGACTTTGTCAAGAAGCATTTCCATAAATCAATGGGTACAATAATGGAACAATTTACAAAGACGCTGAGCTCAAGGGTACGGAAATCAAAGGTATACCGAATGCCGATTTATTAAAGTTTCAAATAACAAATTTTGCAACAACAATGAGGAACCAATATAGGAATTTAGATCAACCTTCCGAAGTGGTGCTATTACAAGGTCATGGCGAGGAATCTATCAAAGTTCTATCTTACAAGAAGATATCGCTGAATATTTCAGACTATATGAGTTATGCCGCATAATGATTTTGGGGTCTCGTGGAGGATGAAAGGGTTTTCAAAGCATTGTCATTTTTATAAAATCAAAACCGAGAAACAAAGTTGATAAAAATCGAAAGTCAGATGAGGTGTTACATTTCGATACTCCTCAAACCTTCCGCTTTGACAGAGCAATCACGACACTGGAATTCCCTTTGCGAAAGAAGAGGTGTAAATAATACAGCTACAAGTACAAATATTCCCAACCTTGAGAGTGTAATTGGCTCTTCGTCACATTCTACAGAAGACAACATCGACTTTGATGAAGCTATTGATAATGGATTGTTTCAACTTTAAGTAGGTATCTTCTTTATCTATCTTTTATTTTTATCATTAAAGATGTTACAGGTCTATATACTAAAAATGTCAGGCAATTCACCCATCTATCTACTAATCCATTTCTCGTGTTGGAATTTTTTAAAACACAGATCTAGCTCATTACCAGTGGCAGTGATGATTTCAACTTTAAGCAGGTATCTTTTTCCCCTTAATCTTATTGTTTGTTTCTATTCATTTTTTGACAGAGCAATTGCTCACTGGAATTCCCTTTGCGAAAGAAGAGGTGTAAATAATACAGCTACAAGTACAAATATTCCCAACCTTGAGAGTGTAATTGGCTCTTCGTCACATTCTACAGAAGACAACATCGACTTTGATGAAGCTATTGATAATGGATTGTTTCAACTTTAAGTAGGTATCTTCTTTATCTATCTTTTATCTTTATCATTAAAGATGTTACAGGTCTATATACTAAAAATGTCAGGCAATTAACCCATCTATCTACTAATCCATTTCTCGTGTTGGATTTTTTTAAAACAAAGATCTAGCTCATTACCAAAGGGCAAGTAGTGATGATTTCAACTTTAAGCAGGTATCTTTTTCCCCTTAATCTTATTGTTTGTTACTATTCATTTTTTCAGCTATGGTTATAATTAAAGATGTTACAGGTGTATGTATTTACATTTAGTTAAATACAATCTTTTTATTTTTTGAAAACGTGGGTTGACATCCGTCCGAGGAAGCTGTTACTTCTCGGGACTGACAATGTCAGGCAACTCACCCATCTATCTACTAATCAATTTTTTGTGTTGAATTTTTTAAGACAAAGATATAGCACATTACCGGTGATGATTTCAATTTTAAATAGGTATCTTCTTCAACATAATCTTATTGTTTGTTACTTTACATTTTTTCAGCTCTTGTTATCATTAAAGACGTTACAGGTCTAATTCTTTATATTTACATTTATTTAAAGATATTGTTGGTCTATATATTTAAAGATGTTGCTGGCACTTCTCAGATCGATAATGTCGTGCAACTCACCCTCCATCTACAATGTCATGTTACCCTTGATGATCGCAATACGCAAGAGGTAAGCTAAACCCTAGCATATTTGCAATTATGTTTAATTTCTTACCAAAGTTGATGATTCTTTCTTGATTTCTTAGAATTATATTTAATTTATTTTTAAATACAAGTCCACATAAAATTCCTAATAAAATTCACATAAAATTTGGGATAAAAATACATTATACGATTTTAAATATAAGTCCACATAAAATTCCTCATCATCCATATATATCATATCATCACCATATCATTATCATATCCTCATTATCATCATCTATCATTAATTATCAATTATCATCATTCATCATCTACGTCCACATACAATTCATGACAATGCAAGTAAACAAGAAACATACATATAATTCATGATAATCAACATCTAATGCAATTAAAATTAAAGATTGTATGTAAATCCATATAATTAAATTCAAATACCATAGTACATACACAATAGACAATAGTAGAAGTTTTCAAATTCATTATTTAAAGTTTCCACAATAATAAAAGTTTCTAGTTTTCAAAACCCTCTTTTTCTTTATCCAATTCTACTCCTCTGCACTATTCCCCAACGGCTTCTTCCAAAGTGGCTGTACTCTCTTTCCAAACACCAGAAATCTCCATGCGACAAAAATTTGGATCAGCCAGCAGTATAAACTATCCCGTCTGCCAATAATTTTCGTAATTTACTAATAATCTCATTGATAAGAACCTTAGCCCTTCTGTCCCATTCTATAAGCTGATTGATATGAGGAAGCATCTCCATCTTTCTCATCAACCCACACAAAATATTTTTTGTGCTTGTCCAGATCTATGAAATACTCCTTGCCCTCTTTAGAAGTACTTGTGCCCAAACCGGGAACCCTGTATGGTCCAAGCAACAAGTGATACCTAATCAGCAAGTGAACAAAACCATAACTTGAAAACATATAAAGAGAAAACAAACTAGCATTACTTTGTTGCACTATATGGTCCAGCCGGTTATCGATCCACTCAATGATTCTCTCCAAGCTTCATACTCAGGAATTGTGTAGAAAGATAACACATTTCCATTTTTGTGAGTTGCCTACATCAACATGTGCCGACATTAGACATGGAGATACATAACATCTGGAGGCTTAGAAAACAAATATAAAAAGTCTCGAAACACAACCAAATATACAGGGGGAACATTTACAGAAACTAAACAAAGCTATACAAAGATCATGTACCGGTCTCACACATTATCATCGATGGCCATATCTTAAAGATTTAATGTCATCATATATTTTATCTTCCTCAGACCAAGGATTTTTTTCTATTTACTATCTCTTTATTCTCCATTTGTTGGTGAGTGGTAGCTTCCCAAAAATAGATATTCCCGCCACCGATAGGATAAAGATAACTAAAATAACAAAAATTAAATTGGAAAGTGATGTCGAAACATGTCACAATACTACCAAATTCAAGATTCACATTTCCCGATTCAAGGCACAAACACTTACAACATGATCGCAAGAGCCTCGCCGAGTCACCCTCCGTTAATATTAAAGTACATTGATCGTAATTCTTCCCCGCTTGATTTGCATCATCAGTTTGGGAACATCAATTAATTTCCCTTCTTGGTTCCATCAGCTTTCTTAAGATCTTTTTTTTTGTTTAAACTTTTCCACTGCACTCATCAGGTAAAACAAAGTTACAAAGCTCATCTTAGACACTAGCATTGCAAAAATTACATGTACTCAGAAATGCTACATATTAGACACCACGCCTGGATATATGGACATGGGCTAAAAATGCGAAACAATAATAAAAATATGAATTAAAACGAGTTATACTTACAATCAACATGGAAACCAAACGCTGATTCGAGAAAATTCTTTTCTTCCACGAGTGTTGCCTTGGTTGTAAATAATTGGTAAATTTTTGAACTAAGGCCCGTGAAATGATGGATGTCATTTGCTTCGATACTCGAATTGAAAAATTCGCAATCGCTCGTAGTCACATAAAAATGCCGCCTCTCAATCAGTAGGATGACAGAAAGTAATTCAAAATATCCGGATCTGTTTTGAAATGGGGCATATTAACGATATGGATGTGAGGGCATAAGGGACATCGATTGAATTGGATTCTCTTGATTTTTGTTACTGAACTTGCAGTTGGGAAGCATTGAGACCTGCAAAAATTCAAGAGCCGGAAGATGAAAACGAGAAAATGACCGGTTGAAGGGTATTTATAGGCTAAATCGGGCGTCAATGGCTTCAATCAATGGATGCACTGACGCGCACGCCAATAGATGCGACGCGCGCCAATAGATGCCATGCAATGATGCGCAATGATGCGCGTCAATAGATGCCAATGACGCGCGTCAATAGATGCCAGTGACGCGCGTCAATAGATGCCAGTGACGCGCGTCAATAGATGCCATGACGCGCGCCACGCGCGCAATAGATGCCAAAGACGCGCGCGCGTCCAATAATGACGCCACCATGACGCGCGTCGCCATATGAGTAACTAGATGAATGTCTTTATACGCATAATGAGACTACTAAATAATTGATTTCTTATCCAAAATTTAATGGAATTCAAGTTTTCACCTCTTTTCGCACTAGAGGAAATTCCCTTCATGTTTGCAATGCAGCCAATTGAGATGAAGACTTCAAATTTATCCCCAGACCAAAGAAACAAACAGTGATTGGTGTGTACTTGATGATGATAGGGTCTTGTTTGATAAGTTCATAAAGAAACTTGTTTGAGATGAGGTACCAGTAAGGCACTCTTGACAAAATTTACACAATGTTACCTTTTTAAGATGATCCAACCTTGCACTCTTGACAAAATTTACACAATGTTACCTTTTTAAGATGATCCAACCTTGCACAGAGAACTTTATGTTGAGCTGTAAATTTTTTTCAATATTTTAGACACTTGATTTTATAGATTGCACTTCAAGAAGATCATGATTAATCAATTCAAGGCATAGAAATGGTGGAGCTTCAAGAAAATTGTCTTCAAACATACACTTGAACATTGTATCTTCAGCAAAGGAAAACAAAACAAGGTGGTAGCAGGAATTTTATACTTTGATACTCATCAAGCACGGTCAACCAAGTATTTCATCACTCAACAATGATAATTAGAAGAAAGTAAAAACAACTTTCCGTTACACAACAATTTTGATCACTTTACCCTTATTGTATCTTTCAAACCTTCTCAGAACTAATACGATATGTAAACAACCTTATTGAGCTATGATCATATGCACCACCTTAAAATTTGAAAAAAAGAGATTTTTTAATTCAACCACTCCAAGAATCAGCCCCAAGAGAGAATCTCAATATGTGAATCCTATACAACATATTTTACTATGATCATGTTTAAAATTCAATATTTTCTTATACACTCAAAATTATTCCAACTTATAGCCTCCCATTTAAATCCACAATTATTCTTCACCCTTATCAAATATAAAAATGATCCAGCTTCTTCAACCTATGAACTTGATCTATACAGATTTCGAATCTTCATGATAAAAACCTTATATGTTTTACATTAAACTTCAAAGTTCTATATCGAGCTTGACCTATCTTTTAATCACATGGTTATTCCAACTTTGGTTAATCTAGCCTCCATAGCCTCCATAATCTACTCTACACAAAACAATATCCATGATAAAAACCATATCTTTAAACCATGGTCTTGATTATTTCCAAGCTCTAATTCTTATGGCCTGAATTTAACTATTTCATAATTGGCTATCTAGCCTCTACATCAATGATTGTTTCAAAAGAAAAACGTTATTTTCTCATGACAAATGGTCTTGACTATTTTGGATGTCAAACAAGCTCACTAATGAGAGATTATGCACTAATATAGAGGTGAATCTCTTTAAAATAGAATTTTCCGACACCATAAGTCTATTAAGGAGAAATCCTAAATAGTAAAGATCTGCTTTCAAATCTTAGTTGCTATTTTTTCCCCAAAGACAATTTTCAAGATAATTAAAGTCCCACAAGATATTTAGGCACTAAATTTTACATTATACACATTAAATTGATCATCGTCTTTCATCATCATCTATCATTGATTATCAATTGTCATCATTCATCATCTACGTCCACATACAATTCATGACAATGCAAGTAAACAAGAAACATACATATAATTCATGATAATCACCATCTAATCACCATATAATTAAATTCAAATACCATAGTACATACTCAATAGTAGAAGTTTTCAAATTCAATATTTAAAGTTTCCTCAATAATAAAAGTTTCTAATTTTCAAAACCCTCTTTTTCTTTAGACAATTCTACTCCTCTCTCTTCCCCAACGGCTTCTTCCATTATGGCTGTACCTCTTTCCCCAACACCAGAAATAACCCCTGAACTTATAAGATCTTCAAGCAGCTACTGCCCGCCATTTTTTAAAATTCTTTCTTCTTGATTTGTTGCATCTCCATGCGACAACAAATTTGGATCAGCAGCTGCTTTGGCTTTGAACAATATGTCAGGGTCGAGACCATGCTCTTTAATTATCCGCTTTAGTGTATTGTTTTGTTTGTTAACCAAAACAATATTTTGCTTCAAATTTTTGTCATGATAAGTCGTTTTTTGTCAAGTTTCCAAGTGAACTTGCAAAACCTTCGCCTGACTCTTCAAATTTTCATATTTCAACTGCACAAAAAGAGTAATGTCAATTCAAAATATTAATGTAAATTCAAATTTTCAAATTAACAAAAATGATTGTTTGAATGTAATAGTACTTACAACCGCTCTATCTCTTTCGGCATTTGCGATTGATACCAAATCCTTGTCCTCGACCATTTGTTAAAATATGCCCGGCCTCGCACTAATATTTTCCAATTTGTTTAGTGCCTTATCTAAAATGCCGTCTTTATAGTTGTTCTTAAACGTGACAAATTCCACATTTTACTTGGGTAAGTAAGGAATCCATCTTCGCAGTCGATTCTCGATCGCAGCAGATATAAACTATCCTGCTGCCAATAATTTTCATAACGACTAATAATCTCATTGATAAGAACTTTAGCCCTTCTCTCCCATTCTATCAGCTGTTGGATATGAGGAATAATAAACTCACTGACATGGGATTGACAATCATTACCTATTAAGTTCTCCAAAGGAAAAGGTGGGAACTCTTCACTATCTGAATCTGATGCGCATTTATCTCTGGAGAAGAATGGGGCTTTCACAAAGATCAACTGCTATTGTTTCTGCCTTTGGGTGGGCTGATCCTGTTTTTGAAAAAATAAATCAAGATTTAGATAAATAAATTTAAATCGAATGTAATTCAAAATTGTAAAGCATATTAAAATTGAAATTTGAAGTATACCTTCTGGCCTTGAATCATCTCGCGGTATCGAAAAAACCAAATTGGGTCATTGCTATCAATGCCCAAATAATCTTCATCTAAATTTATATTGTTCAAAAGATATGCCCACAGACCGGGCAAGCCACCAAGTGAGAGAGTTGGAATTCAAACGAGGTGTCAAGGTTTAGTGTCCCACTAGGGGCCGAGCAAAAGGCATGCGTTTACCAATGTTCTTTTTCACCGTTCCTCTCGTCGCATTTTAAAAATTAATGGTTGAGTGGGTGTCGGTGCCATGGTTTGATCATGACTGACATGTGCTGAAAAGTACAAGAAAAAATGAAAATATTAAAACAATTCATAAAGTGAAAACTACGAAATTAAACGTACTATAGAAAAGTTGTACCTTGTTGTCGAGGGGTTGTTTTTTCTGTGCCACGGGTGGCCTTGGAGGAGTTGAACTCAAAGGGTCATGTCGTAGATATGAATGCATGCGACTGTATGGAGTGAGTTGGGGAAGAAGGTTCCAAATTCCCTGCAATTCATCAATATTAAATGTTGTCAATTCATTTGGTTAAAATTTAAATTGAAAAATAAATATGCAACTTTGGAATTTGTAAATAATATATGAGAATGTATTACTTCTCTGGCGTTTAACGAGTTCAAACGCTTGAGGGTTTGGAGAGTGAGCTTCCATTTCAGATTGGGATTCCCCCGAAGCCTCCGCGTGTTGTTGGCCTCTTCCTCTCGATTTTTTTTTTTTTGGGAAGGGCTTCAAGATATCTTCTCTGCAAAACATTAAAATTTAAGATTTAATAACTGTGCAATGTAATGATGAAAATTGTAATACAATTACAAACTAAATAGTTTATACCGTTGTTCATCAAATGGAATTGAGAATTTCTTCAAAGCCTCATCGAGCAAGTAGAATTTCTTTATGTTTTAAATTTAAAAGTGCCTCATAGAGAGTTTAGGAGATAGTTTGTTGAATAAATGAAAGGTTTATCTCGAGAGTTTTGAATTTGTTATGTCAGCTCTTATTTTTTTGATAGATATGTGCACCAATCGAATTTATGTTTTGAGATAGTGGCACAAATATATGCAATGGCCCAATTTGGTATATCCGTTTGGCGACCCTGCAAAACAATTCTGGCTTGAAAAAATGAAATAAGTGCAGCAAGAAAGTGGTGTGCAATTGATTGTGTATCTACACCACGCCTGGATTTATTGACATGGGCTGCAAATGCCAAACAAAGAAAAATTACTTTAAATCTATAACAACAAATTGTATCAGAATAAAAATAGATTAAAAAATATGAATTAAAAGGAATTATACTTACAATCAACATGGAAACCGTACGTTGATTCGAGAAATTTCTTGTCTTCTTCCACTAGTGTTGCCTTGTCAGAATAATTGGTAAATTTCTCGATAGAAGGCCAATAAACCGATGTATGTCATTTGCTTCAATAGTGAATCGGAACATTTGGCCATCGCTCGTAGTCACATAAAATATACCGTCCTCTGAATTGTAGCATGACAGAAGGTAATTCAAAATATCCGGATCTGTTTCGAAATGGGGCATATTAACGAGCCCTGTAAATTCACACTCTTCCATTATAGCTTGATATTCTGAAGACATCTTTAAAGCCGTATGGATGTGAGGGCATAAGGGATTCCTGTAGTTGATCTTGGAAATCGATTGAGTTGGATTCTCTTGATTTTCTTGCTGAACTTGCAATTGGGAAGCATGTGAAGTCGACATTATAGCTGTTATTGCGTCTTTGTCAAAGATTTAGACCTGCAAAAATTCAAGAACGGGAAAACGAAAATGAGAAAATGAGCGGCACAAGGGTATTTATAACCTAAATAGGGCATCACTGGCCCCTATTTGATGCACGCCAACAAAGTTACATTGACGCGACGCGCGTCATTTGATTACAATGTCGCACATCAATACAAGATAGTGTCGCGCATCAATAGAAGATAGTGTCGCGCCATAAAGATAGTGTCGCCGCGCCAATAGAGATAGTGTCGCACGTGTCAATAATGTCAGCGTCAAGATAATGTCGCGTGGCAATAGAATATAGTGTCGCGTGTCAATAGAAGATAGTGTCGCGCGTCAATAGAAGATAGTGTCGCGCGTCAATAAAGATAGTGTCGCATGCGCGGTAGAAGCAAATGTGTCGCTTGCGTCAATAGAGCAAGTGACACGCGTCGCCGAGGAGCAAATGACACGCGCGCATGGGGCTAGTGACGTGCGTTCGGATTAGAAGTGTGTCATTTCGAGCTAGTGTCGCGCCAGTGTCGCGCGTCATTACTATCTAGTGTCGCTCCAGTGTCGCGCGTCATTACGAAACAAGTGTCGCGCCAGTGACGTGCGTCATTACGAACTAGTGTTGTCGGACGTCACTGATGGAGCCTTGAAAAACCAGGTGAAAATTTTGCTTTTAGTCTTGTCGCACCTTTCATTGCGGTTACGAAATTTGCAAGTATTTTCCACCTTCAATTTTATGACGGTGTCTTACGAACTAGTGTTCATTTTGTGACGCCATCGATGGAGCCTTGAAAACCAGTGAAAATTTTTTTTTTGGGATCATCAAATGAGTTGACACCTTTCAATGTTGGAGAGTGTTGAATCGTGGTTAAAATCGGAGGATGAATTTTCCACCTTCAATTTAATGTATGTAGATGGGTAGAAGATGGCACGTGAAGGGTGTCACAACCCTAGAATAGAAGGCTAGTCAGTTTGCAACCACATTGCAAGGGCACGCACATAGTTGGTATAGGAAGTATGAACCTCATCAGATAGTAGTGGATTATACTACCTTAAAGAATGCATTCTTGGTAGAGTTCCACATTCTTGAGTTTGAGCAGAAGAGCATCAATGCTTTGAAGGAGATTCAACAAGGAATGACAGAGAGTGTGTAGGAGTATGATGCATGCTTTAAAGCTCTCTTGTCTAAATTATCATATCATATTCACCCTTCACAGTATGCTCAAGTGGTTTTTGGAGGATTGATAACCCCTTTTAGAAGGGCCTTATCTCATAAAAATTTTACAGACTGCGCAGGCATTGGAAGATACCCTATTTGCTAAGGCTATTGGTAGTGTTAATACTAGCGTTAACTTTGTTCTTGAGGCTCAGATTGCTACTATGGCCAACCAGTTGGAAAAATTATATGAAAACTTGGCCCATGAGACTCGTAGTGGTTTGTGGTGCATAGATTATGAAATAGAGGGGCACGTTAAGGATAATTTCCCTCAGAGGACAGTACGTGTTGTGGCGGTAGAATGTGAAATTTGTCATGGGGACCATGATGCAAGTAGATGTCGCTTACTGCAGCACAATCAGGAAAAATGTATCTTGTTATTACAATATTTGCACTTATATAACCCATGATACTAAGGATTATAGGCTCATTGATCAAATCCATGAGGCCATTGATCATGGGGTGCGCCAAACCAGCATTTCTAGCAGTTCTAAGGCTGATGATTGCCGTTATGAGGAGCACATAGATGGAGGTGCGTATGGAAGAGGTTTTCGAGGAGGATTTTGTGGTCATGGTAACTACGAAGGAGGAAGGAGTGAGTTCCCATGTGGAACATTTTTCAACTATTGATCTACAAAACATTACAAATGGGAATGCCCAGACCTGTTGTAGTGCTCATGGTGCAAAAAGAAGCATAAGTATGAGGAGTGCCTAGAATTGTTTGAGCATATGAATTAGTAGCACTGGAAGGACAAGGGTGCTGCAATGGTTAGTATCAAGAAGGAAGACATACAATGGATGCCTTGGGTAACACAGGATGCAGGTTTGGAGCCTGTCTTAGTAACAACAAGGGTAGAAGCCGTGCACGTAAGAGAGGTACCAAGACAAAAGAACCTAGTTTCAAGGGAGGAGGTCATTCATGGAAAGTATCCAAACCCTATGCATCGAAGGAGATATATCAGACACCATAAATGTCATTCAAAGATTACAAGGGAAAATCTAGTGTTTAAAGGAGCAATCCAGGAGGAAGGAACAAGGAAGGAGAGTTGAGGCACAAAAGGATGACTGAATGAGGTTAGGGAGGTGTGTAAAATGCTAAGGTAGGAGAATATCATTCCCTTGCTAGGATCATGGTTGAGATAGAAGGTACCACGTGCCAAAGGAGAGCGTGAGAGAAAGGTATTGCACGTGAACCTTCCTCATAGCCTTCGATTATGACAAGGAGATTACATTGAATGCAGTTGTAGATGGATGGCTCCTCAGTAATAGCCTCATCGACACAGGTGTGAAGGTTAATGTTCTAACTTTGGATGCATGGCATCAAATGGGAAGACCTACATTACAACCATATTCGAATATACTTTATATGGAAAAAAAGACTAAAGTAATGCCCATCGGTGTCTTAAAGGATACAGTTATTACTATCCAGGAGCCAAGTTTACTAGGGACTTTGAAGTCTTGGCGCTCACCGAGGTGGACATTTTCCTAGCACTACTTGGGCACCCTTGGTGTTACAAGAAAAATGCAGACCTTCAGTTCAACAAAGGGTACATTAACTTTGAAAACAAGGAGGAATGGGTCATTATACCCCTCGATGATGGGAAGTCGACACCATATATTGAACCATTGGGGAAGAAGTTCTGGATAGGATATATGTGCACTCAATCAGAGACCCTGAGATGATACACCCTACTAACGGGGTTATCCAGTTTGAAGATGCTCAGTCAGTGAGTGATACCACTAGCTTGGCATGTGACAATTGGGCACATGGGACTTATGAATTGATGGGATGGCAATTGAGAGGGTCAGTGACCAAGGTAACAAAGGCGTGCATGGTTTGGTGCCTTGGAGGAAAAGAACTGCCCAAGTATTTAGGAGGAGCCTTCCTTGAGATCTTTCTACAGGAGGTGGAAGCTCAATGGAAGGATGAGAAGGAATGAAGGGGGATGTTAAGTTATGTCTTTCTCAACACAATAGTGGTGGTGGGCTACACATCAGGAGAGCCTTTTAGAGTGGTGCAAGGTAAGAATTGCTCTCTTTGTTAGATTTTCTAGGAGCAATGTACCCACCATCATCAAGGAGTACCATGGGAAGGAGCCCACCTCTTTCCATATCTAGGAGTGTGAATGGGTTTGGAGAGAAGGCACGGAAGCTTTGCCACCATCCCTCTAGGTGCACAAGTTGTATTCTACACTGTAGGGTTGCACGCACACATGGTATATTCATTCGAGACACACCAACAGAAAAAGGAATTTGCAAGAGCTCGTGGCTGACCTTATTCAAACCTTTGACTATCAAAGTACCAAACCATTGGTTGATGAGGCCTTGTAGGGTATCAAGTGCCTTACCATGGGGAATAGTGCTAGGATGGAAGATAGGTTATTGGAATTACTAGGTGAACCAAGGTTGGGGCGTGCTTTGAAGAAGAAGTAGAGGAAACAGAAGAGCTACAGCTTGAGCATGCATGTTTGGAAAAAGAAAAAGGAAAGTTGGTATATGTGATTGATGGAGAGGAATCAGAAAACTTAGATGTTAGCCATTCTGTAGGGATGCACGAGGTAGTAGACAATGTAGATACTCACGCGTGTGCCTACCATGAGCCCTTAAAAACAAAGAAAGTTAACATCAGTTCAGGAGAAGAACCTAAGGAAGCTATTATAGGAGATTACTGGTCGGAGAAGGAAGTATCTAAGATCATTGATCTGCTACGTGAATTTGAGGATTTATTCCCATGCAGGTACCATGAGCTCAAAGGCGTTCACCATTCCTTGGGGGAGATGAAGATAAAACTAAAGGACGGTGCGCCCCGGTTAGGAAAAGACCCTACCGGATGAATCCCAATTTGTGCATGAAGGTTAAGGAGGAGATAGACAAAATGATAGCTTCTGGGATCATTGAGGTAGTGGAAGAATCGAGTGGATAAGTCTCGATGGTAATCAACATCAAGAAGGATGGGTGGATTAGGATCTATGTGGATTATAGGGAATTGAACACAGTTTGTGTCATTGATCCCTTTTCGACCCCCTTCACTAAAGAAATTTTGGGAGTCACTGGGCGTGAAATCTATTCCTTTACTGGATGGATTTTCAGGGTACCACCAAGTCTAAATTGCAAAGGAGGACCAGAGAAGACAACTTTCACCACCGAGTGGGGAAGTTTTACATATACGGTCATGCCCTTTGGGTTGAAGAATGCACCTATCTTTTCACGCATAGTGGTGCAAGCATTCCAGGACTTCATCCATAAGTTTCTTCAGGTCTATTTGGATGATTGGGCAATGTATGGTCTGGTTAAAGACCATTGTGACAATTTAAGGTTAATGTTTGAGAGGTGTAGGTAGTTAAGGATATCCCTCAACATCAAGAAATGTGTGTTTGCTACACCCTTTGGGACTTTATTGGGGCATATCATATGTAAGGAGGGCTTGCTGGTAGATCTCGCTAAGGTTGCAGTTATTGTGGGGTTAGGGGAACCTACTAGCCAGAGCGTAGTATGCGGATTCCTTGGGCATACGAGCTATTACAGGAAATTTATTAAGGGATATGCCAAGATCGCCATGCCTTTAGAGGAGCTGCTTAGACATAAAAGTGCCTTCCATTGGGGAGAGGCGCAACAGAGGGTGTTTGATACATTAAAAGATAGGCTTATCACCGCACCTATATTACGTTTTCCCTCTTGGGACAAGCCCTTTCATGTCCATGTAGACACCTTAGGGACCGCCATTGGAGTAGTGCTTACATAGCCAGGTGAGGGGATTGTTGATCATCCTCTATGTTTTGCAAGCAGGAAGTTGACACCAACAGAGCATAATTATACCACAACTAAGCACGAGGCATTGTCAATGATCTATGTGATTTTCAAGTTTAGACAATATCTATCTGGCAACACCCTTTGTGTTTTACACTCGACCACATGACATTAAAATATTTGGTGAACAAGCCCATCCTACAAGGGCGCATATGTCGGTGGGTGTTGTTGTTTCAAGAATTTGAATTCACCATTGTAGTGAAGCCTAGAAAAAAAGCAATTGTGGGCCTGATCATCTATCAAGAATTGATTCAGGGAGGACACACAGAGTATTGAGGAAACAATGCCGACACAACTATTTAGATTGCAGCACATGCCCTCGGATTTGGAAGAGATTGCAATATTTTTAAAGGAAGGTGTGGCACCGGAAGGAATGAAGACTTTAGAGAAAAAGTAGTTGGCCATACGCGCTACACCCTACATGTTAATCAGTGGATACTTATACAAGTTGGGACGTGATGAATTTTTGTGCAGGTGTGTATTAGAGCATGAGCGCACCGTCCATCATGGAGGAGGCACACATAGGAAGTGCGGGTGGGCATTATGTAGGTGATGCCACCATGCGTAAGATATTAATGGTAGGTTTGTGGTGGGAAACCCTGTACAAGGATTATAGAGACTATTGTAAAGCATGTGACCATTGTTAGCACCTTGGCAAACCAGGAAGGAGAGATGAAATGCCTTTATGCCCTATCCCTAAATACGGAGGCCTTTGAAAAGTGGGAAATAGACTTTGTAGGACCTATTGCACCAGCAATGTGTAGGACTGGTCATGTTATGTCATCACTTGCATGGATTACCTAACAAGGTGGGCAAAGGCATCTCCAACTAAAGATTATACAACAGCAACAACGGTAAGGTTTTTATGGGAGAACATTATCATGAGGTATGGATGCCCATTGAGTTTGACTAGTGATAGGGGTACGCATTTCTTGAATGAGATCATGAGGATCCTATTATCAAAGTTCATGGTAGCTCATCACAAGACTACACCCTATCACCCACAAGCAAATGGAACCATGGAAGCATTCAACAAAATACTGAGTCATACCCTGACCAAAATTTGTGATGTCAGAAGACAAGATTGGGATGAAAAGTATCGACAATATTGTGGGCTTACAGGACAACGTATAAAAGGATGAAACAAAGCCACACCTTTTCAATTGGTGTTTGGCATGGAATTGTTTTTTTCGGTTGAATTTATGTTGCCTTCTCTATGAATAGTGTGCACAGGAGGGTTAGCAATGAACAAGCACTGGAAGAAAGAATTGATGAGTTAATGAAGCTGGATGAAATATGATCACTCGCCAGGTGGAGCCAAACAATAGAAAAAGCAAAGCAAAAGGCTTGGCATGATCGCCACATTAGAAATAAGAAGTTTGAGGTTGGGTAGTTGGTGTTACTATATGATTCTAAGTTTCTACGCCATCTTGGGAAATTGAAAGTCCATTGGTTGGGTCCTTACACAATCTCATACATCCTTGATTCAGTGCATGCCAGTTACAAGCACTGGATGGGACAAAGTTTCTTGGACACTTCAATGGGAGTAGGCTAAAGCCCTACTATAAATAAGTCTTCTTGGTGTTTGTAAATAAGGTAATTTTTCCAGTTAGTTTAGAAGTTTCCTTTATGCATTTCCCTTTCTTGTGTTTCCCTTTCGCGTTGTTGTTTTGTTTTACGCCTTGGGCACCGGTAACCTTATTACTATTTTGGAGAATTTGTGAGTGCGCAGAGGACCATGCATCATTTTAAGTGTGGGGTGGAGAAATGTGAAGGAGCACATGATTAGAGTGCCAAGGAAGTTGTGTTGAAAAGCCCTTGAAAGAGGTGTATGAAGAGAAAATATGGAAGAAGAATGGTTGGTGCCAGGATAAAGCTACTTATAGATCCCACATACTAAGGAGGAGAAAGCACATTTAAGCAACACGAGGTAGGCGAGAGCAAGAATTAGGACAGAAGAAGTGCCTTTGGCATGGGTTACGCGCATGCAAGAGTCTCCTGTCATGTTGGATTGGTTACATGCGCCAGAAGGTTGGAGGAGTTTTCACGTAGGTTGGGCATGTGAGTGAAAGCACTGAAGATGGGATTTGTTTGAAAAATCTACATTAAATGAAAAAAGTATGGTGGTAGGTGAAGTAGCATTTAATGTTCAAAAAGAGAAAAACTATAAGTAAAGGGTTGAGGCACTTTCATTTTCACTTTGCGAAATAGAGAAAGAAGCGAGTTTTATAAACTAGGGTTTCTAGATTCGATCGAGCAAAGAAAGATCTGTGAGATTGAAGCGTGAGCAACCAATTTGAGTTTGCAAACTAGAAGGAAGGGGTTATACGGGCGTGAAAAAAGTTGTGAGGTATTGTCTTATGGAAATTTTATCCCAATTAGGGCTAAAAAAACTAGGGCACGGGTCCAAGAGATTTTATATCACAGATTTGAGATTAGAGATTGGAAGAAGTAGTAGGAAAAAGTAACAAGGAGGGAGTGGAGTGATAAAAAGACCTCGACAATGGCACCCAAGAAAGGAAAGGGCAAGGGAAAGGCCAAACAACAAGAACCCGACATGAACACAAATGAAGAATGGTATGCGGAGATGCAATACCTAGATGGGGTGATGATGGGTAAGGAGTGGGAATCCCACCTAAGAAATGTGCCTGTAAGTGATTATAACCACCAAAAACATGATCAAGAAGGAAATGGCACTGGAGTTAGTGTGCCCCATGAGTAAACAAACACTAGAGGGCTTGCCAATCTACGATGATGACGTAAAGGTCAAAATGGAGAAGGCAGGGTGTTGCAAACTCTATGAGTTGCCTTATTTTGGGAAACCAGAGTGCCTGTATCAATGGATAATGTCACGGGTACACAAAGATTACTTCCACTTGTAGGACACAAGATGCGTACTTACTCCCTAGCTTATCTCTCAGTTCACAGGCCTTATATGTGAAGGAAACAGCTTGGAGGATGACCTGAGTGACAAGGAGGCAATTCAGGAGACCATAAATGAATATGCCTACAAAAAGGGGTCGAGGTACTACGACATTTCAGACATCAAGGACCCCATGATGAAAATGGCCACGCATCTGGTAACAAAGCTGAATGGCTAGGAGAGATGGACCCAAGTCAATAAGCCTTGGTTACATGTTTGCAGAAAAATTACAAAAGGCACCATATACAACTTGTCTCTTACATTGCGGAGGAGATTTTCAGTTGTGCGAAGGAGGGGGATAGAATCCTCTTCGGAAATGTCCTCCTGACCATCATATTTTCAGAGATTGGAGTGCCTGACACACCAGACAAGTTTGTATGGGAGTACCCCACCGAGGATCCTTCACCCGCGAAAGAGATTTGAGAAGTATGCCTGTGACACAATGACAACACCCCACAAGGTGTAGCTAGAGAAATGGTATACGTGCCTAAGGAATGCATTCAAGGCAGAGTGGAGAATCCTTGAACAACTCCCAACAACCACTGAAGGGGAAGCTGAATTCGCTGTATATCAACATTTCTACCTGGGCAGGTTCAGGCTGATAGATGAATCATGGAGCCCTTGGTGTAAACTTCCCTTCACGTTCACTACTCAATACTTCCAAGTGGGAGTAAATAGATTTAAGGAATCAAAGAAGTTAAAACTAGAACTAGGTAGTCTGGACCGAGAGCATAGAGAGATGCGGAAAATATTGAACTACCCCGGCAAGCAAGCGCATATGTGGAAAGGTACGTGTCACACGAGGTCCAGATGACAAGGCCGATGACACTACCCATTATAGGAGGATCCGTGCATGCGCATGTACCTCCGTATAAGGCCAAAGTTTGAAAAGGGTACATACCTAGAGAATGAAGTCTCCATACCTGAGGATCCCATGGGTAGGAAGAAGCCCACGCCAAGAAGAGGGGAAGAGAAGATGAAGAAGCACCAAGTGTGTAGACTGCTCAGATAGTGAGCATGCCAACAACAAGCACCAAGCCTAGTACTTACACACGAGAAAGAAGTCCCCGGTGAAGGAGAAGACACTAGAAGTAGAGGAACCTAGGCAACCACTCACCAAAGAAAAGTCTCCTGAGGAAGAGGAAGAGGCCAAATCCCTGTCAAGGAGCCTCCTCTTAGGAAAAAGAAGAGGGTGGAAGAGGAAGTTGACTCGAGGAGATCGAAAGCTTGGAGAAGTATATGGGTAAAAGAGAAGGCGAGAGTGAAGAAGATGACAACAAGGAAGATGAGCCTGAGAAGGACTAGAGCCACATGTGTTCAGCGTGTATGACTCAAGAGAAGGGAGTGAAGATGAGAAGTAGGAGTTCGTATTCATGGCATAAGGGCACCCAGATGAAGAAGAATGCACCCGACATGGAAAGGAATGAAGAGGTTGGCATGGAAAAGCAAGAAGCTATAAGCTTCACAAAGGAGTAGATCACTGAGGTGGTAGAGAGAGAAGCAAAGAGAATGCTCGAGGCCTTGGTAGACCAAGAGTTGGAGCACATGACATAGTGCTAGAGGAAGGAGAGGAAAACATTGATAAGGAGCATGGCAACATGGGAGGAGGTCCTACTCTAACAGTGAGTTTTCCCAAAGGTGCACGCTCGGGAAGGAGGGCCCTTGATACAAAACAAAGACAAGTGATGGGCTACATTAATGACTCGAGAAAGGTACTACACACGTGGTTCTAGAGCATGGTACCCATAGAAAGGATTTTAGCCATGGGGTCATTTGAGAAGGAGGTTGCATACCCCGAATGAAAGAAGATGCTCTCTTGGGCATTTGAGTCCCACATTGATGAGCCAGACTTTGAAGTCTTCCAAGGAGCGATCATCACATAGTACCAGAGTCTAAGGGAGCCAATCCCTTGGTAAATGCCCAGGAACTCTCAGATGAGTAATTTTGTAACGCACTCAACAAGGTCACGGTCGAGATAGAGGCTAGGCTCTTCATGCATAATGACAAAATAAGAGTATTGGAGGAGAAACTAGGGAAGAAAGAAGAGGAGCTGGCAGAGAAGGCCAAGAGTTTGAAGTAGGAATAACTAGATCAGCGCACAGCTAAGGCATGAGTTAAAGGAAGAAAAGACAAAGGTGCAGGAAGTGTACAAGAAGATGGAATCTATCAAGAGCACCATCCTTTTAAAGCACCTAGACTTAGCGCCACCACAAAAGTATTCATCCCTTCTGGAATGTTTAGAAGATCTAACGCGCATCCTCACTATGGAGAGATGACCTTTGGCCTTGGAGTCTACAGAAGAAGTGGCCACACACTTAAAGGAGGAGGATAGGTTGAAGGTGGTAGCACTTGTTATGGAGTATAGCTAGGTGCTCGTAGAAGTTAAAGTCACTACCCAATCTACTGAGGCCGCATATGATACCTATGCAGATAGGATAAGGTAGAAAGCTCCTTGGTCACCACACTCAAAGTAGAGCTAAAGGAGTTCCAAGAGAAGAACAAAGGAAATAGGGTAGAGAGGGACAAGGTTCTTGCCAAAGTGGAAAGAAAATCTGAGGTGATTGAAGCATTAAGGAGTTCAATCAAGGCCCGACTAAAAGAACTATATCCTCAGATTACCAGAGGATGGACACACTCAAGACCTCTGAAAGGAGATGGAGAAGATCATTGACACCTTGGGCGCCTAGGGAATTGGCTTGAGTTTTGACGAGGTGAGCATCTTGATCGGTGACCTCTGTCAAAAGGCACAGAGCGAGGTCGACATTTGGAACAAGCTGGAGGTAGACTTACGAAAGGATTTTCCCAGCTTGTTGAGTTGATGCCCCCCCATTCTTCATTCTTCCCCTATTCTTTCATTCCTTTATTCTTTTACAAAATGTAAGATTACACCTTGAGGTAGCCTACATATTGGTTAAGTAGAGTGTTTCCGTAGATGGAGAACAAGCATAGTGTGGGGTGATGTTGGACCCCTAAAATATTGACCAAGTATGAAGGTGTGTAGGCGCGCAAGGTCCCAGTTATGGAATGGCACACAAGGAAAAATCATGCAAGAGAAGGAATTAAGGAAGCACATAGCACGCACGACGCGTGAAAGGATCAGGACTTAGTCATTTTGGACGTCTGGAGAAGAACACGTGAAAATCATGACCCAGTTGTGTGTGGATAAGATGCCAACCTGACAACAAGTTGGCCTAGGAAGGAGCATGCTTGCGATGGAATCTTCTAGAAGAACATCATGGAATGAAGTGGAGAGCTCAGGCCTAGAGAAGCATGCTCACATGGAGGACCACATTCAGACACTTGGCACCGGATCTAAGGGCACTAGAGGGTGAGTTGGCAGTCCAGAAAGCTATAAATACAAGCGCCTACAAAGACAAACATAGAGATATGGGGATATACATACAAATATCCATATAGACACCTAGAGAGAGTAGGGCTCTACGAAAATGTTACGAGGACTCACGAGTGAATAGTTGTATTTAGGATAAAATGCACTAGGCCTAGGGGTTGTAAATTTTCTTTTGGGTAGCTTAGTTACATTAAGTCCAGTGTAATGCATGACTGCGGTCTACTTCTCTCACCCTCTATAATGGTTCCATGGATGTAATAAGGTTACCTGTTATAATATATACATGAATATCAATGGTTCTAGATGCATATTTCTCTCTTATGAGCTCTCTTTCCTTTCATGCTAAGTATGGATGCTTGTATGTTTCTTTCTGTCACAATACATGTTGTGGATTTTTCTAAGCACTCGATTTGAAATGAATGCAAGGATCTAGAGGCCGTTCGAGCCCTATGGTTCTTATATGTCTTAACTTCCCTTTTGAAATCTCTTACACTAATCATAGATGATGTATCCCACTAAACTCACATAAAAGAGAGACTCGATACCCGCACATGCCTTGGGTGAGCACTCAGCTTTCATTGGGTGACAGATCGGCGTGCATCAGATTCCTTTCTTTTATGATAGGAGTAAAAATGACTACACATTGGAAATCTCTCAAGATGATCTTCTTCAGACCGACATTTAGGAGTGTTGACAGTGTTGCTTTTGAAAGATGGAATGCATTAACATAATTTAAAAATCTGAGTTGCTTCTTAAAATATAATGTACATGATCATCTATGTATAACAACAAATGGGAAAGAGATTCCACTTCATACATTTCAAAAAAGAGTTGATGTGGATGGCTCAGAAATGGAAGAAGTAAGAGTGACACAAAATTTATTTGACATAGTATTATCCGAAACTAGGAATAAATTGAAAAATATTTCTGAATCGTTATCTAAAGAGATCCGAGAAATATTAAAAATGATAAAATACTTGAAGCAATGGGAGTTGTAAATCCGTAGTTTTGGAATTTAGCTGGTGGCATACCTCATACATCCATCAATCCTTTATTTGTCAAAAACATGATTGATCTAACTGACCATTTCTCTAAGACTGAAGAGATAAACAAAGTTTCTGTAGAAGGTATTTTACAAATAAATATACTTAGTTCCCAGTCATTTCATTATGCTAAAACTATGATACAACAAGTTAAGCTTCTAGAAAACCCACATGTATATGGTGTCATTAGTATTTTGTGAGAATATTTGAGTGAGTATATTAAGCTATATGAACTTTGTCAAACAATGATTCTAGGTTATTTGGAAGATGAGAGATATAAAAGAGGAGTTGGTAATATTCTGCTTGATCATGGGGATCAAGACACATCCACAGATCATGCTACAATTGATTTTCAAGACACGAATGAAAGTGTTGCTCCAAGACTATTCGAATTCACATAGATTTCATTTCTTCTATACATTGTTGAGACTATTTACAATAATTTTATGTATTGATGTATTTCATATTCATTAATGTTAATCAACTGGTCCTAATGAACTATGTAATTTACTTGTATCACATTTGTTTTTGACTAAAATTAAGACTGATGTATTTGGATCCATCTATGTGATTATTGATTAATTTTATACATCGACATGATACATAAATAATGAAAACTTTCAATAAATGCAATATTACATTTGTTTTTACTTGGTCCATTGGAATGTAATTTACTTGTATCACATTTTTTATATTTGGTTTTCTAACTGAAATAAGGAAATATTTATTTGGATCGACCTATCTATTAATTGATTAATTTTTTACATCTGCATGAAATCAGAAACATAAATATTTTAAACAAACAAAAACATGAAAATTTGAGCACCATTTACGTAAACATAGAAACATAAACACCATTCATATTAAGTAGAAATCCATTAATAATAAATATAGTTCCAATTCCAAAGTACTCTTGTAATCATTCTCTCATGTGGCGGATTACTTTATGAAGACAAGTATCATTTCATAAAGCATTGTTGGCCAATACAATTCCAAAAAGGGGGTTGTAAATAACATTTCAAAGCTTCCAGACAAGTTCTGTCATATAAGGACACATTACAAGGGCATCCTCTTTTTCTGCCTATGATTTTGAATCATAGTTTTCCTTATGTCTACCACACGGAATAAAATGCAAAAATTGACCGGCCACTATCTTTTAATTCCTATACCAAATTCAGAATTTTGACAACACACCTGTCACATGGTGAACTTAACTAATTTATTGAATTTTTTATGTTCCAAGGGAAGCTTGATATTTTTCTTGTGCAAGAGGCAGAGGAATGTGCTCAGTCTGTATAGAGCTATGTGCTAGAACTCTTGATGCCTACAAATATCACGCTACGGTATTGATATTTTGAAGAATATTTTTCTCCTCCCTTGAAACATCTCCTGCTAACAAAAGTGATGCATTAGAATATATATTTCCTTCAAGAAGATTTTGGATCCATCTTATGATCCCTGATTATCATTCTCAATGTATTATTTTGTATATTTAATACTATGAGTTTTTCCTTCAACTATACAAATGAATTCCAGATTTTATGGGCATTCTTCAAATGTGCTTCAAATACAACTGCTTCTTTCTTTAAATTTTCATATTTTTCCTACAAAACAAAAATATAGAAGTATTGGTCTATTAGATAAGTTGGAAAAATATATTGTAGCTATAGATCTTGAACCAGATTTAATAAGAAAAATACACCGGAAATAAAATAATAGAGTTTTGATATTGAAAACTTTCTGTGACGATTTTATTCACATAGATAGAGATATTTATACAAAGTTGATCTCCTACAAACTAGGAGTCAATCTAATCTTCAATCCCACATCTCTCTCCTAGAATCACTCACACTTATCTCTCACACACCTCCTAAACTATCTCAACCCTCACCTATTACTAAGGTGAGATAAAGTCACGTACAACTAATACTTCTTAATATGAGAGAGTATTATTACACACATAATAATAATGTTCACAATATTAAAACTCTAATATCCAAATAACCCAAACTACTAACACTTCATGTTCACACTATAAACATAGAATTCCTAACAACGATCATAATATTAGGATTTTTCCTATAAAAGATGACTTACCACAACTTTTTCTTTTTATGCATTTTCTATTAAAACATTTTTCTTGTCTTTATCCCATTTTTTATAGTAAGCCTGTGCTTCAACATTCAAATTCTCCAACCTATTTAACATTATGTCTATAATATCATCATCATAATCATTATTATATGAAATTGTGCCTGACTGAGTTTCATTTAGAAAAATGTCAAGACTTGTTGGTTGGCTATCTATGATAGTGAACAATGAATTCCTTTGAGCGTGATTATGGTATCGGGTATTTATTTATTTTAATAAAAATGTATCCCTCCTCTCCCAGTGGGCACCAAATCCACATCGGACATTACAACTTCTTAAATTATGGCCCCATAGTATATGATATTAGATTTTCAAATGCAAAATGTGACTTCTCATCATATATTTGTGGATCTTTACTTGGAGGAGGAGGAGAGTCCTTTACTTCACGCACATTATACTGCAATTGTGGTGGAGGAGGCGAGTATATTGAATCATATCATGGGTGTAAAAATAGTTACCCTTGTCTGCATCACCACTATCGAAGCCCAAATACTCCTCATCAAGATCAATGTTGTTCAAAAGTTGGGTGCCCATTACACTTAAGACACCACCTAGTGAGAGTCCAGAAATTTTGTGGTTACAGGATGAAGTGTTCCTACCGATTCTACATGAAACCTTATATTCTTGCTTAAAGATCTTCTATTTGTTTGGGTATGCGTGTTGGCAATATTGGTGGCCTCCTTGTAAGTGGAATGTGTTGAGAAGCTCTATTACCTGCAAGAAGAAAACAACAAATTATTAGAAAATTATCATTATACGCTTGGGCCTTGTAAATGCTAAAAATTGTAACTAAACAAAACATGCTAAATATTATACATTACAATTTACCTTGCATGCTTGGAGACATAATCGTGACATTTTGATCTTGACACTCGAATGAGTTTGATCTTCATCATCAAACTCAATACTTTATGAATACAATAAATGTAGAAATATTAAAATACTATACTACTTACATAATATATACTAGTAGTTTGAATTGGTTAATTATATAAAAAGTAAACTTTATACATGTAGTCAAATGTGATGGTAGGCGTGATGCACATACCGACCCCCTAGGTTGTTTTTGATGAGGAAATCGTATTGGTGTTGATTGATTGCTGCTGAATCTGCAGAGACCTTTGGAGGGGCTTTACCTCGGGAAATAGCCTCCTTATGAGATATTGCAGCCATAATTCTTCTCTGTAAAAGAAAATATTACAATTATTATTGTAATAAAAATATTGAATGCAAAATCATTATAACATGAAAACTTTAAAAGTAACTGTTACCTGTTGTTCTTCAAGAGAGAGACCATTCATTTTATCATTAATTGTAGTTGGAATTTATGTGTGTTGTAATTGGAAGAAATCTTCTTGATAGAAAGAAATTATATAATTGTAAGAAGAGAATACAATCTTGGATTTATCAGACATATTGGCACTATAGGCATGGGAGACATATGTTTTTATTTGGTTGGACAAATATGTGCACTAATAGAATTGTTACCTTGCTAGTGTCCGAATTATATATTGAACTGCCCAAAATAGAATGTCTAGATCTACCTTATAACACAATCTGGACTAAAAAGTGATGCAATTGCAAGAAAGAATTTTGTTTATAATACCTTGTATAAGAAGGCCTCTTGTTGAATGATTAAGAGGAGCTACAATAATAGACAAGAAATGTTAGATGCTTGGGTGGTCGAGTAATATTAAGAAAAATAGTTGAAAATAATAAACTTACCATCAACCTGCACATTGTAATGAGACTCCATTTTTTTTTCTTCATCTGTAAGGACAACCTTTGTAGTCACGGGTGACTAGTTTTGGAATGGTAAGCCAGTTAAATGATGTACGTCTACGGGATCAATTGTGAAAGAAATTTGACGATCCATGAGGAGAATGGAAAAATATCCCTCTTTACTGGTAAGAGGTGAGAAGGTAATCAAGGATAAAAGTATTAGTTTTGAATTGGGGCATGTTGACAAGCCCCGTAAATTGTGATTTTTGCAGCCATTTGTGTGGTGTGTCTTTTAGTTTCATTAGAGCTATAATCTATGGGCACATGAGGTTTTTGTATTGGAATTTTGGCGTAGGAGCAGATGTGGTGCTTGCCATTGTTGAAATTTATAGGAGAGGGAGGAAAGAAACTTGAAAGGTGCACGTAATTTTGGGAGAACTTTGAAGATTGGAGAGCTCAGAGCACCAAAATGTTTGTGGAAAAGTGAAGAATTGAATGTCGTAGGGATATATATAGGGCTGAGAAGGGTTCAAGGGACACATGGCGACAAATAATTGGATTGACATAGAGACTGTCCAACCCATGTTGGATGTACATGCAATAAAGGTTAGATGACCATCCAACCCAAGTTGGGCAGCTCACCTACCCTACACGTCCAACCTACCCATCCGGCCTACCCCTGCCTCTACCCTACTCGACCAACCCACTCCGTCCAATATCACCGACCAACCTTCCTATCCCACATACCCATCCAACCTACCCATCCATCCTAACCATCCAACCTACCCGCATCCAACCTACACGTCCAACACCTGCCTAACCTACCCGTCCAACATACCCACCCAACCTATCCATCCAACCTACCCATCCAACTTACCCATCCAACCTACCTGTCTAACCTATCTGTCCAACCTACCCATCCAACCTACCCATGCATAATGTATCCAAACAACCTTCTCATCCAACCTTTCATCCATCCAATGTTTTATACATCATGGGTTGGAGGGATGACCAAAAACCATCTAATTATGCCACCTTCAATACTTTGCTAAACTACCTTGATGATAAATAAATTGATTCACCTTAGCCATAGAATAATTTTTCAGAGATTATCCATTGTTTCAAAAGTTTGTTTCTAAGATTTTCCACCCATTCTATAATAATTTTTCGAGAGGGGGGGTCTTAAAATGAACCCCGATAGGAGACTAGGTCCAAAACATTTTGGTGGTGGATAAGGTGGGAGACAATGGATATGGAACTGACATTGGAGGATGTACATGGGATTTTAGGGTTACCGATTGGAGGCACCCACATGTATTGTGATCTAACACTTCATCTTTGTAGAGCATAGAGAATTGGCCACATAGGCTACATTGAGCAATTAATATGACGAGTGCATGTTGCGCATTTAACTCAACATAGTGTAGGAATCATGTATTATGTATATATAAAATGTAGTGATGGGGATTGTGGTGGCACATATAGTGTGCCAAAAGGTAGATGGATCCATCCCGCTATTCTTGGTTGTAGTGTGTAGAGATGTGGTTGATTATGGAGTATTGTTTAGTTAGGGAACCATCATATGTGTGCAACTAGTACATGTTTTTTATAAAGTGTGACACGAGAGGCTAGAGGGTCATGTGACCCATTATTTTATTAACAAGTATGAATTTATGAGAGGTTCCCCATGTACAGGATGATATGGACACCATAGATAGTAGAATTATATTCCGTAAAAGTACTTCGGTGGGCACAAGGGCTGATAATGAGAGAAATTTAGGTATACCGACCACTAGTATAGGTGGGTCTAGGTGATGTGATATGACAACCCTATGTAGGGAATGTAGATCAGTGGCCTAGTTAGCCCAAGGAATATTTCTTGGATTTTATGATAGAGGTGATGGGCCATTATGTTTATTGGGTGGAGACCCATGTAGTGAATAGGGTCCAAGATAGTTTGGGCACTTAATGCCGGTGGTGGTACTACCATTGCCACCCTACCAACATCATCATGCCATTGAGGCCGTAGGAGTAGAGGTCTGAGTGCCACCACTTAGACTCCGTAGGATACAAGTAGTAGACACATCTAGTCGATACATTAGAGGTACATTAGGGATGCTTAGGGACCACTGCAGTCATAACAATCGGTTTCTTAGAGGAGGGATATGATGGATGATTCAAAGATACGGGTCACATGCTGGATAAGGTCCTAGTACTATAGGATGGGGAGATGGATATTCAACACCACATATTAGAGAGAAAAATATGTGATAGAAAAGTAGAGGAATTTTGACTCCGTTTGATGTTTAGATGACCATGCATTTGAGAAAGGGGCCCGGACCGCAATGGAAAGGAGATATGATTTTGGTGTCTTGAGATAGATAGGTGGGCACAATATGTAGGATCTAGACCTCATCACCATGATGAGGAAGAAAAGGTGTTGTGTGGCTAAGGAGACAAAAAGACTATTTTGGAGAGACCAGGCAATCGGGTATGAGTGATAACATGTTAGTTAGATGATTTTTATAAACGTATGTGATATTGTTAGTAATGTGTGTTGGTTTTTGGTTTTATAGAGTAGATGGTATATGAGTGGCACTTGTTGATTGAGAGTGAAAACCATGATATCATGTACTTCATGTTATATGTTTAGGATCTTTGCGGTGATGGTGGATCTAGAAACACAATCGATCGGGGATTCCGAGAGATCGTTTTGACTAGTGGGTGAGGTATCCAGGACATTATAGAGATATCAAGATGTGCAAGTGTAGGAAGCTACTGAAAACATAGATGTGATGTTGTAGATTTTATTATAGGCATAAGAAGCCCTGGTATAGGAGCAGGTGACATGCCTAGTAGATACCAAGAGAGGTGCAACACGCATTAGGTTATTAGAGACCCACTGATGAGAGCACAAGGAGAGGCCTACAAATCCCAATCTAGGACAACATCCCTAGCTTGGATAATGTGGGTAGATATCATGACCCCATTAGAATAAATCATTTAGAGACCCCCATAGGGGGTGAGTGTACTTGAGTAATATTGTAGATAGGATTGAGCCATATTGTATGATTTTTGTCGATGCATAAAATTGATTCAATAAATATATGATGGTTCTTGATGATATTTGGAAATTTAGTGATGTGTATGTGATGATTTATTTATCATTTTCTTGATTTCCACATGTATGTATGTGATAATACCATGGTACTTAGGAATAATGATAATGTGATAGATAGGTAGATGAGAAGGGAATTGATAAGATAGCCTAACTCACGTGATGTGAAAAATCCAAGAGGTAGAAAAAGGCCAAGACATCCAATGGTAGGATGTTTGGGTGCGAATGGCAAGGAATCCAAGCAGATCGAACAACCCAAGAAAGGATGTAATGATATTTTTGTGATATTATGATAAACCTAAGGGGAATGAGAGCCCAAATGAAGGCAAGGGATTAGGAAAATGAAAAAAAAAGATGCAATCAAGGTATTTGTAGGTAACTATCCATGAGAGGAAAAATATCACAACATATTGGTGATGGTATCTTTAACTTGATTCAAAATGTGGCTTCTAGCATGGGTCATGAGGTCCTTGATGGCATGTTGTGTAATAATGACATGCCAATGAACTTCATTCCACATAGAAAATAAGGTATCATCTATCCATTCCTCGAGACAAGTGAGAATGTCACATGAATAACATTCATAGTGGGACGAGGATCGTAACAAGGTGGAGGTCCATAGGTAGGTTATTTTCTAGATGGTCTAGGGGATGGTCATCGGTTTTGAGAGGAATAGAATCCATGATTTTGATTGTGAGAGGAGGTTTCAAGAATGGGATGCTTGCTACATAGAACCTGACAGTCGGCTTCGGTGTGCATGTAATTTCAATGATGAGAGAAGAAGAAAGGGGATCCGGTAGAGTGATATGTAGCCTTTTTGGTTATTTTAGTTTAACGTTAGCTTGAAGATTATTCATGTGAAATTTTTAGGATGTACAATTATAAACTTCATGCCTCTGAGCCTCATGCCATGTGTAATACAAATCAGTCATAGAAGACTGAGGAGACATAAGGGAAAGAGGAAAGGGGAGAGGTCTCGTAGGATATAAAGGGACAATGAGAGTATCGATGAGGGAACTATTATGATGGGAGATTATGGTACCAATGGAGAAATGTTTCACCCAGTCATCAAGGCACGATAAATAGGATCATCACCCATGAGATCATCAATGTCATAGTCAAAGTTGATAACTGATATTTTATCAAGGATAAAGGTCAACTAAGTTGATGTTGGTATGTGAGCATGTGACCGGTGGAGAAATATGAGGCTTAGGCACTAGTTGGGAAGACGTGTCGATTGTATTCACAAGTTATTATTGTACTAAGATGATGTTCACGTCATGAGTAATTTTGATGCGTAGGGTTTCTTGGTAGCGCAAGACTTCCCGATCACGAATATGGGCATAGCCAACAAGATGGGGGTATTCTAAGCATAACCATCATTGTAATATGATATGGAAGAATCAATTTCACAGGAGTCAACTATGGTTTCAAGTTGGACTACATGCTCCCAGTGGTGTGGTGTTTGTGAGATAACTATAGAAATCAAAGGCTCCATCCTGCAGGGTGCAAAGAAGGAGGAAGATGAGATATGATGAGTTCAGGAAGGTCAAAAGTATTGATTCTAAGTGTGACTTCATCGAGCTTGTCATCATCCCATTCCAAGAGATTGGGAGGTGTGTGCTTGACTAACTCAGGATGACTAACATTTCCACAAAGAGTATCTATAGGGTAGTTAAAGTGTTGATATTCCCGAAAGGGGATTGGTGATAGTTCATCAAGCATGGGGAGCTTGTATGTCCCTTTTTTCTGAAGTGTATCATAATTCCAAGGGTTATTGTCCCCTTGAATCTTATAAATGGATCCCTAGTGAGAGAACTTCACACATTTACATGTGGATGAAGCAATGCCACTTATAGGATGAGTCTAAGGCTGCCCTATGAGAATGTTATAAGATAAGGGAAAATTGAATACCATAAATTTGACATGGAAAATCCTAGGGGGAATAGTGATGGGTAACCAAATACACCCCATTAGAGGCATCTGTTGGTGATCATATCCTTGGCAAGTAGTTCATGTGGATTTTAGGTTATCGATAGAATAATCGAGATCCTTGATGAAGTCTAATGAGGCCACACATGTGCTTGCTCCTTCATCAATGAGAGAACATTTAACCAAAGTGTGGCTGATATGAACTAAAATGAAAAGTGGTGGATCGTCTACAAAAATAAAGAGATCATCGGAAATCATAGAAGCCATAGGTAAATGAATGTATGAATGAGCATATGTAGTGAGTGTACACACCAAAATTGGGTCATACTTCTATTAAAACTTTGTTAATTAAATTAACCATATCCTACCCATTCATATCCCCTAGTGCACATGTTAATTGAATTAATTATCTTAATTAAATTAATTAATATCCTCACTTAACCACCTCACCCTAGCCAACTCACCTAGCCACCTCACTCAAATGACCCACTCAAACCTCATTAATGACCTAAGACCAAGTATAAGATTATCCTAACCAACTAGGACTTAGTCTAAACCTATAATTAAATCCTATAAAAACCTAAAAATAATCCTACTTATCTTTTGGGACCCATCACTCAAGACTTACAAGACGGTTGGAGATCACACCAAAAATAGCAATAATCTAGATATTTTTGGCCAACCTAGATATTCCCACCTTGACCGCCACCGGTTATATCTCAACCAATGCTAGTCCCTAACCATTGTTGATTAGTTTAAATAGATTTCTAAAAGCCTTTGCCTAGGTTGGTCATTCGATTTAGGATCTCATACAAATAGAGACTTGGAGCACTTGAATTTATGAAGCACTCAAGCAAAAGAAAACACATGGGAGCACTACCAACAACCATTTGGCATTCATCATCTTCTCCATGATCACAGATTCACACAAAGAAGCACAAAGGTTCAAATTTCCATGACATGAATACAATGACTCTTCTCTCTGGATCTCTTCCCTCACCATCTTCATCACCTACGTTCTCTAAATCTACTATTTAGTAAGTACCTAACACCTCTTCATTTACCTCCATTTTATTTTAGTAAGATTTATTATTCATCTCAGTAGTTTATCTTTCTCCACACCCATATACTTCCTTCCTCCCACCAACCTATCACTTTACCATACCTGGCCCTTTTACCCATTTTCACCCTCTCTTAATCATCTCTGAGTCCTCAAGAACCATTTTACGACCTCACCCTCACCATTTCCAACCTCTGTGTAATCACAGGAAGTCTGAAAACCAATTTTAAGAACTTTCTGCTAAGTTCCCCTCGACGCCGGCTTCTTGTGGCAGATGTTGATCATTCTTCCTAACCGGAATCGGTCATCTAGCTGACATCGGTTACTATGTCCTGCAATATAACTATGGGGCTAAAGAGCTAATACCCACTTCCCAACATCCTAGAACCATTTCTAATCTTTACTAGACCTTACCCAAAGCTTGTACATACCAGACTTCAAAGTCAACACCAACCAATCACTTGACTCATTTTGACCTCAATCACCGTTTACCTAATCTTTCTTGTTATTTTGTGCAAGATACCTAATTTTTTTCAATTTCAATAGGATCTTTACTTCATGTATGATTTAACTAGCATTAATACTATTATATAAAAATTGGATTGATAGCCTATTTAGGAAGCATCACGCTTCCCAGATCTAGCTCCCGCTAGGCAATCCACTCATTGTTTTGTTTAACTCTATCTGGTGGTATTGTTTTACATTTACAGGTAGTTCCTCCTAGCCAAAAGGGAGCTCTCACAATCAACTTGGATTAGGAAATCAGAACGTGCACATGACCTTCAACCAACATTACAAACATGTATTCCTCCTTGGCCTACTACCCTTATCTATTTCATTAATTTTCTAAGAATTCGGTGAAACATTTTGGCATGCCCGATGGGACCCATTCAGGTTTCTTGCATTTATTCATTCTTAGGGAACCATTGTATGTTTGTTTCTTTTTCAAAAGGAAGTTAACATTAAATTATCTCCCTAGAAATATTCTCTTTCTTCTATTTGTCTCAGTGACATTTGTATTTTGGAACTAAAATGAATCCTTCTTTTCCTTTTCTTGCATTTGCATTAGTGAAAGTCATATCCTTTCCTATTCACTCTTTGTTTACATTGAATATCACATTTCGATTTGGGTTTTAAAATAATTGCATTTCATACTTCTATGTTTGCATTTTTAGCTCACATTAAAACTAAGGGAAACCTATATGTTGGAAGTCATGCCTAGCTGATGGTTGACATAATTGAATCATAGAGAACATTCTCTTCTCTCTTTTCCAAATTGCACAAAAATAAACTCACACATCTTCTTAAACAACACCTTACCTGGAAGAATCTGTCAACGATCACACGATCAGAGGATTGATAGTGGGCACCCAACTGGTTTCTTTGTCTAGTCATTAACTCAGAGAAAGGACCGCCCCACCAAAACATAACCTGAAACCATCCTTAGATCTTGCCTCTTCATAGGATACCCTCTTTCCAACCAAAAATATGTTCTGTTCACAAGTCAGTCTAAAATAACATAAGCTAAAACATAAAATTCACTCATATGATTTCATGTTTTTCTTAGCTTTTTATTGAGTTGTGTTTTGAGTTGTGAGGTCACATTCTTCATTTTCTTTTTCTTCCTTATTCCACCTTTTTCTACGGGTGTGTTAAGGTCCATTACTATCATACTCAAGTTTTTGGGTTGATATTTTATCTGATCTAAGTCACAAAAATCAAATTCTTCCATCTTTTCAAATTTCACAATGACCGACATCGGTCCAACAACCACCATCGGTTTTCATCTCAACGTCATTGATTTATCAAATTGTTGTCGATTTCTAGATTTTTGGTCATTTCACCAAAAACAACATTCACCACATTTTTGTTCTTTTTGAAGTCTTTAGACACATCATCATACCTCTGGACCTTTAAAATCACTATAAAATCTAGTTTTTATTTCATTTTCATCAATTATTACCTCATTTGCAAAACTTTTGTTTTCCCATAGTAACTAGTATCGGTCACCTTGACCATCATCGGTTACCATCTCACCGTCATTGGTTAACATAACCGCCGTCGGTTCTTGTGTTTTAATTCCTAATTAAAAAATGACTAGTTTCACCTCCTGAAACCTATTTTTCTTCATTTCTTCTATTTTTCTATGTCATTTACAAAGAACAAATTACCAATCCTATGCCAACTCACATGGTTTTGAATTATAGTCAAGACAATGCCCTTGTATTCCACGCAAGCCTTCACCGCTCTTTCCTAGCCCATCGCCACCTTCCATCATGTCACCTATGGATCCTACTCACCCATTATCATCAATACTGGTGACGAGGAGTTTACAAGACTCCTTGACCACAACCCCACTGCCTTACAACATTATCTTTCCCATTCCTCTACTCACATTCATCCGGACAATATGTATATGGCATTCCTATGTCCATTCCTCCTACCCTCACCCCCACTTCTGTGTCAGCTACCACTAGCTCAACGTTACCTTCTTCCACCTTACCACTCATAGTATCCCAAATTGACCCCACGCCATCAATACCTATGACACCTATAACATCGGTCACACTTTTTATGTTAGTTATACCCATGGTGTCAACCATTCCTTCATCAACCACCTTGAGCATAACCCCATCTACACCCGCCACCTCATATATACCTATTGCATCACAACCACCCATGGTGTCAAAAACCCATACCCCATTCCAAAACATCATCCTCTCCATCCCATAGTCTTTACCTCCAATCACTACAGGATTGCTACATCTACCCCACCTCCTTACACATATCACCAACAACCCCCAATCTCATCTATCGCCTATTCGGGATATTTTATGCCTACATATATTCCCTCCATGCATTTCTCATACTTTTACCACCATATATTGGAATTCCATCCACATCATACATTCATCATCAACCTCTTTATACTGTAGGGGGTGATCAATCATCACAACCCACGAACAACCTTATTACAATGATGATGGAAAAGATACAAACATTGGAAGCATCGGTTTACGCTCTCATGACTCCTCAACCTACGATGAAATATGCAAAGAGCCCATCCATCTGTATATTCCCATTTTCCCATACCCTATACATTGGGAAATGCCCAAATTTAACTGGTTCAATAATAAAGAAAACCCAAAGCAACACTTGTGATCTTTCAAAATGGGTGTTATCTAATCGCCACTTCACGACGATGCTTTACTCCTATGAACATTCCCATGTCTTTAATGGGACTCGCATTAGATTGGTATAGTGGTTTGCCTTGACATTCCATTTACTCATTTAATCAAGTGGCTCAAGCCTTCTTGGACCATTTTTCAATCAATATCATCAGAAGGTCACTATGATGATTTGTACTTAACTCAAAAATATGAAGATGAGTCTATCGGAAATTTTGTTGCTCATCGGCGAGACTCATCAACAAGCTAACATTTCAGGTTGCCTCAAATTGAGCTTATAGAGTTGTTCACTAAAGCTTGTGCTAGGTACATCTCACCAACTATATAAGTAAAAACCTTTTGTACCTTGAATGAAACATTTACCATGGCATGAAAATTGAAAATTCATGCCATTCAAGAGAAGAAAATTCAATTGCATAAAACAAATGTCGCATTTAAATCAAATGAAGCTTCTTCCTCTTCAAAACCCATAATAATTATTCAAAATCCAAAGGATCTACCAATGCGGTAGTTTTAAAGGCTGGCCTATCTCACCCCTATAAACAATCAAAACCTACCTCCAACCTTTTTCCCATTAAAAATTTTCAATTCAGATGGGAGAAACGAAAATATAATCTAATCGATGAGCCTTATTCTTGACTATTATAAAAACTTCTTAAGGTCAGAGCCATTGCTCTTCCACCCATAAAACCACATATTGGTTTTGACCCCACTGTCCTATGCTTGCATGGTACAAGGAACATGACTATTATAACTATCATCACATAAAAGGCCATAGCGATGGTAATTGTATAACCTTCAAGAACATTGTTTAGGAAATATTAGATAATGGAGATCTTGTCCTAGACAACTTGAATGCACCCGTACATCAAAATTTTAATATGTTCAAGAATTCATTCGCTAACTATACCTGTCATAAAACCAAACCAGTAAACCTTCAACTAATCATATTAATTTCCACGAGGTCCATGCTATGTTTGACACCATACTATTCCTTCCACAATTTCCTCCTATCCCCTCTATCGAGGAGATTCTAGCATGAGCTCCTCTACCCACGGAGGAGCCTACTTCCTCTACTCCTTCACCCATAGAGGAGTCCCCTTCATCTCCCCCTTCACCCATGGAGGAGTCCAAAACTTCTGCCAATTTCATTTCACCACTTACCTCACAACCTAATGAACAACCTATGGTATTAACTCTCTTACCCACGAGAGAGTCATCCTTGCTTTGCTCTCTCCAAAAAAGGAAACTACCTCATCCCAAATGTTATCTACCCTAACCATAGGGGATCCTTTAGATGCACCTTTGCCTATTAGGACAATTACCCATTAGCATTATAGGATCCCGTTGATCTACTCTCATATATCTTACCCACAGTGTGAATCCAACCAGCTATGTGTCTCACATACATATTTTACAGGGATTGCTACTAAGCCAACATCATATTCTCTTACAACAATGTTGTTTTCATGCTTGGCCAACCACTTGGATTATGTTGATAATTCCATGCTTTGGGGATACCTTCAGCCACCCTTTTCAACCCTAATGCAAGTGTCACCTACGGATATTACCATGATTTATCCAAAGGTATTTCAATCAACCTAATCAAGCATAACCATGCTTGTTGAAACAACCTCTTCTTCATCACCCTCACCTACATCCAAACCTTTACCAATAACTAAACCTATTCCTATGCCTAAGAACCTACCTACACCTACACCTCCCCCACATCTAGACCCATTACCACATTGGGTTTCATGCTAAAATTAAGCCTAGTTCATCCACCCATCAAATTGGATTTAGCCACATCTTCCCAAAATTGCACAAAAACCATTCCTCCACCTAAAAGGAAGACCTAAAATTCTAGGCTGCATACACTAGTTTCACCCACTACGAATTTGTCACCTTTTCCCCTTCCATCTATCCTAGGGCCTCACCCATCGACCTTGGCCAAAAAAACTACCTATCCAAGGTAGATCAAAAGGGCATCATCCCACCTCTTCATCACAATCATTTATTACACCCAACCTACCAGCACAACATACACCTTCACCATTACCCACATCTTTCTTACCACCTATACCCCCACCAATTATAGTAACAACATCAATACCTATGATATTTCCTTCTCTTCAACCCATACCTTCTACCTTGCCTCCTCTGCAACCTTCACCATACCTCCTTTATTACCTTGGCTAACTCATCCTTTTCCACTATCCGCTTTCCCTCTACATCATGTACACCTCCTTCACCTTTACCTAGGAAGGTGCAACCTAAATTGAAAAATCCACTACCCTCCAAAGAGGTAGTTAAGCCTACAACACCTTCTATCACTAGTTCATCTACTACGCCTTTACCCAAGAAGGTATAGTCCAAGCCTAAAATAGTACCACCTACCAAACAGTGGTCAAACCTATCCCATCTATAATTCCACCTCCTGTAGTACATCGCACATCGTAATCACCTATACTTTAATCTAGACCCACATTCACCTCACATTGTGATCCATTAGTAGGGTCTTACGCTAACATTCTAGTTAACCTTTTAGATACCTTTGTCATCGCATTGCCTCCCCTTAGACCTTATGAACCACTTAACACCAAACCAAAAGGGTTTGATGATACTGAAATTTGCACCTACCATCGTGTGCCAGGACATGATGTAGAAAATTCTAAGGATTTAAAACCGTTCTTTGCTAACTTTGTCCTCCTGAACAAAAAATTGATGATGATGATCTTCTAGATGAGGACCCAGTTCCACCTCCACCTATCACTACACATCCTCACCCACTACCTATTCAGTGACCTGCATCACCACCTCCATAACCCTTTTATCCACCTCCAAAATTTGAGATCAATATGGTCCGTATAAGAGAGCTAGCCAAAACCCCACAAAAATTCCAGTGCGCCCTACTCATTTCATAAGGTTCTTACACTGCACTAGGTTTTTGTCCATCATATCGTTATATTTTTCTTTACAAACTTTTCCATCCATCTCTCTTCCTTAGATTAACATGATCTAAGTTTCCACTTGCACCCGAAAGACAAAGGAAAGGAGAAAGAAAATAACCCATATGCCAATCCACATTGCCCAAAATACCATCTAAACCCACACTTTGAATTCACCATTCAGGACCCAAATATCCTATTTATGATGGGGTTTCCAATCATACGATGATAAAAAATTGCACCAATCCCCTCTAAAAATGTCTTTGTCTAACCTCATCCAAACTTCTAAATCACATTGATAGGCCCTTATGGAGGTTCTACAATCCATCAAGGTTTTACCCAATGAACCAACAATGTGTGGCCTCCATTATCACCCCTCACCATGTGGATTCTCTCACCAATTCATCCCATTCCTCTACACCCGCCACTACTCACTAAGTAGCCACCCTCTATTTATCTCGACGATGATATTATACCTATCCAATTAGATGATCATGATCCCGCCCTTTTCATCTATGTTTATATTGATAATATATGCATTCAACATGTTATGATTGATGGAGGTACCAACATCAACATCATATCCTCCGACATGTACAATCGGATGCACATCCCTTCAAATTACATACATAATAACCCAATTATGCTGCGTTCATTTAATGACACCATCACTTTCACTCTCGACACCATCATCCTCCACGTTCATGTGGGCCCACGTACCATTCCGAAACTATTCTATGTCTTAGAGGGGGAGTTCTAGTACAACCTTTTGCTTGGTTGACCTTGGATCCATGTCATGGGTTGTGTGCCTTAAAACTTACATCGAGTGTGTAAAATTTGAAAATGAATGGCATAACTATACCATCCCCCTTGACCCTTTGCCATTCAAAACTTGTAACATGTTGTACCAACCTAATGATGTCCTTGTACCAGTTAAGGCATCTACCATTGTCGCCACTTCTCCTTCACCCACATCCCCGTTCACCGATGCTACTTCTACCTTTTTCACACCTACCTCCTCTATTCCCACTACTTTCTTCCATAGCCTCTACAACCAAATGATTCACTAACCCATCTACTTCTCAACCAACCAATACTTCTTCTTCCCAATCTCTTAGTGATTCATCTTTTCCTGCTACCCATATACCAACTATCGATCCTTTAGAAGTTGTTTTTAAATGTATCACTGGGGGAGTACCATTTTCTATACAACACCGACACATTCCTTACTCCTCAAGAGTATGGTAACCTTCGCCAACATCATTGCTATGATCACTATGTAGGTGAGGTTTTCCCTTATGGTCCTCCCCACCTTCATACAAACTTAACCTATGGGGGACTTGATACTTCTACCTACTTGCCCGAGCCACCTTCCCAAACGTGACCATTTTCTTCTAACCTTCAATCCCTCACCAACTGCTACTTCTCCCACACTTTCCTCCATCATTGTGCATGGAAGGGATTTGGCTTTGGCTTCTACAAATAGGGCTACCATACTATCATCCTGTGTACCACACGTAAACACAATGACCACAGTGGTATTGGATTTACCAAACCATCTTCCAAGAAATCCCACGTTGAAATCATTGAGGATGAAAAACCTTCTTCACCCCATTTACCAACTTCACCACCTTCACCCACAGAGTCTATGGATCTAGAATCCATTCCTCCTAACTTTTTATTTGTAAACACCATTTCCTTAGGACCTTTGACTTATCAACATGATGGCGAGGTTCCCTCTTCTCTTCCATTCTTGTATCTTGACATGATTAATGATGATACACCTTCTATTAATGTCATTCAATGTCAGGATGATGAGTCTATTCTCACCTATCTTGGTGTGGAGGATTCTTATATTCATCGATTGTTACCTTCTGAGATGAAAACCATGTTAAATGAATCAACCATTGAAATTAATATTAACATTCAAGAAAACCCACACATTTTAAAGATAGGCCAATATTTAGATGTTGTTGAACAAGAAGCTCGTACCTCATTCCTCCGAGATCATAGCAATGCTTTTTCTTGGTCCTATGCTGAAATGACCAGTATAGACCCAAATATTGTGGTCCACAATATTGTAACTATTCATGAAGCCAAACCCATAAAATAGAAGCTGCGAAAAATGCATCCTCATATTTCCCTTCTTGTTAAAGAAGAAATTCAACGACTTCTCTCAGTTTCCTACATTCTACCCATTGATTATCCCCAATGGATCTCTAACATCATTCTGTCATAAAAGTGATAGGAGGACTCAACATATACATGGATTTCTAAGACCTTAACTTATCCTACCCTAAAGATGACTTTTCTATACCTAGTATAAACCAACTAGTTGATCTCACATCTAGCCATGAGATGTTATCACTCATGGATGGTTTCTCGGAGTTATAACTATAGACACCTATAGTTTGGCCAATGCACTATTACGACTAATATTGCACTAGTTGTTCTTCTCCCTACAAACCAATGATACACTTCCGGTTTGACCTATCTAACTTTCTTCTTATGACATCCCTTTTGTCATTTTTCCTCTTGTAAACCATTTAAACAAGCTATAATAGCTTCGTTCTAACTACATTAGCTTCTTACTTTCTTCCAATTCACTTCTACCACCTTCCTGGCCTATCAATCCATTCCATTGGATTGATCTGACCCTTCAAAACTCTCTCCAAACCCTAATCACCTCCTAAACATGTTTAATTAAGCTTAAACATGGTTTGTCACTCCCTAAACCTAGTCAAAGTAAGCTTTGACTTGCTAAAAGTGTTTTTTGGAATTTAGTGTTTGTCCCACATCCACTCAAGTTTCCCATTTTCCCAAATGGAAAACTATATATATGGCTAGACCCCTCTCTCATTTTCAAGAATTCTCCCTTCTTCCTAAGCATAGATTATAGAATTTTGCATCCAGGTTCTAGATTTCATTTCTAGTTTAGAGATTGAGCTATTTACATCATTTTTGTATTGATAATCCAATTTATAGGGTAAAAGGAGAAACCATTGGTTTAAAAACCTATAATGGGGAGATATATTTCTCTTAATCACTAAAACTGATTGCTTAGGGCTTACTAGGTTCATTCTTTTAAGGTTTCAAAGAATATAGATAGTTTTAATTAGCTTAAATTTGAATGTTTACTTCATAATGTACATTAGTTAGAAAATCTTGCTCATTTCTTATCGGATGGTCCACTGATTTGTTGTTTGAAGCCTTTGGGGATTCTTTAGGAATTCTTACCCCAAAATTCATGGCTTTCATAACTTTTCTTTGAACACAATAACCAAATATTACTCACCCCAGGAAGATCAACACAAAACTACCTTCATCATCCCTTAGCAGGACCTTATGCTATCGAGTCATGCCCTTTGGCCTTAAATAATGTTGGTGCTACATACCAACAGAGCATGAATTATATTTTCATGACATCATGCATAACATATTGGAAGATTACGTAGAAAAACTTCTTACTAAATCGAAACATCGAGTCGAACACCTTACAGTCCTTAAGGTCATCTTTGACTATCTCATCAAGTATTATGTTCACCTTTAACCTAAGAAGTGTGTCTTTGTTGTTCTCTCAGGAAAACTCCTTGGTTTTATCATTTCTTTGTGTGGTATAGAATTCAATCCCTATAAATTAAAGGCTATTCTCAAAATTCCTCCACCTACTAACTTTCGCCAACTATGTATTTTTCAAGGCAAGTTGTAATCTATTCATCATTTTATTTTGCAGCTATCTTTCTTTGCACCCATTTCATCATCTCCTCAAAAGGATGTCTCTTTAAAATTGGATGATGAATGCCACAAATCCTTTGAGGCCTTAAAACATTACCTCCTCCAACCACATGTACTCATTCCTCCTAAGGATGACCAACAATTTACCTATATATTTATTCTACGGATCATTCCTTGGGTCATGCTTGCTTATCACAACAATGCAACACAGGGAGAAGTGGTTTATTATATAAGCCATATGATTTTGGAATATGGAACCCGATACACCCATGCCAAAAACCTATGCTTAGCCTTACTTTTTTCACCACTAAACTTCACTATTACCTACTTAACCACAAGACCTTTTTTCACCAATATAGACCCCTTACATTACATGTATGCCAAGCCCTACCAACATCAATGTGCTACATGTTGGCTCATGCTTCTTGTAGACCTAGACCTTGAATTCATCCATAAAAATCTATTAAAGAAAAAACCATCACCGAGCAAATTGTAGACGCACCCATCTCCGATGATCAATCCTCTAACTTTGATTTCCCGGATGAATCCATTGGTATGCTCTTGTAGGATGATACCATTTACCCGATGATCTTATTCTTTGATGGTTCCAAATGTTAGGTGGGGGTGGTGCTGGATTTATCTTCATTCCTCTCAATGGTGAGCCTATGTTGTTATCTTTCAAACTAGATTTTGAATGTACTAACAATATCACCGAATATGAAGCACTCGTATTAGGCCTTCAAATTGCCATCACCTTAAACATTAAATCAATTAATATCTTTAACGATTCCCAACTAGTTGTAAATGAAGATAATGGTATATACCAATGTTGTAATGAGATAATTCAAAAGTATAAGCATCATGTAGACATACTTTTGACTACCTTTGACCGCTATGAACTTCAAACCACTCCATGTTCTAGTAAAAAATTTACAGATACGATGGCCTCCCTTGCTTCTCAGATACCCACTTTTCCCTTCAAATCAAAAATATTTTTCACAGTAAAAAGGATACAATCACCTTCCTATCTATTTAGAGATGTCAACCTCATCAGAACAGTTCAACCTAACCCATGTGACCTTTGGTATAAACATTTTTCTGACTACCTTTCCCTTTCAATTTTACCTCCAGACCTTACTCGCAATGGACAACACACCTTTCTCAAAAGTGTCTCTCACTATGTCATCATGGGTGGTATTATTTATAAACGTGGCTTTGACGGTATCCTCCTATGATGCCTTACAAGTTCTTAAATTACATACACCATCAAGGAAGTTCACGATGAGATTTATTGAGGCGACTTCGATGGTTTAGCTATCGCTAAATGCATTCTCTGACCTAGGCTATTATTTTCCAACCTTAAACCAATTTTTTTTATTATGTCAAACATTGTGTGAAGTTCCAGCAACATGCTAACATGATAATCTTCATCACATGAGACCTTTGGCCTTTCTCTCAATGGGGTTTGGATATTTTTGGAGAGATCAATCCCCATTATTCACAGTGCCATCAATGGATTATTACCGCTACTGAATACTACACTAAATGGGTATAAACCATACCTCTTATTTCAATAAAAGCCAAGAAAATATGTGAATTCATCAACCATCACATCATTTGTTGCTTTGGTATTCCCCATAGTCTCATCATTGATAACGAAAAATAGTTCAAAATGAAACCCTATGGAAGCTTTTTGATGCCTTTGGCATTCAACTCAGTTTTTCTTCACCCTACTACCCTAAAACAAATGGCCAAGCTGAATCAACCAACAAAACCTTAAAAAAATCTTATGAAATTTGTGGATGATACTGGAAAGGATTGGCATACACACATTCCTTTTTCCTTATGGGATTATCACACTAGTATTCGTACATCAATTACTGCCACACCTTTCTCTTTGGTCTATGGTACAGAGGATATTCTACCTCTTGAAGTCTAGATTCTGTCTCTTTGTATCTCACTCAAAGAGATGCTTAATGATGATGAATTTCACCAAGACCGTTTGACACAACTCGAGTTATTAGATGAAATTCATCTCAATGCTCTTGACCACCTCCAAATCTACCAAAAATGTATAAAATGTGCCTATGATAAACGTGTCCATGAATGAACCTTCCATGTTGGTGACCTCATCCTAAAGGAAAATCAACATGTAACGAAATAGGAAAAAAGTAAATGGGGAAAATTTGCTTCTAATTGTCTTAGACCCTATATTGTTATTCATACATATGGATCATGCGTTTATCAGCTGTCTTCACTCCAAGGTAAACCCAAACCTGATCCCCTCAATGCATTGCATCTTCGACCATTCTATTGTTGAATTAAGTCCTATATCACCTCTTGTCTATCAAGCACTCATCCCTTGAGCACCATTCACCTTCCAGTTTACCTATTCTAAGGATCGATGACTAAACTAGGATCACGTGATTACCCATTGCCTTTTAACCTTATATTTAATATGAGTATCACGACTCTACTCATGACATGATTCTCATGGATAATTTTCATCTTTTTCAAGATGGAATCCCATGGTCATTCATTCCTTAAACCCTCTCTTTCATAGTTAACCTCTGTGTGCTATGGTTTTGTCTTCAACACAAGAGCCTATCTTTCTCTATAGTCTTGTCCATGACCTAAAAGTCCAAAAACAAAACAATTTCAAAAGTAAAATGGGATTCAAATCCTTGATTCAAAATTCCAGCAAAAATATGAATCCCTAAAAAGGACATCTACTCTTTCTATCTCGCTGCTTATAAATAGACTTCTCCTTGAAGGAAAACTATACAAAGCTAGCCATACTATACATAGTCTATCATAAAAAGAAGACTATTCTTGCAAAAAATAAAATAAAATATTCAAAAGCTTCCCGCATTGATCAACTTCACAAAGACCTCAAGGAGATAATCTACTCATCCCATATAGACTTCCCACATTGATCAGTCTATAAAAAAAAAAAAAAAAAAAAAAAAAAATATAACTTTTTCATCATGGACTTGCCTATTTTGATCTTGGGTCTCTTGCCAAATAGTCATGTTGTCTCACACTAGGTTATGCTAAAACCAAACTATTTTCACCTCATCTCCTTTTCACCCTAATTTCTTTCCCACTCAAGGGACATGTCACAAATGTGACATTTCATGATCATGTGACTTTCTTCACCCTTAGAATAGTCAATCATGCAACACCTTTAGGGTCTTACGTTCATAAGCCCATCTTTGGTATGATAGACTTGTTATGGTTCTTGTCAATTAGGTGGATTTTTTCACCTCTTACCAATCACCTTCTTCATTACTTGTTGATTATCCTATACAGGACCAGGCCTTCGACACCTAAATTCAACCATACCTAAATGACCTCAATTCAACCATGCCTAACTGACCTAAACTCAACCATGCCTAAATTACCTAAACTCAACCATGCCTAACTGACCTAGACTCAATCATGCCTAAAACCTACCAACCCATCCCTCTACCTCATCATATTATTCCCTAGCTTATGGGAGAACTACATTAGCCTAAGGCCCCTTTTCATCGGGGCTATGTAGGCGCAGCATGACGAGGGCATGGGGCTCTTGAAGGTTAGCTCGGCCACTTTTCACCCTAACCAATCACCCCCATTTTTCTATTCACACTTTACCTTAGTTAGTTTCCATCTTATATACTACTTGGAAATTAAACAAACATACAAGTATATAAACATGTCTACCTACTTATTTCTTACATCATCATATCATACATTAATCATTTCACATTTCCATAATATCAAATATTTGGAATTTTACACCATAACATAAATATACATCATCATTTATTTTCCATACAACCAATAACGTGGAAATTAAATCAAACCCAACAACATGACCAAAACATACCTAACTGACCTAAAAATCCACCATGCCTACACCTGACTCAACCATGCCTAAAAGACCTAAACTCAACCATGCCTAAGTGACCTAGAATACATCATGCCTAAATGACCTCAACTCAATCATGTCTAACTGATCTAAAAAATCCACCATGTCTACACCTAACTCAACCATGCCTAAAAGACCTGAAATCAACCATGCCTATATGACCTTGACTCAACCATGCCTAATTCATCTAATTTCCATCAATACAAAATGACAATGGAAATTAAAAACATAGATACATCATCCATACAATAAGTATCATCATCTATATAAATGAGCAAGTCTGTGTATCAATATATATGTACATAGATATAAATAAATACAAGTGTCTCAATCACTCAGATACATCCTCACTATCTTCGACACACAGGCCAGTATAAAACTCAAAATCTCAAAACTCTCATGTATAACCTCACTATCATCGACACGTAGGCTGATATATATCAAAAATCAATACTCTAATCATATCCAGTGACTAATCATCACCCCACCTAATATCCATACCTATCTCATCTATCTCCTCCTCTCCTCCAGTCTAGCACCCTGCCAACATCTCTCCACCCTCCATGGGTCTCGGTCTAATCTCCGCCTAACCCTCACATGGGACTAGCCTCCATGAACTCGTAGCCTCACCCTGACCATATCTCTGGGATCATCATCCCCCTATACTCTCAGCGCTATGATTGCGGGATCTAGTCTTATCACTCATTGCTTGTTGTGCCCTGTACTCCGCATAGGGTGGGAAATATATCTCAAAAGTTGTCGGTGATCCTGATAGTACCAAGACTCATTCAAGGAATCCCTGAATCTCTCCATAAGAACCCTCTTGTGGTGCTGCCATAGGTCTCACAACAACCTCGTGCTCTCTGCTATGCTAACACCGGCCTTAGTCCTCGTGCATGTGAGCCATGTCATCCTCCCTATACCATGGGACACCGTCCTTCTACTACCCTTAGTATGGGACCCTATCCCTGAGCTTGTGGAGGTGTATGGGCTATAACTTGGGCCTATAGGGCCACAACATGATCTTGTGGAGTGGCTAGCTAGCCATGTAACACTACTACCTATGCCTCGTAAGGTGGCCACCTATCTTCCATTTAACATCTTTGACCTGGTTGTTACGGTGATGAATTCCACTCTTGACTTTGTAATTGTTGACGGGTGATTTTTCTTAGGAGGAAGTACTCTTATGATTTTAGGAAATCATGTTTGTAATGGATAATTCATTATTTGTTAAAAGAGTCATTTTTGGTTGTGAATTTTTCTTACTTGAAAATAATGCCATTCATCTCTTTGCATAGCTTAAAATTCACCTTTAGGAAGGTGATGAACTTGTTCTATGTAGACTTAATTTATTACGTGTAAAAAAACCTTGGATCAATTCCATTGATCCAAGGTATGCCTCAATCTTTTATCTACTCACCTTGTTGGCTTGGCATTCGGAAATGGATAGTGTGCTTGACTGTAACTTGTCTTGTTTACCATGGTGAAGAACTCTTTACCTTAGAAATTCTTGACTACATCAGAATTAAGGGAGATAGGCTTGACCTTCTTGTATTTGTTTAAATGTTGTATAATGTATAGGAATCATAGACCTAATAATAAGATTACTAAAGTGATACCCTAACCTAAGTTGTAATGTTCTATACTAAGTTGGATTATAACCTAAGGTAATTGAGACCTACCTAGGAACTAAGGTTGATTTCTAACCTAATAAAAATATAACCTAAACTATTGCTAACCTAACAAGACACCTATGGACCACTTGGAAAATGGCAAGGTCGGTGGCGTCGGTTTTCAAGGCATTAATGGGAATTGATTTTGGTTTTTAATAACATAGGACTGCCAATTTTGGTGGAGGCATTGGGATTTAGGGGATGTCTAGTTGGCATCACCACTAAATAGAAAATTGCATGCAAATTTTGAATGGAAGGCTCACCAAATTTGGATGGCGGTGGCGTGGAGAATTAGGAGGGAAAAATGACATTCCTTCGCATTAATTGATCTCGGTTATGGTGAAGAAACTACCTAGGAGAAAGGCATGGTGAATTTTGGAAAGGTTGTTTGATCTTTGGTTTATTTCAATTTTTTCTCTGCATGGGGTTTTTGATTCTTCAACCAGTAGTTCTATTTTTGATCTTGCTATATTTTTGGCATACTTGATCTATTTTTGGATCCTGTGGAAGTATAAGAAGAAGTAGAAAGATTTGGAGTTGTCAAGGTCACTTGGAAAAAGAAGAAACTATTGAGGCTTGGCTGGGAAATCATTTGCACATCAAAAGGAAGCTCTATCAGGAATGATAGGCTCTACCCATTAAGTTGTTATGCTTTTTCCTAAATGTCTTCATTAAAAGAACTCTGTTCTTGGGAAACAAATGAGTTTGTATTTGGTTTAGTCTTGTTTTTTGAAACTTATTTTTCTTTGCATTTTATCTATATGGAATTTACTAAAACTAGGTAGTATGATATGTGGCTATGCTAGAATTTTTTTTTAGGATTTGTTCTTGTTGGAAAATAATAGTAAGCATGTTTTACTTTTGTTGAGATTGAGATGTTTTTGAATCTAAGAGCTCCTGTTGGACTATATTGAAGCTAGATAGTAGAAGCCACTACTATGAAATAAATATGATTCGGGTCTTATTTATTCCTTGATAAAAATAATATAATCATGTTTAGCTTCTGCCTAAAATTAGATATATTAGAATCTTTGCTTATATCTATAATTTGCAGAAGTCTTGCTAGTGACTTGTATGATTTTGGGACCGAATGAATCTCTTCAAATCAATCTACCTGATAGCATGGATGATATTTACCCAATTGGAATGATCTCATGTAAAGGTATAAAAATGTATTTGCATCCTCCTAAAGTGATTTTGAGTGCTTATGAGTCACCTTATCGGTTCATCTTGTTGGGATTAACTGGTTCTTTTCATTTAAGTTTGATGTACAATTGTTACTATTGGAATGGGATATCTAGGTTGAAATGTGGTGTAACTCAATCTTGTCTATCTTAAGGGGTTGAAATTTTTTTGGTTCTAGCTATTCTTTGTTTGAGCTCAACTTTGGGCACTGACTTGGGTCGTGTCACTATTTGTTGTTTCTCCTTGTGGTCAAATCTGGGTCGGTTTCTTCTTCCTGAACCAGTAGTCTGTTCCATTGATTCTTTTAAAGTATGCGGATCTAGGTTGTCTTGAATGGAATTTATGACTGTTAAATATTTTTTTCACTTTATTTTTCACTTTACCATCAAGGGATGGGTAAGTATGTGTGTGTGTGTGTGTGTGTGTGTGTTGACACTTTGAAAAGAAATTGTGGCCACATAAGGGTAATCTACTTCAACGTAACTTTGTCTCTCTTTGTTTGGGAAAACTAGAAGAACTTCTCAGTTGGTGCTACTAACGTTTGGAATGATTTTAATGTTTTGTTGTTGGGTTTGTTGGCTTCGGATACTGTTAATAACTGAAAGCATTTGAATAAACATTTTTAGTTTTGTAGCCTTTGAGCTACTATTCTCTGTTCTCATTTGTATGTTGGGAAAACTTCTTTTGTTTTAGTTTCTGACTTCCATGTTACAGTCGTGGATATCGATTGCAATATCAAATAGCTCTTTGTGCTTCTATGGTTGTTGGAATTGAATGTTTTATTGTCTGGAACAATCAAATCTGTCTCAGTTCTTTTCTATTCCGGTATGTATACCTCTTTATAGGAAGGAATATTGAGATCTTTCTCATCTTTGTTTGTTGTTATCCTTTTTCTCTATTCTGAGTTAAGGTATTCACAATATCATCCTTTTCAAACTTAGAAGGAAGATATAGCTTGATCCTTTCCCTCTCTTGGTTCATTCTTTCATTGGTATTGCTCTTGTGTATGGAGCTGACCTGTTCGGTTAGTATTACGTTGATGGATTTGCAGGGTGAGTAGTTAGTGGATAAATCCTTACTTTCTTCTCCTTGAATGATACATTGGTAGGGTTGTAATTGTTATGATGTGTGACTAATTCTAGGTGCATTCAAATTAAATCTATCCTTTGTCAAACTCTGTTGATGCTAATCCTAAATTTAGGCTAGAGTTTGACTTTGAACTTGGATTTAGTTTCTCAAATAAGAAACTCTTACTTTAGGATGTTGTTGGTTCATCCTAATTTTCATCATAAATTTTATTGAGCTTGGCATTAAATATCCTAGGATGGAGTAAGTTAATGCTGTGTAATTTGATCATTGTTCCTTTAAGGTAATTCTATTTATATGAATTATTAGAGTTAGTATCTTCTTCTTTTGGGTTAATGAATCTAGATTTGAATCATAAATAATAGTAGTTGAAATCCAGTGTTGGTGATCTTATCTAAAATAATTCTTTTATGAAATCATAGGCTAAACTTTGATTTTGATTACTCCATGGTCTTCTCCAAATGTGGATATGATTATATTTTGTTTCTCCCTCTTATGTTTGCTATTTCTTTGATGTGCCTTTCTTTAACGCTTTAACTATTTCATGAAATTAGAGTTCTTTTAATGAAACAATTAGTTGAAAGAATATCATTTTAATGTTTAGTGCTTATCATGCTTAGTTCACCGAACTGACCCATGCTAGAAAATTTTGCAGATGGACTTCATAAGTGGTAAAAAGGAGACAAGATATTTTATGATGTTACTTTTTTTAACCAAAAGACTGACTCTCTTATGGGAAATATGATTCATTATTTAAATGTATTTTTGGAAGGGAAAGTTATAATTTTATAGGGTTTATTGTTGTTGTTTGACACTGAGGATGTCTGAAGTATTGGTACTTGCAATGTATGAATTTCTCCTCGAGAAATGGAAAATATTGTGGGTTTATCTATACTTGATGTGTCATCTTTTTCCATAATCAGTGATTATTAGTGATATTATTATCTCTGTTCTTTTATTTATATACTTCTGAATTGAACCCCTTTTGGGTTGAAATAAAATGAACTAGGTGGTAAGGGAATTAGATACCTATCCCTTTATTTAAATGTAACTTATCCAGTTGGAATTCATGGCTGATCATTTAATTAAATCTCTATGGTTATTTAAAATGATGTAAATGGAAGAGAAAATCCATTATGAAAACTTGTATAATGTTAAGAGATTACAATGAACCATAATTCTTAATAATAACAAGAAAGACAATTATTCTGAAATGATAATCATTTTGTTTAGAATCCTTGGGAATTTAAACCTAATGTCATCTTGGAAAGAGGAAGAGGTACTTACTCTTGACTTATACCTTAAACTGAATAAAACAAAAGAAAGGTATATACAAATATAAAATAGTAGACTTCATTTCAATGAAGTCTATTAAAAAGAATCTGATTTAGAACTTAAACAAGTTAAGTCATGGTTAAGTTAAGTAAGTGAACCATATTGTTAGTATGTTGTTTTTGTTTGTAAACTGTATCCTAAATTAGGAAGTTAATGAATAAAAGGAAATCTTGATGTTTCTGCAAAGCATTTACAATTCATTTATTTCTAGAACCTTAATGGTTAATGAAACTAGGAATTTAGCATGGTTGTTGTAATTAGACTTTAATTAAGGAAAATAATTAAGTAATTAACTTCTTTCTTGGGTATGTACATCTAGAGGGATGACTCTGTCAGATGTTGGCGCATGCCAACTTGCAGCACCATACCTCCGTGAAGACTTAGGTCTTCATGAGGATACTATGTTGCAGTTGACATGTTGCAACACCCTTCAGAGTTGAATCATCTAGATCTACATAAACTAGGACTTGATCTTAGTTATACCCTAGGTTAGGTTGGAAGTATGATATAGTGTCGGGGGAAACTCACGAATAATTAGAATAAATAGACACACACAATTGACTTAGGTTGATTGAGTATGTATATGTACCCTTATTCACTGTAAGTAGCCTTCTACACTAGACTATGTTGCTAACCTTGGTTAGGGTTAAATCTTGAACAAGTGGACTGATGGGAGTTAGTGACAACCATTCTAGATAATAGATGAAGTGGGGTGAAGGACGTATTCCATTCAATGAGTATGTTGTCTAGGAATATTAACATGAAAAATATGTTGTAAATATTTGGCCAAAGTATCGCAGTTTCTTTGGTTGTGTTGTCCTATGTCACCTAGTTTTAAGGAATGTGATTTCAGATGAATATTGGTAACAAGTATTCAGATAGGCCTCTTAAATATAACACTTAACACCTTGAAAATGGTATAGAACAAATTATACCTAGTATACAATTCAATGAATTAACATGAGTGATCAATGTTTCACCGAGTCATGAAATGAGAGATCGGTGTTACACATAGTCATTACATTTTGCATATGGTTATATGTTATGAGATTGATTGACATGGAATGTATGTTATAAATTATGGTTATTTAGAACAAAGAAAATTATTATAGAACTATTTTTTTCCCTTGTTTCTAAAGTCTTAAAGTGGGACCATTACACTCCATCTCCATCTCCACCCTACACGGGAACCTATCCACGTGCTACATGGGCCTCTAAGGCCACCACATGAGCTTCTGTAAAAGGGAAACCTATGCCTCAACCGGTAAGGTGTCCCTATAAAATTGTAATCTATGCACTTGAAGGGAAAAACATGACCTGTAAGGTATCCCTTTACACTGTGATGGTGGGTAAGTCTAGATGCCATAGTCTTGGTGGTGCTTGTAGTCCTGCTTCCACCACTTCTTATATCCATTAGTGACCCCAATGACATCAATCTACCTATCTACTTGGCTGCTCCTCCTGCCCTATCAGCACACTCGAATGTGGTGGAGACATAGGTCTCTCCATGTCATCTCTCATGTACTGTGGAAAGCTAGAGGGACATCCTATGGCATCCCAAATTATCTTCTAACCCCGTCTACATGTATCAAATCGTGCTCACCGACACACCACCCCTATATCCACCTCAAAATTTGAAGCTCTAACTCCTCCATCATACCCCTATATAAGGGATAGCCAATGTAGGGTCTCCACACAATATCAACCCCTAAAATCCCCTCCAATAACCGTCTATAATATAAAACATCACATGTGACCCTAGCCACTCTATGCTTCCCACCAATGGGTACCCACAGATGTATCCACTTTAACCCGACCACCCCCAAACCAATCATTTTAGGAAAACCAACTGGCCTCACACATATGATATGCTCATATGCCCAACAGTGTAGTAGAAAGGTGCAACACAAACTAAACCGATCCAATCTCACATAATCCCACAACTCCCTACATAAATAGTTGCACTAGGAATGTCGATGCCTAGGAAAAGCATATCCTCTCCTCCATCATATCTTAGAGCACTCCCATCAGTGCTCATGGTAATATCCTACCCTCATCATCTAGTAAGGAGAAACAACATACTTTGCATCAATCATCAATACAACCAACCTTGTCTCATGAGGATGGACTACATACATGTCTCCATAGCTAAGGCTTGCACCATGGTACCTCGGATCGCTCATTTCCTCTACAAATATAGCCATTATCAACTCCATTGATGCCTTTGATGAAATATAGTACACTTTGGCTCCCAAAGTATCGGTAGCCACAAGATCCTATACACGTCCTCTAGGGTGATAGTCATCTCACCCGTCGGTAAATGAAATGTGTTAGTCGTTGAATCCCATCTATTGATGAGTGCAACCATCAAGCTAGGATCTTAGGCTATATGCCTATAGCATCGAATCCCAATCAGTCCAACATCCATCATATGCTCCCACTCCTCTGTAGTCATGCTAGACCGCATTTGCACTAACAACGGTGGTACTTTGTCCCACATCCTGAGCTGGTCCCTAGCCTGCAACATCAAACACAACATTTTCAAGACTTTCCTACCCCAAAATTACCTCTTACCCACTACACCATACCCAACCACATCAATCATTCCTACCCCATTTACCTAATTCACCTACAAACATTTTACCCTTTATAATCATGACCCATCATCTTAACATTATTTAACCTACTTACCTATCTTATCTGCCAAACTCACATTTTACCCTCATCCCTCTACATACACCCTTCATGTACCCCTTCCCACCTATTTTTCTTTCCAAACTAACCCTTCTTACCCCTGTTTTTCTCTAACCCTAACCAGCACTGGTTGCCTTGACCGTCACTAGTTTTTCCATGACCATCATCGGTTCCCTTTAACGGTATTAGTCTCCTAAGGCCAGTGATGCTAGTAAACACCGACCAATGTTGGCCAAGCCTTGATCGACATCGGTCTATCATAACAACCCGAAAAATGAAACTCCGTCCCCATAACCCATTTCATCTAAAATTCACCAAAATATAACCTAAGACCTACCCCAATCCACTCCAAATTTTATCTTATATTCATTTATCATCTCATTAATCCTACATTTTACCTTCCCCATATTGATTTTACCCATCTTTCACCCACATTTCACAATGAAAACCCCCCACCCCGATTTCTTCATTTTTAAACCAAAATTTTAGCAAATAAAAAATTAGGGAATGTCCTTACGTCATCACGGTGTCTCCTACGTGGTGACATGTCCGGCCATTATGCCGGTGGTCCACCCAAACCCTCTCCCGCCTCTGCCATGCCAAAATATACCTCGAATATCTCCACTAATCACACCTCTCCGACCTCTATCGTGGACCCGTCTACCTAGCTCCTCTCACCACTTAGTAACCTCCACCTCAGCTAGGTATAATGTCTTATCTTTTCTACAATAAAAATGCACAAGTCAATAGGCTATGTCATTTTCTCAAAGCCAAAATAAAACAATGATTCCATAAAATATGGAATTTCAACCTTATAAACCTAACCCGACATGATCGGTGTCGATCATACCAAACCAATGTCTGTAACCTTATAACTAACATTGGTCGCCTACCAGTACCATTTCACCTACCTTTTTCCCATTTTAAACAAAACTCATTACTTGCCGAATACCTTTTGACATTACCAACACCCATTGCACCCTACCCACAAGCCTAAATTACCCATACATTTCCTTAATTGCATTTAAGGACTTGTTATTTTACCTATACCTTAGCCCTACCCATGCAGGATCTATAGATCTTGACCTAAATTTTTTTATGACCTTTGAACTTGTGTACTCGTTATAGCTTGCGATGTTGTTACCCGTGTTGTTTAGCCTAATGACCTTACCTTGCCTATTGTTGTGCTATTTATCCCGACCAAACCTTTGGTGTACCAGATCATACCTAAACATTCCTGCACCTAACCTAAGTTGTGTTTCTCGGAACATATCATGTACCCTAGATACCTGAATCACTTCAAACTTATTTGGATAAACCTATCAACCTTAGATGATGTAGAGTTTGCAAGATCTTCAACCTGGTACCATGTCACAATCTATACATGTGCATGCATTTGATTGTCATTACCCATTACCCGATGTGACCGTTGCCTATTCCCATTACCCAATTTTACCTTTAACCGTTACCCAAAGTGCCCATACCCTTACCTCTGAACTCACCTACCTTCACTTTCATCACTTACCCATTTATAAAACCACTCACCGATTTCGTCTCACATGTCATCAACTCCTAGTTTGAGGTGGTTCACCTTTAACACTACTTGGGGAAACCCTACTCTCTCCTATATTTGGGGAAACCACTTCCTATTTTTGTCAGCATCACTTACCAATACAAGCTACATGACATAAAGGGGAAAATGAAGACACCAAAATTGACGTACGTATAAGTTCCAAGAAGGGAATTAGACTAGGAATTTGGGAAAATTCTATGAGAGGATACCATTCACCATGATCGAGTGTGTGGTAGGATAAGAGTGCTAAGATTCCTCGAAAATAGAGCCATAAGGAGTAGGGGTAGTTAGAGAGACTTTTGAAACTTATGTTTTCTTAGTTACTACACCATCAACCCTAAAAGTTTGATTTGGACAGATCGATGGTGTCTATAAATTGATATGCATATCCAAATACAATCAGTCCTATAGGATAATTTCCATAGGGGGCAATGACATATGGAGGAGGCGGGTCATTGATTTGATGAGCTTGATTCTAAGGTAAAAATGGATATGTGACCCTATGAGTACGAGGTTGGAATGATACAAGATACTTTGGTTCAACGTAAGATATGACATTTTAAATTGTTGATTGTGACTGCATTTTTTGGAGGGTAATCCATGTCAACTAAATTGGGTGTACCATTGTCTTGCTTCTTATAACTTTCAGTGACATCATGATTAAACATAGGATTAAATAAGATATTTGGATTTTCATTAGCCTGGTTGATGGCTTCATGACAATCCTTTTTTTTATCCACATCATGAGATTTAACCGCTGTAGTCAAATGCTCATGAGTGATTGCATCATAATTAAAATTGGTTCCTAAAAAGAAGCTGATGGAATCCATTCAGAGTGCATGAAAATTCTCATGTGAGTGACCTCAATTAATGTGTCAATAACAAAACTTACTCTCATCATGCTAATGAGGAATAGGTTGAGAAGGATCTAGGATTGTAGTAAATGGTTCAGGAAATCAAAGCTTCAAATATTCCTTACTCATTGGGCGAAATATAGGTTAGTTTTTGTTATTGGTTAGTATTGAAAACAAATCTATTTTAATAATTGATAGAAGGAAGATTATATGAGACTCCACCATCTGTCACATTTTTTTTTAGAGTGTTGAAGGATTTGGACTTATTTTTTAGTTTTGTTTTAGATGGAGCCTTATCATACTCCCTCATGAGATATCCTTGCCTTTTGGCTTGTTTAAAGGCCTCTTTTAGGGAAGTAGGAGAAAGGATCTCACCTTGTATTGAAGGTGAGGCTCAAGGGATTGTAAGAAAAGTTGAAAGAGGCTATCATTGGGAAGATTGTTCTTCCTGGTGGATAGGGTCTTCCAACACTTGATAAAGTCTTGTGTTGATTCATTCTCATATTTTTGACAATTGATGAAAGCATTGATGTTGTTTTTAGGTAGATTGTGATATTAGAATTTTTTTACTAAGGCTATCAATAAGGACTCTAGCTTGATTATGGAGTTAGGAGGTAATGTATGGTACCCATCTAAAAATATCTCATGTCTTTTCTAGGAGCTTTGTGGTAGCGTATGAATTGTTCATGATCCATTCTTTGTAACTATTTCTTAAGGCATTGATATGAAGGGTGGGATCAATAAACCTGTCTTAAGAGATAGATGGAGAAATGTCAATAATATCCATGCTAGAAATTTAGGGTGCTAAAGTATTTTTTTTGAATTCTTGCAAGACTTTGTTTTGAATTGGGGTTTAAGTGATGGGCACCCCATTAGTCCCATTTGGAAAAGGAGGCAGGTGTGGTTCTCTAAGATCCCGTTGGAGGGTGGTTGAATAACTGATCCATGTTGGCTTGCATTTGGAGAAATTGAGCCATCATAGTGGATTGTTGTTGGCTCATTTTGTCAATGAGTTGGAGAATGAGGTTGGTAGGGTCATAATTTAAGACATTTTAGATGATCCTCTCTCAACTTCTTTCCCCTTTTCTACCCTATGGTCAAGTTGTTTGGAGACAAATTTAAGAAGGTGCTTTCCAATAATTTCATCCAATTCTCCTTGTATTGAGGAAATTGAGATAGAAATTTATAAATCTTAGGAGGATGGTAAAAATTATCATCATTATGGATTTCTTCTTCCTCATCCTCAGGTGGGACATTGTGTCGGGTAGAAGGATTCCTTCTAGGTTCTCCTATGCAACAATAGTCCATCAAAAAGGGAAACTCAATGTTATGGTGATAGGTCTGAAGAAATGTTTGAACATCAGAGTCAGAGGACCCAAAGACCAGATACTCAATGATGGAGGGTTGATTTGGTTGAGAAAAGGTCTAAAAAGGAGGGCTAGAGACATAATCAGCCATACAGAAAAATGTATAGAGGGGCCAAAGGTATGTGGAATAAGATCAAGGAGAGTAAACATAATTGACCATGTAAATATTTATGTAAAGGGATCGAAGATGTTTAGATATAAGCAAATTGAAACATACAGGCTCGCCTAATGGAAACTATGTATGTGCTAGTGGGTTTTTGATATTTTGTGGTTTTTTGGGTATTTAGATGAAGTAAAATTTGAATATGGATGTTTTTAATGAGGTGTACTTGATCAGAAGGTTTGTAAGATTCAATCAAGTTCACCAGAGGATTTATGTGAGATAAAATTTCTCTCAATAACATGCACTCGTAAATCATCTATTCTACATGGGTATTAAGGAAACGAGTAGGAAACACACATGTCCATCATATAAGGGGATAAAATTAAAGGGTTTACAGTGAGTGCTATGGTTACATATCTAGAGGACAATAATCCCTAAACTAGGTCAACCTAGTGTTTCCAAGCCCCATGGTCAAGATAGAGGAAAGAACCCTATTGAGATATCAATAGTTGGATGTGAAGAGGTATAAATCAATAATAAATGAAACAAACATACATGTAATAACTGAAATAAAAGGGGTGATAGATAATGGGATAATATTAGTAAGAGTAATATGTTAACTAGCATCCAAACATGCATAATACTAAGCTAACATTTGAAAATCAAAAGGAAATGAACTTACCTATGTAAAATGACAAGATATGGTTAGAGAAATCACCTTGTACTTATAGGGTGGACACTGATACATCTATCTCTCCATAGAAGTAGTGCGATGAGAGAGAGTCACTATTAGGTGGAGAATGGGAACACCATTCATGTCCTAGACTCACTATAGGTGACCTAATAGTGCAAGAAACCATCTAAAAATAAGAGTATCCAATCCAATCAAAAATAGAAGAAAAATGAACCAAGATCTAGGTGAACAAATGTGAAGATGGTGCAAAAGAGTAGAATGGTAGTTTGAATGATTCAGGTTTCCTTTTCTTATGAGTATCCAATGAGGTGAGGGTATATATAAGAAGACATCAACCACATGCAATGGCATCAACCATAAGGAAATACAACACGATATCATCACCAACGGGTGATGGTGTTAGCCATAGGTGTTGAAACGAGGTAAGTTATAGTAAAAAATGAAAATATTGTGTCATAGATCATGAATGTGGATAAAAAAGGTGTTATGTGATGATATGTAAGCCAAGAAATGTGAATGTGATGTGTATGAGACCTAGGAAGACAAGGATACCTAATGCAAGGAAAACTAAGGCCAAGACCAAATAATGACACTCTATCCTTGTACTATCTTTAACCCATAATGATTACATGAATAACCATTCCCCATTCTTGGCAGGCCCTTTAAGGAACCCTGCTAGAAATAAATGCATCAGTGACCCTTATCTGTACAATGGGAATTTATAGTAACATGTATGAAAGATGAATAGTGAAAAATTTGGTGCATAGAAGTATTTTTCTTATTGATGAAAAATGACTCTTACAATTTTGATGTTGAGGGTCATTTAAGTGAATAGGAAGAAATAGGAAAAAATACATTCTTAATATAAAATAATAATATAGGGAGATAAGAGAGAGAGAGAGAGAGAGACGAAAGGGTTGACTAATTTGATAAAGATGAAGATTTTTTGATGAGGAACTAGACATTCATGATCCTTGAGGGAGAGTTCCTGAAATGAGGCCTTCTCCTTTGAGGAAATGCTTCATGGATGAGAACCTTGACCTCTGACCACTTGTTGAACTAAAACACTGTGATTTCATATGATTCCTCATTCTGAGATGCAAGAACACTCCAAAGTACTAAACGATTGTTTAGAAAAATTGTTGTGAGACATGAAAATGTGAACCTAGGATGACTACAGAAATAAATCATGATGGTTCTCTCTTGATCTCACAGTGAGAGTGAGGTTCACTTTCTTACTTCTTAGACTTTCACAATTGACCCCGGTGATCACAAGAGACAACTCCATGATGCTCAAAATTTTTGATGCTTTTCCTCCTCTTATTGAGATGATTTTTCATCATGCGAGTGAAAGGATTACCCCTGAGTGAAATTATTGTCATGTGGCCACTTGTTAGAATGAAATGAGGTGATGGAAATATCCTTCCTTATTGAGGCATGATCACACTATAAGGTTTTAGGTGAGTTTTTAAGAATGCTAACAGTGGATGGAAAAAAATGAAATAGGGATTATTTCCCATTCTTGTAAATATGATGCTTCAAATAAAGATAATAACTTTCTTACCTTTCCTGGTTTGAGAATCTTCTCTCAATAGAATCATCCTTAGAATGATCATGTAATTTCTTTCTCAGATGCCCCTCATAGGAATAAGTGATTTCTTAGTATTTTACACAACATGGTATTGAATACCTTGATGCCTTGATTAGCCCATTTTGAATTATTTCTAGGAGATATTTTTGACATGATGGTAGATTCAGGATATGATGATCTTCAACTTACTCCATGAGCTTCCCATTTCACTTTTGAACATGATGAATCCTTCACAATTCACTTGACCTAGATGTCACATGGTTAAAGAAATATTTGTGGTGCTTGGACATCTTCTATCCAAATTTATCCTTGTGGAGATAGGATTCCTCTTCCGATAGAAATATTGATCCCTAAATGGAACTTGAAGGAATGAATGAGAATGAGTTCCATGTTCTTGTCTTCCATACTGCACTGAAACACTACAAATTCCACCTCCTCGAACTTACAATATGTGAGCTCATTATCAATAATGGATCAAGTGTTTAGAAACACTTCTTGAGGTATGAATTACTTGATATGACTTCCATCCTCACTCTAATGAGATTCTCTCATCATGCTTATGATAATCATCCTCTTGATGACTTTGAATTTTAATGGAGCTCTTGATTCTTTTCAAACTCTTTTTGGCCTCATAATGTTCCTAATTTCACCCGCTACACATTGATGTGCTCTAATTTATTCTCTAACACAAATTTGATTCATATTATGTCATTTTCATAAATTCAAAATGAATTTCTTCTACCATAATTGGGGATGATTTAGGTCATCCATCTTCCTTTGTTATACTATACTATGTAGAAACCAACTTAGAATGATACTTTAAGAGTTTGCATGGGTGGGTTTATTTATTGTTTAGGTCATGTAACAACTTCTTGATCTTGAGAAGATGAAAAAAAAAACAATATAAGTAGAAGTGGAGCTACCACAAATTTCATGGATCAAATCTAGGACTTCTTATTTTTAGGAGGTAGGGTTAAGAATTTATTTTTTTTTAGAAAATTTCACTTGTTCTTGTCTCTTGATCCCCCTAAATCACTTGTATTATAAAAATTGCAAAATATTTAACATCTTATAAACTTTCTATTTTTAGACACCCACTTTTCCCGAATATTGCTATTTTTAGAACATTCCCGAATTACCCCTTTTTATGTTTCTTACTTTTTCAGGGTATCATGAATGCTTTGAGAATTTATCACTTTGGGAAAATAATTTTTTAGAAACCTCTTGTTCAAATAAAAATCATTTTTAGAAATTGGACTAGCCGAGTGTCGGGTTATAAATGAAACCACTATCAAAATGTTCTATTTTACACTGGCATCTTCTACTATGAATTTCATGAATTTTCATCTATTAGATCTTTAGGAAATAAAAAGTAGGTTCTAGGGCCTAGATCTTTAGTTTGATGTTGTGAAAAAGATAGAACATCAATGCATTTAGTGATACATTTTTCCTAAATAAAATCTAGAGAGGAAACTACTAGAAACATTTCACACTTGATCAAACTCCCGGTTGAAAATATACATGTTCGAATATTTGTTTTGGGGGCCAAGGATGTATAGAGGTATTTTGAAAACGTCTCTATAAAAATGGATTTTTCAAGGGTATTGCTGCAAAAAAATCATGTAAAGTGTTTAAGTATAGGGTGAGTGAGGAGTTAAATGAAATTTATAGTGTTTTTTAATCACCTTGCTAATACACAAAAAGGGAAACATGATGAAGCATACCAAATAGCCTATCCTACATGTGGGGGATAACCTCATTTCAATGTAAAACCAATTCAAACCGAATGCTTACCCATATACGGGTATCATTTGAATACCTTTCTTCCTCGAACCCATTGACATGCTCATTGAAAATATGATCCCTTTCTCAAATTTTTGAGAAATATCAGATGATTTTTATTATAACTGGTGACCCACTTAGTTATTTCATTTAATTTTTCACTTTAGAACTTTCTTTCCATATTTTCATTGATTCCCAAGTTCATTCCAATTCTTTGATTCTCCTTTACTACTGCGAAGATGAGTTTTGCTCATACTCAACTTATTGTTTTCATACTAAGGCCTATGATATTTGATAGGCATTTGTTCTTCATTTTTCATTTGCTTCATGACCACTATTTTCATGAGTTGATTCTTGAAAAATGTTTTAGGAGATTTGATACTATCACAAGTCTCTTGATGCTCCATGTTTCTCAACTAATCCAAACAATACTCTTGATGTGTTTCCTACTATGATGTAATTTAGATACTTCTTAATCATATTGAAAAGAGAATGAACACAAGATTGGGCATGCAACATGGAAAACACCATCTTCTCTATCTCATCCACTTTGAGCTTTGAAATCCATCTTCCTAATGAAAGCATCTTTTCCTTGAGGGGATTCAACATCACAAGATGCAATAATATTATTATTCACACATTCCTTGTTGAGAATTTTTTCATTTTGAAAAAATTAGCTTTGGGATAATAAAAAACCATTCCAACTATCCTTTCTTCATCGAGAAGGTCTCCATCTTCATGAAAGGAGAATAAGCACAATGTTGGGTCTGAAATATTTAGATTGTGGTTTTGTCAATATTGACCACAAAGAACTAAGGAGTTCATATCCATGATGAATTCATCCTCTTGATAGATAGATTTAGATTCAAGAGGCTTAAACATCTTTTCATTCATGCATTATTTTTTGAAGGAGTCATCCTCACCTAATGGGAAAGAAAAAGATTCATATTCGTAAACATACTTATTGAATTGAACATCATGACGAATGTTGAGAAAATGATTGGAAACATTGAAATCACTTGACAAGAATTTCTTGGTATCACTCCTTCCCGATCTGTATTTCTCATCACTTCAAGATTACTTTGTTATAAATCAAGACCCTCGCAACCACCATCACCACTCGGTAGGGAAACTATGTTCATGTTCACATCTAGTGGCAAGTACATGCTTTCAAATTTTGGTTTCATTAGATCACCATGATCCTCAATAACCAAATTTGTGACACTTGGATACTCTTCTATCAACATGGTTAGCTCAACATCTTCTTCGAAGATATGAAAAATTTGTAAGAGCTTGAATATTAAAATAGGATATCTTCCCTCGGCTCATCTAGCCTTTGAATATTGTACTTAATTTTCTTAATGGGAGTAAATTTCTTCATATTATAATTGAATGGAATGGTGGCATGTGACCAATCCATCTGTATATCTCCACCAATATCTCAATATACTCGATCAACAACATACCATATGAGGGTGGCATGTATGCAACAATTATTTTCATCATGACCTTCTTTTTCGGAAAATCTACAAATTCTACTTGAGCATCCTTGACTTGGCTAACAAGAGGCACTTCTTTCATTTCCATGGAGTAATAATGGCCATTAGCTAGAGAGAGAGAGAGAGACCAAGGAATTTATAAAATTTTGCAAGCATGACATTTTCGGAGGTGTTAGATTCAATAATATAATTATTCAATTTATATCCATTGACCAATATGGATAGAAATTTTATACTTTCCCAGAGGTAGAGGGTGTGAAAGAAAAAATGTTTTGAGAAGGAGTGGCATGAGAAGCGGGAGGTAGTTCTTTGGAAATGGCAATTTGAAACACGATTTAAAATTACTTGCTTTGATAAACCGAACAAGCCTATAAAATTACTTAGGATGGGTTTTCATGTACTAAGATTCATAAATTTAAATTTTGGATTTATTGAAATGGTCAAGATGTAAAAAGTGGAGAAGAAATAGGTGTATAAGGGATTATGATAAATTTGACATGCTTAGGATTTGTGTACTTAGGATCAATAAAATTAAAAACTGATTTGTAAAGAGGAGTTGAATGAGACTTACCCAAAGTGAAAGATGTTGGGGTGTTAATGTCAATGGGGATAGCCACTTAGACAACTCATGTCTTAAAGATTATTTTTAATAATCTAAGTCAGAGTCTCAAATCCTTGAAAAGAGTGAAGTGGTATAACTACTCACCCATCCTATATAAATAGGATGATCCCTCACAGGATTGGATGACTTACTAATCTAGCTTTTGCTAATGTTTTTCATAGACCAATTGATCTATACTTAGCTACTTATGTGAGTTATTATACAATGAGACATAAGTCTATTATTGTTATTGTGAGACCGAGGAGTGAAGTGGAAGTGTTGGGTTAAATTGATAAATTCTTAATATAAGACAATGTTTTTTAGTGGAGTTTTTTCCCTACGGGTTTCTCCACTTAAATATGGTGTCTCTTGTCTCATTTACTTTCAGCTATTGATATTTGTTTTCATTCATATGTTAGCTATTATATGCATTGGTAAAACATCTGGTTAAAATTTTTGTACATTATAATCTATAATACTCAATTATTAATTTTTGGATCTCTAATTTTTCAATTATATCTTCCCATATTTGTTCAAACAGAAGAAGGATTCTTGACTAGTCTCAGGATTTTTCTTGTCTAATCCTGTGGAAGAAGACAATGATGATCCTTATTTCATTGTTTTTTATCATAGATTTTCCATTTAAGGATTCAATTTCTTAGCTTGGATGGATAAAGAATAGGCTTCTTTATCTATTTGTGATTGAGTGAACAACGCACGTGAGTAACTATCTATAGGTTCTTAAAAATCTCAATCCATGGAGTATTTAAATTACCCAATCTGGAATATTCATCATCATATTCTTCTTCTATTTTTGATTCAACAATTTCTTCTCATTCATCTTCATTAGTCCTACATATTGCATTCATTGATGGAACTTCTAAGGAAATACTTTTGGGTACTCATGCAGTCTGGTTCCTTTTCCAATTTTTGTATGATGAATGTTGAGAAACTTCTTTCCTCAACATTTTCAAATCATTGGCCAAATTTTGCAATAATGGATTAACTATTTCATATTTGGAACTTTGGGTCTTACCCTTAATTGAATGGTTCTTGATTTTTCCTGACATGATAAGGTCATATTACACTCTAATGGAAAGTTCTTGAGTGTTTTCCAAATTGTTTAACTAAGATCTCTATAGTATGAAAATAAATTTAGGTAGCTAGGCATTCACAAAGAACATTTTCAGATTAACTGCATTAGGATGAGCACCATTAGAAATCTTACTGATCAACTTGTTGAATTTTTCTACAAAATATCTCGAGAGGTTCTTGTGACTCTTTTTCATCTAGATAATTGAGTGAGGAGGGCATGAAAATATTTTATGGTCTTGAATATTAGTTCAAAATTACTTTTCATATCCTCCCAGTCAATAATTGAACATGATGGAGAGTAGTAGAACAAGTCCATAGTAGCATCTTGTAATGTTTCCATGAATAACCACACTGTAACATATTTGTGTTGCACTCCAAGAATGCCACCGTATGGTCATAGGGTTGTTGCTTGCCCTCTCCACAAAATTTGGGAAAGTTATTTCTTGATCCTTTTGGAAGTTTGTGAAGTGGAGGAACCAAGGCCAATGGACCAGTTTTCTATCCCCATTACATAGGTACATCCATTTATTCATCATCTTCTTCCTCTAGTGGAATGAGGACTAGTGGCTCTACCACTGGTTCTTCAAATGACCTTCAAGAGGTTTTTTCGGAAGTTGTCTTCATACATGTACAATAGGAATTTTGAAATCATCTCTTTGTTTCTCCTCAAATACGAGATCAACAATGCCACCTACATAATCAACTCAGGTGTACCTTATTTCTACAAATTCATCTCAAATCACTAGAAAGGAATGAGATTGGAAAAATGCAGATTTCTCAATAGGATTACAAGAAGGATTTTGAACATTCGGATGGTATTTTTCATTTTTTATGGATTTTCATATATCTGATTTTTTTATATTTTCAGAGATCTTTTACGGGTGCACAAAGTGTATATCCTCCCTAGTAGAGTCTCCAAAAATAGTTGGTGAAATAGTTTTTATAGTGCCAATCATTGGTTTATGCCAAGGGTCATGGGGATAAGCCTCTCCTTATTTGATATGGGGAGGTTCCCATTATTGAATGTAAACTACCTAAAAGTTGTGGGTGGCCGTTAGGTTGGGGATCACACATGAATACTCCACCATACCTATGAAAAGTGCTTGTACAAGGTATAACATGGAGGAATTTACAATGAGGGAAGGTAAAGGGGAGTTAGGGAAATAAGGAGAGATAGGGTTAATATTGTGAGTATGCTTACAAAATTCACATATAGTAACCAAAGTAGGTCCACATTCAATTAGAATAACACAATAATGAAAAAAATTATAAGAATAATAATTCACACACATAGATTTATATTGATCCATTTATCAAATGTGCTGACACCTTTCTTGGGTTTGTAATATTACCATGCTTACAAAGTTGGAAAGTAGAGAGAGATAACAGAGGAACATAAGAAAAGAAATTGAAGAATAGTAAGTTTTATTGCTTGATGTAGTAGTGGTAAATATCAATAACATACAATCAGTCAACAATTTCAAACCCCTTGGAATGAAGAATCCATTATAATTTATATCATTACAAACTACCCTTTCATCTCCCCCACATGAATTTTCACCTATATTCATCACTTGTGACCTTTCACATTCTTATAAGGCGAGTCTTTTTCTTATTGTTGAAAAAGACTCTTATAATGTTGATGTTAAGGGTCAATTAAGTGAATAGGATGAAAGAACAAAAATACATTTTTAATGGAAAATTGGAATATGGGGAGAGAAGAGAGAGAAAGGATTGAATAATCGATGAAGATTAATATTTATTGATGAAGAACTAGCCATTCAAGATCCTTGAGGAGATTTCTCAAAATGATCTCATGTCGTTTGAGGAAATGTTTGATGGATGAGAACCTTGACATTTAATAACCTATTGAAATGAATCAATGTGATTTCATATAATTCCTCATTCTCAGTGAGATGTAAGAACAATCTAGAGTATTGAACAAGTGTTTAGAAACACTGTTGTGAGACATGGTAATGTGGACTTGGGATTACTATTGGCATCTCATGACAGTTCTCTTCTAATCTCATAGTGAGAGTGAGGCTCACTTTATTACTTCTTAGGATTTCACAATTTACCTTGGTGATCACAAGTGACAACTCCATAATGCTCAAACTTTTTGATGTTTTTCCTCCTCTTACTAAGATGGGTATTCATCATGTAGGTGAAAGGATTATCCTTGAGTTAATTTTTTTCATGTGGTCACCTATTGGCATGGAATAAAGTGATGGCAATGTCTTTCCTTATTAAGGCATGATTACACTACAATGTTTTAGGTGAGTGTTTAAGACTCTACCAAGAAGATGGAAGAAAATGAAATAGAGATGATTTCCCATTATTGTAAATATGATGCTCTAAATGAAGATAATATTATCTGAATGGAATCATCCTTATAATTCTCACGCACTTTCTTGCTTAGATACCCCTTATAGGAATCAATAATTTCTTGGTATTTTACACATGATGGTCCCGAATACCTTGATGACTTGATTAGATCATTTTGAATTGTTTCTAGGAGATATTTTTGACATGATGAAAGACTTAGGATACAAATATCTTCAACTTACTCCATGAGCTTCCCAATTGAATTTTAAAAATCATGACTCCTTCACAATCCACTTGACTTAGATGTCACATGGTTGAGGACATATTCATGCTGATTCAACATATTCTAGACCAATTTATCCTCATGGATATAGGATTCCTCTTCCTATTAGCAAGATTGATCCATAAATGGAAGTTAAAGGATTGAATGATAATGAGTTCCACGTTCTTTTCTTACATACTTTTGTCATCAAACAATTCAAACTCCACCTCCTATAACTTGAAATATGTGAGTGCATTATCAAGGGTGGATCAAGTGTTTAAAAACAATTCTCAAGGTATGCATTACTTGATATGACTTCCATCCTCACTCACAGTTAGCTTCTCTCATCATGATTATGATAATCATCCTCTTGATGACTTTGAATTTCAATGGAGCTCTTAATTCTCTTGAAACTCTTCACTGAACTCATAATGTTCACGATTTCACCCAATACAAATTGATGTGCTATGATATATTCCTTAACATAAATGTGATCCATATGATGTCCTTTTCATGAATTCAGAATGAATTCCTTCGACCATAATTGGGAATGAGTTAGGTCATCCAACTTCCTTCCTCAAATTGTAGCATGTAGAAACCAATTCAAAATGATTCTTTAAGATCATGTTTGGGTGGGTTTATTTATTTTTTGGGCCATAAAACAACTTCTTGAACTTAAAAATAAAGAAAAAGTAACAATATAAGTAGAACGTGAGCTACCACAAATTTCTAGGCTCAAATATAAGACTTTCTATTTTTAGCAGGTAGGGTCAATAATCGCATTTTTAAAGAAAATTTCACTGTTCTTGTCTCCTAATTCCCATAAATCACTTGGATTATAAAAATTGATGAAGATTTACCATCTTATAAACTTTCTATTTTTTGACACCCGATTTTCCCGAATATTGCTATTTTTAGAAAGTTCCTGGAACTACCCTTATCTCAAGTTTCTTACCTTTTTCAAGATATCATGAATGCTGAGAATTCATCACTTTGGGAAACTTAATATTTTTAGAAACCTATTATTTAGAGAATATTATATTTTTAGAAATCAAACTTACCAAAGTGTCATGTTCCAATGAAACCACCATCAAAATGTTTTATTTTACCTTTGGGTTCTTAAGCTTCAAATTTCATGAAATTTCATCTTCTAGATATTCAAGAAATCAAAAAAGCAGGTTCTAGGGCTTGGATTTATAGTTTTATGTTGCAAAAATCTGTGGCATCAATGGAGTTTTGATACATTATTCCCAAATACGTTGTTGAGAGGAAACTACTTGCAAAGTTTTACACTAATCGGACTCTGATTGAAAATATATGTTTGAATCTATTTTATGGGGTCCATGGACGTTTGGAGGGATTTTGATAGCATCTATGTATAAAAATGGAGTTCTTAAGGGTATTACAATAGAAAAAATCATGAAAAGTGTTTAAGTGTTGGGTGAGTGAGGAGTTAAATGAATTTTAAAGTGTATTTAATCACCCCGATAATTGCACTATAGACACCTATTTTCGGCACCCTACATTGTTTATCCATACTCCTCACATTCACACTCAAAATATTAAAATTATATTATTACCCTATAAACCATGTCCTCACCCCCATAAATCTTATCTTACCCCTTAGTAAATACTTATTTACTCACCTAAACCACCATAACCACCTAAAACTCATCCCATCCCATTTTAACCCTAACCATCTAACCTCTCAACTCCCTCAACATCTTCCTAACCATATGCAGTCATCTTCATACCCAAATTAACCCTTTTGGAAGTGGTTTAAACCACTTTCAAGTGGGTTTCCCCACTTTCATGGGTTTTTAGTGATTCTAACTAATCACCAAAAATTATATAAGAAACATCAAACCTTCAAATGGAAAGTATCCTTAGACATTTGCGGTGAATCTTTGATTCTCTCGATGACCTAGAAGAAATCATAACATAAAACCTAACATCACATGCATACCTATCACATCCCGAGAAGCTTCAAAATTATTGTAAGATTCCCACAACATTTTTTCCTAGTATCCTTCATCCAAGGTAAGCTTTGGTCATCTATTTTCATATTCAGTTTGTTAACGCATCACGTTAAATATCAAATTAAGTTACAAATCACCTATTCTACACCTTTTTCACAACTTACTTGGAAATCAACTTTTTCCATAGTAATCACCAATTATTTATCCAATCGTCGATATTACCTCAAATCACCAACGACCCATGTCTTTTATACTTTAATCACATTTCTCATATTTGTAATCAATATATCAATCTATTTTATGTCTAATCTACCTATTTTTGAGTTATTTCTCTCTGTAGATTACTGTACCAAGTTAGTAACATATGATTACAAGTATATACAACCTTCCTATTATTTCATAACCACTAGTTTGAGAAAAATTAGATATTGCACACGAACTCGATGATCTATGCCATCTGCTTGACACCAAACGTTGAAGACATCAAAGATAAACATAAATTCATATGTGAAGAATAAGACACTACTGAAAAAGCATGGTTCAATTACTTCTTGGATTTTAAAATTTTTGTATCCCTCACTTGGGCCACCTATCACATGAAGTAGGATCTTGTTATCCTTTTGGATTTTTAATCATCCGATTATTGTCAATTATTTTCATATCATAATCACTTGATTGTAAAATGAGTTGACACCCTTCAAGGAATCCCTTTGTTTCTTGGGATCAAAATTTTATGAGAAATTTTTCATATCCTTATCTAATATCTATCTTGTCTAGTTATATTTATGTGTGCAGGTTTATCTCATTTGATGGAAGCGGAGAACCATACCCATGTTGCATCCACACATCTTGAAATTACATTTTTGACATGGATATCGTTAAACCCTATTGTATTTTGAGTTTTTGGTGATTTGTTAAATAATTAATGAATTTATATTCACCATGAACATTCTGCACCCTCAATGGGATTGTTGGTCCCCCTTTTTTAATCATATTTTATATCTTTCTATTTCCTTTCTTATCACATTATATAACTTTTCATCTTGGAGTGATTTGTTATCTCTTCTTCAAAATTCATAAAATAAGAAAAATAAAAAAGGAATAACAAACATAGGTATGCTTATTTTCTTTCATTTTTCTTTGTGTATCACATTTGTTTGTCTCATATTTCTTCCTCGAAATCAATCTTTCCTTTTGGGTCTTAAAACAAACCTTCATTTTACTTTCTCACATAGTTTAATTATGGATTAAATGATTACATTCAAAATTTCCCTCACACACAACCAAACCATGTAACAAATCAAAGTTGCATCTAAAAATGCCTTCCACATCTACCTACTTTGATTTCATTACCAAGGGGGAGATGAATCGGTGTTCGCCAAGTATAAATAACTAATGGGAATTATATCAGCTTATCACCCGACACCGTTATCACTATGAGATCGTGAAGTGAGGGAGTAGGCACAAATACCACTCCTCGTGCTTGATACCAACATAGACTTCAACCTCATGTACCTTTAGGTATATCATGTACCTAGAAGAATTCATAACATAAACCCTAACATCACATGCATACCTATCACATCTTGAGAAGCTTAAAAATATTTTAAGATTCCCACAAAATTGTTTCCTAGTATCCTTCATCTAAGGTAAGCTTTGTTCATCTATTTTCATATTCAGTTTGTTAATGCATCACATTAAATATCAAATTAATTTACAAATCACCTATTCTACACCTTATTCACATCTTATTTGGAAATCAAATTTTTCCATAGTAATCACCAATGATTTATCCGAATCATCGATTTACCTCAAATCACCAACAATCCTTGTCTTTTATCACTTTAATCACATTTCTCATATTTGTAATCAATATATCAATCTATTTTCTGTCTAATCTACCTATTTTCAAGTTATTTCTCTCTCGTAGGTTCTTGTACCAAGTTAGTAACATCTGATTACAAGCATATACGACCTTCCTATTGTTTCACAACCACTAGTTTGGGAAAAATTTGACATTGCACATGAACTCAGTCTCTATGCCATCTCCTTGACACCAAACATTGAAGACATCAAAGATAAACTTGAATTCATATGTGAAGAATAAGACACTACTTTGAAAAAGCATAGTTCAATTACTTCTTGGATTTCAAACTTTTCATATCCCTCACTTGGGCCACCTATCACATGAAGCGGGATCTTGTTATCCATTTGGATTTTTAATCATCCGATTATTGTCAATTATTTTCATATCATAATCACTTGATTGAAAAATGAGTTGACACCCTTCAAGGAATCCATTTGTTTCTTGGGATCAAAATTTTATGAGAAATTTTTCATATCCTTATCTAATATCTATCTTGTCTAGTTATATTTCTGTGTGCAGGTTTATCTCATTTGATGGAAGCAGGAGAACCATACCCATGTTGCATACACACATCTTGACATTACATTTTTGACATGGATATCGTTAAACCCTATTGTATTTTGAGTTTTTGGTGATTTGTTACATAATTAATGAATTTATATTCACCATGAACATTCTGCACCCTCGATGGGATTGTTAGTCCCCATTTTTAATCATATTTTATATCTTTTTGTTTCCTTTCTTATCAAATTATCTAACTTTTCATCTTGGAGTGATTTGTTATCTCTTCTTCAAAATTCATAAAATAAGAAAAATAAAAAGGAATAACAAACATAAGTATGCTTATTTTCTTTCATTTTTCTTTGTGTATCACATTTGTTTGTCTCATATTTCTTCCTCGAAATCAATCTTTCCTTTTGGGTCTTAAAACAAACCTTCATTTTACTTTCTCACATAGTTTAATTAGGGATTAAATGATTACATTAAAAATTTCCCCTCACACATAACCAAACCCCATAACAAATCAAAGTTGCATCTAAAAATGCCTTCCACATCTACCTACTTTGATTTCATTACCAAGGGGGAAGATGAATCAATGTTTTGGCCGAGTATAAATAACTAATGGGCATTATATCAGCTTATCACCTGACACTGTTATCACTATGAGACCGTGAAGTGAGGGAGTAGGCCCAAATACCACTCCTCGTATTGATACCAACATAGACTTCAACCTCATGTACCTTCAGGTATATCAAGGTCTCTAACCTTAACTTGCCTAAAACCAACCTTAGCTAGCCTTTTTCCTAGTTCCCTTTAAGCCATTTTTCATTTCACACTTTCTTAAGTTAATCAAGACAATCTAAAACTTCCATGTGTTTGTGTGTTTTTTTAGTTATTTACAAAAACTATCTTTCTTTTCTTTATTTCTTATTTTTCTAGTTCATGGTTACGAATAGACAATAGTCTCTCCTTTAAATCATTGCAAACATGGTAGACCCACTTCAAGTAATCCCTAGAATCAATATAGTCTTGTTCAAAAATCTCAAACATGACATACCCACATCACCAATCCTTAGAATCAATCTAGTATCATATTTAAATCATCCCAAGCATGAGAAATCTATTAGAACCACCCTTATAAACAATCCAAGAACCTCCAAATTCTCCTAGTACTTAATCCATGACATCGAAGATCCTTGTCTTAACCCTTTAGAGTTCTTCTAGAGTGGTGATCCTATCTTTGAAAAAATATTAGACTCTGTATCAGTTATCCCCCCTATCCAAAATATTTTACATGTTAGCCCATCGACACTTACAACTATTTCAAACTTTATGACCATAGCTATTAACCTGTTATTGAGAAAATATTTCCTTACCCCTCTACTAGTGATACATGGATCTCAACACCTAATTCATTCACTCATGTTTCTTGTTTCAAACTCAATTCCATATCATCATAGAACATGGCTATCCAATAAGCACCCACGTTATTAGATTCCTCATCTAGCCGATAGGATACAAAACTCATACTACTACTACCTCCCCACCCAAATACAATCATGTAGCCTCCGTCACTCCTCCTCCTCCTACAAACTCAGCTAGTGTCCCTCTCTCTAAAAATCCTTTGATCATGTCTCAACTTGTTTCATCACAAAAACCTACATCTTTGATTAAAAATATAGTCCTATCCATTCTTATATATAAACCACCTATCAACACGAGTGCCATTACTAGAACTCGCCCTTTTGACATCAAGAATACACTTTGTTCCTATCTCACAATATAGTTACATCTCTTCTCAATATATCCCACAAACATCATAACCCCCTCACAACACTTCTTTTCCTTTTCCTATCAATTCATTAATCCTCTTCACAACCAAGTTAGTCTCTTAGCACAATTATAATATCCCAACAAGTATTCCTCCTCAAAATATGTCATTACCATATAAATTTTATCAACAATCAAAACCTCACTCCTATAAACAAGCCCCTTCCACCTCTTCAAATTTTCAACATACTCAAAATGATACCATACAAGCACCGTTAAGTAGAATAACTAGCCTTGAAGCTACCACTATGGGACCTAAGAACAACCTTTCATACGAGAAAATCTACAACATACCTATCAAACCATTTGTTTCCTTTCAAGGCCTATCCTCCACACTGGGAACTCCCAAATTTCATCAAGTTTTATAATAAATAAGACCCACAACAATATATCAGGTCCTTATATCATGCGTATTATCTTATCGCTCATGACCAAGATCTCATGTGAGGACATTCCCCATGTCCTTAGTTGGCCCTACCATTAACATGTACAATAATATCCCACAACATTATATTTTCTTAGTTTCACAACTCACATAGTTATTCCGAGAACACTTCTCCATTAACATCTCTTGTAAAATATCCATCACTAATATCTATATCATTAAAAAATTGAGGATAATTTCATGCTGATTTTGTTTCTAGATGACAAGGTATTATCAACCAAATCTTATTCTTTCTTCCATAAAATGAGTTGATCAAGTTGTTTTCTCGATCTTGTGCCAAAGATATATCATCAAATCTTAAAATTTAGTCCTTTCAAAATTCGATGAGGCCTTTACCATGGCCTAGAAACTATAAATTCATTCCCTCGAGGGTGGTAAAGTTAAACTATGATATAAGAGACTAAAACCTGAGTCCTCTTTTAAAACTTCTTCCAACAACGATATATCTAAATGGTCAACAAACATGGTGTTTTAAAACTACATCCAAAGGTCATTTAGACTTTGAAAGGCCCTAAAATCAACATAAATACACACATTCGGGGAGTTCTATAGTGCTAAATTTTGAAAAAAATAGCCACTTGTAGGATTAAGCTCCCTCCCATCCAACCGATTAATGAATAATTTAAAACTCCATGGTATAAGGACATGAATATTGAACATACCATCAAGTTCGAGGACACGAAATTGAAAGATGTCATTCATTAATAAAAATCCTCAAAGACCTTATTGAATGAGGTGAATTACAACTTGATAAACCGAATTAACCTCATAATTAAGGCTTAGTGTTTAAACAACCTTTTCCAAACCACTCCTCATTCAATAGTCAACCTTAGTACAAAAATGTAGGATCTCATCACATCATCAACAGTGTCTATGAATTCACACCCGTACATACAATACACAGTGTTTCCACAAATGAAACACCAACCAAATTAATTCACTCCTTATATATCCTCACTATCAATATTTTAAGCCCATCTACATCACAACATTTGGAGTCTTCTACGTCTATTCCCACACAAACATCCCCTATCGTCCCCTCGGATCTCAATAAAATAAACATGTCATTAGAATTTTGAATAGATATTTCCAAGACCACGTGATGAGATGTATTAATTACTTTCATAAAAACTCATATTTTTATTTTGATAAGACCATTGCAGCAATGTCTATGTATTTACTAAGTACATTGTTGAACATCACTATTACAACCATGCACTTTTGGAATAATGCCTAATTGATATAGTTATATCTAATTATATTTATTTTGTGATATCATGTGTGAATTTATTATTGTTATTCCAATAAATTGTTTGGATGATTATATGTGTTGATGTAACTCTTGTTTGTAAGCAATTTTTCATATACAACAAAGGAACATGTCTCAGTAAAGCAACTTGTCTACAAACCAAAGAACTTATCTACAACATAAGGAAATAATTCACATAAAAGAACCTACATTTATGAATATATTTTGAAACATGAAGTGATGGCACTCAAGTCCTTACCATCCATTAGAGAATTGGTTATAATAGAAATGTGGAAAATTGAGAAACGAATCAATCTTTGATTTGGTCATTGATTAAGAACTAGTGAAAAATTGATTATTATTTGAACACTTGTTGTGTGTTTAAAACACATGTTGAAACTCCCACTTGTTATGTGGAATACTCATTGTTGTATTCTTCTTCTTCTCACGTGCTATAAATGATAGGATATAAACAAAGGGATGGTGCCTTCTACCAAGGGAGTTAGGAAGTCGATTTGGAATTAGAGAAAAGAGTGAATAGAGTTAGAAGGGAATTCGAGTAGTCTCTTTTGTTCCTAGATGTAATGTTTTATGTAAATCAATAAAGACATGGGTTTTCAGTTACAGAGTTAGGAAGGGATTAACACCCAAGTTAGGGCCCACCTAAGGTCTATTAAATCCCCTCAATTGTTTTGTTTCATGCATATTTACTTAGGAACAATCTTCTCTTTGAATCTGTAATTTTTTAGTCATAACATTTAGTAATAGTTAATTTTCAAGTCTAAGTTTTATTTTAATTTCAACATTTTTTATGTGACATTTATTTTGTTTCCAACCTCTTAGATCAACTATAACTATGTATACAACATAGGTAGTACTTCAAGTCTACATTCCTTGGTCTGAAAAATAAATGAATTTAACCTAATATACAACATATTAATTTCTTCAAGTTGATTTACACAACCATTTTTTGTGTTGTTGCTTATGAGGATATTGCCAAAGTTATAGGATTTTGTGAAGTTTTGCATTTCTAAATTTCTTAGAACATATTAGGTTATATAAATTCCACCTTCAAAACCCCCACCAATGAATGTTGATTGAGTTGATTCAGTTGATGTATGCACCATAATAGAGATTCTTATGGTATATTCATACCCAATCCTCAAATAGAAGACATTACCTCTAATTCTAAAGAAACATCCTCTTCTGTATAGGGTTTGATGGTAGAACACTCCATCTCAAGTGAGATTTCTAAGGCTATTCCTGAATAGTCTAATATGATAGAGGAGGTGAATAAAAACATGGAAGAAGAGGCAAGGGAACCAAGAACATTTGAGTTTCCTATCTCCAATAACAATCAACCTACTCAAATGAAGAACATCTCTCCATCAACTCTTCCTAATTTTCATGGATTTATGACTGAAGACCCAGACACTTTCTTGTTTAAGTTTGATGTATTATGCAGGAGTTATGACTACACAACTAATGCACAAAATCTAAAGTTGTTCCCTGCTACACTCAAGGATGCAACCTTGAGATGGTTTATGGGCCTAGGAAGAGATGTTATTACTACTTGACAAGGGATGAAAGACAAGTTTCTGACCAAGTACTAAGACTACTGTAGGACAAGTAGCAAAGGAGGAGATGAACTCTTTAAAATGACATAAAAGGAAGATGAGCCATTAAAATATTACCTAGAGAGATTCCTATTTTGTGTTCAAAATTTAAGACATATAAGGTTACCTCCCAAGTCTCTCAAGTTAATTTTCTTAAAAGGACTCAGTGAGGAAGATATGGATGCTTTGGAATTAATAGGAGTTGGAGACATCTTCAAAGCCACTTTTGAGGATATTTTCAAGTCTGAAGGAACTATTCTAGAGAAACCATGAAAATAATAATAATTACTAGATCAAAGGGTGGAGAAAATGCTAAAGGAATTGGGGAAATATATAAATCATAAATTGCAACTATGTTTAAGAACATGAAACAAGAAATAGATAATGACATGACATCCCACCTTGATGCTCTACATGTAAAGAAGAAGAGAGAGGACGCAGAGGCATCTATTTGAAAGTTATTCCATTCTTGTAGAAGAAATAAATATGATTGCACATGCAGGGAATGGATAACATTAAAAAGAAAAGGAGGCTACACCAGAGTTCAAAATGATAGAAATGGAGGATGGGAAAGTTTTATTCATTACCCAAAGGAATCCATGGCTGCCAAGGCAAGGAGGTATCCCACAAGATCCCATACCATCTTTTAAAAATTGGGATAGTAGTTCATATAACAATATGCAACCCCCACCTTGGGCTAATGCTCAACAAGGATGAGCTCCTTACTCTAGCCAATACCAACAGTCATGACAACCTTAGTTCTTAGGAAAACAATGGTTGCACCCCCTTTATTCATGGTAGAAAAATTGGAGAGGAGGGAATCAATTGAGAAATAAACCTCATAAACACCAACAAACCTACTAGCAACCTCCCTACTCACAACAACAAGCTTTGATGTAAAACCCCCCAATTTAAATCTCAACCAAAAACTACTAGATTTCCTTCTCAACCAACAACTAACCCCAATAGTGAAGTTGCTTAGCAAACCTATAACATTGAATCAACCTAATACTATGATTATTCATTTGATGTCAATAATATCCATCTTTGTTCAGAAGAAAACCTTTTCCACCAAGTAAACCTACAATCACGAAGATAACAAATGGACCAAAATTGGTGAAAGTTGATTTGTAGCAAAGCTAGAAGATGTTGTAAGCTGTTTCACAACAACATGAAAAAAATTACAAAAAAATTAAGATAAAATTCAATGGACCCCATTTCCATAAATATTGCAAGTGAGAAAATATGACCCTAAATCGATTCGATTCTGATTTTTCAATCGATTGAAGGAAATTTGTGTAAAAATTCCACTCATTGAAGCCATCAAGTATGTGCCTATTTATAACATGATGATCAAGGATCTATGTATTAGGAATCCATTCAGAAAAAGAAAAGATCCATCCACTTTACAAGTACTAGATATTTTGATGACATCATGCTTGAAAACTTTGTGTTACCTAAGTACATAGATCTAGGCAGTCCTTTGGTGAATGTTACTATCAATGGAACTACAATAAAAAATACCTTGATTGACTTAGGGGAAAAATAAATGTCATGACCAAGAAAATCATGGATGACCAAGTTGGAAGGACTAAGGCCAACAACTACAATATTGTAAGTAGAAAATAGATCGAAGGCTTGAAGGATTCCTTCAGGACATTATTTTGGTGGTAGACTCTTGGGTATACCTTGCTGATTTAATTATCCTACAACCAAAGGCAAGTCTAGGAGGTTACCCTCTTATCTTGTGAAGGCCATGGATGGTCACTACTGATGAATTTATAGGGTGCATGTATGGAAACGTGATCATCTCAAATGGAAATAGTGCCAAGAAACTTATACTCTATCCTCCTACCAAACCATTGAATAATGAGAATAAAACAATTTGGGTTGAAGAACTTGAAATTGATCAATGCTCTGTCTAAAAACTGATGATGTTGGAAAATTCTTGCACTATTAAAGACCGGGAGGAAGATATTTTTATATCTAATATTCAACAAAAAAATATGGATGAAATGGAAATTGATGACAAATTGAGGTGCTTAAGCTTTCCTTTAAACCAACCATAGTAGAGCACCACAAGTATTCTAGGAAAAATTATATTTTTCACCAACTTCTTCCTCATGACTACATATTAAATTCTATTAATAGCAACATGTGTTCAATTGGATCTATCTAAGGAAGTATAAATAACAAGTAAGGAGGCCACTAAATGTAAGTAAGCTACTGGATATTCAACATGAGAAATTGTTGATTGCTCTTCTTCAAGAACATAATAAATCATTTTCTTGGGATTATAGTGATATGTGTGGGATTCATCCTAGGATTTGTACTCATAAAATTTATATTAAAGAATAATTTAAACTAATCGATAACCACAAAGGTGCATGAACCCAACAATAAGAGAAATTGTGAAGGGTGAACTATAGAATTTGCTAGATGTTGGATTCATATACCCCATATCGATGACCACCGATGGGTATCACCTCTGTAATTGTACCAAATAAGAATGGGAAATGGAGAATCTGTGTGGATTATAGAGAACTGAATTTAGCCACAAAGAAAGACCACTTCCCATTTCCCTTCATTTATCAAGTGCTTTGACACCCTAGTTGGTAAAAATTACTTCTCCTTTCTTGATGGATACAATGGTTACAATCAGATCAAGATTTCACCAGAGGACAAAGATAAGACTAAATTCACATGTCCATGGGGGAATTTTTCCTATTCATTTCTCCCATTTGGCTTGTGTAATGCACTTGCCACATTCTAGAGGGAATTTATGAGTATCTTCTCGATTTGATGATTGACTACATGGAAGTCTGTATAGATGGCTTCACTTGTTCATGGCGGTACTTTTGAGGAGGCTATAAAAATCAGGATAAGGTCTTAAGAATATACAAGGATCACAATTTGTCCACAAGTAATGAGTTGTGTTATATGATGATGTTAGAGGGTATAGTGTTGGGGAACTACCTTTCCTCATTAGGAATTTAAGTAGATATAACAAAAGTGTTAGTCATAGTCAACCTACCCAAAAAAATAAATAAAAAATATGTTAGAATATTTTTAGGCCATGGTGGATATTAGAAAAGGTTTATACAAGACTTTAGCAAAATTGTAGTGCCACTTTTTTCATTACTGGGAAATGATGTTGATTTTGTATGGACTGAATGCTTTGTGAAAGTGCTTTTCAAACTTTAAAAGAGATGCTAACTACTTGCTCATGTGTTGAGAGGACTTGACTGGAACCTACCTTTTCACATCCACACATATGCATTCGATCTTGCTATTGGGTCTGTCCTAAGTCAAAAATATGGTAGTCTAAATTATGTAATATACTATGTCAGCAAGAATTTGTAACATGCAAAATTGAACTATACAATAACAAAAAAATAGTTAATGAAAATATTATATTCCATAAACAAATTCAAACATTATATCATAGGATACCTAGTGTTTATTCACACCAATCATGGTGCAATCAAGTATCTGGTAAAAATCCAATAATAAGTAGCAAAATCATAAGGTGGCTGCTCCTTTTGCAAGAATTTGATGTAGCCATAGTGGACAAGCCTGACAAAGATAATGTGGTGGAAAATTTCCTCTCAAGGATCGAAACCAATAGTGAAGAGAAAGTAGTTGATGATTCATTTATGGATTATCACCTATTTTCTACTTCTACAATAACACCCCAGGTATGTAGACATAGCTAACTACTTGGTATCAAGTAAAACACCTCCACATTTTTCATCCTCTAAGAAAAGCTATTTAGTTGAAAATATTTTTCCCTTTTCTTGGATAGCGAGACTTCTCTTTTATACATGTTAAGATCAAGTAATGAGTTGTATAGATGATTAGGAGATATCTAATGTCCTCAAGGCCTACCACAATGAAATCTATGGTAGACATTTTTCTACAAAGATAACAACACAAAAGGTGTTGAATACTGACTACTATTGGACAACTTTACATAAGGATGCAATATTATACACTAAGAGATGTGAAAATTCCAGATAATGAGAAATAACAATAAGTCTAATGATATTCCATTGAAACCTTAATTGGTTATGCAACCTTTTGATAAGTGGGGCTTAGATTTTGTTGGCCCTACAGACCCTCCATCTTAGCAAAAAGAGTATATCATAGTCTATAAATTTACCTAACCAAGCAGACATGACGTAACAACTTTACCAAAATAAACTAGTGGGAAGGTGGATAAATTCATGTATGAGAACATCTTTACTAGATATGGAGTCCCAAGGGATATTGTGACAAACTAGGGTACACATTTTACTGCTGATGTGATTGCTGATTTGGTCAATGAATATGAAATCAAGCATAGAAATTCTACACCATACCATCCCTAGTATAATGGCCAAGTAGAGGTTACAAATAGAGAGATAGAGGCCATATTGACAAAGAATATAACATTCCATAGAAGATACTGGGAATTCAATACAACATGGAAAACCACAACTAGCTTCACACCATTTAAACTATTATTTGGCAAGACTGCTATTTTGCATATAGAATTTGAGCATAAAATGTTGAGAGTTGCACTTGAGATAGGAATAGACTTATTAGAATCTCAGAGACAGGTAATTTAAATCAATGAGTTGGATAAATTGAGAAAGCAAGAAATTCATAACACGAGGTAACAAAAACATAATAATCAAATGACATGACCAAGATATTAAAACAAGACAGGTTATAGAAAGGTGATTAGGAAATTTGTTTGAATCAAAATACAATAATCACATAGGGAAGCTCGAACAAGGTGGATATGCCCTAATGAAATCAAGAAGATATACTATAATGGAGTTTTGAATATTACTACTATTGATCTTGTGAGATTCAAGTTGTTGGTGAATGGCCATAGGTTAAGATTGTATAAAAATCTAGTTGATAAAGGCTCATTTATATAATTTCACAAAGGAGATCATAGAAGAATGGAGAAAGAAACATCAAAATTAACCTCAGAGGTTGAGCCTATTGGCTCACCTTATGGGATTATAGAGAATTGATGATATTTTAGTAGCCTTGGAGAATTCAACTTGCTGAATAATTCAAGGATAAATAAAAGTGTTGAGATCTACCTTTCTGGGTGATCATCAACACTTTGCTAACCCATTTTTATATAAGTTTTTGGTTTGTAGGTTTTATTGAAAAGTGATTACATGAGAACATGATCTCCATCAAAAGGAGAGAGTGCAATGACCAAGAGTTCAACTTGCAACCATAAGAAATAAGATCATGTTTGTTTGAAGTGTCTGATAGAACTCATGGTTACATAACGGACATCAAGGAAGCATGCACAAGTGGATGATATACAAAGAATTATTGGCACCCCAACCAATTAGAGTTCCCTCTCTGAGAAGCATCTATTTGTAGTAAGGAGAAGTCAACACAAGTTAAACTCACATCCACAACATCACAGGGGCACTTGCATGTAGCCAAGACGCCAATTTAATAAATCATGCACATCAATCATTGTAAGCCACAACGAGATAAGTACATATATTTATTACTTTAATAAATCATGATTAGATTAATTGTATTTAATTATGATTTATGTCAAGTCATAAAGCATGTGACACATTAAAAGACCGTCACCTTTCAGTTATGATGTTTCCATTTAAGCCCTCCACATAAGCCAACATGTCACATAATTTTTCTTCATGTACTCAATGTTGTCACATCCACTTAATGATTAATCACCCCTAAATGTATTGCTTGTCCCCTTGGTAATAAAGTTCAAAGAAATGAAAATCCATCAACACAATTCATTTTTGCAAAGTACTTTTAAGGAAAAATTGTGTAGTTATGTATTGCACCTGGGAGAATCTGTGTATCTACCATGGGAGGTGATCTAATCAGATATGAACCTTCTGTGCATTTGTAACTTTTGAATCATCCTGAGTTTGTGTAGTACTTTGAGAATCATGGCTAGATGTAAAACATTAAAAAATTTCAAGGCTTATGAGGTAGTAATGGAAGAGTTTGAAAATACCTTGAACAATGGAGAGGAAAAGGTAAAAGGGTTAACAATCAGGGTAAGTGATGAGATTTTAGTAGAGGTCACTAGTTTACCAGCTCAGGGAGAGCCATTTCCAGACAAATCTAACCCAGAAGTAGCAAGAAGAGAATTTGCAGACAATGATGAGAAGTTCATCTCATACTGCCAAGGTACTTTTAGAACATCTCTCAAACCTTTATGGGAACAAGCTACCAATTTTTTCATTCAATATTTTACTTGTGAAGGGAGATATTCAAGGTTAAATACAATGCATTTCAAATTGTTAAATCATTTGAAAAATAATCATCAAGTGAATGTTCCAAATTTATTTCATGAGATGCTTAAGAAAATGAGAAAAGAGGTTCAGAGGGGTAGGGAAACCCTGTCACATCACTATCTAATAACCCTAGTGGTCAAGCACACTTTGCAGAGGGAACACCCTCAGATATCATGGGATGACTTTGTGAGAGTGAAAAATATTGAAACCTTGTTGGGAAAGAGGATAAAAGGAGAAACAACACTGAAAGTTATACTTCACATATGCTAGAAGTTGCACCACCCTCTTCCCCACCTCAAGAACCAATAAATTCTAAAATTTTGTCTTCCACAAAAGAAACCCTTGTACCTATTTCACTAGAGAGAATATTTATTTCTGAAAATTTATTGGAATTTTCTTCCCTGAAACCTCCACTTCCAAAACCAAAAGAAAATCTACTCATTCTACTCCAAAATGAACTAAACGCTCATATAGGATTAGGAAAAAGAGGGAAAAATCTCCAGTTCAAGAAAATATCAACCCATCTCATTGGATAGTGATTTGGAATCCATAGAATAAAGTTATGAGCTTTAACCAATGGAAAAAGAGTATAGATATACTGCTCCCATAGTAACTCAAGAGCCAGAATACCATGAAAAATCAATGGAAGGACAAGAATAACTAAATCATAATGAGGGAACATTTTATGAAGTAGAGATTCATAAAGTGAGATAAATAGAATAGGTAGTGGAAGGAGGAAATGAACAAGAGAAAATGACTACAAATGATGTCAATGAACAAGTCATTGAGAAAGTTGTTGAACAATAAAAAAATGATAGTCTGCAAGAAGAAAATGTAGAACCAATGCAACCCCCAAATATTATTCATGAAATCATAAAGGAACTTGAAAAAACCATCTTATAGTGAGATGGGAACACAAACTATGGGGCCCAATATTGAAAATATGTTGCTATAAAGGGACGCTTACATTAACAAGCTCAAGAAGAAATGGGAAAAGGAGAAGGAAGACCTTATCTCTAAACATAAGGAGGAAATGGAAGACAAAGACAATGAGATTAGAAGGCTGAAACAAAAACAAGAGGAAATAGTGCAGGTAGCATTTGACATGTTGAGTTGCAGACCCCCATCAAATGTCTATGCCATATACCTAAAAGAAAAGATGTTGTACCACAAGTTTACTTGCATAAATTCTGATATGATATATGACATTAGATCAGATAGGAATTTATTTACTCTATATCAACATAGTACACATGAATTGCATAATTTATTATGTGAGCTATATTTGCATAATTATGCCCTTCTAAATCATAGAGATACAATCCCAATTATGTATATTGGGGATATACGGAGTTAAGGTGTTATTTTCTTATCTTTCAAATGAAATGGAAAGAGCTAAGAAAATGGAGGAATATAGACATTTGGAGAAGGTTACACCGCTATATATGAGAGATGAAGCAACAACAAAAATGAAATTGCAAAAGAATATGACAGCTATATAGATGTGGATGAAATTAGAAACAAATTGTTGAGAATGACGATGAAATTCTACACAAAAGTTAAGAACATGATAAAAGAACATGTAATTCAAGTTATGATGGCATGCAAAGCCAAATGGATAGAGTTATCACCTACACTCCAAAGGAAAGAAGTGCACTCACATCCAAATATACTTCCAACATTATGCAGGGTGAACAAGTATATTGAAATAAAAATGAATGTGGGGATGATTGGTTTCCTACAGCTTATCATCCTCCAATATTTCATTTCCAAATTACACAATTTACCAATCAATCAGAGGGTGCAAGAAAGATTCTAGGACAAAGTGAGGAGGAGTTATGGATATTTATTATCGAAGAGGAAGGAACAGGAACACCGATAGATTTCAAGTGAGAATGTAGTTTCCAATAGAAGAAATATGAAGCTCTTGAATGAGGACATTCAAATGTTTAAGCCTCATGGTGTGATGAATTGTATTAATTACTTTCATAACAACTCATCTTTTGTATTTTTATAAGACCATTATAGCCATGTCTATGTATTTCCTAAGTACATTCTTGAACATTATTATTACAACCATGAACTTTTGACATAATGACTAATTGATATATCTAATTGTTTTTATTTTGTGATATTATGTGTGAATTTATTATTTTTATTCCAATTTTTTTAGATGATTATATGTGTTGATACCACTCTTGGTTGTAAGAAATTTTTCATATGTAGTAAAGGAACCTATCTCGCAACAACTCATCCGCATGACCAATAAATATGTCCACAACATAAATAAATCTTTCACAAAATATAAATTACATTTATGAAGATCTTTTGAAACATGAAGTGATGGAACTTAAGTCCTTATGCACCATTGGAGAAGTAGTTACAACAAAAACATAGAAAATTGAGAAATAAATCAATCTTTGATTTGGTCATTGATTAAGAACTAGTGAAGAACTGATTGTTAGTTGAACACTTGTTGTGTGTTTCAAACATGTGTTGAATCTCTCACTTGTTTTGTTGAAGACTCCTTATTTTATTATTCTTATTCTCATGTGTTGTAAATGATAGGATATAAAGGAAAGGTCTGGTGCCTTGTGAGGAGTTAGGAAGTCGATTTGGAATTAGAGAATTTTTTAACAAAGTTAGAAGGGAATCGAGTAATCTCTTTTGTTCCTAGATGTAATGTTTTATGCAAATAAATAAAGAAATATGAGTTATTTCATTTAGTTTTTAGTTATAGAGTTAATAAGGGATTAACACCAAAGCTAGGTCCCATTTGAGGTTTCTAAAATCTCCTCCATTGTTTCATTTCATACATATTTCCTTAGGAAAAATCTTCTCTCTGAATCTGTAACTTTGTTTCAGTAATAACATTTAGCAATAGTTCATTTTCAAGTCTGAGTTTTATTTTACTTTTAGCATTGTTATGTGACAGTTATTTTCTTTTCAACCTCTTAGATCAACTATAACTAGATACAACACAAGTAGAATTTCAAGTCTACTCTTCCGGACTGAAAACTAAATGAATGTAATCCAATGTACAACATATTAATTGTTGCAAGTTGATTTACACCACCACCACGTCATCTAACATCAAATAAAAAATCTTAGTAATCTAATTCAACAACCTTTTCTAAACCACTTCCCATCTAGTATTCATCCTTGTTCCAACACCGTAAGATCTCATCACATCATCAACACTTTCAATAAATTCACACCCACACATACAGACCTAGTGTTTCCACGGATGAAACACCGAAAAAACATCACTCCTCGATCCCCTCATTATCAATATTTTTATCCCATCCACATAAAAACATCCAAAGTCATCTATGTTTATTCCCACACAAGCCTCCTCTAATGTCCCCTCGGGATATCATGAAAAGAAACTTGTCATTAAAATTTTGAATAGCTCTTTCCAAGACCACATCATCCAACATCAAATTGAAAATATTAGGTATTCAATTCAATATCTCACAGGTCATTCATCTAGAAAGATATAAAATTTACCAAATATTCACCACATAGCCATACCTCAAAACATACAAAACCTACCCTCTATTTTGGGGCCTCATACTTTGTCCAAACTTGTAAAAATGATTAAAAAAAAATCTAAGGTTGCACCTTGACTAGCACCTAAATGTGTCACACAAAAAGCAAATCTAGTATCATATACCTCTAAATCATCAAATGATATCCAAAATCATTCACCTTTATCATCATTTCAGTGAGCCATAACATGATACTATACTAAAATCCTTGAGAATCTTATCGATTATCGATCATAAAACTACCACCTACTAAGACCTATAATTATTGAGGGTGGAAATCCTCTTAGTATATTTATGAGGCATTATGTTATTATCATCCGATTACAGAAACTTCACCAAGGATTTTAAATACCTCCACTCCATAATTCAAAGTATCACTACCAATGTAATTCTCACTTTGTAGATAAAAACCACCCACCCTACGATCTCGATATAATCAAATCATGACATCAAATAAAACCTACCCATCAAATACTTAAACATATCAGTTCTAAACTATCACTTGGTATCACATCTAATAAAAAAGTCTTTCTCTAGTAAATCCTCAATCCACTAGATAGATACCATTCGTATGACCACAAGAGCACCCGCACAAGACTCCAAATCCCCAAACAAAAATGGGCCCAAAGTATCTATCACCATTGCTCCCTCTAAATCACCTAACCCATTATTTTCTAAAGCCAAGGTTTCCATCCTTATGACACCTCAAACCCAATCTACAACATCTATACAAAACACTATCATCAAATAGCTACATAAGGCACATGTTAAGATGTCTCTTTACGAGCTCATCCAAAATTCTCTATGACACCAATAAGACATGATTGAAGTTATTCAATCCATTTCATTACTAGATGACCCCCAACTATTTTCCAATCTTATTTACCCCTTAAAATGTTTGCCACTATAACATTTGAGTACTCTAAAATTCTATTCTTATATCCTAAATACCATGATCATCCTCTCTTTAGTCTTGCACAAATTAATGACACTCTTGTCAAAAGATTAATGAAAAAAATGGAACCGACATTAACATAATATCATTTCACACCTTCAAATAACTTTAGCTACCATACACAATAATTTCCCAATCACCTGTCATGATCTATTCTTTTAATGAAACAATTAACCCTACATTGGGTATAATCATTTTACCTCTCAAAATATGTAATAAAATCCTTCACAATCTTTTTTATCTTGTGGAAAGAGAGTTCCAGATAACATGCTACTAGGTTGCCCTTGGATATGCACTATGCATTGTATCCCATCAATACCACATACATGTTTAAAATATTAACACAAGGGTAAAACCTTTAAGGTCTCCACCGACCCTAATCCATTCAATCCATGCCACATGACATATATACCTAATGACACATTTTTTGAGTCTAGTTTCCAACACCTTACTAAGTCGGGCGTGATGGAACTTAACTTATAAAAATTTTAAGCACTCACCAAGTGAACACAACTACCAAGTTCCTTATTTGTCTTACATATCAAGATGTGTGTCATGTTCATAACCAGTTATCTCATGAAGAAAATAACTATGCATTATGACAAGATAACCGGCTAACATGAAATTGTGTATCTTAATCATTATCCATTGATATAAAAAATAATTAACAAGATTAATAGACTAGTCATACCATTCTCATCTCTGATAATATGTGCAATCCATAATAGTTCATTTATTCAATCATAATAACATATTTTACACATACTCACAACATATAACATCCATGCGTGCAAGCTATGCACGTCATACTTACATACCAAGAATTATACTCAAGAATATCCATTTCTCACTCTATCTTATAAATGAACACAACACCTATTTATACCTAGTGGGAACTTGTCCTTCATCACTTATATGATTTAATCCTAATAATAAACATCCTAAATATGGTTACATGCCCTTAGACTCCTACTTTAACTACAACTCATGCTATAAATACCTCAATCCTACCCATGCTCTATTCCTATATTTAACTTTTTCTATGTGTCATTCTTATCCTCCTTTACATGTGATTTATCTATGGTTAGTGCCTTATCCTTTCTACTTCTATTTATAGAGTTTCCTTACTTGTTATGTAAACTCTGATTTTTCCTATTTTTAGCCTCTACTAGAAATACAAATAAGTCTTGTAACCTTTGTGTGTGTATGCGAGGATCTTAGCACGATGACTTCTTTTTCCCTTATGCGAACCTTCACACACCGATCTATATTTGTTCTCTACTCTCATGTGGGATTTCAGATGTTCCTTGTAATCTATTGATGCTTTAATGTAGTTTATGCATGCACTCTTACTCGTGGTCTTTATTATTCCATACATGGTTAATACTTATCCATTTTATTTTCTCAACATTACCCCACACTAGAAACATTTTTCATCCTTAGAAATATGAGGAAAATAATAATCTCCATGGAGTACCTAAAGTATGTCTTGAAAGAATCTGAAATAATAAAGAATAAGGGAAACAACCTTAATGAAGAAAAGAATAAAGAATAAATTTTTTTTGCACGCACCCAATATTCAAGCCTATCGTGATAGTAGGAGTTTTGTGAATTCTATGCTTATTGGTTCTCTAGATACTTTCATTACATGAACTCTTTGGTTGGTTTCTCTGATGCTATCTCAAAAAAGTATGGAATATTCCCAGAGTCAATTCCTCAATCTTCTCGTGCAACTCCCTAATCACCACATCCAAGTTTGAGGAAACACCCTATAGACTATCCATCCCAGTGCATTACCATAAGTTGAATTTCCTTGAGCCTTTCTTCAGTCTTGTTGCAATTATCCTTTATTAAGTCTCTCTTCTTTGCAATCTCTTGCATAAAATTTTCACACTTAGCCTTATTTATCTTCATAGTGTCTTGTATCTTCTTCAAATCCACCTCATCCTCTACTGTTTTCACATTCAAGATCACTTGTGAAATCCCTTCGCTTATCAAAAATTTCTTCACCCTTTGTGTGGCCTCCTTTAACTCCACATCGAGTATCAAATATTCTTGAATCTTCTTTTCTACCTTCCCTTTGTTTATTTTGGCCAACTCCTCTGCTGAAGGCCCTAACTCAAAATTCACTTTGATTAACAACAAGTGTACTAACTCCTCTAAATAACCCATTTCGTAATACGATGATTTGGATTGGCTTGTGATACCATATCTAGGCATGCACACATGATATTATTGATTATGTTAGCTACTTTATTGTATGTGTATACCTTCGTCTTCTTTTTATCCATCAAATCTTCAACAAGGTTCTGGTTCCTCAACCCTTTGCACTCTATATCCCTATACATCCTCTTGATCATGACCCATTTTTTGATATTTATTCTTCCAATCTTGGTGGCCATCTTATTCATCACATTGATTTCTTGCTCATCTAAGAGTTTGGTAGATTCAATTATCGGGAAAGATTCTGCCTTTGATTTTAGCTCTAGAATTGACTCCTTGCGCTGCTTCAAACTCGGGTTATTTCATACGAGTTTGTAAGCTCTAAGAAAAAAGCTTCCTCATGTGTATATGACATTCAAATTTTTAAACAAATCCAGGAAAAACAACTCCTGGTAGGTATCGAGCTTTGAAATATCTTCTGCAATGTCTTGAAAGGATCATCTATATAAGAAATTTTTGATGTTGGTGGGGATTGTCTTGGATTTCTCCCCGTGTATGACCCTCATGTCATCTCTTGCATAAGATTTTGCTACATGTGGCTTATTCCTTCAAAAATTCCTAACCCTTATTTTTCATTGTACCATTCTTCCTCATGATATCCCTCTTTGTGCTCTTCGTTTCCTTCGCTCTCTTCTTCTCACACATTGCACATATCCTCTTATTACTTGGGCTATTTTTCCTCCTCCTGCAGAGAGGATATTATTGGTTCATTTCTCCTTAAATGTGCTATTCTTGATCCCTTTATTCCCGTACTAGCTATTCTAATTCTTCCTCATTGAATTCATATAAATAACACAAGGATAATCCTCCTTATTTTGACTAGGATTCCATGCTTCAATTGTCATGCAATCCTATAAGCTTTCCGATTAATTTCCCAAAGAGAATGCATCCTCCTTCCCTCAAAGTAAAAATAGTATTCATGCACTTTGGACATGAGCCATTGGTATAAACAAATAGACTTCTAAAGGAACAAAAAATCATAAGGATGCAAGAATCTTGCAATCTCTAAGTCATTTCGCACCTTATCATCAAGGACTATCTCGCACTTCTTTTGTCCTTTGATTTAACTCCTTCAATACATCATTCTTGATATCAGTCTTATGGGCTTGTGTTTTGTTATTGTAATAACTAATTTTAAACTTTATAAGCTATGAGGCCCATGGATTCCCAACTATAACTTCCTGTGGATATTTCATTTCGATAACCATTCTTTAGGTGATTCCTCTATGGGATTTGTTTTCTTTGGTGCCATTTTATCTCTTTTACTTCATGTGACTGTTATTTCCTTTAATCCTACAAATTTATTTCCCTAGGTGTCGTAAACCAAAAACTTATTAAACTATTTCCTGTGGTAGTAAGAATTCAAACCCTTTCTTAATTCTTGCCTCGTTTTCCCCAACTTCATGTGAATAAGCTCTTTCAATGAATTTATATCTTCACTTCCTTCGAACCTTAGCTATCTTCACCTATTTTTTGATATGTGCCTTTTGAAAAGGAGCTCTATGTTATTAATTCTACATGCATGTTCCCTCTTTCCTTCATGTCTTTTCTTGGATTCGGTTTGCACTCCATTCTTTCTAGTTCATGGCGAACATCATTGATACTAATACCTTAATTATTTCATTATTTTCAATCTAAGGAGGTGTCTATGGCTATTTGCAACAAAGAGGATGATTGAAATTGTTATAAGCATGCATTAACTACTAAATTCAATTAAATACCATTTCTAAATGTGTTTAAGAAATGAATTATATGATAAAACAAAGATTACTAAATTCACGAATTGAAATAATGAAAGTGCTAGAAATCTTATAACTAAAAAATATTAAATATACAAATACTTGAACAAACAATAAATTCTTACCTTCACATTGGAGAGGAGTGGCCCTTTCTCCTTCCCTATGATCTGGTTTCAAGATTGAAAATTACACTAAGAAATTTAACTCGAATCATGCATTTTATTGAATATACAATACTTCCTTTCATCATCAACCAACCACACTAATTCTACTACAAATTCCTTTTATAATAACTAAAATCCTTGTCACTCTAAAAAAGGACTGATTATTTGCAATAACTAACAAACATATTTCTACAAGAACAAATTATTGTTAAGGAGTTACAAGTTTGAAAGAACAAGTGCATGTTGCACTTGAATTATATTTTATCTTGTTAAAAATGAATGGAGTCCTTAATTAATTCTCAGCTGAGATGATTTAGTAATTTTAGAGGATGTCAAATCTCATGTATTCAAATCCATTGAATAATGTTGATTACCATTTTTGCTATTCATTTTTTCCACGTTTTTAATCGAACTTGATGTTAAATTGGAATCTCATAATCTACACGAGTTACATGATGACTAGATGATAATACACATTTAATGCCCATTTCATCATGAAACCCATGTGTTGACTAGATCATCTCTTCTCCTTGGTGTACAAGTCCTTTACTTCCTTCATATGATTCCTTCACTTCCATAGTGCGAGTCCCGCACCAATTATTAGATGAGTCTTGCACTCTAAAGTGAGTCCTATGCTAATGATTAAGTGAGTCCTACATTGACCTATATATGAGTCTGTCTTTGGCTTTAGGTAGTTCTTTCATTCAAATTTGTTAGCACATATACATATTTATTTCAAATCATTCAAAGAAGCATAGATAAGATGAAAATGAATAAGGTTTATGTAAAAAACTTCCTTTTAAATATATTAAAGTATTAATTACATAATGGTAATACCAGTCTTGGTAAAAAATGATGAAAAAATTGGGTTTACATAGGAATTAACAAGGCTCATCACTTCCCCACACTTAGGGATTAACATGTCCTCCTTATACAGGGTTTATGTTAAGGGTTTATAAAATTCGTGTGCAATTATATTCATTAGTGAAAGTGAGCCACGTTTCTTCTTACGGATTGTAGAATTAAAAAAAATGATTATTGTTTCCTTCCATATTTTGTATCAATCAACTGATTGGTCATGTGTGTTATTCTATATGGGCACCAGTGCTAATATCGGTGGAGGTAAAAACCTAAAATCTATCCAGCTTTTCTTGCATTTCTAGCACAATTTTGCATATTTCTTTTTCTCTCTTTACTGACCACCAGAGGTTAGTTGGATATATAACCTATTTATTTTTCTAGAATTTTGGAATTAATCCATATTGTTGCTGGAAACAAAATAAATACATATTAAAATTTGGAATTACATACCCCTAAAGTTAGAGACACAAGTTGAGATTATTTCTTTATATTTGTCCACTGTTTGTAGGCAATAAACTCAGTCGATATATTTCCTTAAGAATATTTCTGGTGCTGGAAGATCATGCCTTATTAGGAGGCCTACATGGTTTTATTATTTCATGTAATCTCCCCTTTGATAATGCCATATGGATTTATGACTTAATGTGGAAATAAAAGATCTTAACTACACATCTCCTTCATACAAGTTTATTGGTATTTCTACTTCGGGGAGTATAAATTTGTTAACATAAAATTCATATAACAAATTTTCCAAAATGTATACGATTCTACATAATCTCCTTCAAATTTATTGTCATTATTGAATTTACGAGATTCAGGTGGAGCAGATTCTAAAGGCTTTCCATTTGAACAATTGTTCCTTCAAGAATAAATCATAAAAATCATATTATCTGGATTATTTTCTTTCCTTCTCTCTATATATTATTATCATATGCTACTTTCTGAGATCATAACATTGCAACATCCATTTTACCATCCATCTTAATACAATAATTTGTGGAAATACAAAATCTATTTGAATCATTTGGTCAATGGTTATCACGGTTCCATTTTCTCCTTTTCTCTTTGTAAAAGTGCAAGTTTGGTAGACCATTCTAAACTATATCAATTGAATTATCTATTCTTTTCCCTCTACAGTGTGTTAAATTTTTTGGATGATCCCATCTTCATGCTCCAATTTTTGTTGGAGATACTGAATTCTCTTATCTTTATCTACCTCAAATTGAGAAATGCTTATATCTTTTGCTTGCGGGGGTGAGTTACATTGGTTAAGACTTTCTTGAGATTGATGTAACTCATACTCTACTTTGGAAATGGATAAAACTTGGGAGATGAAGGTTTTAATATCAATATGTGAGCAAGGCTCACCTTCAAGAAATTAGTGTCCTTCCTTTTTCGGGAAGGAGGGATTATTCAATAATGGTTGCAATGTTCACAATGTATTATTTAGAAACATGGTATGGAGGTGATGTAAAGACACATAAAGAAGTAGGAGTTATTTGGTTTAAGGTTATCATTTTGGATGTTGCATCTTACTCCTATTAGGGGACATTTTAAATTTGTGCTCCTCTATAGTCTAAGTTGGTCTAGATGACCTAAGCCTTTTCTTTTTCTTGACTTGGATGGAGGATCCTATTTTTGGAATTATGACGAGTTCAAGGGAATATTTATTTTGAAATTTAATTCAATTCTTTAGTCCATTACGCTTCTTGATGAAGTGATACCTACAAATAAGGTGAATGAGCCCTTAGAACTTTAGATATAGGGAACCCCAACAAAAATTTTCGGTGGCAGGAGAAAACAAAGTCAAACGAGGCTGTGGGAGATTAATTCTATTTGGGTCTTTAGATTTTCCATGGCATAGGTGGATGAAAATTCTCAATCTTTTGGACCGATGATGACCTTTTATTTTCCTTCACAAGTGAAATATTTTATGACCCATTTTTCTACATCTGCCACAACTAAGGGAAAGTGATTCTTTTGATGCCCTTAGGCTCCCTTTCTTATAAAAAAACTAACTCCTGTTTTTCTTTCTTTCACATAACAAACCTTTTAATAATTTTAGAGTAAGGAGTCCTAAAATTGACCAATTTCCCTTCCTTTAGAATACCATAAATTTGAATAATAATGGAGGAACTAAATAATAATTTTATACCTTTTACTCACGAGTGTCCTTCCATAAGGTTTGCTACAAAATCTTCTGTCATCATAAGGTTGAATTCCTCATATGAAAGCATAAAATATAGCCATCCTAATTTCTTGAACACTACCACTGATTTTATGTCTTATAACAATTTGACAAGGATTGATGGTTTGTGGTGTGTCGTGCCGCCTCGGGACAACGAAATCAAACCGATATTACTAAAAAATTGGGATATTTTTTTTTTAAAGTAGACAATAAGTATTAATGCTTGGTTTAACCCCTTTCCCATTAATGATTAGTTTATATTAATTATTAACTTACCCGAAATTAAAAGACACTAGCCCAATAACAAATTAGTTATTTTATTTTCCTATGTATTTTCTAGGGTCACAAACTTAAGTTTACATCCTTCTACTATAATTAATTCCCCCTTTTATTAATTTTACCACACACCACAAAAGTTATTTTCCCATTCCCACTTTAAATCCCATGACTAAAAGAAAGTGTGTAGGGTCACTTATGGACCCTAGGATTGAACCAATCTTGGCCCTTGATCTCCTTTTTTCCCTAATTTTCTCTATGTGATTTCCCTTTCTTTTCTTTACCTTATTCTCTCTTTTTTTATTTTATCTTGCTCTCTTATTTGCAGGTGGTTTGGAGGAGCTATGGAGTTTCCTCCTTTTTTAACCCTTATTGTATTTTGTTGAGCAATTTATACAAAGACAAGAAAATGTTTCTTTTTTTCTTTTTGATTTATATCTTTTTTTTTCTTTTTTGTTGTTGTGAATAGGGCGGCGATCTGAAGAGAGGGGGTGCATTGTGCGTGTGTGTGCCGGTGGGGAGGCCAATTTTGGAATAGGTGCGGGAGGGATGAGGGCATGGCTGCCGTTGGAGGGTGAGGGGAAATGAGGAGGATGGGCCCAGGGGTTTAGGGTGTGGCGGGGTAGTGGCGGCATGGGTAGCGGTGGTTGTGGCATGGGTGTGAAGGAGGAGGTGCTTTGCGGCGGGTGTGCGGGGAGGTGGTGACACTTGGAGTGGCCACAAAGGATGGGGGAGGGTTTGGCCTCCCCCAAACTAGTTTAAAAATAAATAAATTGGTTTTTATATATATTTTTGTTTATTAAAACAACAATATAACATATATTATATGATAAATATATAATATATAATATAATATAATATAATATATATATATATATATATATATATATATATATAATTCTTTTGCAATTTAAAATTGATAACATTTATATTATTTATAATATAAACTCCTATAAATAATATAAAATAATGTATGCAACTATATAGTTATAATAAAATAAATAACTATAGTAAATATTCATTTACAAGGAAAGAAGAAAATTATATCAAGTTGTAAATTGTTAGATTTCTATTTGCTAAGTTAGTGTCTTAAGGAGCCCTAAAATTTTCCAATATTTAGTTTTATTAAAATGAGTAACATACTTATGAGATAAAGGAAAAGAAACAATGTATTTTAAATGGGAAGAGAGAGTATTAAATTGAGATTAAAACTTAGTGATGAAGAATACTCATCCATTCAAATAAACTAACCAGGAAGGAAATTAAAGACTAATTTTATTCTATACAATAACGTTACAAAAATTTATAAGATGTGTTACAAAGGAAAAAAATGCTTCCATTCAATGTGAAATCCTAAATCTTCCTATTGGACAATCTTCTCTTTTCAAAGGTAGTAACTAAATAAATATTTCAGATTTTTAACATGAGGGATACTCAACATGGAGTGTATATATATGTTCAAAAGAAAGACATATTCCCAATCTATACATTTTCTTTTTAAAAAGGAGATTACAATCAAATTTTCATATTAAAGAAAACCACTATTACAATATTTCTTTTCTTTTCAAGGATTGAAGCTCACATATACAAATATATCCAAATACATAACTACTCAAGAAGGTTTATTACAAGATTCTTTGCAAGCTTGAAGAGAGAGATTGTTCAAGTAAACCTACTCTAGTTTAAAAGTAATTTTCAAATACAAAGGGGAGGTTTTACAACAAACAAAGTTTCCACCAAACCATATCCAAAAGAAATACAAAGAGGTAATGTCCACAAAGAGAGAGAGAAGATGCCAAAAGAACTCCAACTACCACTAACTCCCATCATGAGATCCAACTTCAAATGCCTTTAAGGAATCCAACCAAGGAGAAGAAGCTTGTTTTACCACCCAACCATAGGCATCATTACATGCCTTTCCCAAGGTTAGGATGCATGCTAGCCTCCCCCAAGCCCATGGGAAAGAGGACAACTATCCACAACTATGCACAAGAGAGAGGGTGAACAAACAACATTTCATCCACACAAAAATAAGACAAATATCCAAAACAAGACTCCAACTTTGTAAAGATGAAAAGGAGGAGAACCCAAGTTCTACCTCTAAAATGGGGAAGAGAAGAAAGTTCTCCAAAAGTTGTAACCATCATTAGATGCACAAAAAAAAGATCTCCATACCCTCCTTATTTCTCCAATTTCATTCAAGCCCTCCTTATTTCTCCACCCTTTCACCAATCCTTCTTGGAATGATTTTCAAACCCCAAAGGGGTTTCCTTACCAAGAATGGGGAAGGAGGTTCAAGCCAAATGACCCACCTTCCCCACCTCAAACCATTTGAGGGGAGTAACTAAATCCTACAAGGCTTGCCCATCAAGCCTATGAGGATTGAGAGGGGAAAATCCCTCTCTCTTCCCCCACAAACTCTAAAACTCCATCATGTCATATGATGGAGGGAGTAAAATCAAATAAACAACAAAAAAACTTCATGCAACAACAAACATTTCCAAGTAAACAACTAATTTCTAGCATGATATAACAAACACAATAAAGCTCAAGAATCCTACCTCAAAGAAAATCTCTCCAAATTCAATCTCTTCCACTTCTTGACCCAAGAAAACTCTAGCTCCAAATCCACAAGACTCCAAGCAAAAGCTCCAAAAAAAGTTCTCTTCTTTTCCCATGAGGGAGAATTTGAAGGGGAGAAAGCAAAAATCCTCACAAATGAGGGGTTGACATGTGTCACCCCTCTCTTCCCTCAAGGTCAAAGATGCCAAAGATAAAAGAGAGAAAGGATAAAATGGCTTTTATCCCTCTTCTCCCAAATTACTCAAAATCATAACAAAACAATCTTGTGTAACTTTTAACAAAGCACACTTATCCATACCTCTTACATGGATGTGACCAAAGGAGGGAAAATGGGAGGGAAAACTCCCTCTAGCCTTGGAAATAATCCCCCCTACCTATTAGGTAGGGTCCAAGGGCCCATTTTCATGTTAAGGGAACTCCCAAACTAAAAAGGGGTCCCTAAAAATGCCTAAAATAACCCAATTTCGGGTTTGAAAAATTTGGCACAAGGGTAGAGGGTGTGAGGCCCACCCAAGGGTTCACATGTGATCCTAAACCCTTTTAATTAAGTACATCATTAAACAAATTCAAAACTTAATGTAAGTGGGGTCATTAATTCCCCTAAACAAATTTACAACACAAACTAAACACCCTAAGATAAATTAATAATATAAGACATATTACATTACAAATGAGGGTCACCCGTGGTGTCCAAAACAATAATGCAATAAACACGGCTAGGACTTAGCCCCATGGGATGCTTGTGCAAAGTTACGTAGCTGGCCTGAATCCCACATTCTCCTATGACCTATCACCTGCACACTCATTGCACACATTAAACGCACCTATCCGATAAAATGTGAATTAACTACTAAATAAGATATCAATGAATTCTAAACTAACATATCATCTCTCTGGAATTAGAAATGTGACAACGTGCCCAATTATACACAATTCACAATAAGTTAGATATAATGATGAAGTGACATATATCCATAGAATCCCAACATGCAACAAACTAAGTATCCATCAATATAATTGTGTTCCAAAACAACATCATATCAAATTAGTATCCATGACATCATAAGATAATGTGACAACATAATAATCAAGCTAAATTGGTGCTATACGCCTAAATCTCCATATATGTCTAATAAGATCAAATCTCCTAATGTAATGTCCAAAATATATCAAATCCCTATCAAAACATGTCTAAGAGTAAGAGGGACAACAAGTAACTGAGCTATAAAAGTGTGGGCACTACATGGTGAATCCTAATCCCCATTTTTGGTATAAAATAGAATTGTTAGTGGTGTAGTACTAAAAACGACTAGAGCACATGAATGGAAATAGTGATAGCATAGAAGTGACATGAAAAATGGTTAAAAAGTGAAAATGGGGAAAACAGAGAGGAATGAAAATGGTTTTATGTATATAAAAATACCAATTGGGTAAAATTAACCAATTGTGATGAAATGGTGGGTGGTTTGGAGAATAAATTAGAATGTGGGAGTGATTAATTAGGAGCATGTGAAATATTTATTAGGATGTGGGATGTGTGTAGGAACATTGGAAATGGGGAGTCATCATTTCACATAAGAGCAATAATTAACATCCTATAATTAAATTTTTAATATTTAAAGGAGAGTAATGACACATACCTCATTGATAATCACTTGTCACATATTTTATCAACACTAGATTTTTCTTCTCTCTCTCTCGCACGTTGTCTAGATACATTTATTCATGACATGATTCCTAGGTGACCGCCATTGTTGGTTTTCAGCCACCTGTGTTTTATTTTCAAATATTTTATTTCTTTCTCTCTCTTTTATAATGAATGGTCACCATTTATGGTTTTCAACCACTCCTTCATATGAAGATGGTTGTCATTGCTAGTTTTCAGCCATCCCCTATTTACTCTTTTTATTGAGAGATAAATTCAGCCTTGGGAAACCTTGTCGATAATTCGAGCTGAATTATCTTGTAGCATCTTCTTGAATTCTTCCTTTGATGTTGGATTTTGGTATAACCTTAGTCTATGACCATTAACCAACATCACTCTTCTTTCACCATCAATTGGGATCAGCTGCATGGTCCCATTGTTGAAGACTTCATCAATTTGGTATGGACCCATCCATCTTGTTTGTAATTTCCCCTTAAAGTCTTTGTATTTTGAATCAAATAGAAGAGCCTAATCCCCTTTTGAAACTTCCTTTTCTTGATATGATTGTCATGCCACAATTGTCTTTGATGTTGGATTATCTTTTTTTGGTGTAATGCTTGTAACCTCATCTCATCTAATTCATTCAATGAAGAATTCTCACTTGTGATTTTTGACAATTCAATTTCTAAAGCAACAACTATCCTTAATGTATAAATCTCAAATTATATAGGAAAGATAGGTTTCTTCCCATAAACCAACTCATATGGAGTGAATCTTATGGTTGTCTTCCAAGTGGTGTTGTAGGCCCATACTACCTTGGGTAAATTTTAACCTAATTCTTCCTTGAGAGATCTACTATTTTAGTTAAAAAAATCTCCAATTCTCTGTTAGTGACTTCAACATGACCATTGGATTGAGGTTGGTATGAATATGATTTCTTGTTCCTTAACTGATATTTTGCCACAAAATAAATGACTAAATTTGACATGAACTATGGTCCATGATCTAAAATAATAGATCTAGGTGCTCCAAATCATTGGAAAATGTGTTCATACAAGACTTTTACTACTTTATCATCCCTTGTATATTAGAGATCTTGTACCTTGGCCCATTTTGTAACATAGTCGATACAAACCAAGATCTACTCCTTTCCTTAAGAAAGTGGATCAGTTGGTCCAATGAAATCCAATCCCCACTTCTCAAATGGCTCCATAACTACTTGAGGTTGGAGTGGAATATCAGTTGTAAGTGTTAGCTTTCCCATCCATTGGAATTTATCACATTGCCACACATGCTTTTTGACATCCTTATGTAAAGAAGGCCAATAGTACCAAGATCCCAAAAAAATTTGTATTTTTTTTTCCTAAATAGTGTCCCCTAATGGATCATCATGCCATGCTCTAATTATATCAAAGATATCAACTTCAGCTACACACCTACGTAATCCATTATCAGGTCCAATTTGAAAAATATTCCATCAAACCTTGCATACATAACACTTTGTTTAATCATCTATTTTATCTATTTATGTACGAAGAAATATGGGAACTTCCTTATAGCTAAGTAATTAGCCATGTCTGTAAACCAAGGGGATAAAATTGAGATTGCAAAGAGTTTTTACTTGGAAAATCATCATTGACATGATCATATGTACGGAATAGTTATCCTTGAGAGAAAATCAGCCACCACATTTTATTTTCCTAGTTTATCAATAATATTTATGTTGAATTCTTGCAATAAAAAATTCATCTTATAATTATTCCATGCACCAAAGGTTTATTCATTAAATATTTAATGGTGTAATGATTTGTATGAACAATTACTTCATATAATGTAATGTAATGGTTAAACTTGTTAATTGCATAAACAATTTTAAGAAAATCTTTCTCTTTGGTAGTGTAGTTCCTTTTAGGAAGGGAGATATTTTTACTAATGTAATAAATGACATACATTTCTTCTCATTACTCTTATTTTCCTAACACATCTCCCCTTTGAATCACTAGAAGAATAAATTTGTATGTGAAAGGGAAGCTTCCAATTTGGACCTCTTAAAACTTGGGTATTTGCCAATTTTTCCTTGATGATGTCAAAATATTTTTGATAGGATTTTGTTCATTCAAATTCAGATCTTTTGTTAGAAGGGGAAACAAATGAGAAGTTATTTTACTAAAATCTAAAATGAATATTCTATAATAGCCCACATGTATTAGAAATCTTCTTACTTTAGTTTTATTTTTTGGGATGGAAGTTACACAATGATATCTTGACCTTATTTGGATCTACCTTAATTCCCTTAGCTAAAACATGGCGTTTGAAGATTATTCCTTGCTCTATTGTAGACACTAAAATTAGGTCACACTCCCCTTTGTCCCTCATCAAATAAATACTTTGAACACATCCACCTAGCCATGGCCCCCTTCACCCCACTATAATATTAATTTAATTATTTAAATTAAATTAATTCATTATCCTCACCATATTTATTATTTAAATATCCTAATTGAGATAATGCCCACATATCCACCTCACCTAGACACCTCATCTAGCCACCTCATCCTAAGACCTATTCTTAGTAAGTTGCCATAACTAACTAAGACCTACCCAAACCCTAAAAATCAATGCCTACATTCCCTCTAACCACATTCTCGCCTGTTAGAAGGATATTTCCATGATAAGCCGTGGGGTAAACGAATGTGATCCCAAAAATCAAGGGATCTTCCCGAGTTTAGTAAACCTAGGAAATATCACCCTAACAGACGTTGGTTACCCTTAACCACCACTTTGGTTAAGCCGAACCACTATCGGTTACCATTTAACTCCCAAAACAACCTTATTTCGAGGTTGACACATTTTTGAGAGAGAGAGAGAAAGACATCTTCTGAGAATAAGTGACGAAACCAGCGTTGTATGCAAGCAGAACCAACATCCGTATAAGCATCAAAACACCCATATTCGGTACTTGAGGAAATCACATAGCCACATGCCTTCATAGGAGCATCTCGGTAAGTGCCAACACTATGAAAAGTTCATTTGATCATCCACCATTACTAACTGCATCAAGCTCATACAAATAGTAAGTTTGTTAACCTGCATTGGTTCCTTATCGTTTGAGCAAATCCTTTTACATTTGTTATTAGTTTCTACTTTCATTTCCATTCCCCACCATTTTATCTCCATGAAAACTTGACCATCTCTTTACCCACACCATTGAACTGTCCATATCCGGACTTTCATCATTCATGTGCATATCCAGGATCCATACGAATCTTACCATTGCCCTTCCATCTTCATCCAACCTCAGATCTATCACCCAACCAAGTTTTATTGAGTTTCTTATACCCCGACCATCCGATGTTGGTCACCCATAACCATCACTAGTTAACCTAAACTGACGTCGGTCTCTGTGTCTTATATTAGAAACCCAGATCAGAGCCTAAAACCTCCACCAAATACCCTAAACTACCCAGAATCTGACCCTAACCAATAACAGTATCTTGATAGTGACCTTGACCTTCAGATTTAATCATAGCCTAGCCTGTTGTGAGTGAATTTTCTTATTATAGATGAATGAGATACCTAAATCATTTTAACTACAGTAGGATTTACTTTATAACCAACATTAAGTTGTTTTAAACAATGGATTGACAGTCGTCTAGGAAGTATCACACTTCGGGATCTAGCACACGCTAGGCAATCCACTGCATATATTGTTTAACTTTTATTTGGTGGTCTTGTGTTCCATTTCAGGTAGTTCCTCCAAAAAAGGAATTTCTCACGATCAGCTATGGATTTAGAAGTCATACGCACGCAACAACCTATCAACCAGCATTTCAACAGGTATTCCTCCTAGCCCATTACCCTTATTTGTTTCGTCATTTTCTAAGAAACACTCCAGAATCAGGTGAAACATTTTGGCATGCCCGGTGGGACCCATTTGGGGTTCCTTGCATTTTCTTCATTTTTAGGTGAAAAATTGTATTTTTTTCCTTTCTAAAAGATTCTCACATTAAAATTTCTCCTCGGAATCTTCTCTTCTTTCTATTGTCTTAAAGTAATCGTGTTTTGGCACTTAAAAAGAACTCTTCTTCTATTTCATTTACATTGCATTAGTGAAAGATCATACTTTCTCCTCTTCCTCTTATTGTGTCATTGAATTCCATGTTTTTATTTGGGTTTAAAATTAACTTCATTTCATTCTACTTTTCTGCATTAGCTCACATTAAATGAGGGAAACCTATACATTGGAAGTCATGACCAGCTGATGGTTGACAAACGAATCATAGAAAAGCACTTCTTTCTCTTTCTCTTTCTCTGAGTCTTACCAAACCTCACAAAAATTTAAAATACACACATTCTTAAACAACATATTTCCTGGAAGAAGTTGTAGGTGATCACACGATCACGGTATAGTGGGCACCCAGCTCACTGCTCTGTCAAGTCATACTTCAGAGAAAACCCCTTTACCATAACATACCTAAACCCTCTCCTTGTAGATCTCTTTCTTCGTAGGAAGCCATCCTCACCAAAAACTCTATTTTACAGTTCATGAGTCAGTCCTTAAAATAACATAAGCTAAACAAACATAATAGAAAAGGCACTCTTAGGATCATATTTTTCTTAGTGTTTTTGCTTGGCTTGTGTTTTGAGGTGAGAGGTCACACTCTTCATTTTTCCTTTTTCTCCTTACATGCTCCTCATCACAGTTGGTGTATTCCAACTTCATCTAAGTGTGCCTGGACCATATTCTCATCATTCCCATAATTCTAGGTTTGATTCCACATCAAATTTTAACTCACAACCACATTTTCTTCATCACTATTTCAATTTCACATAACCGATTAGTCGGTCCGGCGACCATCGTTGGTTACCCTCGACCATCATTGGTTATAATCAAATGGCCATCATTAGTTATACCCAACTGGCATCGATTCACTGTTCTTTTGGTTAACCTACCAAAAAGGACACCTATTCACCTTCTTTAACTATTTAGAATCCCTGTCACTCTTATCATATCCATTGACCTCGTAAGTCTCATCAGCATTTTACATACCTAGTAAATTTGGTCTTATACCTTGTTTTTGACCAACTATCCATTTTCCACCGTGACCGGCAGTGGTTACCTGTGACCGGTGTCGGTTTACCCTAACCGGCATTGGTTATCTGTGTCATTTTCCAGCTGACATTTTAACCCCAATTCACCTACCACCGCCTATTTATCCTACCTGTGTTATATTTCTGTGTCACTTACAGAAATCAATCTTACCACGTTAGTACCTGTTCATATGGTACTGATGCATTGACAAGCAAGCGCCCTCGTATTCCATGCCATTTGTCAACCACTCCCACCTATCCCTTCACCACCTTCCATTTTATTATCCACCATGGAATCTATCCAACCTATCTATATTGCTACCAGAGACAAGGATTTCACACAAGTCCTTGACCAAAATCCTACCACCTTACAGTTTTACCTTTCCCACTCATCCACTTGAGATGCCTTGGGTCAATTGATATACGGCATGCCCATATCTATCCCCCGACACTCGCTCCTACTTTTGCTCCAACCCCTATTAACCTGTGTTGCCCACATCTACCTTACCCCTAGTCATTTCGCAGCTAGGCCCTATACCCACTATGACTGCCACATCTACTACATCCATTGCACCCACCACATCCACTATACCTTCGCCAACCACCCAAAACATAACCTCATCCACCCCTATTGTCTCACATATACCCGTAGCTACACTACCACCCCCGATGTCGATGACCCCTACACCTTTTCAAAACGTCGTGCTTTATATTCCGTAATCTTTAGCCCCATTTCCACTAAGGTCACCATGACCCTTCCACCTTCATATACGTACTTGCTCAAGAACTTCTGTTTCATCTATTATTCACTCTAGGTACGTACCCCCTATTTCACTACCTTCTTCTCAATCCACCTATGTGGTAGCACCATATACTAGAATGCCACCCTTGTTGCAGCCCAACACCAACCCTCTTATGCTATAGGAGGCACCCATCCACCATAACCTACCAACGACCTAATCAAGCTAATTATGGACAAGATGTAGACATTAGAAGCATCGATTTCTGGTACATGCTACTCTCTCACCTATGATGAGATTTGTAATGAGCCTATCCACCCATAAATTCCTATTCATCCATACTCCATGCATTGGGAAATGCCTAAATTCAACTGTTTCAATATCAAGGAAGACCCGCATGATAGCATTTTTGGTCTTTCAAAAGTGGGTGCTACCTAATCACCCATGATGATGCTTTGCTCTTAAGGACCTTTCCCATGTCTCGAGACTAGACTGTATTAGATTGGTATAGTGGTTTACCTAGACACTCTATATTTTCATTTAATAAGGTAGCCCAAGCCTTCTTAGATCACTTATCCATTAAGTTGAGAAGGTTACCATGACTTACCTATAGTCCACACATTAGTATGATGACAAATCTATCATAGATTTCATTGCTCATTGGCGTAGCCTAATCAATCAACTCACATTCCAAATACACAAACCGAACTCATCGAGCTCTTCACATGGGCTTGTGCTAGACATATCTCACCAACCCTACAGGTCTAAAATTTCCAAACCTTTGACAAAGCATTCACCATGGCATGAAAGCTAGAGATTCGGGCCATCGAAGAGAAGAAAATCCAATTACACAATAATAACTCAAGCATTCAAGTCGAATGATGCCTCTTCTTCTTTGAAACCATAGAAAAATTATTCAAAGGAAAAGGGGACTACTAATGCATGTTACTCAAAGTCATCCCAGCTCATCCATCAAATCAGGCTAGCCGCTCATCTAAGCTCTCACCCGTTCAGAATTTTCAATTCAGACGAGAACAATAGAAATATACCCGAATTGGGGAGCCTTATTCTTCTGTCTTAGAAAATCTCATCAAAGCAAGGGCCATCACCCTTCCTCCTATAAAACCACACATTGGTTTTGACCCTACTTTTCTTACACCCACATGGTATAAAGAACAAAACTTATGTAACTATCATCAAGTAAAGGGTCATAGTGATGGCAATTACATCACTTTCGGCAATTACATCACTTTCAAAAACATTGTCTAAGAAATGCTCGAGAAAGGTGAGTTAACTGTGGATAATCCTAACACACCTGCCAATCTAAACCTACACATCTTCAAGAAACCATTTCCTAATCATGCCCCCTCATCTAATCAAACCGGTGAGACCTTAACTCATGATAGCCATACCCACGAGGTCCATGCTATTTTCAGTGATGCACCTGTTGCTTCCCAATTACCACATATTCCTTCCATCGAGGAAATTCTAGCCCAAAGTCCTCCTTCTACATTGGAACCCACCTCACCTATTCCTCCACCCACAAAGGAACACCTTTCACCTCCTTCCTCACCCGTGGAGGAGCCTTCCGCTAATATCGAGGCTATTTCACCTTTGGCTTCTCCACCTAGAGATTCATCACCCATAGTACTTCTTCATTCCATGGAGGATAATTTTTTATCTCCTCCACCCACAGAGGAGTACCCATCATCTCCTCCACCTATAGAGTAGCACCCATTTTCTCCTCCACCTATCAAGGATTCAAAGAGATACCTTTGCCTCTAGGTGACCATTTTCCATCAGTACCCAAGATCTTGTGGACCTACTTTTGGCTCTCTTACCCACGGAAGCTGAAGCTAGAAAATTCACCATTTACGAGACACACTTTACGGGAATAGCCATTAGATCCTTATCAACCTCACCTATAGACATGCCATTATCGTGTTTATCGATCCCTTAGATTATGTGGATAGAGCCTTAATGTGGGGATGCCTTATGCTTCCTATCTTAATGCAAATGTAGATGTCCCTTGCTTGACACTTCCACTATCTACCCAAAAATATTTCAACCAATCGAACCAAGCACAACCACCTATATCATAACTTCTTCCACGACACCCATCATAGCTCAACACACACCCTTACCCATAACCCAACATACATCTAAATCCAAACCTACACCTACATCATCTTCCTCGACTAAACCTATTACTACCTTAGGGGTCACCCCAACCACTAGCCTTACTCATCCACCTATTAAACTAGATTTAGCTACATCCTCCACAGTCAACACCAAACCTACTCTACACCCAAATAGAAGAACCAAACCCATATAACTCATACCCCAGCTACGCCAATCATACCTTCATCACCTACACCCTTTTCATCCATCTTAGGACCTCAACCTCCCAACACGGTCAAGAAACCTCCACCCGTTAATAAACCAAAAACACAACAGCCCATTCCTTCCTCGCAAACCTCTAACATACCCAAGTGCCCAACACAACTTACACCCACACCTGCAACATATTTACCACCCATACCTCCAATACCCTCAGCAACTTCTTCACTACCCACTACACTTTAGTATTTGTCCCTCACACCCCTTCACATCTCTCGTTATCTATCTTCACAACACCTCAATTATCCCCACAGGTAATTTTCCCTCTTCCCCATCCACTTTTCCCTCTAGATCTCGTACACCCATATCACCTTTACCCAAGAAAGTGTAACCAAAAACAAAAATCTGCTACCCTCCAATAAGGTAGTCAAAAAAACCATACACCCTCCTGTTAGTTTTCTACCATACCCCTACCCAAGCAAACACGACCAACACCCAAGAACACTCCAGGCACCCAAAACCATAGCTTGACCCACTCCCCTTTACGTAAATATTATTCCTCAATAATCAACTACACCTACACCCAAACCCACTTTCACTTCCCATTGCGACCCACTAGCAGGGTCCTATGCCAAAATCTTAACCAACCTCCTTAAGAATTCTGTCATCACATTACCACTGCTCATACCTTATGACCCCCTCAAACCCAAGCCAAAAGGGTTTGATGACACTAAAATTTGTGCCTACCATCATGTGCTAGGGCACGATGTGGAGAACTACAAGGCTTTGAAAACCGTCCTTATCCAGTTATGTCCTCCTGAAGCAAACTTTAACGATGACGACCTTCTCGATGAGGACCTCATTTCACCAACACCCATTTCCACAGTCCTTCCCTCACTGCCTACTCAACAACCATGACCTCCACCCCCTCAACTCTTAGAGCCACCCCAAGATTTGAAATTAACATGGTTCGCATCAGAGAACTTGCCACACCATAACCTAAATGTCATTGCGCCCGACTCACCTCATGAGGATTTTCTCCCCTAGTAGGTTTTTTCCTGTCATGTTGTTATATAACTCATCTTAAACCTTCTCCATTTACCAACTCCCCTCAAATCAACATGATCCACGTTGCTACCTATGCTCAGAAGGACAAAGGCAAGGAAAAGGAAACTGACTTACCAACCAATCATATACCCAACATACCATCTACACCCACACCTAAAATCACTATCTACGGCCCCACATATCCTATTTCTAATGGGGTCACACATCACACAATGCTCAAACAAATGCACCAATCCCCCCTCAAAATGTCCTTATATGACCTCATCCAAACCTCGAGAATCCCATCGTCAAGATCTCATGGAGGTCCTGCAATCTATTAAGGTTTTACCCAATGACCCTACACCTGTAGCCTCCATTATCACACCCCATCATGTAGCCTCTCTCACCAAATTTCCACCTTTATCCAAACCTCACCCTACTCACCAAGTAGCCTCCTTTAGCTTCTCAAAGGAAGAGATCGCACCGCACCAAACCAATGACCCAGACCTAACTCTCTTTATCTCTGTCCACATCAATAATATACATGTGTGATGTGTAATGATCGATGGGGGTGCTAGCATTAATATAATTTCATCCCATGCATTTTCTCAAATGCGCATACTTGACAATTTCATGCATAAACATCCTATCATGTTATGTTCATTCAATGGCGTTATCACCTCTACACTAGGCACCATCATCCTCCACATTCACGTGGACCCCTACACTGTTCTAGAGTTATTTTACATCTTGGAGGGGGAATTTCAATATAACCTATTGCTTGGTAGACCCTGGATTCATGTCATGGGTTGTGTTCCTTCCACTTTACATCATTTTGTAAAGTTTGAGCATGAAGGACACACTTATACTATTCCAACTGATCCATCAGCTTTTAAAACATGTAACATGCTTTACTGACCCAATGACATGCTCATACCAATTAAGGTGTCTACCTCCATGACCACTACCACTTCACATACAACTCTTCTTACCAGGTATAGTTTTTACCTCAACCACACATACCTCCTCCCTTCGTACCGTCCCCACAACCTTCACGACTAAAGCATTAGCCTCCTAATCCATTAGCTCTACCTCCATGTTGACCACCGTCACATCATCTATTCCAGCTACCCACATACCAACCACCACGATCCCTTGGAAGGAATTTTCAATGCCTCACTCTGGGGAGTATCACCTATATAGTGTCAACAAATTCCTTACTCCATAAGAGTATGGAAGTTTTCACCAACATCCTCACTATGATCACCGCATGGAGAGAACACCTCCTTTATGGTCCTCTTCACCTTCGTACTAGTCTCACCTATGGGGGACTTGATACTACCACTTACACACCTGAACCACCGTCACAAACCCATCCATTTTCCGTTGACTTCCAGTCTCTCACCAATCACTATTTCACCCACACCTTCCTACACCGATGTGTGTGGAAAGGTTTTTGTTTTAGAATTTATGAGAAATTCGACCATACTATTATTCCATGAACCGCCTACTGAAACATAACAATCATAGTGGTATCGACTTTTCTAAACCACCTACCAAGAAAGCCCGCATTGGACTCGGTGAAAACATTAGCCCTTCTCCACCCTCTTCACCCACTCCACCTTCATCAACACCTTTCTTTGTGGAGTCGATGGATCCAAAATCTATCCCTCCTAACTTTTTTTTCATAAACACCATTTCCTTAGGGCCTCTAACTTATCAACATGAGGGTGAGGCTCCTTCCTTTGTTCCCTTCATGTACCCTAAAATGATCGATGACGATACACATTCAATTAACTTCATTCATATCGGGATGATGAATCTATTCTCACCTACCTTAGTGCGAGAGACTCATATATTCATCGATCGTTACCCTTTGAGACACAAACCATGTTGAATGAATCAACTATCAAGATTAACATTCATACTTAGGATGACTGCACATCCTAAAGATTGGTCAATCTTTAAATGTTGCTGAATAGGAAGCCATCACTTCTTTTCTCAAAGATCATAACCATGTGTTTGCTTGGTCTTATGTATACATGCCTAGTATTGACCCCACCAAAGTGGTCCATAATATCGTAATCGCTGTTCCCGATGCCAAACTCAAAAACAAAAGCGAGGAAAATGTACCCTCACATTGCCCTTCTCATCAAAGAAGAACTTCATGGCCTTCTTTCCGTTTCCTTCATATTACCCATTGATTATCCTCATTTTATTTCTAACATTGTCCCACTGTTACTAAGGTGATAGGGGACTCATTTTTGCATGGAATTTCATGACCTCAAACTTGTCTCCGCCTAAAAGATGACTTCCCTCTGCAGTATCGACCAGCCGGTTGACCTTACCGCTGGTCATGAGATGCTATCACTCATGGATGGTTTCTCGGGGGTAAGTGCACAAATTTGGTGGAAAATTCTGTGGACATAAAAACCGAAATAAAGGAATCTGCGATTGCAATTTACATACCACGATTGTGGTTTTCAAACCGTGATCGCGGTTCCTAAATTCCAAGTTCGGTAATTACCAAACCTAAAACCTTGATCACGGTTTAGAACCACGAGTGTGGTTTTAAATCGTGATCGCGGAACTCTAAGACAAAAATTAGCAGTCCTACGACTCTTTATTTTCCTCATTTTTCATTTCAAACCACGATTTTTCCTAAATGTTTTTCACTCACGCTTTGAATACCACCTCAAAATTGCTCATCGGACTTTTGGATAGTGATAGATTCAACCATGCCGCCAAGATGAGGAGGTAAGTCCTTGATTGTAATCATTTTTTTGCATTTTAGGTTTTTTTTTGCATTTTCATGGGTTTTGTGAAACGTTTGTTTATGTATATAATTTTCTTGTTTTATCAGTTGGTCAACAAGCTCAAAATCATACAAACCATCAAAAAATTCCTCAAAACCCACCGAACATTCTTCAAAACCCTCCGAACATTCCTCAAAACCCTCCTCCAAACATAGATCCGCCTCCTGTGGCTCCTTCATCCCCCACCGAGCCAGCGGGAACGCAAGATAATATCATTGGAAGAAACTGAGAAAATAAAATTTTCATTGAGAACCTAATTCAAACTATGAGACAAAATTATGCTACAAATCCATCCCACATGACTTTAGCCAATACATTGCAAACATTGATTGGCAAAGTCGAGTCTATAACCAACCAAATACATAAATGGAACACCTTTAAAAGTGATCAGTAGCGGTGGTATGCGGATAAACTATCCCATGCAACCATCAAAGACAAATTTTTTTGGAAAAGACCTCATTTGTGCATTATTTATCTGACCTAGAACCAATGCCCCCTGCAGTTACTTGCAAATGCAGTTCCCAATCCATTGGTGCCACGATGACATAATCAAAAACAATTTTTTGTACCGATGGTGGATGGTTTTTTATTATCCACCATGCAACAACAATGAGGTTCCTCTTTATTTTTTGAAGAAATTATATTGTGAGTTCATGCTCAATGAGGTCCCGAATTATTTTGACTCTTCTAACTTTTTTTTTGGTCGAGGAGGTGGCTCTGCATAGAGAAACTGGTGCATGTGTAGGTTAGCCTAGGATCCCCATGCCCAAAAACCCCCACTTTGCGCTTGATTATCCCTCCTACGGTGAAGGAGGTTGTGGAGATTGATACATTGCATGCATTAAGGAGCTCACTAACACTCTCACCTGGCATAGTGACCGGACAGTTGCATCTCGGTGATGTTGGTGGAGGCACCGATTCTAGCGCACCACACCACTTGTGGATCATGTGGTGCCATATGCACTACAAAGAGCGAGACATCATTTTCTAGTTCACGGGATTTCTTTTCCATAGATGAGATCTTGGGGAATGTTTTTGGAACTGGTGCCACTGATATTGGTCTTTCATAGGTAAATTTCAAATAAATTTAAATTATATATATATATATATATATATATATACAATAGTTTAATTCACATGTTTGAGATATTAATATATATATATATATATATATATATATATATATATATATATATATTTTGATTGTACGTCATGTACATACATGTAAAAAACTAATTTTTTATTTTATTTTAAATAGCAAGAGCCGGTGAAGGAAACATCCGGCATCGACATGCTAGCTACTGCGGCTGGGCGTGTTTCAAACGTAAGTTTCAAGTTGTACAAACTTACATTTTTAATTTCATTTTATTGCACTAGATTATTATTATAATGTTTCACGTGTATGTTGTACATGTATTAATATTTTTCTCTTTTATACACAGGAGCCTGGCGATTCATCATCTACTCAAGGAACTGAGGCTACTGGCACGCCTCACATGAGTTTTACGTAGGTTAGTAAATCTCTTTACACTTTGTTTCTAATTACTGGAAGTTCACGTGGATTACATGCTTTGGACCTCTGTTATGTGGTGCACTGCATCATGTAGATTTTAATATTGATTTGTACATGTTTTTGGTATAGCTTATGACTGCTAGAGAGAATCCTCCATATATGCAAACTATGGAGGCTATTGTTGTACATATTGCCATAGCATCTATAGATCCACTAACTGAGGTACAATTTTTTAAATTTGTTAAATTTTGGAGGTTCATTATTTCTTATTACTTAAATCTACAATATCAAATTTTGTATGTATATGTGAAATATTTAATTTGAAAATTAATTATTTGTATGTAGCTTACCCCTCATGAGTCTATTGTTGTCCCTGCGATGCGTCAACAACAAATTGATAGGGATCATGACATTGCGGTAAGATTTCACATGCATTTTAACTAAATTGTACAAGTTTCTAAATTTTGAATGTATTTTAAAATTTTGGGTGTTAAAAACTTGTTGTTTATGAATGTGCAGGTTAGGTTGCAGGCATGCTTAGAGACACCTAGGACCACACGGATGAAATCCATAGTGGCATCTCCCTCCACTACATCCCTAGGTTGTGGATGTGCTACTTCTAGCAGGGTGAAGAGAGGGAAGATGTTTCATGAGTAGATTTATAGTCCACCTGGATGTACATATGTGGTCATGAGTAGATTCATAGTCCATTGTATATATATAGCCTTTTGTGACCGCATGTGGTCCCATATGTACATTATGACACACTTAGTTCGAGATGTACACATACATTATGAACTTATACATATATATTTTCGAGATGTGCGTCTGGAGCACACTTTGTTTGATTCTTATATATATCCATGTGTGTTGGTTTTCATAACGATAAATCTGAACTATATATGTTTGATTTGATTTCATTGCATGTATGATATCCTTCTATTTATATCATTATAGAATAAATGGTTGGACATTGAAGAAAGATAATAAAGTACTTGTAAAAACAATTGATAAATAAAGATCATGATTCTAGAATAAATTGTGTTTTTGAGTACACACTAGTAACTAGATCGGAGGAAAGAGAAAGGGCCACTCCTCTCCGATGTGAATGGAAGTTCTATTTATTTCTTGTTCAGCTATTCTAATGTTTTTTACTTCTAGTATTAATGTGCTTGAATTATTTAGACAATATTTTCATTCATGTATGTTTATGTTTTCATGATCATAGAATTAGAAGTATTGTCCCCAATTCTTACTATCTTAAATAAATTCAGAATAGATCCTTTAATCATGGAAGTTGTGTTATTTCTAGTTTGATTAAGTTTACATTCTTAACATGTTCCAAATTGTCTCTTTATTACAAATAGGCTTGGACACAACATTGATATTGACAAAGTATTAAATTATTAAAGCGTGAGTATGATCCAAAAAATAGATCTAGAAGTACCAAATTATATGTATTTACTTTTTGAAACTTGGAAAATATACCCTCAACATGTTCATCGTTATGGAAAATGGTGAAGTCAGGTTGACGATGATTCTTATTATATTTTGTGTATTGACTGTGTGGCGGTTACACAATTACCACGACGGTTGCGGAACCACTTCTCTTCACAGAGTAGCAGTTGCGGGACTACTATCTATAGGCACCAGCAGTTACATAATTGCCATGGTGATTATGCAAACACCTCCTGTAGAAAGTAGTGATTTTGTCCTTGACGATGCCAAAATGGGAATCTAAATAGTTGAAAATGTTTGGACTTCCCAAACCAGTTCGTTTCTCATCTCCTTTCATCCTTGGATATAACAACTATAAATGCAAGCACATTTAATCATCTAAGTAAGTCATTTGGAGTGAATTCAAGTGTGAGAAAAGGGGGAAAGTTTGAAATGTTTTGGTTTTGTTCATAAACAACTAAGTTCTTTCTTGTTGAGGGTTATAAACAAGTGATGCAAGTAGAGAGATCTTAAATCCTTGTTAAAGGACATCTTTTGGCAGTGATCTTGTATTGTATTATATTGGAGATTTATATAGTGAAGTGAATAAATTTCTTACCTAGCTAGAGTTTTTCCCACATTGGGTTTCTCTAGGATAAAATTCTTGTCTCCTTGTCTTGCATATCTAAATTTCAGTATTGAATGAATGATTATTTCATAACATACTGGATAATAATAGCTTTGGTAATTGTTCATTTATCATCACTAAGATAAGATCCATTTATTGTTTAAAAGATGCAGTTTATGGATCAGAGATTTTAAGATCAAGTGTTTTTGTGTGGTTTAACTTGTGTTGACATTTTTAGTTAGATACCCCTCACCCGGAAGGGTAGTGAAAGTGGTGAAGGTATCCTCATTCCTTTTGAAGAATATATTTCCACCAAGAAGTGGAAGCAAGGAATACAAAACATGGCTCGTAGTGAGATGCACATGAGACTGAATAAGAACATTTCTACAAGATGGAGGTAGATGTGGCAAGTCTATCCAAATATGTGGGAAATATTTCCTTGTCTATGGGAAATATTTAGTCCATCATGGGAAGAACAACCCCATACCAAACTTACTCCTCCTCCATTTAAAGAGAAGGTGAAGATATAAATTTAGCCTTATGATGGGGACATGAATTCGATAAGTTAGACCATTGGCTAACTCAAATTGAGGTATATTTCAATTTGCATCATCAAATCAATGAGAGTCAATAAATTTCATTTTCAAGTTTAAAATTAACCATTCATGCTTTAACTTGGTTTGAAAGCTATGTTCATTCCTTGGTTGTTAAGAATATTCCACCTATTTCTAAGTGGGATGAATTTAAGAGGCCAATCAAAAAGAAATCATATCGTATTTTTTATGATGAAGAGAGGTCCATGTATTGAAAATATCTCAGGCAAAAACAAGGCCAAGATGTGCAAGAGTACACCGACGAGTTTTGGAAGAAAGCTGTCTAAATGGGAAAATATCTCCAAGTACATTGGTGGAATCCATAACCACTTGAGGAAACCCATTCTCTTGGCCAAGTTGGTAAATGTAGATGAGACTTGTTCTCAAGCCCACTATCTAAAGAATTCCAGGTGAACGCTAGAGGAGGTGGTGTTTTGGTGCGCAAAAGGGTCGTTGCTTCTAGGCTACTTTGTTCGGGCGTAGTCCCTTAAGAGCCCTGAGACCAAAATATCATTCAACTTCAATGGGTGACTACTCGGACTCTGTGGCACCTAGAGAGGCCTCATCTGATCTGACACCTTAGCATAGGGACCCTCTACAATATCCTCTCTTGGTTTTTTCCTTCTCATTTCGGTGCACACGCGTAGGTATGGTCTTGTAAACACTTGGGGAGGAGTCATTTTCAAAATTTACAACTTTTCAAAATTTACAACATTTTCAAAATTTACAACTTTTTCAAAATTTACAACATTTTCAAAATTTACAACATTTTCAAAATTTACAACTTTTTCAAAATTTACAAATTTTTCAAACAATGAAAGCTTCTCTTAGCTTCGAGAATTTAAAATTCTCTACTAACAGTGCCAACCATGTGAAGGTGGAAGCTTTTTTGGCACCACTAACCTAAACATAAAAGTGTTAGTCAAAGAAATTTAAGTTTCAAATCAAAACCATATACTATCTATATATGTACAAAATACACAAATTTAAAATAAAATATATTTAAACTTAAATCTAGATCTTTAAACTAAAATTTATATATATATATATATATATATAAAAGAAATTATATATACCAGACATGAGCATTGTAAATTCATTCCAATGAACCATCGGGATCGGATATACTTTGAATAGCAGAGACAAGATTGCTTCATGATATTACTTTCGAACCTTCTAAAGAATCTTATTATTAGGCCTTCCTCGATATCTATAAAGCTGAATATTTGTCGCTAAAACTAGATGTGAATATAAGAGTATTTTCTGTGTGTCTCAAAGTCTTCAAACACCCAAACAGAGGAGTTTTTTAATGGATACCGTCGAAGCCAAGTTCCAGTAACTACCACTAACCCTGTAGGATACTCAATATCTTTGCCATCTATAATAGGAGAATTCAACTTATTCTTTCCTCGATGCAACGACATAAGAAATATTCTGTCCTTCTTCATTGTCTTCTCATGTCACAATTCATGTAGACACATGTCCTACAAAAATAACCAAGGTTGAACAACTCAAATTTAAATTACATATTAAAATTTCAATGGACATAACTCAATACAAAAATTAAATAAATAACCATAAATACCTTGTCGCACCAAAATCAAAATTTTGTCAAAGTCCTTGGATGTTGTAACTTCATCTGCAGAAACAAGTCGTAATGCTTGTGGAGGTTGATAACTAGGAAGCGGAGTTAGAGGCCTACAAATCCATCCTTCCACCCATTCTTGTGAATCACACTTAGCAGTGACAAATTCAATACAAGATACACAAAAACATGTCAAATTTCTTGTCCATACGGCCCACAAAGTAACGTCTGAGCTACAAAATGAGTGCATATCACTGGACCCAGGTGAGTGTCATACAATCCTCGTAGTTAGCAATATGTTGTTCCTATATGAACCAAAAATATCTACGAACTGGGAATTTTCTTTAGAACCTCGGGCCATGTTGTCAGCATACACCATTCCACTATTCTCTTTGCATCTTTTAATTTAGCACCATCTTTGTACTTTAACTCTTCTCTTGCAAGAGCTCTTTTCACACATGCCTCTGCACCGTCATGCTCTTCTTTTCCATGTCTAGCCTCAATGAAACTCTAAATGTGTTGCACACGCATCTTGACGTGCATTCTTCTCATCCAATAAAACATTTGTGCATTCTTAAACTAATACGTGTAATTATCGACCATATATAATGTTGTTTGAAGTGGATATCCCTATTAGAAAAGTTTCCATAAAATAACTAAAAACACCCTTGCACAAATTCAGTAGAATGAGTATGATCATCATTGATATAAAAGTGGTACTCTCTTTAAAAAAATTGATCATTCTCTGTACTATCAGGAGAATGTAGAAATGCTATATGCACAAAAATGGCAACTTGTACTGAGTTGTAATATTACGATTGAACCTCCATTTGTGGTTGCAATGTGTAATTCTCTACAAAATCGACCATTGAAACAATAGTACCAATAGGAAATGTGTCTTTACATAGCTTGAATTGTTCATCCAACCATCGAGCTCTATGTGTATGCCTAGCATACTCATAAACAATTTCATCCTTAAATTTTCTCATAAATTAGAAAATGGGCATTTGTTACAGAACTAGCTCACACCATTTTGACTCTTTTCCATCTTTCAACTGGTATGCAACTGATTTATATTTATCAAACTCAACTAAATTATGTCCTATTGTACCTTCAATTTGCTCATGGATGCAAGTTTCTAATTTAGGTAATCCGCCGCATGTACTACAACTTCCATCTAAACAATCCTGACTATAAAAAAATTGTCCAACTTCTTTTTCACAAAATATAGTAGGAATGAAATCCCTGGAAGATATTGATGGAACTTTAACACCACATTCGATAACATAGTTTCAGAATGAAAATTAGAACGAATACGTAAAAATTTAGCATAATGCATCGCAAATTCAACATGTTGCCTACAACAAGTGGTGCGAGCATGGTTGATTTTCACATAGAATGATTTCAACATTTCAAAAAAACGTTGACTAATTTTAATTTCCAGATTCTCTTGTTCAAACTTACGAAAAATTGAGTTTGAGTCATATCTAAGAAATGCTTTGGATGTGGTTCACGATTAGTAGAACCAACTCTCCATTTTATAACATCTCTTGTATTAGGTGAAACTCTAGTGTTATCATGCCAAAATTTAATAACTTCTTATCTTACGCGGTGCTCTAGCAAAAATGCGTAAAAATCGGCATTATTGAGTGATTGAAGGATATTACGTCTTTCAATTGCTTTCATTAGAGTTTTTCGATTAACTTGCAACATTCGACTTGTTTGCGTAATCAAACGTTATTTTTTTATTGATTCACTTACAACACTAGTAGCAAGTACATGACGCACAATATTACTATCCCTAGTGTGTCTCTTGACACCAACATTGTGATATGCATCATGAAGGTTTTCAGCAATTGTAGAGGTTTGACCACGTATATTAGATGTTGTCAATCCTAAGGTGTTTAATGTAGGTCTCATTTTAATCAATTTCATCAAACTAACCAACAACTGACATGTTTGGGAATCATTTAAAATTTTAAAATGATTATCCCAAATTTCAATGGCTTTTCTTTTGATTTGTTGTTCAGAAATTTTGTCAAACATTGGTTTCAAAATGTTTTCATCAATTTCAATAAAAAAATTAGGTTTCTTACGTAAAATCCTAGGAGGTATTTTTTTCAAATTTTGCTTGTCTACAGTTTCAACATAAATTTTCTTATTCACATTTTCATTGTCTCCTTCAATTTCAACATTTGCTACATCATGAGTATTTAATTTTTCTTCGACATTGATGAAGTAAAAATTCTTCATCACGAGTATTTAATTCAACTTCAACATTGATGTAGAAAACATTACCTAGTTCTTCATTGCTTACAAAAGTTGGGATTAAAGATGAACCTCTTCTAGATTCACGAAGTTTCAGCATTCACTCATCATTTTGAATTTTGCTGGCCTCTAATTCGTTTGGTATTTTTTTACTTAATGACTTCCTTTTTTGACTTTATTTTTGTCTCCCATGATGTTTTGCTTTCGGTGATAAGAAAAACTTGCAAAAAAAAATGTAATTTCACATGATAATTTGTACGGTATAAGGTCGAGAGTAAAAAAATCACATGGTAATTCGACATTGGGATGTGTGTAAATATGATTTATAAACTCAGTGAGTGCACTTTATAAACCACGATCACAATTTATAAAGCGCGCTCGTAGTTTATATTAAGAAACCGGGATCGCGCTTTATAAACCGCAATCGCGGATCTATCTGCCAAACCTAAGCCTTGGAAAATCTTTGTTTTTCCCCAACCAAAGCTATGAAAGGTCATTATGAAGTGTAAAAGGTCAAAAAACCTCAAATCTGCTCTTCCAAAGACTTGAACCATGCTAAAAAACTGAAAACATTTCACAAAAATGGTGTCATCGCGTAGGGGAGACTCTTAGCTTCGTAGAAATATTGTTTTTAAAGTGAATAGAATAAGATAAATATCATTTTATATTTTTTTACTAACAATAGGTCTTTAAGACATTTTTTCCGTGAATATTCATGTCTACGTTTAAGACTATAACTTTTTTTTCGCTTATCAAAATATGATAAAAATTATACCATCCCAAGCATGAACAAATTCTATACACGTTAAAAAAATATTTGATTTCGATATTTTTTGATATAGTTATGGCGGGCAAACGGAAAGTGCTCCGTTTTCTAAATATTTTTAGACCACTTTCACGAAAAAATCATAAAAAAAAATTACTAAAAAAATACAAAATAAAATCCATCCCAAGATAGACAACTACATCTAACGTTTCACTAAAGGAAAAAAAAACAAGATTTGGTCATCCAAAATGCGGGCAAACGGACTACAATCTTATAAGTTTTTTCAAAAAAAAAACTAAGTCATATAATTTTAAGTGTTTAATATAGCTAAACTTGTCTATTTTTTAAAAAATTAGTATTTTCGAAACTAGATTCTGAATGCTACGATTCATATTTATATAATTTTTCTAATTTAGATTCCGTGTGTATAGCTAATAATCCCTACAAGTTGAGATTTTGCTATTTTTACAATATGACGTCTACGGATGACCCTATATTTGTCCATCAACTTCATGCACTTACCCCGAGTTATAACCAAATCTTACTTGCCCTAGAGGATCAACACAAAACTACATTTCATCACCCCAAGGGGGACCTTCTCGCTATTGAGTCATGCCATTTGGCCTTAAAATGCTTTGTGCCATATATCAACAGTATGACTTATATCTTCCATGACATCATGCATCGTATATTGAAAGATTACATGGACGATCTCTTGGCAAAATATAAATGCCATTCCGAGCACCTCACCATCCTAAAAACCATTTTTGATCGCCTCATTAAATATTGTGTTCGCCTTCAACCCAAGAAGTGCATCTTTGCGGTCCTCTCGGAAAATCTTGGGATTTATCATTTCCCTATGTGGCATAGAATTTGACCTGTTAAAGTCAAGGCCATTCTCGGAAATTCCTTCGCCCACCGACCTTAGGAAACTCAATAGCCTATAAGGTAAGTTGCGATCTATTTTCCATTTCATTTCACAATTTCATATCATCACCTTCTTAAGAAATATGTCTCCTTTAAATGGGATGATGACTTCCAAAAAGCTTTTGAGGCCTTGAAATGATACCTTCTCCAACCACCCATACTCATTCCACCTAAAGATGATTAACCCTTCTACCTATACATCTCTGCTACCGATCACTCCTTGGGGGCCATGCTCGCTCATCATGATGAACAACATAGGAAACATGCAGTTTATTACATAAGCCATACTCTTTTAGACTACAAAACCTGATACACCCATCCCAAAAAATTTGTTAACCTTAGTTTTTGTTACCACAAAAATATGCCATTACTCGCTCAACCAAAAACCTATGATGTGACCAACACCACCCCCCTTACACTTCATGTATGCTAAACCTTACAAAAATCAACATGCCGCATGTTGGCTTATGATTTTAGCTAACCTCGATCTCGAATTCATTCATCAAAAGTCCATCAAGGGCCAAGCTATCACCAACCGGTTGGCCAAGCACCTATTTCCAAGGATTAGCCCACTAATTTTAACTTTCCAGAGGAGTCAATTACTACCCTTTCCTAGATTTAACCCACTTACTAAATGACACTCTTCTTTTGATGGTTCCAAGTGTCAACGTGGGGGTGGGGCTAGTGTTATCCTCATTCCACTTGATGGTGAGTGCATGTCTTTATCTTTCAAACTTGATTTTGATTGTACAAATAATATTTTCAAATACGAAGCACTCGTATTAGGTCTCCAAACCACCTATGCCCTAGATGTAAAATCAATCAATATCTTTGGTGCTTCTCAATTGGTTATAAACCAAGTAAATGGTATATACCAATGTCATAATGAGATAATTCAAAAGTATAAACACCATGTAGACATACTTTTGACCACCTTTGACCATTACGCCCTTCAAACCATCCTCCGTTCAACCAATAAGTTTGCAGATACCATGGCCTGCTTGGCTTCTCAAATACCCGCTTTTCCCGTCGATTCTAAAAATTTTGTTACCATACAATGACTCCAATCACCCTCTTATTTACCTCACAAAGTTTACTCTATCAGAATTGTCGCTCCAAACCTGAGCGACCTTTGGTATAAACAACATTTTGACTACCTTTCTCTCTCCATCTTACCTCCTAATCTCACCCGTAATGGACAACGCACCTTCCTTAAAAAGGTCTCTCGTTACGTCATCATGGGGGGCCTCCTCTATAAGCACAGATTTGATGGTATTCTCTTACGATGTATCACGAGTTCTAAAATTTTTATACCATTAAGGAAGTTCATGATGGCATATGTGGAGGTCACTTCGGTGGCCTTCTTTGTTTGCTAATAATATTCTTTGCCTAGGCTATTACTTGGCCAACCCTTAACCATGATTGTTGTGACTATGTCAAGCATTGTGTAAAATGCCAACAATATGCTAATCTTCATCATACACCTAGTCATGGTTTACAGGTTACCCGTGACCTTTGGCCCTCCTCTTAATGGGGTTTGGATCTTATCGGAGAGATCAATCCACATTCTTCCCAATGACATCAATGGATCATCACCACTACCGAGTACTACACAAAATGGGTTGAATCTGTAACACTCATCTCCACGAAATCTGAGAAAATATGTGAGTTCATCAATCATCACATAATTTTCTGCTTTGGTGTTCCTCATCACCTCATCACTGATAATGGAAAACAATTCAAAAAAAAAAAAATTTGCGACACCTTCGACATTCAGCTAAGTTTCTCGTCACCTTATTACCCATAGACCAACAACCAAGCCGAATCCACTAACAAAACCTTAAACAAAATTCTCATGAAAGTGGTTAACAATACTAGGAAGGACTGACATACGCACATTCCTTTTACCCTGTGGGCATACCGCACTAGTATCCGTACTTCCACTACTTTGCCACACCATTTTCTTTGGTCTACGGTATAGAGGTTTTTCTGCCTCTCAAAGTCTAGATTCCCTCACTTCACATTTCTCTCCATGACATGCTCAATGATGATGACTTTCATTAGGACCGTTTAAAACAACTTGAGTTATTAGATGAATGCCATCTTAACACTCTTGACCACCTTCAGGTTTACCAAAAATGTATCAAACGTGCCTACAAAAAATGTGTCCATGAACGAACCTTTCACATTGGTGATCTTGTCCTAAAAGAAAATCAACATGTAACCAAAGTAGAAAAAACTAAACAGGGAAAATTTTCTCTTAATTGGCTTGGACCATACATTGTGACCCATGCTTACAGATCAGGTGCTTATCATTTATCTTCACTTGATGGTAAACCCGAACCTGAGCCCCTTAATGCCTTGCATCTTTGACCGTTCTACTATTGAATTTTAGTCCTACATCACTTTTTTCCTCTTTCCATGCTCATTCCTTGAGCGCTATCCACTTCTTATTCCTCACCAATTATTAAAAAAAGAATCATGTGCGTACCCATCACTTGTTATCTTCTCTTGAATATGTGTACCACGACGCTACACATAGCATGATTTTTATGGATACTTTTCATCTACCTTTAGATGAGATCCCATGGTCATTTCACCCTTCTTTCTGTACAAGAATCATGTTCTTCACCTTGGTCTTGTCCATGAATTCAAAAGCCCTCACATGGGATCTAACTCCTTGAGTCATAACTATAATAAAAGATGACTTCTTCAAAAGGACATCTTCCTCTCAAAGAACCATTGCTATAAATAGACTCCCCTCAAAGGACAACTATGTAAAGCTCTTTTAAAAAGAAAGTGAGAGAATCAAAAGCTTCCCACATCGATCAGCTTCACAAATACCTCAAGGAGTTAATTTCCTCATCCCATATAGACTTCCTGCATAAATCAGTCTATCTCAAATATCATTCAAAACAAAATGATTTTAGTCATGGAATGGCCTATTGTGACATTGTATCTCTTTCCCAAAGAGTATGGTACCTTGTGCCATATAAAAATTAACCACCTTTCACCCCTCTCACCATTCATACTCCCATTTTCCTACCACCTCAAGGGACATCTTAGAAACTATGACATTTGGTAATCATGAGACTATTATTCACCTTTAGAAAAATTAATCATGTAATGTCTTTAGGGTCTTATGTTCATCACCTCCTCCAAGGTATGACCTACTCAGTAAGATCCTAACCAATCAGGTGGATTTCTTTCCCCATCTTATCTTTTAACCTTCTTTATTACATATTGATTACCTTATACAGGACTTGGTCCTCGATGCTCACCTTTGGGGTAATCTTATTCTTCCACCACCATCAAAATATCCTATACCAAGTTACCCACAACTCACCCACACCTAACAGACCTAAACCCAAATCATGCCTAAAACCTACCAACTCATTTTCATACCTCCTCATACTCTTCCCTAGGTTATGGGAGAACTACATCGTCCTGAGGTCCCTTTTCACCGGGACTATGTAGGCAACACTCCGAGGGCATGGGGCCCTTAGAGGTTAGCTCGACCACTCTCTACCCTAACCAATTCATCTTTCATCTTCCTAAATTACATTCTACCCCACTTAGTTTCCTTTTTATGTCAAAAATTGGAAATTAAACCAAACAAACAACAAGTTGCTTAACATTTTTATCATCATCACAACATACATTTATTATGACTACCATTCCTCTACCATCATCATGCATGTATTATAAAGCATCTTAAACATGACCCATCTCATCATTCATTGCAAAAATTAATGAATCATAACTTCAACCAATTTAAATTCAACCATTCCTTTTACCTCGACTCAACCATGCCTATTACCTAATTCAACCATGCCTAGACCACAAACCTAACTCAGACCATTCCTATTACCCGATTCGATCCATGCCTAAGACCCGAATCGATCCATTCCTAATACCTGACTCAATTCATACCTAAGACCTGACTCGATCCATGCCTATGACCTGACTCAATCCATGCCTAAAAAAACCTGACTTGATCCATGCCTAAACCAACCTAACTCCATCATGCCTCACTCACCTAGTTTTTGTCCATATCACGACAAAAAATTAAAATTCTCATAAAAACTCCAACAAATCATCGAATCTCATCCATCTCATGATATAAACAAATATGCATGTCTCTATACAATATACATGGATATATAATCATGTACATCTCTTAAAATCATCAAGACGCACGCCGATACTCAATACAAAATGTCATCGACACACCGCATTTGCAGTATCATATACAATAAAATAATAAAATAATACAAAATATTTTCGCACGCAGCGCCGATATATGATCAATAATAAAAAAATATCATAAATCCTCACTCTATTGGCACATAGGCCGTGTGTGTGATCAAAAATATATAACTCTCAAAGACGCAGCCGATATATATAAAAATCAAAACTATGTCAAAATCGGGAGCCATATATCAGGCATCATCTTAGTAGACATCCTCCATATCTGTATTGCATGTACCCTCTGCCTCCTCAGCCCCTATCTAGCAACCTGCTAACATCTCCCCACCCATCATAGGTGGTGGTTGGGTCCCTGCTGGTACATCAACTGGAACTGGCCTCTATGAATTAGTGGCCTCACTTGACCATGTCTTGGGGCTCAATGGCCCCTTGTGCTCTCCACGCTATGGGTGCATGATTTGGTCCTCTCACTAGAGGCCTACTTTGTGCCATGTACTTGGCATATGATAAACAATCTATCCTTGCTTCCATCATTGGTCCTGATAGTACCTGGCCTCCTTTCTCACCTCCCGCAACCTGGATATGGGCACCGTCCTGTGGTGGCCCCATCAACCTCGACCACCATGTACCTATCATGTGGGACCCTATCCCACCTTTTCTTATAAACTAGGACCTGTCCTAGTGCCTATTATGGTGACATCGTCCCTACCCTTATGCTCGTATCTCGCCTATAAGTCCCCAATATATGTCTCGTGTCATGTGTCATGGCCAATCGCCCTGTGCAACCCTATCACCTATGCCTATAGGGTAGCCACCCGACCATCATCCCCATCTCCATCTCCATCCCCACCCTGGGCCATCTAGGCCTACTGGCCACTTGTACATGTAACTTGGCCACCTCTACCTCTGAGCTGGCTAGTTGTCCCTACACCATACCCAATTGGGTAATCAGGGTCACCACCGCGCCTTGTAGGGCATCCCTCTACACTGTGATGGTGACTAAATCCATCTTCCCGGCCTAGGTAGTACTACTTGTAAATGAGCTTCCCACCACTATTTGTAACCCTAACATCATCAATTCCCCATACTCACCCACTATCATTTCCTCATACCCATTTTCCCCACTCTGCCTACACTAGGTTTTTCACCAACGCACCCTATTCTAATCTTCCCTATCTCACCCACTCCACCTAAGGCCCTTTTGTCCCCTTGTTCTCCAAAAATCAGACCGGTGCTTGGTTATCTCTAACCGATCCCAATACCCCTAAACCAAAATCGGTCACCTGTTTCGTGAATGATACCGGTTTGACCCTACTAACGCCACTTAAACCCGATTGATGTTGGTCACTATTGTGGTGAAAACCACGACCCAAAACCCTCCCCTATCAACAAAACTACCTCTCCTGACCCTTCTACCCACTCATTCTCACCTACACTTCCCCTTAACCACATCCCACCCTCTATTCTTCCACTTTCTTCTTTCCCCGCTCCTATTCTACCCAATTTACCCTCCCACATTTCAAATTTCCTTCCCCCAAAAAAAACTAACTAATTTTTTTCCCCACCCGACCTCTCAACTAATCTACCTCACAAAACACAACATGGGTTTTATCCTTACCTCATCATGTTGCCATGGTGGCACATCTAGCCACTACACTAGTGGCTCGCCCGATCCCTCTTCGGCCTCTGCCATGACTAATCACTAACCACACCTCCAACCAATCAAATCACTCAATATGATCCCATGGGCCCACCTCTCAACCACCAATCAGCCACCGTTCAACTCATCAACTCAACTCTCCATTATGTCTGACACTTTCCACCTTTCTCTCTCTCTTGTGTCATTTTCCCAATTCACAAGAAGACAAATGATTTGCAAAAATGCAGATTTTTCATTTTTATAACATCCCCAACCTAACCGATGCCGCTATACCTTCACCAAAGATCGGTCCCGTGCCTACTTTACCATGGTCAGTTACCCTATACCAGCATCGGTTACCCTTGACCGACATCGGTCACCCTCTCTTCCACATTGCCCCCAATTTCACCCTATTACCCTGCCCGTCACTCTTTTTTCCTCACCCAACGCTTTACCCTGACCATTCACCTCACTCTCCTGACCTCATCATTTACTACCTACCCTCATCCTCATTTGGGGACTTATTATTTTACCCATACCTTGCCCTACTCGTGTCGTGACCTAGATTCTTGACCTAGAACATCGCTAGTGAGCTTTGACCTCATGTGTTCGCTATACCTTGCAGCACCGTTACCTGTGTTGATTGACCTAATGACCTTACCTGTCCTCTTTCCATGACCATTTATCCTGACCCTACCTTTGGTGTACCGAACATACATAAATGTTCCTGCACTCCGACTTGCGTCATGTTTCTGACCATATCCTCTACCGTGATACCGGAATCACCTCAACCTTGTTTAGATAAACCTATTGACCTTAGATAATGTAGATTTTTCTTGCTCTTTAGCCTAATACCATGTTGTAGTTTATACATGTGCGTGTGTTTGAATGTTACTACCTTTGACCCTTACCCATTACCTAGATTTCCTGAGTGGACCTTTTTCCCCTTTTACCTCCATTGTCCACCTTCCTCTTCATTACATTCACCTTTTATCAAACCACTCACCGATTCTTCCTTCTGCCTTAGCAATTCTTAGTTTGAGGGGGATCACCTTCACCCACACATGGGGTAACCACATCTTATTTTTGTTAGCGTCACTTACCAATACAAGTAACGCAACAAAAATGGGAAAAATGTAGACACTAAAATTAGGTCACACTCCCTTTGGTCCCTTGTCAAATAAATACTTTGAACACATCCACCTAGCCATGGTCCCCCTTCACCCCACTATAATATTAATTTAATTATTTAAATTAAATTAATTAATTATCCTCACCGTATTTAATATTTAAATATCCTAATTGAGATAATGCCCACATATCCACTCACTAGACACTTTGTCTAGCCACCTCATCCTAAGACCTATTCTTAAGTAAGTTGGCATAACTAACTAAGACCTACCCAAACCCTAAAAATCAATGCCTACATTCCTCTAACCACATTCCCACCCATTAGAAGGATATTTCCATGCTAATCCGTGGGGTAAATGAACGTGATCCAAAAATAAGGGATCTTCCTAGTTTAGTAAACCTAGGAAATATCACCCTAATCGACGCTCGGTTACCCTTAACCGTTGTTGGTTAATCCGAAACCACCGCTTGTCACCCATTTAACTCCCAAAACAACCTTAGTTCAAGGTTGACACATTTATGAGAGAGAGATGAATCTTCTGAGAACAAGTGACAAAACCAAAGCTACATGCAAGTAGAACCAACATCTCGTACAAGCATCAAAACACCCATATCCAGTACATGAGGCAATCACACAACCACATGCCTTCATGGGAGCATCCGGGGAAGCGCTAACACTATGCCAAGTTCATTTGATCACCCACCATTACCAACTAGGCATCAAGCTCATAAAAATAGTAAGTTTGTTAACCTACATTGGTTCCTTATCATTTGAGCAGATCCTTTTACATTTGTTATTAGTTTCTACTTTCATTTCCATTCCCCACCATTTTATCTCCATGAAAAATTGACCATATCTTTACCCACACCATTGAACTGTCCATATCTATAATTTCATCATTCCTATGCATATCCAAGATCCATACAAATCTTACCATTGCCCTTCCATCTTCATCCAACCTCAGACCTATCACCTAGCCAAATTTTATTGAGTTTGTTGTACCCCGACCATACCGACGCCGGTCACCCATAACCATCACCGATTAACCTAAACTACATCGGTTTACGTGTCTTATATCGAAACCCATATCGAGCCTAAAACCTCTACCAAATAACCTAAACTGCCTAGAATCTAACCCCCCACTAATAACATGATTCTCGATAAAGGATACATTGACCTTCAGATTCAATCATAGCCTAGCATGTTGTGAACAAATTTGCTTATTGTAGATGAATGAGATACCTAAATCATTTTAACTACAATAGGATTTACTTTATTACCAGCATTAAGTTGTTTTAAACATTGGATTGATAAATGCCTCAGGAAGTATCACACTTCCGGATCTAGCACATGCTTTAGGCACTCCACTGCATATATTGTTTAACTTTTATTTGGTGGTCTTGTATTCCATTTTAGGTAGTTCCTCCAAGAAAAAGGAATCTCTCACGATCAACTATGGATTCAAAAGTCATACGTGCATAACAACCTATCAACTAACATTTCAATAGGTATTCCTCCTAGCCCATTACCCTTATTTGTTTCGTCATTTTCTAAGAAATGCTCCGAATCAGTGAAACACTATCCTAAAAATACATTTCTCATGGTTTAAAGATAAATGATGTTTCTCACACCTAGAGAGTAATATTTCCAAATTATCTATTACCTCTTAGAATTTTTCCCCATAAAATATAAAATCATCCATATAAATCTCCACAGAATCATGAGTGAGATAAAAAAAAATTTCTAACACGGCTCTTTGAAAAGTGGTAGGAGAATTACATAAGCCAAAAGGTAAGACCCTGTAAGAAAATGTCCCCCATGGGAAGGTGAAAGTAGTCTTATCTTGGTCTTCCAGTGCCACCATGATTTTATTGTACCCATTGAAACCATCTAGGAATGAAAAATACCTTTTTCTGGATAAATTATCCAAGACTTGGTCAATAAAAGGTAAAGGGAAATAGTCTCAATGTGTTTCCTTATTCAAATCCCTATAATCCACACAAACCCTCCATTTACCATTATTTTAGGCACTATAACTAATGGAGAGACCCATTGGCTGTCTGAAATTAGATAGATAAATCCTACCAAGAATTTTCTCAATCTCAGTTTTTACAATATCTCTTAAGGAAGGGTTTATCCTCCTTTGTGGCTTCCTGAATGTTTGGAATTAGTTATATAAATTTGATGTGTATAAATACTAGGATGAATACCCTTCATGTCACTATATTCCCAAGTGAAAGCTTGAGGATAAGAGCATAAAAGCTTGAATAGGGTATTCTCCTCTTGACTAGTCAACCAACTATTAACTACCAATGTTTTTCCTGGGAAAATAGGTAGTTTTTTTGTGTTAGTGTAGATATAATTTACCACTAGGTATTATCTCAATAATGAATTCAAGGAGAACTTATGGGGAAAAATAAGTGGATTTATGTGATGTTGTAGAAGATACACCTAGTCGATCTATGTTTCATGAGAAAGGAAAGATTATTGGTTATAGATTTTCATCTATCATATCTTCCTTTATCTCCAATAGTTGTGAGTACGATTAAGAAGGATCCCAATTATGGATCTTTTTGAGTGTTCTTGAATTATAACCACATCCAATGATGAAATTTCAACACCAATCTGACACTATGATAATATTTCATCGGGAACTCCTCGTGCTATGATTATTTCAGTAATGCATAACTTTTGGTTTGGTGGTAGTAATCTGAAACATAGTAATAAACATAACACAAGAATACCATAGTCTATAATATAAAGTAATGATGAAAGATCTGAAATAAAAATGTAAATTATATTATTAACATGATACTGTTACAATCTCACCCATGAATTACTCCAAGTGTTACCAAATCCACTTGCCTTCCAATAGTAACTCTGGGAGAAACTTCACAGTTACACATTTTGATGGCTTCCTTAACACACCTTCACAATGACTCCTTTATTCATATAATAATTATTACAACTTTATTCTATGATAAATGAGGGGGTGACCTCTCTATTTATAGAACTTTCAGGCTTATCCACCCTATCTCTAAGATAGGATAGGAAATATCTTCTGGCTAATCATATTCCATGCCTAAAATCTTATCTTTACATGTAGGCTTATCTTCTAAGATAAGATAAACCTTATCATTTCACATGGGTTCCACCTTTCTAGATATTATACAAATTAAATATACAAAATATTTATGACATCACTCCTTTTCATTATTACAAATATAATATTTCTAATTCTAAATCATGTAGACCCTACTTATCCACTTACCCTAGCTTTGACATTTTAACATTACTGGGACCACTTACGAAAAATACTTACTTTTTACCACAAAGATTCATATTGTACTTTGAATATTACTGTACTTTATTGGTGGTGTCATACCGGCAAACACTTTATCTTCTAGTGGACGCTACTATACTCAACACCTTATTCATAATACATACATTAATGAAATAGAAATTATGGAGGAAAATTCTAGTGTTGATGAAATAACATCCTCTTCTTCTTTTTTGAACCATCCTTCCACCATTGTTTATCCTCAGTGGAAAAATGTTTTGTATTTGGATATATAGATAGTTTATTTGAATCATGTCCATTTATAATTATCATGTTTCCTACTCTACAATAAATAAGAGCTGCAAAAGTGGCTAACCACAAGATTACTAGGATTAGGGGATACACAATGTTTTCATTATTCATTTTAATAACCATTAAATCTATTGAATAACCATATGCTTAAATTGTGATGGTCACATCCTCTATGATACCTTTGGGTTTGGAAAAAATTAGTCAACCATTTCTAACACTATTGGAGTTAATTATGTATCACGAAGAGACAATATGGACAATGTATCAATAGTCATCACATTGATTTCAGCCCCTAAATCAATTAGAACATTTGGAATCTTCATAGCTCCAATAAAACTATACTAATTGGACTTCCAGATCACCATATTTTTGAGGGGTCATATTCCCTTCTAATATGCTAGCTAGTTTTCCATCAACATGGATTGTTTTGGGCTGATTTTTCCTTCTACCTAGAGTTTTAACATAGAGTTCTTTGATAGTTTTATTTAACTCTAGGATATCTCTAAGTTTTTGTAATAAAGGGATTCCAATACTTATTTTTTATTCCTTGAATCGAATTTGAATCTAGTTTCTCTTGGGTTATAATATTGTATTTTTCCAAAAGACTGGATGAAAATGACATATCTGCATTTGGTTTAGATGTTTCTTCAAGAAAAGGTTTGGGTTGTGTCTATTATAATTTTTCTTTGTCTTCGGGGAATTATTCTATAATTAGAGATGATGGTTTTGAAGTAGCCTTCCCTGACTATAACAAGATATGTTTGTATAATCCACATAATTCATCATGGGAATATATTTAGATTTGATAGTGTATGTTGTGTTTCCTTGCCTTACATTATTTGTATTTTCCATGGTTTGAGATGGAATTTGTGGTTGGGAAGGTTTTTCAGATGGAGCAGCAGTTGTAGGCCCATTTAACAAATCTTGTTGTCACTGGGGTCTTCTTGGATTATAATATTGTTGACCCGATCCTTGGGGTGCATTCCACTAGTTGTTAAAATTATGGCTTGAATTGTTGAAATGGTGGAATGTTTGAGTTTGGAGTCCATGGTTGTCAATAATAAATCAGTTTTGCATTCCACTATAGACTCCATTCTTGTGGAATTTGTTGAGCCCAAGGTTGGGTGTATGACCATAGTGTGTTCCATTGGTTTGGAACCCATTTTGTTGTTGGTGCATAGACTGTTGTTGGTTTGAAAGAAAATCCCCTCCTTGCCTCTAAGCCACATAATTAACCTCAAATTCACTTTTTGTATTCTATTTTAAGTGATTCTTTAGAAAGGGAAACAATCCACATTGATTAGTGGCATGATTTAGATCATAGACAAGGTAGATGTCTATTTTATCTAAGGGACAATCCTTAATCCCATGTTTATTCCTACATCTTGGATAGTATGTGAATAACGGCTCTGTATTCTTAGATTTTTTCCTATCCAAGTTTATGTTAATCTAAACTAAGAGATCCATTCTTAAGTTTACAATCTCTTCTCTTAGTTTAAATATGTCACCATTGACCATATTTCCTTTTGTTTTCAAAATTTTGGGAGATTATGGGAATAGTTTCTATAGAGGTTAATAATATCAATGAATTCCAACTTGTTCATGTCTCCTTTTCCAATTAGATTAGAATATTCTTGTATGTCTTCATCCAATCCTTTAAGGAATAGATTGTTTAGAAGAGTAATATTAAGACCTATACCACACCTCCTATGAAGAAAGAGGAAGATAATTAAGATATTCCTCAACACTCTCATCCTCATTTTGTTGTATCCTAAATAGTTATTCATTTTGGTCCCTAACCCTACAATAATATCGGTTTTCCAAAAGGAAAGTTTCCATCTCTTCCCAAGTATGGATAGAGTTGGGTTTTAGGCCCATGAACCAACTCATGGTTGTATATTTTAGAGTTGAGTGAAATAAATTTAACTTTTGAGTGTCTAAGGTATAGTCATAGGTCTGGCACAACAATTTGATCTCAAACAAAAATTGGTCAAGATATCACGAAACTAGTCCCCTAAAGGTTGGTAAAATTGAGGGAGCTATTTTCTTCATGGGGGATTGTTCATTAGGGTCTAGTTCTATGGGATAGGTGAATTTACTTCCTAGTGGAGGGTTTCCATTGTTTACACCATTGGGATTTTCCACTCCATCATCCACCCTTCCTATTTGGTCAATTTGCTCCACAAGTTGATTTTGAGGGGTTTTTAAAAGTTTATTCTAATAAATTTATAGACACCTAAAATTAGCACAGCTAATTCCCATGTCCACATCCGCTAACACCTCTTCATTATCACATTTAATCCCTACCCTAAGTCATATAAAATATAAGCCATTACCCCTCATATTTATTAAGTACATCAACATCAACATCAACATCATCACCATACTTACCTTGTATAAGTCCACATCCCTCATTAATTAATATATTACTTTCATACCCTTCATCTTTATTCATTAATTAAATAAGCACAACATATCATATCTTAGGTTATATAATTATAAACATATATCCTCCATTAATTAATTAATACCCCGCATAATCCTAAGTCACATCTACACTCACCCCATGTAAACCCTTCTTACATTAGTTAAATCCTAAGAAATCATCTAGAAATATTCCTAGGTACTAACTTAGGAAAATCCTAAACAAATCCTATCTATTCTATATCTCCCTAACAAATATCACACATCTATGAACAAACCAAAAATTATACCCCGAAATCATAACCAAAAACCTTGATTTAGCAAGTTGTTCCATCTATTTGTCTCACAAAGCTTGAACAAATTGAAATCACTGTAATTCAAATTCATCATCGATGATTATTTAAGCATGTTTTTGGCCTTCTCTCGAGGATCTGAAATTTCAATTCATGAGCTCTCGTTTCCAAATTAGTTCACAATCATCTGGAATTGTCCTATAACAAAGATTTTCTCAAGGCATACATGTGACAATCTCATTGTATTGTTGCTCTCTTCACAACAATTTTCAATCATTCTTCTTCTTCAAAATCTCAACATTAAGTGATCAAGTGTCAAGTTTTCTTAACATCGATTATCTCTCAGTGTACAAAACATTAAGAATCCTTTTCCAGCCTTAGTAGATCATACAAAATGTTCAAGTGTCAATTCAACAATAACCTCTCCCTCTCTTGGAACATCCAAGAACCAATAACCAAGGAAAATCTTTAGACACATCTACAGACTCCTCTTATCCGATAATATCATCAACTCTCAGTATTATACATCAACCGAAATGACATTTCTTGGCATGAAAGGAGCTTATAATATTCTTCCACAGAGCGCAAATTCAAACATCGACCATCAAAACTCACGAGTATCACTAAACCCCGTCACTCTGAGGTTGGTTAAATTTCACTTTCTTGCTTAGCCAATTAAGTTGAAGAGGAAAGATTTATTCTCAACATCTTGGAATGCTCGGTGGACCCATCCCTCATATCATTATTAATTTTATTAAAAATAGCGTATATTTTTCATTTTCAATTCTCTACACAATAATCACTAGCAATCAAGTATTTTCCAGTGATTCCTGCAATCATAGGTGATTCATGTTAATCTTTGTTTTTGTTGTTTTCTCATTATTTTCTTCTAGCCCGATTATAGGTTTATATTTCTTGAGATCTGGATTACTTTTGCTAAAAATTCCAAAATAAAAAAATAGGAAGTATTTATCAAGGTGAGTCTTAAATTCATATTTTTTCTTTCGATATTGTATTATTGACTAATTGTCTTCATCGAAACAACATTTTATTTTGGTTCTTAAAATGAACTACATTCTATATGCTTACATAGTATTAGTTAAGGAAAATTAATCACGCATTCAATTTCTTTTCCCCACACAAAACTAAACCACTTAAATGTCAAAATGCATTAAAAATATTTCCACCCATGTGGATACCTACTTGGATTTGATCCCCAAGAGGAGAATCGACTCGGTGTTCTGGCTAAGTATAATCAACTATCTTTTGGTATATTGGCAAAGAACTTGACACCCTTATTATTGTGGGACCGTGAAGTGAGGGGGTAGACTCTAACACCAAGCTCGTATCAACAACAACAGAAAGATTTGGGCCTCATGTACCTTCAGGTATATCGAGGAATATGCCCTTAAACATACTTGAAACCATCCATAGCTTTCCATTTCCTAGGACCCTACCAACCATTTTACACATTTCACTCTTTTTAATTAAATCAAGATAATTAAAATTCTTCTGCTTGACTTGTCTATTATATTTAAATATCTTTTAGGATTTTTAGTATCATTTTCAGTTGATTATTGTTTACAATGAATCAATCCTTTGTATTTGTATATCACCCTAACCATTATGCGTCATTTTTAGAATCATCTTCATCCACTATCTCTTCATATTTTTATCAATTTCAAAATATCCCTTACACAAAATCTAGTCCTTATCAATATTATCAACCTATCACCTCTCATCCAAATTTTTTAGCTCTTTCATGTTTCCAGATCCATCTAAACTATCATATGTCTCTTATGGAACTTCCACCCTTCATCCAATACAAAAATATCATCACAACCCCATCCAACAAACTTATGATTATTATTTACAACCAAGCTATTTCCAAACTATTGCTTCTCAGCCCATATCCAATGTATCCCATCAAATAATCTTTTCCATAGCCTCTCCTTCATAAAAATCACATCGTAATCTTAATATACCCTATCCTTCATCTAATCAATCCATTTCTACTTCAATCCCATTTTTGGTTCCTCAGACATCCTAAACCCATACAAATATCCCTACTCAATCTCAATCAATCCCTCATATCCAACACCAACATACTCAACATTTTTCCACATCTTCCCACATCCCTTTATTACAACCCAATTTAAAAATAGTATCCTCTCAAGCTATCCCTTATCAAACTTCACATCAATATCATCCACAACAAAATCATCCTACTTCACATTTTCATAAGTCAACTCAATCACATCCTCTTGTTAATCCTTCCACATCTAACCTAACAAATAATCATTTGCAAGAATTTTCAAATAGATTAGACAATTTAGAAGCCACTACCAAGGATCCAATGTGTCCTCACTTATGATAAGTTTTTTAATGAACCCATTATAGTCATACTTTATACCCTTATACTAATAGTATAATCCCATGCATGTCACCTATCACCCAAAGGGGAGATAGGCAATCACCCAAGGCATGTGCAGGTGCCAAGTCTCTCCTTTATGTGATTTTTGTGAGAATGCACCATCTTATGACAGATAATCAAATGTAGAAGGACATAAAAGAACCATGCAACATTCTAAGAACCTAGAATGAGTTGTCATCTCATTGCATCCAGAAAAGAGAAATAACAAACAACATATGGAAATGGTTCATACATAAAGGAAATACATAAGTATTATACTTCTGAACACATATATGAGTTATAATAGAGCCTTATATTTATATTAACAGATCTAATAATCCACATTACATCCCTTGAGGTCATAACAGATCCTCATATAACCATGCAGAGCCAAGTCATGCATTAGAAATGGATTATGTTCATCATATTACAAAAATGAATGCAGACCCATCCCTCTAAATGTGTCATGATTCCTATATTCTCCTAATCCCTAACCCTTAGAACCCTCCATTATATTTCTATAGAGCTTCACCTCTATTCAACTATCCTTCCACACTCTGCTTTCTTCGATTCACCGCTTACTTCTACTCACTTCTTTCTTCTACTCTCTTTCTTCTATCGAGTGCTTGCATGTATAGCATTAACAACCACCGCCATGCCTTTTTGAAGTTATAGATATGTTGCCAAGTGTCGAAGTGGTCCTCCAAGGGAGCATGCCTTCTTATATCCGAGCTCTCCACTCCTTACAATAATGTCTTTTGTAACCTTCCATCACATACTTAGAATATTCCCTTTTGATCCCATAGTCTCCGGGTTGGCACCTTATCCACAAGGGTCATACTTTTCTCGTGTGCTCCCTGGGATGATGAATATGGCTAAGTATAAAACCTTTTTTTCCTTACGCATGCACGATGTATGTTTTGAAACCTACTGTTAGGACCCTTCCCCACCACCTACTACCGGCTTACTCTTTTTTCAAATAGGTCCTAAGCGCCCAAGCACCTTCTTGTACTTAACTAATAGTCAAGGGCCCAACATCACCCCACACTATGCATGTTCTCCATCCTTAGAAACACTCTTCAATAAAGAAATAAAGAATGGCGGATCCTTATAAATGGTTGGAATGGAAGAATAAAGGAATGAAGAAATGGGGAAAAGAATGAAAGAATGGGGAACTTGTTTACTTTTGGAGGAGGAGAGGGAAATCCTTCCCTAATTCTTCTTCTAACTTTCCCCAAGTGTCAACCTCATTTTGAGCTTGCTGATAGAGGTCACCCACTAGGGCACTCACTTCTTCAAAACTCAGCTCCTCTCCCTTAGCGCTCATTGTCTCCATGATCTCCTCCAGTTTTTTTCCCAAATCCTTGAGCGCATCCATCCTCTCGAGTGATTTAGGGGTACAATTCCTTCACCAGAGTTCTTGATTGAGCCTTGCAAGGTCTTAATGGCCTCCAATTTATTTTCCACTTTGGCTAGGATTTTGTCTCACTTAGCCCTGCTCCCCTTGTTCTTTTCTTTTAACTCCTTGAGTTCTAATTCATGGGTGGCAACCAAGATACTTGCACTCTATCCCTATCCATGCAGTTATCATAAACAACCTCAACAACTTGCGTGGTGGATTTTACATCGGCAAGGATCTTGTTGTACTAAGAAACAATTTCCACAACCTTCATCTTATTTTATTTTTCTTGGCATGCCAACGCCTCTTCTATGGATTCTAAGGAAAGTGGTTGCCTCTCCATAGTGAGTATGTAGGTCAAGTCCTCTAGGCACTGTAAGGATGATCCATATTTTTGTGCGGGTGGTGTTAAGTCTAGATGCTTCAAGACAATGGAATCCGTGATCATCTCTATTTTCTTATATGCCTTACACACTCTTGTCTTCTCATCTTTTAACTTATGCCTTAACTGAGCGTTGATTAGTTCCTCCTGCTTCAGGTCCTTGCTTGTATCAAGGAGCTCTTCCTCCTTTTTCTCTAGCTCTACCTCTAGGAACTTCACCCTTTCAATTCTTCCTCAAGATCCTAGCTTCAACCTCTAGTGAAAATTTGTTGAGCGCATTGCAGATTTTCTCATCTGATAATTATTGGGAATTTACCAAGGGTTTTATTCCTTTTGTTTCTAGCACCTTCAACAACGCTCCTTGGCTTATTTAAAATTTGGGATCATAAATGTGGGATGAAAAATGCCCATGATAACATTTTCCTTGTCTCGAGAGTATAATGAAGTGATATCCAAGAGATATTCTATTGACACGGTTTCTAGAAGCGCACACGCAACACCTTGTTTGGATCATTAGTGTCTCTCATTTATTGACCTTGTGCTACTTTTTTGCTCTTCCTCCTGTGTGTGCATCCCTTGGAAATATTACATCCAAACTAGGATCCCCCATGCTTCCATATTCTTTTCATATGATTTCCTTCTTAGCTTCCTTCAAAACCTCATACACGCTACATTTAACTTCTTGTTCCACCAGATCCTTGATGATTTTTTCCACTTCTCTCTATATGGCCTCATCTACCTATTCCTTCATGAGGCTTGGGGTCCTTTGATCTTTTGTATTTACTTCTCTTTGCTCATCCCCTTTCCTTGAGCCTCAACCTCTTCTTCATCATTTTTCTCCTCATCTTCTTCATTCTACTCCTCATTTCCTTCTTCGTCATAATCATGTATCTCATAAACTATATGGTATTCACCTCCTTCTAGCTCATCATCATCATCATCCTTGTCTCGATGTAGGCATCTAAAATCTCCGTCTCTTTTGAATTTTCCTCATCACCACTTTCTGCTTCTTCCTTACTAGGGATTCCAAGATCTTGGAGATTCTTATTTTTCTTTCTCTTTGATAGGTTATGTATTTATTGGTGATTCGTCATGGGTGAGGATATATTCATGCTTCAAAGCCTCTTCTTCTAGGGTATTTTCCTTGACATGAGACTTATTTATTTACGTGTAAGTACTAGGATTAGCACTTGCTTTCGACACACTCACCATTTATGTGGTTTGAACACTTGGTGCCTTATGCACCTCTTTTCTTTCTCTCTTTCTAGGTGTGGCCTTATTCCTTCTTATAGGGTCTTTAGGGATGGAGACATCATTCTCCAAGTAAGTACCTTTTTCAAAAAAATTCCTTATGTGCGAGATACACCCTTGCTTTTGTCCTTTCTACAATCAACAGTGTTAAAGGCTTCATCATCTGTATCTCGTGGGAGACATATCTCTCCACGTACGTGCACTTATTTAGGTAGATGAGATTCTGGCACAGCTTGCGGTGGTCTATATCTACCTCACTAAGGTCAAACCTTAGTCTCTTGGCCTCCTTAAATTGATTAAATCTGGCTTGGAAGTATTGCATGGTGAAGGAGAAGGGTAGCTTGCACCATGGACTCATATTCCCATCTGTCAATGTAAATATACCAATGCAGAAGTGTTGGTACACTAAAAATTATGCCTCTCCATTAATGAGCATGGGAAAATTCTCTGGGATCCTCCACTCTACCCCGAATGCATCACACATTCACTTATACCAATTCTCCAGGTGTTCCTTGTGAGTGGACGTCATGGTTTCATAAGTGTATTTCACAAAAAATTTATAGGTGAAGGATCCTCTTCTAAATACTCCCAAACAAACGTTTCTAACCCATCAAGCACTCCAATCTCTAAAAATACAATGGTGAGGAGGACATTACCCAAGAGTATCTTCTCTCCCTCATATGTGTTACTTATAATCTCATCCGCAATAAAAGTGGAGAAGTTGTAGATGGTTCCTTTTGATATATTTCGGCATACATTCAACCATGCCTTGTTCACTTGTTTCCATCATTCCTGATCATTGAGCTTGGTGACCAAATGACTGGGTATAGAATTTTGGTGATGTTAAAGTATCGTGACCCCTTCCTTTAGTCATACATGGCTACAGTCTCCTTGATAGCCTCCTTGTCACTCAGATCATCATCAATGTTATCTCCTTCACAAATGAGGCCCATGAACTTGGATATCAGCTATGGTGTGATTCGCATCTTACACCCCACAAAATAAAAGTGATCCTCATGCATGCATGACATCAACCATTGATAAAGGTGCTCAAGCTTTCCAAATTAAGGCAACTCATATAGTTGTAATAATCCAACCTTCTCCTATTTGACCTTCACCTTGTCACCGTAAATGGGCATTTCATCCGGTGTCCTCTTGTTAGCTAGGAAAACCAACTCAAGTTCCATTCCTTTCTCAATTGTGCTCGTAATGTAATGGTTATAATCTCTCAAGACCATATTTTTAAAGTGTGAATCCCACTCTTTTCCTAACAATACCCCATATGGGTATTGTATTTCCACATACCATTCTTCAATGGTGCTTGCATGACGTAGTTTTCTGATTTCCCTTGCCCTTACCCTTAGTTTTCTTTGGTGAAACGGTTGGTTTCTTGGGTGTCATATTTTCTAGTCAAAATAAACTTAAAAACTCCTTCCTCTTTCTCTACTCTACTATTCTGCTCAATCCCAAAGCCCAAAGCTTCAACTCTTGAAATGAATCCTTCTTTCTCCGTGCCCTAGCTGCCAAACCCTAACCAAGAAATCCTTCCACAAGACAATGCTCTTCACACAACCTTCCTCACGCCCATGTACTCCTTCCTTCTAGTTTGTAGATCTACTCTAGATGCACACTCAAATTTCTCATATTCTCCTTTCTTTGCACAAATTTCTCTCTGGATGCTCTAGTTCACAAGAGCTTCTTTCACTTCGTAATCACAAGGTAACAAATGACTTGCCCAACCTTGTATTTATAGTTTTTTCTTCTTTCCAACATTAAATGCTATACCTCCTACTAACATAATTTAACATTAAATGTGCCTTTTTCCACTAATCCAAATTTAAGTGACCTTACCCATGCATCACATCCTGTGCAAAAACCCTTTACAAACTTCTGACACACAAAACTCTAACCCAAACAAAGATTCTTACGCATGCATCCACATCACTCAAGGCACTTCTTTTGTCCTTAACTTGATTTTTTCCCTCGCCTACCTCATGTTGTTCCTACACTCTTCATCCTTTGTACATGGTCTTTGTTACAACATTTTTGACACCATAATCCAATATCCATCATTTCCTCATGTGCTTTCTCCACCTTATGCGCTTCCTTCTACTAGGCCACTCAACTTGTATTACAGGCTTATACTTTGCATTACTCCACCCCACACTAAAATAGATGTGCGGTCCTGCGGCATATACATCCTTGGGGAAAAATGTGGTTACCAACACAAAGGGTGTAAAAAAACAAAAAAGGAACAAGCAACAAGAAAGGGAAACACAAGAAAAGAAATCCTAAAGGAAAATTCTAAGCTAATTGGAAATACTTCCTTATTACAAACACCAAGAAGACTTATTTATAGTAGGGCTTCAACCTAATCCCATTGAAATGACCTAGTAACCTCATCCCATCCAATGCTTGTAGAATCGAAAGTGCCTAAATCAAGAATGCATGAGATGATGTAAGGTCCCAACCAATGGAATTTCAACTTCCCAGGAAGGCACAAATACTTAGAATCATATAATAACACCATCTTCCCAACCTAAAACCTCCTTTATCTATATGACTATCATGACATACCTTTTAGCTTACTTTTTGTGTCTTCTAAATTCATCTAACAAGTGATCACCTTTCGTCTAACTATATCAATTCTTTCTTCCAAAGACTTTCTCATCACCTAATCCTCTTGCACATGTTATATGCAGCGATGGTAACGTGAATTCAACTAGAAGAAAATCCTCCATGCCAAACACCATTTGAAATAATGTGGCCTTGTTCAACCTTTTGTAGGTTGTTACTGTATGCCCATAGAAAGGCCGATACTTTGTCATCTCGAATCCTATCTTCCAACTTCATAAATCTTAGTCAATGTGTGACTTAGTATCTTTTAAATTCCTCGAAGTTCTATTTGCTTAAGGGTGATATGGGGTAGTCTTATGATGGGCCACCATAAATTATGCTAACAGAATCTTGACTGTTTCATTGAGAAAGTATGTACCCCTATCACTTGTTAAACTTAAAGGACAACCATACCTACTGATTATGTTCTCCCATAAAAATTTAGCAGTTTGTCACTATAGTGTAATCCTTTGTATGCACTTTCTCTGCCCACCATGTCAAGTAATCAGTGCAAGTGATGATATACTATGAAATATTCCTTCGCGTGGCTGGCATAATTGGCCCTACAAATTCGATTGCCCGTTTTTCAAATGGTTCAACACTGGCTATTGGTGGCAAAGGCATTTCATCTCTCTTTCCAGGTTTACCAAGGCACTTGCAATGGTCAAAGGCCTTGTGAAACTTAATATAATCCTTTTAGATGGTTTCCCACCAAATCCCTGCTAATAAAATATTCCACATGGTAGCATTTCCTGCATAGTGTCCTCCTACAATCCAACTATGCACTTCCTCCATCATTGCCGCACGCTCATGCTCCAATACACATCGGTGCAAAACCTCATAATGACCTAACTTATACAGGTCTCCACTAATCAACATGTAGGGTGCGACACGTATTGCTAACTGCTTTGTCTCCAAATCCTTCATCCCATATAGTGCCACACCTATTTTTAAGAACAACGTGATATCTTCCAAATCTAAGGGTACATGCCACAACCTAAATAATTATGCATCTATCATGGTATCATTAATGCTCTACACATCCTCCTCTCGAGTTATTCCTTGACGAGTGGTCGGTCCTAATTTTCTCTTTCCTAGTTTTACGACCACTTTGTGAAAACTAATTCTTGAAATAATAGGACCCAACAACATATTCACCCTTGCAACACAAGCTTTTTGACTAAGTACTTCAATGCCATGTGGTCTGTGTAGAATATAAATGTTGTTGCCAACAAATACTACCTAAACTTATACAGCACATAGATCATAGACAATGCTTCACGCTCAGTAGTTGTGTAATTTTGTTATGCTTGTGTCAACTTTCTACTTGCAAAAGTACAAGGGATGATCAATAATTTCCTCACCAAGTTATGCAAGTACCGACTCTTCCCGAGGCATCAACATGCATATGGAAAGGCTTAACCTAAGAAGGAAAACGTAATATGGGTGCCATGACAAGCCTATCCTTCAAAGTGTCAAATGCCTTCTCCTCAATGAAAGGCACTCTTGTGTTTTAACAATTCCTCCAAATGCGTGGAGATCTTGGCATACCCCTTGATGAATTTTTTAGTGCCCACTTCCCTTTGACACCTTTTGATACGATCATGACATTGTTGACTATATTATGGACATTATTATAGTTTTGATTTGGTATGATGTTTGATCATGGATTATTGTTGACTTTGATTCTTATATGATGCATGATGATTATTAGAGACATTTTATATGTTGATGATGATATACTATTGGAAATGGTTATATGATGGATGTTGTTCGGACTTGTAATAATTGAATATTTTGATTAGACCTAGAAAATGAAAATTATATTAAAATTGATGATGATATAGTTGTTAATGAAATTGTGAGTGATATTGTTGATTGTCATGATAATTGTTGTGATTCACATATATATTGATGATCTTGAAATTATATTTATCTTCATTTGGATGTTACGATATGGCCATAAGGCCGAAGGAGGTATTTGTGTTTTGGTTAAAATATCACAACAAACATCGGGGGATTGGAGACCAACCACTTTGGAATTCTAGATGAATTCAACAAGGTCACCATGGCAATTGTATTTGTTTGTGTTAGGGATTCCCATGGGGGATCACCTTTAAATTTGACCAAGTGATTTTATGTTTTTCTTTTATTTTCTCCCTTTTTGTTTAATTTTTGCATGTGTTTTATGTGGTGCACTTGCCCTTTCATTATTTATTTAATGGTGTGTAAATATTGTGAGTAATCATATTGTTTAGTTAATTAATTAAAAGATGTCATAAGAATGTAATTAATAGAGTTGTTGGCCATGTTTTAAAGTGTTGTAAGAATGTGTAAGTGACCTTGTAAGTGATGTGTAAGTTAACTTTTGAGTGTGAAACACTCCACCTTCTTAGAAATTCGAATTATTCCCTGGAGGCTGTTTTTGGAGGCTTGTGAGACAAGTTAAATTTGTCCCATACCTCTTAAATTTAATTACCAACCATATCTATGGTTGGGGAGTTGAAATTAGAATTTTATTATGCATTTTGGGAAGACTTTTTGTAGGTTTTTATTGCACTTTTCTTACGTGTTTTAATTTTAGTCCTTATTGGGTATGGGCTTGTTTGAGTGTGTTAGTGAACTGTTATATTATTCACCCACTTATTTATTATGCATTGGAGAATGAAGTTGAATTTTGGGGTTTGGGGTTGAGGATGTGTGATATGGCATCCTACATGGACCCACCTCATCCTCTTCTCTTCCCTCTTCTATAAAATTCAAATCTCTTGCCTTGTTTTTGGTTGATTGAATTTTGGAGACTTCATTTTGGGTGAATTTTTCTTGTTATTTTGGGAGCTCTTGCTTGGAGAAGTTTTTGGAAGATTTCCGCATGCTTGTGATTGGCTATTTTGGATTGCTTGCATCAGGATAAGGCTTGTTGTTTTAGAACTTGGAACAACTCCATCGTGGAGAGGTAGGAGCTAGACTCTTGAAATGCTCTTCTTGTATTTATGTAAATGTTCTTGTGTGAATGTTTTGGTATATATTTTTGGACCGTTTGGTAGATGGCTTAGGAATGGTGTAGGAGAATACTATGGGGTTATTTTTGTGGAAGGCACAAGAGTGTTTTATGGAGGTATAAGGGTGGAGGGAGTGGGGATTTGGGTTCCACCTTACAAGAAATAACTTGTATTTCTTTACTCGTTATGGGGTGTCATAAGAGGTTGGGGAGACATAAGAAAATGTGAGGAATAAGAGGTACTTGGGGGAGGCATAAGGCCATGAAAAGGTTTGAAATGTTATTCATATATATATATATATATATATATATATATATTGGTGGGTTGTTCTGAGGTGGTGATACCCAATTTTCCCCTTTGGGAGGCGTAAGCAGCATCCCCCATAGCTTCTTGCTCCTTTGGCTTGTTTTATGAAGAATTTTTATTGTTTTTCATGTTTTAATGTACTTGTAAACTACATTTTGTTTTAGACTATGGTTTATTGTGAAAATGTTTCTTGTGTGTTTGTGGAAGCCTGTTGTTGCCATGAGTTGGATCACATATTTTATTGCATTATGGTATCCGTCGGGGGCTAATGAAGAAGGATGGATTATCCTTTTCATTAGATGTCTTGGTTGGGTGGAGAGCATTACCTTTCCCTACTTCTGTTGTGATCAAATTGGAAGAATGTGAAGAATGCATGTTGTTGTTCTAGAGCTGAGAAAAGACAGTTTGACTGTCCCTTGTGAAATGAAATCTCATTGTAACCTTTCCCACTTGAAGTGGATGAACTTGTAAATGTTTGTATTGGAAATATGTTGTACTGATTGCAAGTGGAAAATTGGAAATGTAAAAGAGTTATACTCTGTATTCTATTTTGGAAAGAATGTGAAAGAAAGATACGTGTTTTTTTATATGTTGCATTTTGAAACCAAATGGAAAGGAAGTTGTAAGAGTTATTTTAAATTAATGGAAGTGTTTTCCTTGTTCATATGATATTCTCCCATGGGAAATCTACGTTTATCATGCACTATGAAGTCCCTGTTTAGAAAGTGGAAATGTGAAACACGTGAGAAGAAAATATATTATTATGTTCTGTATATAATATATGTTTTGGAAGGAATAAAAGAAGAAAGGTTGTAATGTTGCATTTTGGAATCTATATAGGATTGCAATACCTTTCTAAAATTGCATTTTTGTATTGACTCTCGATAATTTCAATGTATTGAAATCTCTGTTTGAATGAAGTAAATGCATATGAAGGAAAATGCAGAACTCTGTCTCTGAAATGTGTAAAGTTGGAAATCAAAATTGTATTTTGGATTTTGAATGGTTGGAATTAAATCAAATAATGTGTTAGATTGTAATTAGAATGTAATTATAAATACTTGGAAGAATAAAGTGGCAAATATAACCATTAA